>JAJHZJ010000096.1:12800085-13400085 GCA_023548195.1 Bettongia penicillata ogilbyi
AAGGTACTGAGGCTAAAGTCAGAGCAGCATATAGTCCCTTTCCTGAGGGAACATAGCTTCTGTGATAGGTAACCTTCTGTGACTCACACACCAATGATCACTTGGGGAAGGACATGATGGACAGCAAGCCAGATTAGGACAGTCTTCTCCTAGGATGTGATATGGGATCTGGAAGAGTCAGAAGAGTTGGTATGGACTTCAGGAGCCATCTGGCCTAACCCTCAAACAAAAGAAAATCACTGCAGTAACATACTGAACCCTCCAAAGATTCTCCAGCCTAGTTGACAGTCTCTAAGAAAAAAGAGAAGCAGGTTGTATATTCCGATATGGGGAACAGACCATGAAAAGACTTGGAGGTAGGCGATGGAATCCTCAATCTAGGGACCTGCAGCCAGGGAGCCAGTTGGCTTGGAATGTAGATTGTACAAATTTAATTCATTTTAGCAAAGATTAAGTGCTGTGGATTCAGAGACAAAAGCCAACACTCCCTGCCCTCAGTGGGCTAATGTTCTACTTGGAGGACACTGTTTGTAGCCAGAAAATCAATGCAGAGCTTAGACAGATATGCACAAATTGAAGGAAGGAGTGGGACCTAATTGCTGGGTGGATGGGGAGAGGTCTTGGGTAAGAGGCAGCACCTGTGTTGTGCTTAGGAAGCTCCAAGGAAGATTAGGGATTGATTTCTTTCTCTCTGAGGCCTACTTCGCTCTTCAGAGTAATCACAGTTGGTGGGCTGTAACAGCATCTTGGCACAGCCATGGTGGTGTAGTGGGAGAAAGGGCTGAGCTTGGGGTCAGAATGGGCGGGGGGCGGGGGGGGGGCGGGGTAGAAGGACAGGCTGGAGAAGAGAACAAGGCTGCCCAAACACCACCTGTCGTTTTTAGAGCACCAATAAGTAGTCATTGAGCTGTGGAGACTCAGCTCAGTGTGAGATGGTATTAGATTTAGAAAAAGCTTCCTGGGAGTGTTCTGGGGTCACTCAAAGGCATTTGACTCAGCCGTGCACACAGGATTATCCACATAGGATTAGGATTGTCCAAGTTGGATGGGCAGACTGGAGTTGAACTGGAGGCAGAGATGGACTTGGGGGCCTTTGGGAAATCATATAGCATTCAGCAGCTCTGGGCTTCTCTCAGAATCACTTCTCATTTAATCACTCGATGGACAGGCATACAGCCCGATCTTGTCATTCCCCTGCTCAACCAACCCCAGTTGCTTCCTCTTGCCTCTAGGATGGAAGACAGCTCCTCTCTTCCCACCGCAGCGCAGCCTAACTTTCCAGTCTCATTGGACATTACGCCCCTTTCCATACTCCATGATCCAGCCAAATGGAAATAATCCCTGCTTGTAATGAGTTTACATTCTGATGGAGGAGAAAATAAATTCACGTAGAAATGTATGCAGACAAGCTAGATACAGGATAAATAGGAAATGATTATAAGAGAAGACACTAGAATGAAGAGGTTGGGGAGGTCAGATTATTTGACATAAGGACTAGAAGGTCTCTGAAGCTGGGGTGGGCTGGCCTGGCCTGGGCCCCCTCAGAGGCAGTGGCTCATAAAGGGCTGACTTGGAGTCAGGATGGCCTGAGGTCTAGTCTCACTTCTGATACCTGCTAGTTGTGTGACCCTGGGCCAGTCATTTAACCATTCCCAACCTCAATTTCCTGAACTGGACAGCCTTGGGAGTCCCTTAGTCCTTTCCAGATGTAGGAGCCTGTGAGGGGTCCAGTGGAGGTTGGTTGACCCCTAGGGAGGGATGCTCCATGCAGGGATGAGCAGAATGAATCAAATCCCTTCTTGCCATGACCTCCCTTGAATGCTTGACAGTGGGCTTGTGCCCCGCCCATCTTCCATGGGCTTTGGCTTTCCTTGCCCTGCATGGTTCCCAAGCTTCTTGATGTCTCTGGATTCACTCCAGTGTATGACCCTCCTGTGACCTCCTGTCCTCCCTGCTCTGAGAACAGCCCCAGAGTTTCCTGTTTATGGACATTTAGCACTGGAGGGGATCTTGGGGTCATCTCTCACCTAGTCCTCTCATCTTATAGATGGCCCAGAGAGATGAAGGGACCCAGAGTCCTACTGACAGAGTTTGTGACAAGTCCATGTGCTTCAATTCCTTGCCTGTTCAGTCATTTCAGGCATGTCCAACTCTTTGGGGTTTTCTTGCAAAGATACTACAGTGGCTTGTCATTTCCTTTTCCAGTTCATTTTACAGATGAGGAAACTGCTACAAATAGGAAAGGGACTTGCCCAGGGTCACACACAATTACTAAGTATTAGAGGCTGGATTTGAACTCAAGTGTTCCTGCCTTTAGGCCCCTGATCAAGATGCACGGTAGCACCTTGCCAAAAGTGGAGCCCTGTGGCTCTGTATTAGAGATCTTTAGTTTGGTATGCTCCAAGGGACTGCCTGAGAACCCAGAGGTATGGGTTCAGTCCCATTCCAAGATACTGCCCCCAGCCCCAGAGGTCAGCTGTCTCCCAGGCACCCCAGAGCCCTTGATTCTTCCTTGGACCTTTTCAGTGCTGCCTAAGCCAGAGTTCTGGGCCTCACCCTGTAGCAGTCAGGTTCTTTGGCAGCCTGTGGTCTGAACATGGTGGCCTCCTTCCAGGGTGGGAGGGGGGGCAGGAAGGGACAAACTTTTTTTTAACATTGCCTCTCCCCCTGCTGCTGGCCAGGACCTTAAATCCGGTAGGGGAATGGGCAGGGCTGGGCCTCCCTGAACATCCAGGAGAGGATTAATTAATGTGAATTGCCATCCTTCCCTGAACACCAACACTTCTGCAGCCTTCAAAGGGATGAGGTAGAAAAGAAAGGGGACTTACCCTGTGGGCCAAAGCTGCCCAGTGACTGCCCTGACAGCCAGAGGCCAGGTTGTGAGGCTGCCTGTCTTGGGCTCTTTCTGTGCAGTCAGGACTCACCTTCCTCCAGCATTCTGTGGGTCAAGTATTATTCTCCCCAGTTCACAGATGAGGACCCTGGACCTCAGAGGGCTGCGCTGACTCCCCCCAGCCTCCCAGGACTGGGCTAACCTTTGCCTCCTTCACGCTCTAATTGGAATCTTGCAAAATTAGCTGGAGACAAGCCTGCTTCTCAGTATCCCTGTTCATTAGTGGGCTGATGGGGCTTCAGGGTTTCTGTATCTGTTAGGCCTAATCCCTGGAGAGGCCCCCAGGCAGGGGGTGGGTGGGCCAGGCACATGTCCTCCTCTCCCTGAGGTGGCTTAGCTTTGCCTCCTCTCCTTGACCAGGACCCTTGTGCTCGCGCAGGGCTGGCCTGCCAGCCTTAGACCCAGCTGCTGGACCCACATTGCTCTCTGCAAGAGATCCTAGGAATCGCCTGGTCACATTACAGATGGAGATGCTGAAGCTCAGAGGGCAGAGGAGTCATGCAAGGCTGCACCTCCAGTGACTTAGCAGCAGAGCTTGGTGGATCTGTCCAGCACCGGGGTCATCTTGGTTGGGCAGTGTGGGCTGCCACTGGCCTGGATAAGGCTGGCTACTCCTGACTCTGAGGTGTTGAGATGAGGGTGTGTGACATGGCAGAGATGAGGGACTGATGGTTTCTTTTTTTTTGGAAGTGATTGTATTCTCTCTTAAAAAGAAAAAAAGAACCTGAGAATTTGTCACCCTTTATTTATACTTTATAATGAATCCAGTTTTACAGGGTACTCAGGCCCTGGTTGTGTGTGATGTATGCTTGGTGAAAGAGACCTCTCCATCATCCAGGCCAGAGCCTTGTTGGCATGGCAGGAGGTCAGAGGGAGATAGCATGGGGCATGTGCCTGGGTGCCTCCAAGTGGAGGGCTGGCCAGAGCTCTATTCTTGGCCCTCAGCCAGGTCCGAGGGCATCTCTCTCTGTTGAGTGTCAGCTGTGTGCCGAGCCCAGGACCTGGCACAGTCCCCTGGGGGCTGGTGTTTGTTTTGCCTAATGACCTCAGGCGGGCACCAGCTCCGTGCAGGTTGGGGGGGGGGGGCTGGTGTGACTTCGTTATGCAATGTGCATATTATGCTTTCATTGTAGTGTAATTACGCCAGCTGCCGGTGGGGAGTGTCATAAAAGGATATAAAATGCCCATTATCTGTCTAAAGAATTCCTCCTGTGTATAGTGAGGACTGGTATTTTATCTTATTTTTATAGCTCTAAGGGAAAGAAACAAGCCTGGCCTCTGAGAGCCTTGTGGGAAGCATGGAGCTGGACTGGGCTGGTTTGGAGGGTGGGCACCTTGGAAGGGCCTTGACCATCCCTGAGCTGGAGAGCATCCACGGGGCTACTCCAGGGTAGGATAAAGAAGTTGGCCATGTCACATGGACCAAGATGCTGGGGATCCTTCTGGGGCCTAGCTCAGGGGCCTCTCCCCACTGGCAGGTCCCTGAGGGCCATGGCACCTGGGCACTGGAAAAGACTCCAGCTCCTGCCGCCTGTCAACTCCAGTTTAACTGTTGGTCGAGCTCCTGCTGATGACCAGAGGTTCTGGGTGCCATTCTGGGGTTCTTACCTGCGGGGGACTTCTACTGACCCCGCTCTGTGTCCCATCTGTCAGCAGGACAGAGGTTGGGTGGGCTCTTTGTGTCTGTCATGGCAGCCACAGGCCCCAAGAGAAATGTGTTCATCCTGTGTGATTGCTGAGTGTTTCAGGGGCACGTCCAGTCATTGATTAATCAATGCCAGGGCTGGGCCCCTCCAGGCCCAATCTATGTCTGTTAGACCAGCAGTCATGGTGACCGGCTGCTTCAGCTTTGTCTTTCCTGCAGTTTCTGCCCAAGCCACAGATTCCCAGTGGCAGAATCCTGAGGCTCCTTTGGGAGATGATGGGGGAGAGAATCAGAGAGCTGGGGCATAGGCCCCAAGTGAGGAAGCTGGCCTTCACCTAGGCCTGCTAAACAGAATTTGGGTGTCTTATAGAGCGTGGGGGCCTGAGACCCCAACCCAATTGTGGCTTGCAAAGGGGACTGGGGATGGGGATAGGGTGGAGGAGAGGTTCAGCATCATAGCTTTAAGGGTCTCTGGTTGGGGATCCTGTATGTTCAGTGTACACAGCTGGGATGGTATATGTAACCTTCCCCCTCCCTAGAGGCTGCTAAGATGGGAAGTAATGGATGTCTCTTCCCTATGGGCAGGGGAGAGTTAGGGTTGTCTGCTACCTTTTCTGGACAGCAAGACTCTGCCTCATTGGGGAAGGAGCCAGGATGTTATGGGGAATGGGTGGCAGCTGAATGTTATGAAAGAGAGGCGAGCCCAAGGTCTGCCAGTGCCAGTCCCATGAGGAAGGGACAGGCCCCAGTGTTGGTCACAGGTCAAGTATAAAGGATGTTCCTTGCTGGGATCCCTGTGGTAGGGGGCAGCTATCTCTGGGGCCTGGGCCTGCTTCTCCATGAGGTGTGCCTGGAATTGTAGAGGCAAAGAAGGGACTCTCTGGGTCCCTATGTGCCCCCGTAGTGATCCACTAGCCAGACCAGGCTGTCCAGGTTTTAAATGGGTGCTGAAAAGTCTTGAGCATAGTTGTCAGTGGAGATGCCAAGGCCCTGGGGTGGCACCCCAGAGCTGGGATCCTTTAAGAAAAAGAATTTCCCAAACCAAGTGCATTTTAGAGGTTAGCAAAACCAATATTTCTCCATCCTCCGCACTTATTCACCCTAATAGTTTGGGCCCCTAATTGGAAACGGGCTTTATTAGGCTCATTAGGAGCTTGGAATGATGGCAGGAAGAAATGTGGAGATGCATCAGGCTGGTGGGTAGTAAATCTGGAGCCTTAATTGGCTTGCTCCCTAATCAGGTGGGTCGGGAAGGGTTGCTCGGCTCATCTCAGAAACTGCCCAATCTGGAGGCCGGGTCCAGCTAGTCGGCCATCCTGTCCCAGTCCTCCCAACACCTAGCAGAGCCAGGACGGATTCCCCCAGGCTGGCATGGGACTCCTTGAAGTGGCCTTCACACTCTCCAGCCCAGTGGGCAGCAGGTCCCCAGGATGTGGGGGCAGCGAGGAGGGGAGCCCCTTCCCAGAGCCTCATTGCCTATGCACGCGCCGTCCGGGCCTGGCGGCATGATTACCTCGCTGCGGAATCCGTCCCTGCCGGGGCTGCTGATAGCAATCATTGATTAAGAGGGTAATTGTCCTGAAAATTCAGATTGATCAAAAGGCAGAAATGATAACTTGTGTAACTGTGTTTAAAGCCACGTCCTGTCAATAGAAGAGCCGGAGATGGATCATGCAGAAAAAGGAGGGCGGAGGGGCTATAGGCCCACAGCAATTCTTCTTGGGGGTCCGTATCAGGATGTTTCTTGTCAGTAACCTGGGCTATTGGAGATTCAATCACTTTTATCTTCCCTTCTCTCTCTCAATCCAAATGCCTTTTCATATTAGAAAATTAGAATCCGCTCTGCTCATGCAAGATTTATTAGCTCTGCTGAGCGGTGGCACCCCAGACTAAATGATGGGGCTTTTCAGGGGTTTTTTACACATTATGACCAAACTCACAACTTCTCGGCATTGTCACCAGGAATGTGGGTCCTGGGAGAGCTGCCTCCCTCCTCTCACTCAGGGCTACTGTGGAATAAATGTTCTCTTGGTCACTTTTCATATTCTCTGGAAAAGCTGACTCAGTCCCACCTTCCAGCCCATTTCTGTGGACATTTGGGGGTGTAGGACATCTTCTCCCTCCTCAACAAAAACTATCCCAGAGCTGAAAGGATTGCATTAGCAGGTGGTGGGTTATTAGGGGTCTGCAAGAATCTGGAGGATACCTTGTCTGGTGTGTTGTGGAGGGATACCTGTCAAGTGTCTGTTGGCCGTGGTGCCTCTGAGATCTGTCCTGACTCCCAGCTTCTGATTCTGTAAATTGATTGCTATATTCCAGAAAAAATTGTCATGTGAAGGAGGGATAAGCTCATTCTGCTTGGCCTCCAAAGGAAGAAGGAGTAGGGAGGCAGGGGAGAGGGGCAGCTGCAAAATGTCAATGTAGGCTGGATGGGAGGGAGCCTTGGGGGACATGCTGTGTTAAGGGGTGTGAGCTGGGTGATGATCCAGCAAAGAAGTTGCGGCCAAAGAGGTAGGAGGAGAGAGCGGGGTCATGAAAATTCAGCTGGAAAGGAGAGCCAGAGAGGGTAGGCTGCTGCAGCAGATGTGGTAGAAAGGCTGCATCCTTAGTGAGAAGGGCAAGACCTGAGAAGAGCCCTTCCGACGTGGCTAGGCAGAGATTACTGGAGCCTTTGGAGAAAGCAGTCTCTGTGGAATGATGACGTTGGAAGCAGGGATACTCGGGAGAAAGGAGAGAGGGAGAAGGGAGGTGGGGGCACCCAGTCTAAACAGCTTTCTAAAGAAATCTATCTTTGAAAGGAGGAAAGACACAAGGCAGGAGCTGGAGGGACAGGCAGGGTCAAGCGACAGTTTTTGAAACCTGGGGAAATGTGAACATTTGTAGGAGATGGAGAAGGAGCCGGTGAGCAGGGACAGAGTGAAGATCAGAGTTTCCAGGAGCAACCAGCTGGAAGAGAGATGGGATCAAGGCCACAGGCAGAATGGGCAGCCTTCATCGTCATCAGAGAGTGTGGCAAAGAGAAAAAGTGGGACTGAGGACAAGGGGGAAGAGGCAGCTGGGGGGGGGGGGGGGCAGGAGATAGTGTTTTGGACCTGGAGTCAGGAAGACCTGAGTTCAAATTCAGTCTCAGACCCTTACTGGCCATGGGTCCCTGAGAGAGTCACTTAACTGCTTCTTGCCTCCGTTTCCTCCTCTGTTAAATGATAGGGTTTGATAAAGCCCTCCCATCTCTAGATCTAGGGTCCTGTGGCTTTGATTTGGAAAAGAGAGAGTGCAGGGCAAATGACCCCCTCTGTTTTCTCTCTTCTTTGCTTCTTCTAAAATGGGGTATCCAGAAATGAATCTGTGGCTCCAGCTGGGGACCAGGGCATAACAGGTGGAATGCTTGGTCTGGGGTCCCAGGGACTCACTCACCTGTCATTCCTTTAAAGTCCATTAAATAGGCATTTCTTCCTGAACAGTGACCAGTCCTCTGAGCCGTACATCATTTGCCACCCCCAAACGACCAGTAAGAGGACTGCTTTGTCATCCCAACAGACCAGAAGTGGCCCATGTGCCATGAGATGGCCTCACCCGGGCTCCGGTCCCTGCTGCTTCACAGACTGCTGTCCTACCACACTTCCTTCACCTTCTGCTTTAACTCAAGAATGAGGTCCTGCAAGGTCCATGTGAACCATCCACTCAGACTTAGCTCAGCGTTCTAGCCTGCCAAAGTCTTCTGAGTCCTGACTGTTGTCTCCTGTGCTGACCACGCCTCCCAGCTCTGTGTCGCCTGAGACTTGATAGCAATGTGTCTTATCCCTTTATCCAGGCCCTTGAAAAGAGTTTTGCACAGCATGGGGCTAAGCATTGTAAGACTCCAGCTGCCCTTTTACACGGTCTGAACAAGATATAGGGATTCCAGGGGACCACATCTCACTAGGAGTCAGCCATGGGATGTGGCAGCCACAAAGACTGACAAGCTCTTGGGCTTTATTAAGGGAGACAGAGCTTCCTGGGAACAAGGAGGAGGCTGTTCTCCTGTCCTCTGTCCTGGGGGGTCCCCATCTGGAATGTCACTGTACTTAAACAGCTTCTAGGACTAAGGAAGGGCTCTCACCTCTGACATCCCCTGCGTGTCCTTGGGGGTGTCCTTTGATGTCTCCCAGCATCAGTTTTCTTACTCTTGAGATGAAGGGGGTTGGAGGAGGCAGACCTCAGGGGAGGGGCCCCTGATCTTTGATCCTAAGAGGGCTCTCTTATCTTCTGCCCCATCATACGCTGTCCAAAGCATGATGTTCAGTTCTAGGTGCCAAGGTTTGAGAAGGATGATATTGAGAGGGAGTGAGTTCAGCCAGGGTGGTAGACGGCCTTCAGACTGTATCTGCTGATATTGGGGCAGGAGCAGAGTGACCCGCTGGCGGGCTAGAAAGACTTAAAGGGTTTTCATGTAGAAAAGGCACCAAACTAGTTCTGCTTGTCTGCAGGGACAGTGAGAGCAGGTTCAGACCTCACGTCAGGATAGCTTTCTTAACAATAGCTGTTCCACAATAGGATCAGCCGCCTCAAGGGGTAGTGCAGTCCCTGACCTTGTCTGCTCTATCATGTCTCACTTGAGGCTTTCTTGTGGCCCAGGCACACACTGGGCTATGCTGAGGTGAGAGAAGGAAAAGGCCTCTCTTCTAGTGCAGAGTTAGTGCCTGGCCTACAGGGTCTGGTGGGGCTTTCTGGAGGAGAGGAGTCTGCATCTGGACCTTGAAGACTGACTTTGTAAATATGGGTGTCCTTTATCTTCGGTTAGACAGCAAACTTCTGAGGGCAGGCCAGGACCCAGTCCACACACACAAAAAAAAACAACCCAGTCCCTGCTCTCGATGGCTCACAGTCTGATGGAGGGGATAACAATTCTTCTTTTTTTTTTTTTTAAAGCCAAAGAAAACAAAGTTTATTAAAGATTCGTCAAACTGGGTTGGCTCTTAAGGAGCCTAAGCATTTGTGACGCTTGTATTCACAAGCAGGCCAGATAGAATCCCAGCTAGACAGAGTCTGAGCTGGATTGAATCTGAGCGCCTTCATGGAGGTGAGATGGAATTTAAATACAGAAAAGACTATAGGAGGGATGGGGAGAAGGGTCTAGGGAGGGTCCTGAGAAGAAGTTCAAAAAGGGAATCCCAGAAGGATCAAAGACTGGAAACAGCTGGAGGTAATCAAGAGACATCAGACTAGGGAGCGCCTAGGTGGGAAGCAGGTGAGGCAATCAAGAGGTAACAGACAATGGCCACAGATTTGAGTGTGAAAAGCCAGGTTCTTGGAGAGATACTAGGAAAGCTCACTTTGAGTATTAAAAGCCAGGTTAAATGGGGAGATTCAAGGAAGTTCCCAGAGTCTGAATCCCATCATTCCCCCCTCAAACAGATTGAACCCAAATTCTTTTGGGGTAAAGGGCGAAGGTCTCAGCTTCTGAAACTGCTTCCTGCTGGCAAGGGGCGTAGAGCTGTCCCTGCCTTGATGGGTCCTGTTCAAGGGGTCAGACTTCAGAACCTGGGTGGTGCCAGGTCCAGTAGGCTGGAGACCTTGGATTCAGACAGAGGTTGGTATATAGCCTGGGCTGTCATCTGGAAGTTGATGGCTTGCGCTCTTCCAGTTTTAGCAGAACTTGAGATTAGCAGCTTTTCCTGGACAGGGAACCATAATTGAAGAGGTTCAGGGATGATGGGGACCCCAAAACACTGATAGTCCGGGTCGTGCTCGAATGAATTCGACTCAAGCTTTCTTAAAGCCAAAGAAAACAAAGTTAATTAAAGATTTGCCAAATTGGGTTGCCTCTTAAGGAGCCTAAGCATTTGTGACGCTTGTATTCACAAGTGGGCCAGATAGAATCCCAGCTAGACAGAGTCTGAGCTGGATTGAATTTGAGCGGGGATGACAATTCTTAACCAATGAGCTAGGATAACCAAAGGATAAATTGAAGGTGATCAGCAGAGGACAGGCATTAGCTTTAATGGGTTCCAGGGAAGGCTTCCTGTGGAAAGTGGGACATGAAGGAAGGTGGGAAGGGTGAGAGACAGAAATGAGGAGGAAGAACATTCCAGGCATGGAGAATAGCTGATGAAGGAGGGAGGAGATGAGAGATGGGAAGCAGGTGGAGAGTAGAAAAGGAGGAAGGAACCAGGTTATAAAGGACTTTAAATGCCAAAGAATTTTGTATTTGAACCTGGAGGTCATAGGGAGCCATTGGAGTTTATTGAGTAGAAGAGTGACAGAAATATTCTTTAGGAAAATTAGTTTGGCAGCTGAGAATGGACTGGACTGGGGAGACTCCCAGCAGATAGTCCAGGCATGGGATGATGAGGGTGTCCACCAGGGTGGCAGTGGCATCAGAGGAGAGAAGGGCATGTGTGCAAGATGTTACAAAAGTAAAAGCCTGATGGGGAAAGGAGATTGAGAATGATCCACACTATGCCCAATGCAGAATCATGGCAGGGAGGCACAAATGATTTGTCCATGTTACTGCCAGACTCACTCCATTTCTGTTTCCTTCCCTTCCTTCCCCTTCTTTGCTCAGCTGACCGTGTTGCCAGCCAGGGCAGCAATGGGGGATGGGGGCAGGTATTAAGATGGTTTCCAATTTGGGTTCTGACTGGCTGCCCTCATACTGGCAGCTTTGTTCCTATCTCACCCTGGGCCATACTGTACCCGGTCCTCTGCCTCTACTTCCCCTACACTTAGTAACCACAAGGGGCTAAGCAGAAACCTGTGGCTAATGAGTGAGACCAGGTCTGGTTCTCTGCCCTCCCTGGTCTGCAGGAAGGAACCTCTGAGGACAATTCCATCTGTGGAGGAAAGTCCTTCCTAGCATTGCCAAGCACAGCCCATTGTAATGTGGAACACCTTTGATTTTTAGAAAGTCTTATTTTGAGCCCAACCCAATAGTCCTGATTGATCAGACAAGAACTTTGGGGTTATTTTGGCAGCTGCATAGACAGTGGATTGGAGAAGGAGAGATTGAGGCAGAGACCTGATAGGAGACTATTACAGTGTTCCCCAGGTGGAATCATAGGATTAGGGCCAGAAGGGCCTATAGAGGCCATCTACCCTTTTAACTTTACAGGTGAGGAAGCTGAGGTTCAAAGAGATGCTTGATGACTTGCTGGCCAGGGAAATGATAGGAGTGGAATTTGAACCCAGGTCCTTTTTAAGTCCCTGCTCTTTCCATTCTGCCATACTTCCCCTCCAGGAATCCTGAGGGCCTGAACCGAGGGCATAGCTAGATGAGGGAGAGAAGGGGGTGGATGGGAAAGCTGTTGGGAATATATAAACAAGATTTGGCAATTGATTAGATTTGGGGATCTGAGCCAATGAGGGGCCACAGTCTGAGGTTTCAAGCCCCAGAGACTAGGAGGCTGGTGTTGTTCCTGACAGAAATAGGGATGTGGAGGACAAAGGTTGGTTGTTATTCATGTGTTCTCCAGTTGTGTCCAGCTCTCCATGACCCCATCTGGGGCTTTCTTGGCAGAGATACTGGAAGGGTTGGCCATTTCCCTCTCCAGCTAATTTTATAGATGAGGAAACTGAGGCAGACAGGGTGAACTGATTTGTCCAGGGTCAGACTGCTAGTTAGGCCAGATTTGAATTCAGAAGGATGAGTCTTCTTGATTCCAGGTCTGGCACTCTGTCCATGTACCACCCCGCTTCCTCAAGGACAAATTTAGGGGGGAAATAAGTTCTGTTTTTTACAAAACAGGTATGTGATTTGAGATACCTCTGGGCCATCCACGTGGAGATGTCCAGCAGGCAGTTAGGAGTTTTGAGGAGAGACCAGATTAGGCTATAGCTCTGAATGCCACACACATAGAGATATTTGAAGCCTGATGAGATCGCCAAGAGAAAGCATGGGAAGGGCAGAGGCTTCGAGGACATCCATAGCTAAGGGCCTGTGGTGGATGCAGGACAAGCAAAGGAGGCGCAGAGTAGTCAGAGAAGTAGGAGCAGCAGGGCTCTGAGTGTAAGAAGTCAGTAGACAAGAGAAGAAGGAAAGCTGCAAAGGCTGTGAGCTGATGGAGGTCTGGAGCATGACCGGCTTCCCTTTAGGCAGGAAGAGGGAGCCCCAGTGGACATCTGGGTAGACAGCCTTCCTCCTCCCCTCTTGGCTGTGTCTCTGGTCTGATGCCTTTCTGGAGCACCTTCCTTTCTTCCTCCTGACTAGGCAGTCTGTAGTATACTCCCACTAAGCCCATTGGGCTGCTCTCAGACACGCCCCACCCTCGCTTCTCCTTCCACTTCACTGAAGTGGTTGCAGGACTATGCATGCCTTACTGTTAAATAATATTATTCCTCTGCTACGTAGGTGCCCCAGCCTACTGCCATGTTCTAGCCCTACATCTCCCCCACGTGCCAGGCTGAGGTTGGGAACACTGGGCTGTCTTATGGTTTATTTGGGCAGAAGTATCCAAGGGCGTGACTTTCGTTCCTCTCCCTTTTCTTTACAGTTGTTTGCTCTGAATTACTGCTCCTGGCCATCCTAGAGGCTCAGGTTGCCCTGCAGTGCTGAATTTAGACTAGAGGAAGTGTAGTTTAGTGGAAAAGAGGGCCAAGTCATAGACCCTGAGTTCAAATCCCAACTTAACATAGGTGTGACTCTAGGGGAGTCACTTTGTGCCTCTGATCCTCAGTTTCCTTCTCTGTAAAATATAGGGTTTGGACTAGATGGCCTCTGATGTCTACATCTATGTTCTGAGGTCCCAAGATTCAGTTCGTGCCTATAAGGAGGTCATGATTTGCCCTCAGAACTGCCTGGCACATACCACAGAGACAGGCAGGCCCTGTACTGTGCATAGTCCAAGCAGGAGTTCTTTGTGTCCTGGGGATATGGGAGAAGTAGCTTTCTGAAGGTGTTTGAGGGGGTGATGCAGAGCTCTCTCTAGGGATGGTGGAGAGGTTTATCCCTGATAGATGCTGTCATTGAGGAAAGAGGCATCTCCCTACAGGCATCAGTGTGCCTGGGAGGGTCAGAATGGTACAGTGGGAGTCTCGGGGTATCTGTTTGTTCCTCTGGGTATGTGGCAGAAGGGCCAGAAGGCATGGGAGACACTTAGGGAACCAGAGGCCCCAGTGTGCCTGTGAGTCGCTGGCTGTCACAGCTCCCTGGGTGTCTGGCCCCAGGCAAGTGGTAAGATTTTCCCTCCCACCCCACACAGGGCTCCTTTGCTGCCTGTTCTTGCTAGTAGCCTTTGCCTGTTGGTTGGGTAGGTGAGGATTTGTTCTTAGAACGCTAAGGCTCCAGAAGGGACAGGTGTGTGCTTGCTAGCCTCAGCTGCTGGGGGCTCTCAGGACTCCTGGGCGGCCTTCCTGCTGCCCCTGGCCTTCTTCCCAAGCTCCCAGGCAGGGTGGAGCCCACCAGGAGGCCTTCTCCTCTCTCCCAGCCCAGGCTCCTCTGCAGCTTGGGGGTCTGGATCCTGGCCCCACATTTCAGCTGCCCAGGGAGGAGGCAGTCAAAGCAGCGGGCTTCGAGGGGGATGGGGGCTAGAGACTCCTTTTTGCTGGGGTTTGACCTAAGCCAGGATTGGAAGGGAAGAAAGAAGCCACACAAAAGCCCAGCCTGGAAGCCTCCGTTAACGAGCCTGCCTTTGAGGGAGGCCTCCCCTCTCCAGGCACCGGGCACAGCCAGCTTGGCTGCCGTGTGTCTCCCTCTCTCCTTTCTCGGTTCTCTTTATTATGTGAAGTTACCCCAGCTCCTTCCCTCGCTTCTCTTTCTCCTTTTGTTCTCTCTTTGTCTATTTATCACACTGTGAAGGTTGAAAGAGATGTTATTAATCTGCGAGAATGAAGGCAGGATTAGTGGTATGAAGCGGATTTTGAGAGGTGTAATGATAGAAAGACTCGCTCGGCTGGCGGCCTGCGTGAGCTTGATAAATGGGGAGCACTCCAGACTGACTCGCGCCTTCCCTGCGCGGCGAGGCCTGCCCGCTGGGGCGTGCCGTGCTCTCAGATCTGCCAGCCGTCCCACACCGTGCCTACCTGAGCCAGAGCCCAGAGCCAAGGGTAAAGCGGAGACAAATATCTCCCACCGCACTTGAAGACATCATTGCTCTCGGCAGTCGTTTCAAGGGGAGGGAGGCACGTCAGGCCCTTGCCTGGCTGGGGGTGTGGCACAAAGGGGGTAGTGCTCCTCTGTTCATCCTTACTGGGTGTGGAGGAAGGGTCCTGGCCCATCCTTCCCACTGGAGCTGACCAGTCCACAGAGGCACCTCAGGCAGGGCAGCTGACTCCAGAACCCCAAGGCCCTCTGCTGGGCTTGGGGAAGAGATTGGGGGCGGCTAGAAAGCCAATGGCATCTTCTCCAGGAGGAGGTACCAGTGCTTTTGTGCTCCATACCTTGTTGGAAAAACTGGGCTTGGCTCTGGGCCCCCAGCACAGCATAGGAAGGAGGGCAGGGCATTCAATCGTGGTCATTTCAGGATTGGTGCAAGGCATGGGGGTGTTTAGCTTGGAGAAGACTAGAGCTTGGGGGGTGGGGTGGCTCATTGTCCAGTATCTGCAGGGCTGTCCTGGGGAGGAGGGAGGAGGCCAGCCGGGTCAGTGCAGTCATGAAAGTTACATTTGTGGGTTTGACCCCTGCCCTGGGGAGCCAGAAGCCAAAAGACCCACATTCTGATCTTGCCTCTGGCCTCATGTCACTTTGCCTCTGTGACTCTCGGTTTTCTCCTCTGTGAAATAGAAAGAATGGCCTCGTCCTTCTTGGCCTCCCAGCTACCCCAAGGCCCTTGGACTTAAGGTCCTCTGGAGCCCATCCAGATGTGAGAAGAGACCCCTCCCAGCTCTGAAATGAGAAGAAATAAGATATGGAGAGGAAAAAGCTGTTTCCTTTTACAGCAAAGTCAGTGTTTAGGGCAAAGTCAGTGTTGGCTGAAGTAATCATGGAGGGCTTCATGGAGGAGGGCTGCAGATACAGAGATTGGTCAGCAAGCAGACTATTAGAGCCAGAATGGATCTCTCAGGTCAGCTAGTCCCCTTCCCTTATCTTACAGGTGAGGAATTAGGCCAAGGTCACAAAATAATCACGATAAAAAGCAGTCATCATCATAGCATTGATTTGGTGCTGGCTATGTGCCAGATATTGTTCTAAGCACTTTTTACAAATATGTTCTTGTTTGATCCCCATAACTACTGGGAAGTAGGGGCAGATGAGGAAACTGAGGCAGAGAGAAGCGGAGTGACCTCAGCCCCAAGCCTTGATGTCCCACAATGCAGTCTGACCTCCCTGCTATGATCCTGCCTCTCCTCCCTCCTTCCCCAGGACTTCCCATGGAAGCAGGAGCCTGCAGTGGGGGTGTGTGAGGTCCCAGACAGTCTATATTTTCTGCATTTCTGGTTTGTGTTCCTGACAGCAGAAAAAAAGAGACCTGAAACCAGGCTGTCATGGCAGCTGCAGTATCTTGGGCAAACTAGCCTTTAGACTTCAGGGAAAAGAGGGCTAAGCTGCCTCTGCCCACGAGGCCTCAGTCCCTTCTAGTCCCAGAGTAGGTTTGCAGAGACCCAACAGGAGAGGGATGGGGTAGACTGATTAGCGAGCCCAGCTTCCCTAGTCAGGGCTGGGAGACAAAGAAGACAGAGACAAGAGAGAGACAGAGAAGAAAGATATAGAGAAGACAAAGAAGAGACAGAGAAAAGAGAGGAGAGAGATACAGACAAGACAGAAAAGAAAGAGAGAGGGAGGGAGAGAGAGAAGAGAGAGAGGAGAGGGATACAGAGAATAGACAGAGAGGGGAGAGAGAGGAGGGAGGAAGGGAGAGAGAGAGAGAAAGAGAGAGAGAGTGTGTATGTGTGTGTGTGTGTGCGTGTGTGTGTTAGAGAGTGTGTGTGCATTTTCTGTCACATGCTCAGGAAAGGATTATATTTTAATTTGGAAAGCACTTTAGAAACTTAAAGTGACCGACTAAGTGCTGAGTGCTATTAGTGTCTTCCTTTTTATTAGGAAAAAAGACTTGGTTTTCCGCTTTCATCTCCAGGCCTGGCCAACTTCTAAGAGTCAAAGTTAGCAAAGCAGCTCAGCCGCCCCTCACCGAGGACAAGTTCCATGCTAGGTTCAAAGCGAGGAACTTGAAATACGCAGAATCTGCTTCCCAGACCAGCGCCTGTCCCCCAATGCCAGGATTAGCCCTGTGCTCGAGCTGGAGCCTGCCTGGGGGCTGGGGGCAGCCACAGCAGGGTCTGCCACTGGGCCAGAGGTGGGAAGATGCCCCTCCTAAGTCCCCACCACATGTGAGGCCCTGGGCTGGGTGCAGGAAGGGATATGCAGCATGGCCTGGCCCCAGCCCCTGCCCTCCATGCAGGGCATGGCCATGAGCACCATGCCAAGACAACGTAACACTGAATTGTTTGTCGGCTCTGGTCATTGCCAGTAAGTCTGCAGTCCTCAGAGGCAGTGCTGTCTGGATGTGCAGACAGGAGTTAGTGCTGTCTTTGACAATTCAGTCACATTGCACTCACGTGTTCTCTGCGAGGGCTGAAGATGTAGGGTGTCAGTGACTGCAGAATTAGAAGGGGCTTCCTGAAGGAAGTGGCCTCTGAGTTGGACTTTGAAGGATGGGTAGGAATCCATCAGGCAGAGGGAGACTCGGGTGCGATGAGAGAGCAGAGGTTACAGGAAGGGCATGGTTACTGTTGTGGATGTGAAAAGGAGTATGTGATGGTGAAGCAAGAAGCCAGGGGCCACAACCCCCATGCTGAACCAAAGAAGTTTAGACTTTATCCTAGAAATGATAGGGAGCCATCGAGGAGTTTTGAGCAGGGCAGTGACATGGCCACATCTTTGGGTCAGGAAGGCTATTCTGGTGATAAGAAGAATGGATTGATGTGGGGATGGAGAGGGGATAGAGGAAGGCTTATAAAGAAATGATTGCGGTAGTCTGGGTGGGTTCTCATGAAAATAGAGGGGTAGGGCAGATGTGAGAAGGGGGCTTCAGAGGGGGAGGAGATGGATCTCAGATGGAAGAGGAGAGGCTTGATCCTTGACAGAGGGTTAGGGAGTCAAATAAGCTTGCAGAAGAGGAAGGGAGGGGAAAGGAGAGCTGGACAATGAGGGTCTAGACACAGATCAGAGACTCTTCTGGAGGTAGAGAGAGCTGGATGCCCTGAGCCTACAGCTGCAGGAGTTTTCTGGTAGGCAACAGAGGGAGAAAGGAGCATTGGCAGTGATGGATGATTAGGGTGGGTGCCAAGGCAGAGTTGGTAGCATGACAGCAAATGGGAGAGAGGTTTCCTGGGGTCTTTTTGGTATGTGCATGTAAGCCTGAGCAGATGGGTTCTCAAGGCTCCTCCAGGCAGATGACCACCACCCACTCCTGGCCAGACCCATGAGCACAGATCATGTGGCCAGAAAGATCCTAAGAAGGCTCACCAAAGAGCTACCAAATCTTGGATGGAAAGCTCAGGGGCATGCACAGGGATGGGGAGTCCTCACTGGGACCTGTAAGGAAAACAAGAGAAGCACACATTTGGGAAGTGAAGATCTAGCTTGGGTGGCAATATCGAAGAGCGGGATTTGGATTTCTAGACAAGGGCTTAAGATATCAACCAAACAGCATAGTGGGCAAGAGGCTGTGAATACAAACAGTGAATGGGAGAGACATATATGTATGTGTACATATGTGTATCTGTATTGAAATACAGGTATTATATACATATGCACACATACACATACATATATGAGAAAATGTGGGGGCTGAGACAGCATTGCTTATTAAGAAGGCATATTTGCCCCCAAGGAGGGCAAAGATAGATCTCATACGTATTCAGATGTTCATAGCAACCCTCTTTGTGGTAGCACAGAGCAGGAAACAGTGCATGCTCAGCAATTAAGAAAGGGCTGGACAAATCATGATCCCTGAAGGGAATGGATGGTTCTTGTACCCCAAGGAAGGATCCAGAGAAGCACAGGAAGGTGTATCTGAACAGATGCACAGTGAAGTAAGCTGAGCCCAGAGATCAGAGCTTTGGGATGGCAGTGACCAGGCTGTTATCTCCAGGCACGAGCTTGTGGAAAGCAGCTGCCTCCCTTCATTGCAGCTCCTCCTGAATGGCTTCTCCTCACTCTCCCTCACCCCCTTTCCTTTTTAACATTTGCTGCAAGGGTTGGCTTGCTCAGTAGGGTAAGGGAGAGGGATATATTTGGAAATGAAGGTGATACAGAAGCAGAGGAGACCAACAGACATAAAAGTTTTTCAAAAGGAAAGTACACTCTTGTGAGGAAATCCAGGAACCAAAGTGGGAACATGTGGTAGGGAACATTTAGGTGAGATCAGCCAGGGAAGAAATGTTAGTTATTTTGGTGTCAGATTGGACTGCTGACCACCTGGGCCCAAAGAGAATGGTTGAAGAGTTCTGGAAACAGATCCTGAGCTGGGCCCAGAGATGGGAGAGAGACGTGATGAGAAAGACTTCACTTACCAAGCATCCACTGGAGGGCCTTCTCCTCCCTGACCCTTTCCTCCTCCATCTCCTCCTCCTTCTCTCCTCTCTCTCTCATCTCTCTCTGTCTGTTTCACTCTCTGTCTTTCTCTCTGTGTGTCTCTCATTTCTCTGTCTCTCTTTCTGCCAGAAATAACTGGGTGATTAAGAACCTTTTGACCTCCTTTAGTGATAATTTCCTCTTCCAAAGTGTTGAGGAACCAAGGAGGCATTCTTCTTAGCAGAAGTAAATTGGCTTCTGAGTGAAAATGGTAGGAACCTCCAATACTCCCTCCTAGAGTTTGTGATAGAGGAGAGTCGGACGAAGACCTTAGATTTGAGAAAGCAGATTTCAAAGGCTTCAGGGATAGGTAAAATTCCCTTGACTAAAATTCTGTAAGGGAAGTCAGCCCAGGAAGGATGGAAGATGCTCAAGGATACATTCTGAAGGCTGTTAGAAGAACAATCTTAGGAAACTTGATCAATATACAAGTATTTTTCAGGCACCTACTAGGTGCCAGGGACCATGCTACAAGTTTTGTATGCTGCCCAGTATTTTGCCCAGCACCTTGCATACAGTAGGCACTTAATAAATGCTTATTCACTATTGGCAAAGAATAAAACAGTCCCTACTTCCATGTAACTTATATTCTAAGGGGAAAATCAATAAGGATACATATGTGTATACAGAATAAATATAAATAAGTGCAAAGTAGTTAAAATATGAGGTAGTTTGAGAGGGAACTCTCACTAGCAGTTGGGAAAAATCAGGACAGACTTTGTGAGAAGGCTGTGTTTAAACTACATGGTGAAGGAAGAGAGGAATTCTGTGAAACAGAGATGAGAAAGGAATGTGTCCCAGAAACGGGATAGCTGGTACAAAGGCACGAAGATGAGAGATGAAATGTCTTGTAAGGAAAAGAAAGGCCACTTTGACAGAGTGCAGGAAGGGGAGGAATCTCCAGAAAAGCTAGAAAAAGTTCTGGTTTTGTCTGACTTTCTCTGAAGAGACTAACGCAAATGAAATTGTAATTAGAAAGTGCTTAGTGCTATGCCTGGCACATAGTAGGCCTGTATAAATGCTTAGTCCTTTCCCCTTCCCCCTAGATCCACTGGGAATTCGCTAACTGCGTGTGCGTGTGTGTGCGTGCGTGTACGCATGCGTTCATTTGAGCGCATGCACACATATGCATACATATTTTTTTTAAAAATGTACAACCATCAGATTGACAAAATTGACCAAAAAGAAAGAAAATGACAAATGCTTGGAGGGACTTTGTGAAAACAGGTACATTAATGAATATCCTCTTAGTGGAGCTGTGAGCTGATCTAGCCATTCTGGAAAGCAATTGGGAACTCTACCCAAAAAACCACTGAGCTGTGCATCCCCTTTGACCCAGCAATATCACTGTTTGTTCTATACCACAAGAAGACCAAACAAAGAAGATAAGGACCTGTATTTGCCCAGACATTTATAGCACCTCCTTTTGTGCTGACAGCCTTGGAAACTGAGGGGATGCCCATTCCATAGAGAGCAACTGCACAAGTTGTAGTATACAAATGCAATGGCATGCTGCTGTTGTTTTTAACTGTTTGGTTCCAAATTCTCTCACTCCCGTCAGGCCGATTGTACATAGGAAGTCATATAAAACATATTTCCATATTAGCCAGAGTGCAATAAACAATGAAAGCAAGAAAAAAAAGTGAAAGAACTATGCCTCCATATGCACTCAGAGTTCCTTCTCTCTGTGGAGGTGGGTAACATTTTTTCTTCATGAGTTCTTTGAAGTTGTCTCGGATCATTGCATTGCTAAGAATAGCTCGGTCATTCGCCGTTGGTCATTGTACAGTGTTCTGTACTATGTACGATATCCTCCTGGTTCTGCTTATTTCACTTTGCGTCAGTTCACAGAAGTCTTCCCAGATTTTTCTGAACCTATCCACAATAGTGAACTGTTGTTCTATAAGAAATAAAAAGCAGGATGCTATGACATATGTGAGATTTTTTTTGTTTGCCGGTACATATCTGTAACAGTGGTTTTGTTTCTCTTGCTTTCTTGGGGGAGGGGGAGAGAATTTAGAAATAAAAGTAAGATAAAATTGAATTTTCTTTTTAAAAACAGTTTAAAAAAGAAATGGAAATAAAATTAGGTCATAGAGGTTAGAAATTTAAAAACAACACCATCCTATAAAGAGTGTCAGATGTACTAAGATTTCTAATAATGATGATACCACTACGTGCCAGAGACGACGCTGTTTTATAGTTATCTCACAACAACCCTGGGAGGGAGGTGCTCCTGTTGTCCCCGTTTTGCATTTGAGGGACACGAAGGACAAGAAAAGGAGTTTAAAAAATAATTGGAGAAAGAAGATGAGAGCAAGAAGTAGACTTCTGTTTGGCGTTGGATGGAGTGGGACAATGAAAATTGACGACAAAGGGAGTTTTTATCTTTCTTCTTTCTCTGCCAAGGAGACCTTCACATAGAAGTTACAGAAAAAAAGAATTACTAGCCAGGAGTTGATATTTAAGAAAGGCTCCCCAGCTGCCCTGGATGAGGCCAAGTCCCCTGGCCTAGATGAGCCACATCCTTGGGTCCTCAAGGAACGGGCAGAGGGCACTGCAGAACCATGCTCAGTGATGTTCCAAGGAGCCTGGAACGCAGGAGATGCCGGAAGATTGGAGGGGAGCAAATCTCCCAGTTTTGTTTTGTTTTTTTTTCTTTAGAAAAAGGACATAAAGGAGGAAGACAGTCTGCAGAATGTAGGCTGGTGAATGTGACTTTAGTTCCTAGGGAAATCCTCGAGCAGAACATTAAAGAGATGGTTGACTAACATTTAGAAAGGGACAGAGTACTTCCAAGAGCCAGCCAGACTTCACCAAGCCCTGCTCGTGCCAGACTAACCTCATTTTCTTTTGTGAGGGGATTACTAAATGAGAGGAGTTCTGTAGGTAGTTTACTTCTGTTTGACAAAAGCTCTTGATAATGTATCTCAGATAATTCTTGCTGGAAAGCTGAAGATGTCAACTACATGCTAATACAGTTGATGCAGACAGATTTGGGGCCTGTCAAAGAGTCGCTGTTAACGGCTCAGTGTCAGTATTGTGGGGCAGAAGGGAGGGTCTCCAGTGAAGTGCCCCAGGGATCATTACTGGCCTTGTGCTATTGAGTGTTTTTATCAGTGATTTGGAAAAAGGCAGGGATGGCACAATCCTAACTGGATGACAGTGCACTTACTGTGGGGCCAGGCATCATGTTAAGTGCTGGCCTTATAAATAGACATGCAAGATTCCAAGTTCACAATCCAAAAGGAGAAGATAATACATAATGGGGGAATTGGGGTGAGAGGAGATGGCCAGCTGGCCAGTGGCAAGATAAGCAGGCATCCCAGGCTGGGGTCCAAGAGAGGAGGAAAATGTTCAGAGTGCAGGTGCCATGTTTGGGGGGAAATTGGGATTAATGAAAAGTGTTACACTTCTGGTCAGTAAATCCAACTTCAGAAATACAGTGCAGGAGAGGCCTGGTCTTAAAAAGTCTTTCTGAAAAAGATTGGGGGGTTTTAGTGGACTGCCAGTTTAGCCTGAGCCAGCAATGGTAAGCAGAGGCCAAGGAAACTCAGATGATCTTGGGCTGTAGGAAGAGGGGCCAAGGTTTGAGGAAGGAGGGCATGACATCAGGCCTCATCTGGAGGCTTGGGTTCCATTCTGGGCACCACCATTTAGGTGGGAGGGGGCCTGGAGATGAGGTCAAGGTGAGATTGGTTGGAAGGCACTGGGATGAGTTACTCTGAGGAAGAGAAGGCTCTGGGGGATCTGAAAAACGTTCCTGGGGCAGAGGGAGGGTGCCAGAGCCAGAAGCTTTTGGGGAGCTGCAGAGAGACAAATTGAAGCTCTGTGTTCCACCATGTTGTGGGCTGCCCTGGGAGCTCCCCCTCTCTGGTGGTCTCCAAGCAGAGGCTGTCCAGGTTTTTGTGGGGAACGCTGCTGAGATCTTTTGGGTCTGGGAAAGTCTGTTTGGTGGAGGTAACAGAGCTTCCTAACTTGTTTGACAGCTCCTGCCCTTTTGGGGTGGCTTCAGGACGCTCTACCTGGAGGCTGGGACATGGCCACGTGGCCATAGTCATGGCATGTAGCTTGAGTGAGACCCTCACCCATCTCTGGCTGTCTCCAAACTGAGACTTCTGGGAGAAATGGGGTGGGGGTAGAGGAAGCCTGGAAGGATGAGGGGAAGGGTGGGTTGGAAATTCCTGCTGGTCACTTCACAGTCAAAATCCACCTCCTAGAAGAAGTCTTTCTCAGTTCCTCTTAATTCTGGTGCCTTCCCCTTATGGATTTATCTCCTGTTTATTGATTGTACATAAAATATGAACTTCGTGCGGCCAGAACTGTCTTTTGCCTTTCTTTGTATCCCTAGCCTTAGCACTTAGCCTGGAAGCAGAGAAGGGGAGCGATAGCAGGATGGTTAACAAGGGGACGTTTGTCTCCATGGTCTTCTTCGGGCCCTGGGTGGGAGGTCAGTTAGGCCAGGTGTGTGTCCATAGGGGTTGGGGAAGGGGATGTTGCAGTGATAGGAGGGAGTTGGGCCTGGCATGAGGCAGCAGCGAGTTTGAGGTGCATTCAGGCTTCTCTCAGCAACCCAGAGCTCTCCTGTCTGGGCTGCGCTTGCCCACAGGCCCTGTTCCCAGTGAGTGGGGGGCTGCTTCGTCTTCACTGACTTTCCATACCTCCTGTTGTTAATTATAGAGATGTAATAATGTGATTAGCGCACTATTAAAAAAATCACTGATATGATTACCATGGATTTAATATCACATGATATATCATTATATCGTTACACGGTGACAGATGTAATTGAAATACACTTATTGGAGCTGGGGGTCGTGTTTCATTCAATCCAAGGCCCCCTGGGGCGGAGGAGAGCTGGCTAAAAATAAGTGGCAGAGAAGGAAAACAAAGGAAGGTATGGGGGCTGCCAGGCCAGGAAGCCCACCAGACTCACAGCCTAAGGCCTGCTGCCTCCGCCACCTTCCACCAGTCCTGGCAAGGCTTGATCAATTCCTTCTGGCTGCTGAACAAATGTGAAAGCAGCCGTCTGGGGGGCTGGGTCCTGACCTGGTACAGTGGCATGTGGTCAGCACCCTACCAAGGCCACATGCTGTCCTGCTCCCTATCTTCCCCCACTTGCCAGTGCTGTAACTAGAGGCAGATGGAGGGAGGGAGTGCCCCCATCCCCTTTGCAGGTGGTGTGAGGCTGAGAACATCATGATCCCACTGGACTGTGGTGCCCACATGGCAGATCAGGGGTGGTCTCCGTGTTTCCTAGGGCCCAGGAGAGCAGGGGAGGTGCCTGTGTTGGGGTAGGGGAATAGGCTACCCTACAACTTCTCTGCTCCTGCTAGCCACTCCCAGGTGCTTCTTTTCCCTCCCCACATTGACCAGGCTTGGGTTTGGGGAAGCTCAGAAAGACTCTCCTTCCTCCAGACAGTTAATCCTGGTAGGTAAAGACAGCCTGTGGAGTCGCAGAGAGCACGGTTAGACGGGGAAGGAAGGCATGCTGGCAGAGAGGGAGTCAGAGCCTCACCTCTGAGAGCTAGCCCAGACACTGGCAGCCTCACTGACCCAGGATTTGGCCCTCAGCCCCAGGAAAGGGTTCTGGTGGAGGTTTGGGATGCCGGCCTGTTAATGGTGTAGTAGCCAGCAGAGGGAGAATGGGATGATAAAAGGGCCAGTGACCAGGCCTGAGAAGGACCCAGTGAAGGTGCAGGATAGTCTCGGTTTAGAGAAGAGAGGGTTCAGAGAGATCCTGAGCCATCCTCAGGTCACTGCAGGAGGCCTCAGCCATATTTTGCCAGGTCCAGGGGCAGAGCCAGGGAGGAGAGAGTGCCAAGAAGCAGGCTAGGCTTCCTGACCCTGGGTGCTGCCCCAGGATGGAGCCACTGAGCCCCGCATCATTGCAGGAGTCCTAGATGCCCTTGCTTTCTCTACGCACAGATCCCTGTAGCTCAGGTTAACTGCTGCCTCCTAGACATCTCCCCCAGGATTCCCCAGAAGCACCTCAAACTCCCTCCTAATGAAGTTAGATTTCCCCTCTTCCCAGCTTCCCTGTTTGTGTCCAGGGCACCATCATTCCCCCGTCACCCTGGATGGAAACCTCGGTGCCATGTTCCCTTCTGCACTCCCCGCACCACGCTCCAGTCTGTGCCAGAGCTCAGCTTTTCTGCCTTTTCAGCCTGTCTCACAGATGGTAATGAGCATAACAGCAATAGCGGCTGACGCTTACATATTACTTAGGATGTGCCCGGCATTGTGCCAGACCCTTTACAGTTACGATCTCTGATCCTCTGAAACCCCTGTGAGGGAGGTGCTTTCATTACCCCCATTTTGCAGATGACAAAACTGAGGTTGATAGAGGTTAAGGGACTTGCCCAGGGTGTCTGAGGCTGGATTTGAACTCAGGTCTTCCTGACTCTCTATCCTCTGTGCCCCCCAGCTGTCTCTGTCTTTCCTCTGACACCGCCACCATCATAGTTCCAGGTTTTATCAGTCCTGCAAACCTGTCTTGCTGCCTCAAGTCTCTCCTCCGTCTGTGCCGCCCCCCCACTCATCTGCTGGAGTGATCTTCCTAAAGCACAGGTCTCACCATGTTACCTCCCCCCTGCCCCTGCCCATGTTCGATAAACTCCAGTGGTCTCCTAGGAAGGTCCTTTACAACCTGCCCCCTCCCACCTTTCCAGTCTTCTTGGCCCTGACTCTCTTCGACATACTCTTCTGCCCAGTGATTCAGGCCTCCTGGCTCTTCCTCCAAGACTCTCCATCTCTAGACTCCAAGCATTTCCCTTGCCTAGAATGCTCTCCCTCCTCATCTCTGCCTCCTGCCCTCTCTGGCTCCCTTCAAGTCCCAACTCAAATCCCACCTTCAGCTGGACAATTTGTGCCTGGCCAGTGGTGGAGCCTTCTGAGCTGGTCTTGGTCTGATCAGCCATAGCTGGACACACTGTACCTTGACCCCAGCATAGTGATGTCGTTTTGTCCCCTTTGAGAACCAAGGACAGAAACTCCAATCCCCCTACTCCCAGTCCCCCCATCGTGAGAGCATTGCCTCTTCTGATGAGCCGGTTTCTCCTTTCTGGGCCTTGTTTGTCCATAACAGTTTGCATTTTGTCTCCTCCACTGGATTTAAACTGCTTGGAGACAGGCACTGGTTTTGCCTTCTTTTATTTCCCAGTGGTAAGCACAGGGTCTGGCATCATAGTCCTTAGTAAGCCCTTAACAAATGATTGTTGACTGACTGACTAACTGTCTGCATTTAGAACCTGTCAAAATCTTCCTCCTCATAGTTCCTCCCCCAGAGAACTCCATCTTGGCCTTTGTCTCCCTAGGGGGAGGACCAAGGAAGGAAGGAGAGCTATAGGACCGTAACTTAAGGAAATGGAAGTCTAACAAAGGTGGTTTGTTTGTTTGTTTTAACAGGAGAGACTTGTGAACATTTGAAGACTATAGAGAAGGATCCAGTAGATAGGGAGACCATGATCAGTCTGTAGAGAAGATGGGAGGGGGTCCTTGGGAGGGAGGGGGAGATCTGGGAGTCTTGAGGAGGGAGGAAGACTTTTGGAATTGCTTTATTTCATGCCCCCTCCCAAGCTAGCCCACTTGGTGGAGAGCTGGCTGGCTCTGCCTGGTAGTTTGTCCTCACTTCAAGCCTGTTTGCCCTATTTTACAATCTCTCCCCTTTGCCTCTTGTTCTGTCTGCTCTCTGGGGCCGATCAGAACAAGCCTGACTGATGCCTTTGCCCACATACCAGCCCTTAAAGCAGTTTAGCATATTTCTCCTGGGTCTTGTCTTCTCTAAACTAGATGAGCCCAGTTCCTTCAGACCACTCCTTCTCAACATGTTTTTAAAGGCCCTTCCCCAGTCTGGTTGTCTGTCTTCCTCTGGACACTCTCCAGTTGCTCACTGTCCTTCCTAAAATATGATGACCCAGACTGAACACAAGTCTGCAGATGGGGAGGAAAGCATGGTGGAACTGTCACCTTCCTATTCCTGGAAGCTGGGCCCCTCCTAATGCAGCCCCAGTCTGTATTAAGAGGCAGGGATAACTGCCCCATCACACTAATGATTCACATTGAGCTCGAAGTCCACTGAAACCCCCAGCTCTTTTTCAGAACAGTGCCTCCCCTTGTACTTGTAAAGTTGATTTTTTGAATTCAAAGATAAGATTTTCCATTTACCTCTATTGAATTTCCCCCTTTTAGATTCAGTTCAATGCTGCAGCCTGTCAGGATCATTTTGGATCCTGACTCTCATCCAGTGCATTAGTGAACCATCCCTCCCAGGCCTGTGTTATCTGCAAAGCCTGACATCGAGACTTTTATCCCAGGCATTGATAAAAATGTTAAACAGCACTGGGTCAAGCACAGATCCCTGGGGCACTCCACTGGAGACCTCCTGCCAAGCCGACATTAAACCATTAATGACTGCGCCTTGCCTCTGGCCATTTACACAGTTCCAAATCTATCAGATTGTATTTCATCTTTTTCACATAAATGATATGAGACACTTTATCAGAAGCTTTGCTAAAATCAGATGTTCAGCTAAAAATAATAGCTACACATTCCCCTGATCATGATCTGGCCTCGACTCTTGGGATAAATCACTTCACCTCCTTCTAGTTTTCTCATCTGTAAAATGGGGATAATCCTAAACCGCCCCCCCCCACAAGGTTCAAATGAATAATATTTGTAAAGAGTCTTACAAGTCTATTAAAATGCTTGCTATTATTATGATCTAACTATATTAAAAAAAGAGAAGGAAATCAAAATAGACTGGCATGGCTACCACTTTTATTGTTGAAGTAATAGATAGATACATAGATAGATATAGATAGATGGATAGTTGCATAGATAGATAGATGGATAGACAGACAGACAGACAGATAATCACTCAAACATTTATCAGACACCCAGCCAGGCACTGTGCTGAGCATGGAGATGATGAGGGTGATGATGATGATAGAAATGACAGACAAGTTGACAGGCAGAGTCAGCTGGATAGGACAGTGTATAGAAATCTGAACCCGGAGTGAGGAATATCAAAGTTCAAATCCAGCCTCAGATACTGTGACCCATCCTGGGCAAATCACATAACTGCTATTTGCCTCAGTTTCCTCATCTGTAAAATGGGAATGATAATCGCATCCCTTCTCAGGGTGAGGATGAAATGGAATAATATTTGTAAAGTACTTTGCCAGCTTTAATGTGCTATGTAAATACTAGGTGTTCCTATTATTGTTGTAGAGAAAAGGAAAGAAAGAATTTGGTAAATACTTAGTATGTGCCAGGAAACAAGGCAGCTACTGCCCTCAAGAGCTTGTGTTCTAATGTGGGGCAGTTGAGGGGCTCTCGGGAATCCCCCCTTCTCCTTCTTGATGGTCACCAGCCGCCGTCTCTTTAATGCTCCATTCTCAAGTCCTCCTCGGAATCAGAGGCCACCATGTGGGCCTCTCTTCCCCCCCTTCCTCCACTCTTGTCCTCCCATCTCCCGGGCTCTCTCAGGGGAACCTGCCAGGCTCCACGCGCCTCTTGGCCAGTTCTGTCAGGAGCCCAGGACCTGGGCCACACCAGCTGGCCCCTTACCTCCCTTGGGCCCCTCTTTTATTCTGTTCTCTCCACTGCTGAGGCCATTGTTGGCAGAGGAAACGGAAGTGAGACGAGAGAAGGGCTCCCTGCATTCTGTCTGGCGTCAGGAATGCATGAACGAATGATAGGTAAATAAATAAATGCACAGAAAGTTAAGTGCTTCATTAAGTGCTTGGTGGTCATTGTTGCAGTCATGTCTGACACTTCCTGACCCCATTTGGGATTTTCTTGGCAGTGACACTAGAGCAATTTTCCATTTCTTCCTCCAGCTCATTTTACAGGTGAGGAAACCAAGGCAAATAGGGTGAAGTGACTTGCCCAGGGTCACACAGCTAGGAGGTGTCTGAGTCTGGATTTGAACTCAGGTCTGCCTGACTCCAGGCTCTGTGCTAAGTACTGAGGCCACAGATACAGAGATGGAACAATCCCTGCCTTCAAGGAGTTTACAATCCAAGAGGAAGATGAGCCGTGCATGGCATTAATGGGCACTGGAGGATGCTTTGATTCAAGGAGTCACAGGGGAACCAAAGGTCCCTTTGACAGACCCTTTCTGGGAGAGAAACACTTGAGGGTGTTTGATTACTGTTCCCAGAGCAAGAAGTAGAAATGGGGTGTGGGGTCTGGAGAGGACCAGGACAGTAGAGGGTGGAAGGGCTTAGCAACTTTGGGGTCGGGTCTGTAGAGGTCCTGTGAGGAAGATGTTGATATTTACATGCTAATGACCTCAAGCCATGTCTAGGCTGAGCATTGGTGAGTCTGGGCTGGGTGTTATTACTTCTGGGCTGGGCCTTGTTACATCTGGGTAGGATATTATTGCGCCTGGGCTGGGCATTATTGTATCTGAGCTGGGCCTTAGTATGTCTGGGTAGGGCATTACTGTGTCTGGGCTGGGCATTATTGCATCTTGGATGCGTGCTTTTGAGTCTGGGGTGGGAGTTTTTGTTCCTGGGTTGGGCATTATTACATCTGGGCTGGGCCTTGGAAACTCTGGGCTGGGAGTTATTGCACCTGGGCTGGGCATTATTGCATCTTGGCTGAGCCTTGGCAAGTCTGGGCTGAGTGTTATTGCATCTAGGCTGGGTTTGGTGAGCCTGGGCTGTCTGGGCATTTGTTACATGCCCCCCCACTGTATATCTGTGTACTATCTGTGAACAAATCATGCCCCCCGAGCAGACCAGAAGTGCCTTGAGAGCAGGAACCATCTCCATCTGGTGTTTGTAACCCGGTACCTTGGCTGGCTGCTGGCACAGAGACGGTGTGAATAAGTGCCCGTTGCTGGATTGAGCTGGCCTGGCATGACCTGTTCTTGATGGAGCCATGCAGGCTTCAGCACAGGGACCTCTGTTCTATTGCCGGGTTCTCCCTCAGCAGCTCCTTCCCAATCTGCTCCTTAGTGTTCTCAGCACTCAGAGTCTAGCTCCCTGGCCTGTTGCCCCTAGACCCGCTGCCAATCATGCTGTTTGAATGTTGGGTCCTCCTCCAGATCTTCAGTGCTTTTCCAAGATCACTGTTGATAGCTAGCTCTCCTCACAGAGAGGGCCCCTCAGGTGGGTTCACCTGGGCTGGGCAGCCCATTCCTCATCTTTTCTGTTCTAAACGAGCAAGAGTCCAAGAGTCTATCTCCTCTCTCTCCCCACCATCTTGGGGGATCAGTATCCTATCCACCCTGAGCTGTGGCCCATGATGGCTCCCCCTCTCCCATCTGGGGTCCTTCGCTGCCCTCCATCAGTCAGCCAACCCATTCATTCCCTGCAGAGGAAGAGCAACTTGAAACTCCTTTGCCTGCCCTGGCTTCCATCCCTCCAAGCAGCTTTCCTTGCAAGGTAGAGTCCAAAGCTGAGTGTATTATGGGGAGCCAAGGTGACAGAGACATAGTCTTTAGAGGTCTGGTCCAAAGGGTCTTCCTGGGGTAGACTAAAGGGAGCAGGGGAAACAGAGAGGTGGTCTTGGAGGGTGATGGCTATTCCAGGTAGGGAGGAAGGGCATAGTTGGCATCCTGGGTTAAGGTTATGGCCTCACCTTTGCCCTCCTCCCTGGGGTCCTGGGTCATTCACTGGCCCCTTGATAGGGGAGGCTCAGCAGCCGCCAGCTATCCTGTGACCCTGACCCTGTAACCCAGGGCCACCACTTAGCAGTCAGTCCTAGGGGCAGGGCCCCCCTTGGGCTTTCTGCCTTGGGGTTCCATCATCTAGGCCATGTGTGAGGACATTAAGCCTCTTCTCTGGCCTCCTGGGTGCCCTGTTGGAGAAACTGGTAGGTTTGTCTTTGTCTTGGGTAAAGGCTGAACCAGAAGGCTGACCAGAGAGCCCAGGGGGCCCAGTGGGCCTCACACAGGGCTGGCCCCTCAACCTCTTCACCCCCTTGCAGAGAAACTGCCTTTGAGGGCTACTTCATCTCTTAAACTCAATACACTTGGAGCAGCTGCTAAGCCCTGGGTAAGCCGGCTCGGCGCGGGCTTGTGATGGGGCTGACAGTGCATGGAGCTGCCTGATTATACACAATTCCATTTTCGCAGGCCCAGCAATGTAATTTCACAGGGCGATCAGTGTTTGCATGTAATAGCAGACTGGGCTAAGGTGTCAGAATATTAAAGGCGCTAATGGAAGGCTCCCGATACACTGGGGGCCAGCCTGCCCGCGACGTCGCAGATGGCTGGGCACTAAACTAATGGGGCAGCATCCAGGGAGGGAGAGGCTTGGGCCGAGGAGTTCCCGGGAGGGAGTCAGGGCACCTGCTTCCCAGCCTAGGCACGGAAATTAAACTGAGACCTGGGGGGCAGGGAGGTGGAGGGGGGGAGTAAAAGCTAGATACAAGGCGGGCAAGTGTTTGTGTAGGGGGAGATGTGCTGCGCCCGCCCACCTTGGGCCAGCAGGTGGGAGCAGAGGCTGAAGAGCCCAGGCTGCTGGAACACAGGGAACCTGCAGGAGGAAATTAAGGACCAGGGAGGGGATGTGACCCACCCTGAGTCATCCCTGTGGTGGCCAGGATCAGTCAAGATTGGAATCCAAATACCCCACCTTTCCATTTCTCTGGTGACCTCAGCCCTGCCTGTAAACCCCAGATGTATAGCAGGGAAGCGGCAGGATGTGGGGAGAAGGTGGTCAGGGCTGAGCTGGGAGGGGGCCTTCACCACTCTGAACCAAGCCACCTCAAGGGTGCCCTCACCTTGACCACTAGCCTTGGCCGGGACAAAACCAGAGATCAATTTATAGGACTTCAAAGTAGAAGGGACTCTGAAAGCCACTGGGCCCAGCCTTAGGGTGGTCAGTGTCTCCAGTAAACCGTCATCTTGCTTCTGCTCCCATTACACTTTGGGGCTTGCTGTCATGGTGACCCCTAGCCTCAACCTGTTTCCTGTTGGTCTAGGCCCTGACCCCTAGGTCGGGCAGGCCATGGCCTGTCCATGCTGTGCTTGTGACTTGGTGACAGCCTTGGAACTTCAGCTTCTGCTTGATGCAGGGAGGGAGATGAGCAGGCTTGGGCTGGGGGATCAGGCCACTTGGCCGTGTTGTTCTGTGCCCATGTGGCATCTGAGGGCTGGATCCTTCCACCCTGACCTTTAAAGCCCTGCACAGTTGGAGACAAGCCTGCCAGCCTGAACTCACCTCCCTGCCCCCCCCCCACCTCATAGCAGCCCTGTGCTTTCCCTCTCACTAACCCTTCAGGGCTAACTCCATCATCCCCCACCCCAGGCCTCTAGCAGCCACAGACAGCTGTGTGCTCTTGGGCTCCAGGCTCTGCTTCTCGGACCAGTTTTTTTCTGTCTCTGTGCCTCAGCACATAGTGCAGGACTAAGTAGGCATGCAGTAGGCAATCAATAAGTGCTTCTAATTAATAGTGCCCTCCCCCACCACTACCCTGTATTCATCTGATACGTATTCCGTTCAGGTCCATGTCTGTGTAGGTGGTCTCCCCTATTCGCATGTTAGCTCCCAGAGAGGAGGGTTGGCTGTCTGTGTCAGAATCTGCCCCAGTGATCCGCACAGGGCCAGGCACATAGTAAGGCACACTTAATCAATACTTGGTGGTTCATGGAGGCATCCCTTCTGTTTGTGGACTATTCTAATTGGTAATGGAGAGTGGAGACAGCAGCCTCTCTGGCCAGGCACAGGCTGGGTCGACTGACTTAGTATTTAATGAGAGGACCTTAGAATTAGAGGCCCATCCTCCAACACATGGGGAAACTGAGGCCCAGGGAGGGGAGTGAGGGGCAGAGCGCGCATCAGAACCCAAGTATGAGAGTCCTAATCTGATGCTCTTTCCATGTTGCACCCCCTGCCACCTGTGATGCAGAGCAGCTCAGATTAATCATTGTTCATGTCTTTTTGAGCCCTTCCAGGAAGCAGAGGCCTGGACGAAAGGGGTGTTTGGAAAAATCAGACACGTCCTGTTAGGCACTTAGCAGACGGCCAGGAACACAAGGGCCATGAAGCTTCCAGCCCATGGACCAGGTCATGGACTCTTTGGGTGACCGTGCCTTATCTGGGAATGTAAAACTGCCCAGCATGACAGCCATGGGCTGCTGCCGAGATGTGTACATTCATCTCCACCCCGGCTCTGACAAGCTAGACTGCCCTTCTTGAAAGACATCAGTCAGACGAGAGAGCTGACTGGGGGCCGCCTCGCCCTGCCTCCCTCTTGTCTTCCTCTCCCCCTCCCTCCCTCTCCCCTTCCTTTCTCTCTCTCTCTCTCTCTCTCTCTCTCTCTCTCTCTCTCTCTCTCTGTCTCTCTCTCTCTGTCTCACTCTCTCTCTCTCCATCTCTCTCTCTCTCTCTCCGTCTCCCTCTCCCTTTCTCTCTCTCATTTTCTCTCTCTCTCTCTCTCTCTCTCTCTCTCTCTCTCTCTCTCTCTCTCTCTCTCTCCCTTTCTCTCTCTCTCTCTCTCCCTCTCTCTCCCTTTCTCTTTCTCATTTTCTCTCTCTTTTTCTCCCTCTCTCTCCCTCCCTCCTCATCTGTCATTCTCCTTTCCTCTTCTTTTTCTCCTCTTTTTTCTTTCTCCTCCCCTTCTCCCTCTCTCTCTCCTTCATCTGAGCCCCCTGGGGTGGGAGATCTTTGGCGATAATCCAGTGACAATAATGGGAATAAAGGGGACTCCTCCTCTGCCGCTGTCTGTGTCCGCAGCAGCCCCCCCAAACGCCTGGGCTAAGGGTCCCTCTGTCAGCCGATAACATTGAGGCCCCAGAGAGGCGGGAGAGAGCGCAGCCGGGGCTGGGTGCGTCGTCGCTAAGCTGGGAAGCGGGCTCGGCACCTGCTAATACGCGTGTTTAATATTTGATGTGTTGGGATAAAGCAGGATCACCTTCGAATTGAATTGAGTGTCAGACGAGAATCTATTACTGAAATTCGGGTGTGATTTGACAGCAAAGTAGACGATGTTATTCTCCACTAGTTACTGCAATCTTCTCGCCGACATCACTTAAATATTTTTTTCTTTGCTTGAGTAAACACACATTATCCTTCTTTTTTTCGCCCTTCCTTCCTTTTTTTCCTTTTTAGAGGAAAAAAAAATACCCAGCTTGCCTTCTCAGGGCTGATAGAGTAGATGGTTATTTCTTTATTTGTCCTATTAAATGGAATTTCTGATCGTTTAATCCTGCCTTTGTAAGTGATTTTAAAGTACTTGAAAGCTGGGCAAGGGGCCCCCCACTTCTCCCTGCACTGCTCGGCTCTGAGCAGGGCCAGCTGGTCAGAGATGTGACCACCCTGAGTTCAGGGGGCCGACCTCCCCAGCCCTCCACGCCTGCCCATGCCGGGGGCCTACTGCCTGAGCCAAGGCTTCAGAAATGGGGCCATTATGTGTCTTCCTTGGTGGGGAGTTGGGGTGAGGAAGCAAGGCTACCACCAGGAAGCTCACCCTGGTAGACCACTCCTTTCCCACCCACCCATTTTAAGGATTCCTAAGGCCTGATTGGAGGCAACAAGAAAGAATTTGGCATTGGAGACAAATGAATGCAGACTGGGGTGCTGCCCAGTCCCCCTGCCCCCCATGCAAGATGACCCCCCCCTCCTGCATCAGGATATTCCCCGAACCCACCACATTAGCCTGGCCCGACCCCTCCCTCTGTTAAGCAAGTCCAGATAGCCCGTGCCACCAGAGACTGCTGCAGACCACATGAAGTCATGCCAGCCTTGGCCCCTGGCCCACCTCCCTTCAAGCTCTGCCAGCCCCACCCCAGACCTGGGGCTCTTTGGACCTCTACCATGATAGAGAGAGCTCTAAGGCCTGGGGTCAGGGAGACTGGGATTCCAATCCCACTCAGACTCTTCGAAAGCAGACCATGGAAATCTGTAGGAGTTGTTACTCTTTTATCGTCACTGCTCCTAGTGGGGTGACCTTGGCAGGAACCTGGGTCTCTCCAGCCTCAGTTTCTTTCTCTTGAAGGGTCCCTTGAGCACCCTCTGCCTTAGTGTCCCAGAGGCTTCAGGTGCCCTGCTCCAGCTAGGTAAAAGGCTGCCCTCCTCCTGAAGCCTTGGGGCCAGGACTCTCTTCCTCACCGCTGGCCCTGCTCATCAGCTTTGGTCCCATTGACCTGTGCCAGCCTCTCCACCTGCCCAGGCTTACCGCTTTGGGGCTCTATGGGCCAGAAACACGACCCCCAGCCCTCTTGGAAGTGGGCAAAAGCCTGACTTACTGGATGGGAGAAGCTAGATCTGACCCGGGCTCCCAAATTGAGGCCACTGCTGCCATCCCCCTGTCACGGATTGCCTGCTATGTGCCTTCCCAGGGCTTGCTATGACCCTCGTAGCCCCAGAGAAGCCCCTCTAACCTCCCCTCCTCCCCCTCAGTGCTGAGTTAACAGTCAGGAGCCGAACTTTGCTGTTTAAAGATTAAAGGCTCCCTTTAAATATTAAACACCAGAGCATCTCTCTTGATGGGGTGGGGGGTCGGGGGGAATCTAGTCAGCAACTTAAAGCTGAGCAGGGTTAGTGCCCCCTGCAGACCCTGGTGGAGGGTGGGGGGGAGGTGCGTCCCTCCCCTCTCCTGTCCCCAGAGCCTCCAAGAGGGTCGAGGAGGTATAGGGAGAAGGGAGAGAGGAGCTGGGGGGCTGGGGGGAGCAGATCGATGCCCCTGGCACTTCCTTCCCCAACCCCAGGAAAAACAATTAACAGCAGATCGATGGGCACTGGGCTTTGAATATGCATAAGTGTGCACTTGACCTTCATCAGGGAGCAGAGACAACCCCCCCTACACACACACACACACACACACACACACACACACACACACACACACACACACACACACGGGGGCTGCTTAGGGAGTTTTCTCAGGTAGTCCAAAGACCTGACTGACGACCTTGATTCCTGGCAGGTAGAACAGTGCACATGGGAGCTCTGGGAGCCACCACAAGGAGAGACTTAGAGGCAACTGTGGTGCAGTGGTTAGTGCACTGGACCTGCGGCCAGGAAGACCCGAGTTCAAATCCAGCCTCAGACACTTCCTAGCTATGTGACCCTGGGCAAGTCACTTAACCTCTATCTGCCTCAGTTTCCTCATAGCACCTGCCTTGTAGGGCTGTTGTGAGGATCAAATGAGATAGTATTGTAAAAAGCACCTTAGCCCAATGACACATGGTAGGTGCCATATAAATGCTTATTCCCTCCCTCAACACAAAATGAGATAGAGGCATTGCCCATCCAGGGAGACCCAACCAGGCCAGGAACCTCCCCAGCCTGTCATTCAAGGCCCTCCAGTCTATCTACACCTTTACCTTCTGCTTTTGCCTTAGAGCTCCCCTCTCCTCCCCTCATTTCTGGCTTGCTCTTGCACAGTGCTTTTCCTGTCTCTACACCTTTGTCCACGCTGTTCCCCCTGCCTATGATGCCATTCCTTCCTTTCAAGGCCCAGCTCTCCATCACCTGCCACAAGTGCAGAGCCCCCAGGCCTACCTTCTGCTTCAGCCCTCCTTTCATACTGTGAGCTCCCCTATGAAGAGCTTACAGCTCTATCACAGATGTCATGCCAGCTGGGCAGGCATTTATCAGGTACCTCCTGTTTGCCAGGAGGGGAGGGCTTTCTGCCCTAAGTCTTGTGAACACAAATGCTGACCCCCAGAGCTGGGAGGAATTGGTGGAAGGAATTCTAGGCCTGTGTACCCACCAGAAGCAGCCCGCCATTCCCCAAGACCCCAGCAGTTTCTTTGGAATTTTCTGGGGTCCACCTTGGGAGAGGCCAGCAAACACCCAGTTGTGCTCCCCTTCCAGCTGCAGGTCTCCCTCATGCCATGGGGCTTGCCCTAGGTGCTGGGGGTGGGAGTGAGGACTGGGGAGGGAGGGGCCAGGAGGCATCAGACCCATTCAGCTTGTGAGAAGAAGAAAAGAGAAGGGGGGGGAAAGGGCTGTGTACATAGCAGGAGGGCTGGGAATTAGGCATTGACTTAATTAGGAGTTGTAATTGCTAATCACCTCCCTCCAGGACCCACCTCATGTGCTATTAATTACTATTAATTATGTGGGCCCAAGCTTGGCTCACAGACTGGCAAGACTATCCAGCCCCAGGCCCAGCTTCTCCCTGATCTACTCTGGGCCACCCTCACCTACTGACTGGGCCCTGGCTGAGGAAAGAGGGGTGATGTGAGTGTGGGAAACATCGACCTGTGCCTCCACTGACCAGTGTCTTCCTCTCTTCTAGGCCTACAGCTTTGCCATGGGCAGCTGGCCCAAGAATGGACTGCTAGACATGAACAAAGGCCTCAACCTTCAGCACATAGGACGGCCTCACAGCGGCATTGGTCAGTGTCTGCCTCACCCTAGCCCAGCTTCTCTAGCCCACTCCTGTCCTTCACTACCACCCTTCCCCCTCCTCCCACCTTTTCTGACCCACCCTCCAGCCCTGCCTCTCTTGTTGCAGATCTTTGGGGTGATTGGGGGGATGGGCATCCAGGGAGCTCTGAACCTCCCTGGGCCACCAGCCTCTTCTGGGAGAGGCTTGGGAGGTTGGGGCTCAGGGTCGATGGGTGACAGCGTTATAGGGAGCCCCCCACCCCTGGCTGCCTGCCGCCTCATGTCCCTGCTCAGGGGAGGGGGTCTGGGGGAGACCTCCTTGGAGAAAGTGCCGCCAGCTCTGCTCCTGAAGGGAGCTGTTTAATATTGTTTCAAGGCTCTGGCCACTAAACTCTGGGATCGATACGAGTTAAGGAGATGAATTATTTAAACCTCACCAGCTTTTAATTAGTAAGGTCCTTCTGAGCGATGACTCTGGCTGCATTATTGACGGCGGTGGCGGTATGAGAACGTGGTCCTCAGATGTGGAGGGTGTGGGGGACAAGAGGACCCCACTGCATGCTCCCTGAAATTCAGGGCCTCCTGTTCTTGACCGCACACAGGCGGGCACACTCATACGCGCACATGGGCTATACACTGGGTCCTCTCTGCTCTCTGGGCGGGGGGGGGGCAAGATCAGAGTCTTTGTCCTGAGTGAGCATGAGATAAGGCTGCCCTGCCTCCCGGCTCCCATAGAAGTGTCCCTACCCCACTAGGTACACAGGTCCAAGGTCAGTAGCATCAGCAGAGGATGCGGCCAGTCATGAGCTGTGACTATCCCAAAAGGCTTTGATTCAATATGGACCTTGCTGTGTGGGTAGGAAGGAAGGGAGGGAGGGAGGGAGGAAGGAAGGAAGGAAGGAAGGAAGGAAGGAAGGAAGGAAGGAAGGAAGGAAGGAAGGAAGGAAGGAAGGAAGGGAGGGAGGGAGGAAAGGAGGAAGGGAGGGAGGGAAGGAGGGAGGGAGGGAAAAAAGAAGGAAAGCAAGAAGGGTCCTATTGTACTGTCCCTTTTACATTTGAGGACACTGAGGCTGGCATGGGCTGAGCTATTTGCCCAGAGCCTCTCAGTGCCTGAGTTTGAGCTTTGCAGTCTCCTCTGCGCCACCTAGCTGCCTCAATAAAATATTGCTTAAGCCCTTGCAGTATGCCACGCTCTGTACTCAGTACTGGGGGTGCAAATATAAGTAAGTAAGACAGCCCTGCCCTCAGGGAGCTCATGAAAGGGGAACGGACCAGGGCAGGGTGTGGGGGGCAGGCTGGATGTGGGCAGCTCACAGGGAAGCTGGCCCATGAGAGCCAGAAACCCAGGGCAGAGAGGACCAGAGTGGAGGCAGCATGGGGTAAAGATGGAGTTTATCCCCATTTTGTAGATGAGCAAACTGAGGCTGAAAGAGGTAAAAGGTCTACAGCTGGTAAGTGAGGCAACATTGGAACCCAGGGTCTTTCTGACTCCAGGTCACTGTACCCACCAAGGGACTGGTATCAAGAAGGATTCTGCCCCCTTACCCAGCACCTGCCTGTGTTTTCCCCCAGACAAGGACATGGCCCATCCCAGCAGTAGGGATGTGTGTGTGCCCTAATTTCCCCAAGGCAAAGAGTACAAGAGACAGGAGAAGAATTCTCCATGAGGTTTGTGGTCCATTGTGTTGTTCTCCAACTCTCTGTGACCCCATTTGGGGTTTTCTTGCCAGAGATACTGGCGTGGTTTGCCATTTCCTTCTCTAGCTCATTTGACAGATGAGAAAACTGAGGCAAACAGGGTGAGGTGACCTGCCCAGGGTTACACAGCTAGTAAGTGTCTGAGGTTGGATTTGAACCCAAGAAGATGAGTCTTCCTGACTGCAGACCCAGCACTCTATCCACCGTGTCACCTAGCAAGTCCACCATGACTCCTGGCGTTACTTTCCGTCATTCTGACCATCAAAAGTTAGTAAGGAACAGGACTGAGCTTCCCCAAGGGGCAGGTCAGAGTTTCCTGTTCCAGTCTCACTCTCCCCACATCTCCATCTACAGGGCTCGGACTGCCCTGTAGAGCACTCTGGCCTAGGACTATCAGTAAGCATCAGAGGCAGGGGCTGAACTCAAGTCCCCGCGGCCCCAATTCCACTGAAGTGTCCCCCAGCAGCTCTCCTCAAGGAGGCAAAGGGGAGGAAGGAGATACCCCGAACATGGGGGACCCCCAGCGCAGAGGCTTATGGGACACAGAGTGTTGTGCCAGCTTGGGCACAAGCAGTGGTGAAGGCCCAGGCACTGGGCACACCCACAGGCCCTGCCTTCCTCATACATGGGGATGTTCTGTCAGATGCCCTCATCTCTTTCTCAGTCTACCCGGCTCCCACAAGTTACTCCTCCAGTCTACCCCAGCTCCACCCAGGATAGTCTGCAATCTCTCCAAGAACTCCGAAAGGCCTTAATCCTATCATCACTGTCTATTATTCAGTATCTGTGTTTCACACTTCCTGCCTGCCTCAGTTTCCTCAGCTGTAAAATAGCACCTACCTCACAGATTGTTTTGAGGACCAAATGAGACAATCAGCGTAAAGCTCCAGAGCATAGTGGGCATTACGTTGACCCCTGTCCATCGTGAGCTTCCTCTTCCCCTCTTCCACACCTCCGCTCCCACCGTCCTCCGTGCCAAAGGCCCACGTCACTCCCTGTGCCCTGGATCGCCCTGCCCTAGTCCACCCCACAAGCTTGCTCCCTCTCCTTCCCTTGGTCACCATCAGTCTTGTTGTCTCCTGGCTCTTCCTCTGCTGCCTGCAGACATGAGGAGAGGGCCGATCCAGCAGAGGCAGGGATGGCTGATCCCCTGAGAAGCCTCGCACAGTACGCGGCACATAGTAAACAGGTAAATGTCTTTGTAATCCACTATTTCAGTCTGAACCCTCCCAAGACTCATCTTCACCCACAGCCTCTGCCTTCTCTCCTCTTTCTTATACATTGTTCCTGAAATCTGGCTTTCCTTCAGATGAAACGCCTCTCCAGGGTCCTCCGTTGTACGGCTGCTCAATCTGATGGCGTTTTCTCAGGCCCCCACTCCACCCTTCTAGCTGACTCCTGACCGCGTCACTCTCCCGTCCAGAAGCCTTCAGTGGCTGCTATCGCCCCAGGCCTGGGCCTGGGAGCCCTAGTCAGCCTTTCTAAGTGCATTCTAGAGGGTTGCCCTCCACCCACTATATCCCAACCCCTAGATTCCGTGTTCTCTCCTCTTCTGGAATGCCCTCCCTCCTCGCCTCCATCTCTCAGGGGCCTTGGCTTCTTACAAGGCTCAGCTCAGATGTGTTCCTCCTATCTATTCCCCCCCACTCCCATCATGCTTGGATCTCCCAGATGTGCCTGGTTATTAGCAGATTCTCCCCCTCCCCAAAACCATCTTTTATTCATTTAGGAGCGTAGACTTTGAGCTGGGGGAGGGGGTGGGAGAATCATGATACCTTCACCTCTCATTTTACAAATGAGGAAATGAAGACCCAGAGATTTAAAGGGACATGCCCAAGGTCAAAGCCAGAATTTGAACCCAGGCCCTCTGGCTCCCAACTCAAGAGTTTTCCACATTGTGCTTCTGTATGGGTTTCTCTCCCTCGATGGAATGTCAGCTCCCTGAGGCAGGGTCTGTGGGTGTGCCCAGTGCCTGGACCTTTACCACTGCTTGTGCCCAAGCTAGCCTGACTGGTGGTCTCTGACCACTCTGTGTCTCCCATGAACCTCTGAGCTGGGTGTCCCCCTCCTCCCTCTGCCTCTTAGAGGAAAACGGCTAGGGTGAGAGGACACTTCACTGGAATTGGGGCTGGAGGGGCTTGAGTTCAAGACCTATCTCTGATACTTCCTGGACTGTGTACCACTGAGCAAGTCTCAGTTTCCTTGCCTGCAAAGTGGGGATAGTGGGACCTACACCCAGGGCTGCTGTAGGCATGACGGTGTATGCGGCAGAAAGTCCCTGTGAATGAATGGAAACCCATTCAGATGCCATGCCATGCCATGAGGCCTGGGCTCAGAGAGCTTAGGAGGGGCATCTATAATGTCCTCCACCATACCATGCAGAGATGACTTTCCCAGGATCATACAGCTAGTAAGCTTCTAAGGTTGGATTTGAATCCAGGGCTTTCTGACTCGTGCACTGTGCAATGAGGAACAAGGAGCATTCTGACTGTCCCACCATGACCAGTGAGTTGGGGGGCACAAGAGAAGATGCAACCAAGAGGCCAGACAGGATGATTCGATCTTATGGAAAATGAATGGAGCAGAAGAGGAAGGGGTTGAAGGAATGAAAGAGACTGTTCATTAGAAAGAGAGAGGTCGGAGGGCACAAGAGAAGGGTTGGCAAATCTGGGATGTGGCAGGAAGTAAGCGGGGAAGCAGGCAGAAGGGGGTCTTCAGTGAGGGAGTAGAGTTGTTCTCCAGCCAGGGTCTCCCTACCACAGGGATGGTGAGAAGAGGAGGAGGTAGGCCTGGGCAGAGTATCAGTGGCAGGGGGTGCCCTGAGGAAGGCGAGTGATAAGGTGTGGCCCTTGTGGCAGGCAGGTCTCCAGAAGTCTGGCTGGGCTCTGGTGGTGTTGGCCAGAGCATTTCTGAGGCCTGGGATTCAGTCCCTGGTGACCAGACCACATGAAGAGACACTTCAGGTGATTGGTATAGAGAAGAGGCAGGTCAGGGGCCACCCAGAGGGTCATTTGGAAGGGGGATGAGGCTTGTCCTCTGTGGCCCAGGGGCAGAGGTGACAGAGGCCCATTTTGAGTGGATAAAAGAAAGAGCTCTTGACCATCACAGCTGACCAGAACAAATGGCCTGCTTCTGGAGGCAGTGACATCCTCACCCCAAAGGTCCAGAGTAGCAGCCAGGCAGCCAGTTGCTGGCTCATTGCCTTGTGGAGGGGCTCCTTGGGCAGGTCCCATGCAGACCTTCTGATGCTACCATTCCTCCCTGGCTTCTTCAGTATGTCTGGCTGATGCCCAACTGCCTGCCTCCTTCCCTCCTCATCTCTACCAGCTTGGGGCAGCACAGGGTGCCACATGGGCAGTCAGGCATAACACATAGGCCTGCATCTCTTCTCCTGGCGTCTCTAGCAGGAGAAGGGTCTCCGGCAGGGTGTTCTCCTGCCTTCCCTCGGTGGCATCTGAGGCATAGCTTCCCTGGCCTGCCCTATGCCCATCGCTTCCCCTTCCTCCCCACTCCCCTATGATGCCACTAATGGCTGCCTCATTAGGCTCAGCCACTAGCCCTGGTTTTCAGCTAAAAAGCCCTTGGTGCCCCCACCTGGGGTTTAGGAACCTGGACCCACAATGCCCATTAATGGGGTCCTCCAAATAGACTGCCTAGGATCTGGCTCTGCCCGCATCTCCTTGTCCCCCAAGGTTCAGGAGGGACACCTCACCCATTGAGAGGGTCAGTGGCCGCTCCCACCCCATCTCTGGAGGAAAGGGTGCTGGGGGTGGGAGGGGGCTAGCTTGGGGCACTAATTAGACTGGGGAGAGGAGGAGATGGCAAGGCACGAGTTTGGAGCAGCGAGGTTAATGGCGTGCTCACAGAGTCGGCAGTTTTAATGAGCTCCAACTCTCCATGTGCTGAGTTCACTGTGCGTGTTAAAAGGGTCTCACTGTGGGAGTTTGATGGGGACTGTCTCCCAGTCCCTGGGTCAGGGGTCATCGCCCGTCACTGTCCACTCAGGCATATGTACTTGGTGACACAATCGTAATGAACTACTCAAGGAGCTGCCTTGCCAGGGAGGGGTGCTGTGGACCCTTGGCACCCAGCTGAGCCGCCCTAGCATGTAGCTCTGCCAGCAGAGCTCTCCCCTGGGCTGGCCTTGTCCAGCAGGGGTAAGGCCTGATGTGCCAGAAGTGAGATGCCTCTTCTGGCTGGGGTGTAGGGAGCCAGGCTGGGAGAGATGTAGAATGGGATGAGCTCATGGAAGACCTTGAATGCCAGGTTGAGGCAAGGAGCCCCTGACTTGACCAGACCTGCCTGTGCATTAGGTAAATGACAAAGACAGGGACAGTACAAGGGACAAAGACTGGTTCCAGGAAAAGTAATGAGTGCCTACTGTGTGCCAGGTTTGGTGCTGGGACTAAGGATACAAAGAAAGGATTTCCCAGTGTGATGGAAGAGCCAGTGAGCAAACAGCTGAGGACAAACAGGCTCTAAACAGGGTTGATAGAGGGAAGGTGAGTGCACACAGGGATTGGAAAAGGCTTCCCATGGAGGGCAGGAAGCTGGGATGAGGAGAGAGAGAGGCCCAGGCATGGACAAAGAGAATACTCATGGCTGGGAAATGGAGCAGGGGAGGCAGAGATCCGTGCCACTGGATTTCAGAGGAGGTGAGCTGGAGGTATGGTGGGAGAGACTCCCACACCTGGAGAATAGGACCAGGGAAAGGCCGCAGGAGGGATGAAGAGGCGGTGACCTCAGGCACTCCTCTGAGGGCCAGTCTTTATCCTTAGAGAGGACACGGCCTGAGAGTCTTTGGGAGCCTACCTGATAAAGAAGGTGGTCCGTCCAACTCTAGGTCAGAAACCAGAGGATGGCCTCCTGTCCAGAGAGGCCCCTCAGCTCCACCCTCTCTGATCCTTCCAAGTCATGCTGCTTCCCTGAAGCCAAGTCTGAGTCATTCCCTCAGGCAGTGGGTTTGGCTTCAGAGGTGAGGTCAGTCTCTATATGACCTTGGGCAGACTGCATAGGCGACCTCTCTGGTTGAGAAGTCCTTGATGACCCCAGAATCCTGTCTAACTTGCAGCAATGCTTTGGAATGCTTTCAGCTGAATTCTTTGTCCCCAGCCCACTCCCTTCTACTACCTCCAAGTTTGCTCATCTGCTTGGGTTCCCCAGGACGTTGTAGAAACTCTTCTGACTCTCTGGGCATCATTTATGGTGGGACACTAGAAGGGTCCAGTAAAAACTGGGTAGTTAAAAAAACAGAATCACAAGAGGGCAATAGAGCCATTAGATTGGCCAGATTCCCCTCCTTAGCCACTCAGTCTTTGCTTAGCCCTGGGGCAAGATAGAAAGAAGGCTGTTGTGAAAGGTGTGGGGATCCCCAAGAGCTACGAGGCATGTCCACCTAGCTGGGCTTCCTCTTGTAGAATGCCATAGACATACCGGCCATTCCCTGGATGTCTCTCATGCTCTCCTGGTGGGCTCCACGGTTAGGAATTGGAAATGGTGAAAAGGCAGGAGCCAAAAAACATGGCCACAAAATGCACTGAGCTTGGAAGGAGGCCTCTACTGGAATGGCTGAGGACTCCCGTCTTCCAGCAGTCACTAAACAGAAATCATTCCCTGTTGACTTGCTCATTCTCTGCTACAGGTATGCCCTAAATTCCCACCATCCTTAAAAAAGAATCCCCTAATCCCCTCAAGCTAATGACTTAAGTTGTCCACACTGGTTGCCTCCACCTCTTCCCCTCTTACTTCTTGTCCTGTTAAAGTCTGGCTCCCAGCCTAATCAGGCAGCGGAAACCAGACTCTCCGAGGTTGCTGGCTCACTCCAAGTCCAACGCACCATCCACTGTAACCCCAGCTCCCGTGACCTCGCAACCCTGCACATGGCCACCTCTCTCTGGGGTTTTTGTGCCTCTGCCCTTGGCCCCCCATCTGGTGCCCCCTTGCCCCCTTTGCTGGCTTATCAACTGTGTTCCAGCCCCTGAATGGAGGTGTCCCCCCCAGGCATCTTTCCTGGACTCCCTTTATGTTCCATGGCCATCTCCTCGCAGGGGATTCCCAGACCTCTCAACCCAACACAAGATTCTCTCAGAACCATAGAGCTCTGGTTCAAGAGGTAGGCATCTTGAACTGGATGTCCCGTAGGCTCTCAAGCTCAGCCTGCCCACATAGAACTTATCCTCTTTCCCATGCTCATTTATTTCTGTGGAGAGGCCAGCCATCCTCCTGTTCACCCACGTTCAAAGCTTCCAAGGCATCCTTGACACCTCCCTCTTCCTGCGTTTCCTCGCAGTCATTCTTTTGGCCGGGTCTCTGCCTTGCTCTGATTGACCCCTTCTCCACACTTGGCCCCCACCTATTGTCTCTCACCTGGATTATTTCCAAAGACTCCACATTGGGCTCCCTGCCTCCGACCTCCTCTCTCTGGCCTGATTTTCCCAAAGTGAAAGTCTGACCATGCCACTGTGCCATCGTGCCACCACACCCTTGAGGAACTCCAGGGACTGTCACCTCCCAAAGTCCCTTACAATATGATCATGACCTACCTTTCCAGGCTTACTATACCTTATAAAATATAACATAATGTAAAGATCACATTATAAATAATTGTATCTTCATTGGCATCTTGGTAATGTAATCGAGAGAGCATGGGATCTGGAGTCAGGAAGGTTTGAGTTCAGATCTGGCCTCATTAGCTGTGTGACCACCCTCCCTCAGCTTTGGTCTCCCGATTAGAGCTGTTGTAAGTTCTGATAAGATCAGACTTGTAAAGCATTGGGCAAACCTTCTGAATGTTGGCAGTGCCAGCTTTTATCGGTGTCCTTGCACTCTGTGTTGAAGCCTTTCTGGCTGTTCCCTCCCCAGAAGGCCACCTCTGGCTCTGGACAAATGATCTGGTATTTATGGTGTATGTAATGTATGTGTGTGTGTGTGTGTGTGTGAGCACATGCCAGTCCATGGATATAGGTGTACTTTACTTGAAGGGATAATATATGGTGGGCGATGATAGATAATAATATGGTGCCTTCTGTGGGCCAGGCTCTGTGCCAAACACTTTACCAATATTATCTCACTTTATTCTCAACCACCTTTTGTAATCATCATTTCACAGGTGAGGACACTGAGCAGACAGGTTAAAGGACTTGCCCAGGGTCACCTGGCAAGTGACTGAAGCAGGATTTGAATTGAAGTCTTTGTAATGCCAGGTCAGGTCCAGTTCTCTCTTCACTGTTCCAGGAGTCAGGAAGACCTGAATTCAGTTGTCACCTAGGTGTGACATTAGTCAAGCCCTTTAACATCTCTGTGCCTCAGTGTCCTCAACTGTGAAATGGGGATTATTAGGATCTCATTATCTGATGAGACAAAATACATGTAAAGCATTTTTCAGAGCTTAAAGCTCTATATAAACAGGCTGTATGTTTTATGTGTGCGTGCGTGCGTGCGTGCGTGCGTATACGTCTTTCTCCCAAGTGTAAGCTCCTTGAGACCAGGGATGGCTTTGTTTTTGTCTCTCTTTCCCAGCATCAGGCCTGGCCCACAGTGAGCAGCTGATCTATGCTTTTGAGATGGTTGGTTGAAAGTACCCAAGTCAGATTTAGGAACACCTTCCTAGCCATGGTCCGTGACCCTTGGCCTGTAGCCCGGCTACCCGGAGGCTTCAGTAGGTCCTCCCTCCCTGGGGAGTCCTCCTTAGGTGGGACTTGGACCACACACCTCTGGATCCCTTCCAGCTTGAGGCTCATCAGGGGGAGGCTTAGCATTCTCATCTCTGTTGAGACCCATCCTTCACACATCCTCTCTCCTTTGCCATGAGGAGATTCACAGAGGAACAGAATGGTTTGGGCCAGGCTTGGTGTGGCTAACGTCCACAGGAGGATGAGAAGGCCTGAGGAGGAGGAGGCAGGCCCCCCAGGGGCTTCTCTGCTCCCTTTCTAGAGGAGGTGAGGGTAGACAGAAGCTGCACCCACTGACCTCGATCCTGGACCCCGTGCTGGGGCACCCTGTGTCCACGCTGCAGAGACAGTGCCAAGACCCAGCTGGCCCATGTGAGGGCGCTTGTCAGAGTGCATTAGAGAGGCAACAGGGATCTAATTAGCAGCCTTGAGAGGTGTCAGCCTGGAACGGGGGCGGGCAGGCTCAGGGAGATGGGCTTTTACCCAAAGGAAGAAAGGACAGTGACAGCCTTTTCTGTGCACATGGCGGTCCCTCCCTCCGTGCCTGCCCGCCCGCATGGGGGGAGCGGGATAATGAGGCTCTCTGTCGAAGGATGCCTTTGCCTCCCTTCCTTGAAGTTTGCCAGGTCCCTCTGAAGGGCCTCGGGCCAGGGGATTAGTGTACACCAAAGCGTGTGTGTGTCTGTCCGGTCTCCTCCGTGTCCTTGCCCGCTGCCCCCCCTCCCATAGCTGGCCAGCAGGGGGTCCCTTCTGATCATGTAGGCTCCGAGCAGGAATCTCGGCTCTCTCCTGCTGCTGACAAAGGAGGGAGGGAGACAAAGAAAGACGTGCTGGCCAGGCCAGCCAATGCTCAGCTGGCCCCCTTCCTGGACCTGGCCAGAAGAGAAGGCTGCAGAGAAGGAGCACTTTGGGCTCCCAAGGAAGGGGTCTCCTGCAGTGAAAGCCCATGGGATTACTGGGAGGGAGAAAATCCTCCTCCCCAAAGTGGACCCCCAGTCCAAGGATCCCGAGGCTGTTGAGCAGAGGCTGAAAGAAGAGTAGGGGTATCTTCTGCAGGAGGGGGGATGTGAGCCTCTATTGCAGTCAGTCAGTCAGTCAGTCATTCAGCAAGCCTGTCCTAAGAGTCTGTTCTATGCCAAGCACTGGGGACCCAAAGACAAAAGTCAGACAGTCCCTGTACTCAAGAGGCCTGTATCCATGCCTTCTAATGGAGCTAGCTCATTTCAGGCCTGGAGAAGGAGTGGGGCAAAGGCATGAAGGTGGGAGATGAAGATGCTTTGTGGAAAACAGCAGGAAGTTCAGCCTGGCTGAGCCATAGACTAGGAGTATTTGAGTATACACGATGGGTAGAAAGGTGCTCATCAGATTGTGAAAGGCTTACAGGCATGGTCCAGCAGATGAGGCAACTGTGGCCTGGATAGGTCCTCTGGCTTGTCCAGCGCCCCACAGGTGATCATTGGCAGGGCTGGGGCTTCCCAAATCCTGTAGCAGGTTGGCCCCCAAGAAGCAGGCCCTCAGAGAAGACTGTAGGAAGGGAAGCCGTCCCTGAGGTTGGGAGAGCCTTTGGACACCCCTGCCTGCTGGCCTCCCTAGGCGCTAGGCCTCCGCTTCCTTGGATGATGGCTTTGTCCTGGGGGCCCCGATCAAGTCCCTGAGGCATCAGAGAAGAAGGGAGCGAGGCCCCCCAAGGTCAGGGCATAGGAGTGCACCCCGTGACTGCCTCTCCCCCAGGACTGTCCAGAGGAAGGGCAGGACTGGGGCAGGAGGCACCGGGGCCCCAGAGGGTTGCTGAGCACAGGGGTAATTAGCAGCTGCCGTGCGAGGTGGCCTGCTCGAGTCCTCAGGCAGAGCTCATCTTTTTGTCTGTGTTAAAGGCATCGGTAACTACAATCTTTGTTTCTCCGCTCCCCCGGCCCCCACCGGCCTCCCCTTGTCTCTCTCTGTATCTCCTGTCAAACCATTGCCGACGTAAATGACAAAGAAATCAGCAAGACAGATCAATGCCGGCCAAATTAGCGCTCGCAGATAGACTATGCGCCGATGTCAGCGCCCTGACCCCTGTTGATCTCACAGCCTCCACGGCTGATATTATGCAAATTGCATCCATCTGGCAGGACCCGGCCCTCGCTCCCCGGCTCCTGACTCTTCTGCTGGAGGAATAATGGGCTGGGGAGGCGGGGAGCATGCCCACATGTGCATGTTTGTGTGTGTGTGCCACGCGTGTGCGCGCACACGGGCCAGTGATTGACAGGGCAGATAAGGGGCTTCATTGGATTCCTCAGGGCTGGAGGATTAGGAGCTGAGCTCCAGATGGCAGATAACTCAACTTCATTTCGGTCTCTTTGCCTCTTGACCCCCCCAGTGTCCCCCCTCCCCAATATTGCCCTTCCTTTTTCCCTTTTCTGTCGATATTCGCAAGTCATTAGCAGTGGGTTAAGGTGAGAGACAATGTCAGAGGGAGCGAGCTGGCCAGCTGGGCGCCCCCCCCCCACCCCCCTGACTCCTTGGAAGGGCATTCTGATTTCCCCGCAGAACACACAAGGACCACACCCTGGCTGACCCCCAGAGTCTTGGGGAGGCCTCTGGGCCTGGCTCCCCCTGTTTCTCATCCCTGCTGTGGCTCCTCTGACACCCAGCCTCCGACTTCCCTGCCCTCATCCCTGCTGAAACACCAGCCCCAGGAACAAAGGGAGATCTTCCCAGCAATGATACCATATGCCTCCAGCTGAGTCCCTGGGGTGTCTCCTCAGGCTGCTCCTCATCCCAGGCAGTGAGGTGCTTAGCTTCCTTCTAATCTCTTGTCCCCACACCAGTGGGGTGCCACCGGGGCCACAGATGGGGAGGATTCCAGTGAAGGAGACACTTGTTCATGCCCTCCAGCTTCCTGGCTGTGGACCAGCGGCCATGGGGAGACCTCCATTTGTGCCCACCCCCTCCTTACTGTTAGGGTACGTTGAGCTGAGCAGGAGCTAACGGAGGCCAGGCCCAGGTGGTGCTTACCCATGGTAGGGTGGCAGGCATTGACTGCAGCCATCACCAGGACCACTGGACAGGCGCAGGGCACCGTCCCTGTCCCTGCCCTTGGGAGCTCCCAGCCAGAAGCAGACAGCCATCCAGACACACACGTAAAGGACATGCAGAGGACAGGGGACAAGCACCAACTGCCAGGCTTGGGAATATCTGGGACCAGCTCAGCCAAGTGAGGGCTGTCAGGAGTGGTCCTGCAGGGCTGGGTACCAGAGGCCACGGACAGTCCCAAGTCCCTGATAGCCCTGGGATCTGGCCCCTGTCGCCCTCACTCTACTGTTGTTCCATCAGTCCCCTGGCCATGGAGCTCGGTGTGCACACGCGCGCGCACACACACATGTGTGTATGTGTGTGTGTGTGCGCACGATCCCAGTTTGGGGGTGGGGAGGGCTCCCACAGCCAGGCTTAGGCCTAATGAGAAGAATATGGCTGCTAGTTAGGTGAGGGGCGGGGAGGCCGCCAGGCTGTGGGAGCTGGGAAGCAGCACTGATTGAAGGCGGAGGCCAGGGGTCAGTACAATTAGGCCCCAGAAGCCGGGGCCCCTTTGAAGCTCAGTTCTAAGCGGCCGGCTCCCTTTGGTTCAGGCTCTCTCCGCTGTTCCCCTTTCTTCTCCCTTTTTTTCCTCTGGCCCAAAGACAGGAAGGCTACAAGCTTGGAGACTGAGGTGTTACTATTATTAAATTCCCCAGTCTCCTCTGCCCCCCACCCCTTCCCAGACCCTGCTTTGGGGAGGGAGGTGGGCGCTGGAGCTGGGGAAGGAGGAGGCTGGAATCCTTCCCTCTCCTCTCCCTGCCCTCCACAGCCTTGGCTCAGATGCTAATTCTTCCCTGGAGAGAGGGATCAAGGTCATGCTGCTGTCCAGGGCCGGATGGATGTGGGGATGAGTGGCGCAGATCCCTTGGGGGCCCAGCCATGCCCTGCTCCTGGGGCGGGGTTGTGCAGGGCCTGCTGGTCAGGTCTGTCTTGCTGTGGAGCCCACCTCATCCTCCTCCTTGGTCTCCTTCAAAGTGGGGACTGCCCTCCTGGGAGCCTGCAGCCAGCTTTGGCTTTGGGGTGGTGAGGAAGGGGTGCCTGGGCCCTCCCTGCCTGCCACTCATAGCCTGATTAGGAAGAGGACCCACGGAGGGCATCGGGCATTGGGCATCAGGCTGGGGATGGGCTGCTCCTCCTCCTCCTCCTGGAAGAGATAAATGTTAGCTCATTTCCTCAGTAATTAGTTACTCCCTCATCCCCGCGTTGTAATTGTGAACAAGCTGTAATGTTTAATTAGTGTGTAAATGAAACCCCAATTCCATAATGGCTGGGCTGACAGCACTAAGTGAGGCCTCTCGGGCAGAGGGGGCTGGGACCCAGGCCCGGGGCTGCCATTGTTCCCCTGCTGGTGGAGGCCAGGGAGGGGCTCCCTGTGCCAAGGGACATGGCAGGGTGGCCTGCTGAGGCTTAGCTGCCTGGATAGAACCCAGCTCATCCCCCCTGCATGGCTGACAGGGTGCCCAGTGCGAACTGAGGGCTCCCGGGTCTCCTGGACTGGGACCCCCTTGTGTCCCTCTGTCACCTGGGTGCCCTTCTGGGCGCGGTGGGCCACCCCTTTCCCTGGGAGACTCATTGCTTATTGTGTTGTTTACAGAAGGCTCTGACAGAGCAGGGGCTGGCCCTGTATTCATCCCCATAATCTGTGTAGATTGTGATAAACTGAAGCCTCCGACAGACACAGACAGAGCTGTGATGCTGCCACCCGCCTGGGCCGCTCCCTCCCCACCCGCCCGCCGCAGCCATAAATCTCAATTTACGAGGGTGCCGGAGAGGGGGGGCAGGGCCGCGCTAATGATCGCTCCTCCGCCTTATTTTTCATGTTTCAACAGAGTCATAAATTTTTAAGAACAGCCAGCTCAGAGTGTTAGTGACTGAGCCTGGCAGCCACCTGGGGGGCTCCCCCTGCCCCCCCGGGGCCCAGCCCAGAGCCCCTGCCCAGCCCTGGCCCAGGCCCCAACCTGGCCTTGCCTTGCCTGGGCTGAGCCGTCTCCAGAGGCCAGGCCCTTCAACATCCCGGCCTCCCCCCGACTCTGAGCCTCCCGGCCCAGACGGACCCCGGATGGCCACATGGGATGATGCCGGCCTTCTGATGGATGTCCCAATTCAGGGACTTGACACCATGATGTACTGGCAGCCTCAAGACATATGGATTTGGAGATCGTCACCGTGAGCATAATAGCCAAGCTTTGGCCCACACCCACAGTGCACTCCTGGATGCACTGCTGCCCAGGAAGGAGAGTGCCAGCTTGATGCTCCTCAAACTCTCAGAGGGGCAGGGAAGGGGTGTCGGGCAACCTTGGACTTCTGCTGATGGGGGCTGCCCCTTCTGTGTCCCTTATTGTTCCAAGACATGAAAAGTCAGAAAAGTTTAGGTTCAAATCCTACCCCGATATCCTGCTTGTGTGACCCTTGGCAAGTCACTTGTCCTGGGTCTCAGTTTCTCCATCTGTAAAACAGAGGCTCCAAGGTCTCTCTTAGATTTAGATCTACTACTCTGTGGTTCTTGCCCAAATGTACCTTCCTCCCTCCCCCCTGCCTTCCACTCCTGAGCCTGGCCTTGGGGTTTTCAGAACTCTCAGAACTGAAAGGAACCCTAGGGGCCTTGTGAGGAGAGGCTCTGATTTTGCCTTCGAGGCTGCAGCCTGCTGACCCTGAGGAGAGCTCTCAACCAGCCCCTCTCAGCCTTGCCCTCTCAACTTTTTCTGCTGGATCTTCATCCAGGCTCCCCCAAGGCTCATTCTGGCTCTATGCTCTGCTGCCTCAGCGCTCTCACCCTTGGAGATCCCATCAGCTCTCACAGCTTCAGTCATCCTGAGCAGAGAATGCCCAGGTCCGTACATGCAACCCTGACCTCTGTCCTGAGCCCCAGGTTTGCCAGATGCATTACACTGGCTGTCCCGGGGCATCTCAAGCTCTTTCTCTGTCCCTTGAAACCTGGACCTCTTCCCAACTTTCTGCTGCTGTTGAAGGCACCCTGTCCTCTGGGTCACTTGGGTTCTGAGATCACCCTCCACTCCTCTCTTCCCCACCACCCCTCTGCCTCCTTCTCTCCACTCCCCAGCCACCACCCTGGCTCAGGGCACATATAGGCCCTTACCCACAGTAGCTTGAACGATTGTCGTGGCTTCCTTTCTGCTCTCCCTTCTGTTCCATCTTCCTGGACTGTAGATCTGGCCCTGGTCTTTCTCTGCTCAGTAAGCCCCCTTGGCTCTTGATTACTTCAGGAATTCAAATCAGGAAATGTTTAAAGCTCCCACCCTCTCTTTCCAGGCTTATCCTGGCTTCTCCCCTCTGTGTCTCCTGCACTGCAGCTGGGCAGGTTTTCTTGGTGCTTCCATCCCTCCCTAAGCCGTCCCCGTTGCCTGCAATGGCCACCCTCGTCTCCTCTACCATTTACAATACCTTTTCCTTCAGAACTGAGCTCATGCCCTCCTTCCTTCAGTCCACGAGGCCTCTAGCTGGAAAGGTTTTCCCAGTCATCTAGCCATTACCTTGCCTGCAGCCTGTGGGTACTTCTATGCACGTGGAGCATCTCTCCCCACCTTGGGGACAGGGAGTCACTCTTTGTGTCTTTGGTGACCTCGGTGCCCAAGCGTCCAATGAGTTCTTATGCAGCACTTGGAGGTGTTGCCAGGGGTCCCTGCACTGCAGCCCCAGGCCCAGGCTGGACCTACTTGGAATGGTGTAGTGAGAGCGCCTTGGGACCCAGCACCCAGGAGCTTCTGGGCAAGAAAATTAACGTGCGGGTGGGAGCTACCTGTGCCTTTCCTTGTTTGCCTAGCAGCTCGAACAGAATAAAGGCTTGAATGTTTTTTGACCAGCCACAAGTCAGTCTTTTTAGCGGGGAGAAGTAGTGGGGGTGTGTGGTGGTGTACATCCATCCCTGTGAGAAAAAGACATGTAGACTAAGGAAGTCAGATGGGTCTGGGACTGATCAGATGGCCAGACCTCAAAAGCAGGTGATTGTTTATTATTATCATTTATTAATTAATTTTTTCAATTGTGAAGCACCTTTTTCTCCCTCTCACTTCCCCAACTGAAGAAAAGAAGAAAATGAAAATCCTTGTAACCATTAAACAGCCAAGTAGAATCACTTGCCACAGGTCTCCTTGTGCCCCTCGAGGCTTTGGTCGTGTCTCTGCCAGAAGTGGGGGAGCATCCTCAGGATTGGTCACTACCCTGATCTGAGTCTTTCAGAGATGTTTGTCTTCACAGTGATGCTGTTGTCATGTAAATTCTTCTGGTTCTGTTCACTTGACTCTGCATCGGTCCATGCAAGTCTTCCCAGGTTTCTCTGAAACTACCCCCTTCATCATTTCTCACAGCATAACAGTATTCCATCACATTTCCCTGCCATACTCCACTGAGCCATCCCATCCCCCAGTTGGTGCCACCCCTTAGTTTCCAGTTCTCCACCACTACAAAAAGAGCTGGTATAAGTTTTTGTGCATGTCAGACTTTTTCCTCCCAAAAAATATGGGGGGTCTCTAGTAGAATTTTGATCAGTAGAACAGAAGCTCAGTACTGTTCAGGGCTATGACACAAACTGAGAAAGCCAAGGGGACCTTGGGTCGCAATAAGGGTGGAATGGGGAGTCATGGCTACCTCTGTCCTTGTCAGACACCCTTGTCCTGGGTGCAGTTGGTTAAGAGTAACATTGAGGAGCTGGAGGACATCCCAGGGGAGGGGAAGACAGGATGGAGGAGGGTCTGAAGACCATTATCTAGGAGGATCCTTTGAGGGAGCTAAGCCTCCTTAGCCTGGGAAAGGGAAGGCTTAGGAGAGGGGAGGGGAGCCAGTCAGCCTTCCTCTACTTGACCCCAGAAGGCAGAACCAAGGCTAGATAGGGGAAGGGGCATATTTAGTCCTGAGAGCAGGAAAATTCACTAAGGCTGGAGCTATCGTAAAGGGCTGCCTGGGAAGGTGGTGAGCTCCCTGTCCCTGGAAGTCCCGGAACAAAAACTGGATGACCACATAGGGGAATTCCTGTTAGGTTACAGCTGGGAGCCTGGGTATAGGAGTGAACCACCTCTCTCAGTGCCCAGGACTGGACTCCGTACTGTGTCTGAATTTGGCTACTTCTTGGAATTGATTTTGTGTGAGTGTCTGGGACTCTGCCTTGGAGGGCAGGGGGATAGCTGCCAGCATGTGCCCAGGCATGCACTTGTGCCTCAGTTAGCCTGCAAGCATGTACTAAGTGCCTCCTATGTGCTGGTTCCTGGGCTAAGCACCAAGGATACAAAGAAAGGCAAAAAAACATGGTCTCTGTCATACAGGACTGGGCCGCTAGAGGGCACCCTGGATACAGTGCTAGACCCAGAATCAGCAAGATCTGAGTTCTAATTCATCCTCAAACACTTTTTACTTGTGTGACCCTGAGCAGATCACTTCATCACTCTGCGTTTTCTTATCTGTAAAATGGAAATAATAGCACCTACCCCCAGGGTAGGTAAAGTGAGGCACTACATTGTAGCCATTCAGGAGCTCCAGGCCTAATAATTAGGTCAGCACAGGATAGAGATGGAGGTCAGCTGAGAGGCAATGACAGGAGAGGTGGCTGAGGGAGGCCTCCCTCCCTCAGGAGATGGGATTTGAGCTGAGTCTCAGGGGCTCATGTGGGCGTGTGCTCCAGTGGCTTGGTGACACCCCTGAGGCTTGGGTCTGCAGCCCAGAGTCATGGAGGGCAGGAGCCTGCCTAGGCTGGCTGTCTGGGGCTGGAGCTGAGGCTGGAGGAGGCATCCAGTGCCAAGCCTGCGCTCCCTTGAGTCAGCCAGGCGAGGCTAGGGAGGGGGACGGACTTCTGAGGCAGAAGGAGGAGGGGTGAGTCGTGAGTGGCAGCTAGGCCCAAATCAAGCTTGACTAGGAGGCGGAGGAGAAGGGAGGGGACCCCAGGGTTCTCCCTAAGCCCGGGTCTCCCCTTCTCTGGGCCCCAGGAGAGGACCTACCAAAGGATTTGTTATAAATGTTGATTGAATTCAACAGGCAGTGAGTGTTGATTATACTCCTACTGTGTGTCAAGCAGCCTTGGAGATATAAAGGCAAAGCAGAAGGCCTCTGCCCTCAAGGACCTTCCATTTTCCTGGGCCCTTGCTTGGGCCAGATAAACAATGACTCGGAGGTCCCCTAGGCTGGGCAGGGGCTGCCTGGAAGGGGAGAAAGCCCACATTTCAGAGATCAAGGGCATAATTGAAAATCGTCTCCCATCACCCCATTCAGACCTCGGTGCTCAGACCCCTTGGATCCACTTGGGCCTGGCCCATGGGTGCCCAGGTGCCCAAGGTGTTGGCTGTGGAGGCCTATTAGTCCTCATGACTAATTAAAGGCACGGGAGCGATGGCGGGCAGGCGGGCAGCGTGATGGAGTGGGTCTGTCCCAGGCGGCCCCCCTACCTGTTAGCTACAGATACACAAAGCTGATAAATAATAAATAGTTTGATAAGCCTAGCCCGGCATTATTTAAATTAATAGGGATTATCCAGAGCACCCTGAAGTGCAGGCCGCAGATGAAATATTCACCAGGCAGGGAGGCTGGGACCATCAGGCAGGCAGGATTTGTTAGAGGACCAGAGCCAGTCATGGACAGAGCAAGGCGGGTGCTGTTTATCACACACCCCTGGCCCGTGATTAAGTGACTGCTGCTGCTGGCACCATCGCTGTTGGAGTAACAGATCCCTTTTCTCAGATCGTTTTGGGGCCCATCCTCTTCCTCCAGCCCAGCATCTCTGAGCCCATTGGTGCCCCAGATCATGCCAAGCCCCATCCAGTCTGAGGCACATGGAGCACCCCACCTGCCTCCATTGTCCACTCACCCAAGAACCTTCATTTCCATAGTCAGATACAGACCCTCTGGCAGGGCTCTTTCTCCTCCCACCTCAGCCTGGGGCAGACCTAGCCTGGCCCAAATATCCTCCTGTCTCTCTCATTGTCTTTGTCACCTCCATCCACACTCCAGAGTGATGGACCAGCCTCTCTCCTGGCTGGACAGTGTGTGTCTCTGGGGGACTGCCTGCTTCCTGCCCCCCAAGGGCCTTCACTCATCCAGCAGGCATTTATTCAGCCGAGGTGCCAGGAGATATAGAGACACCACCAATCCCTGCCCTCCAGGATGGCTGTGGCTGTGGGGAGAATGGTCTTTACAGCATATATAGATACCGTGGAACTCCAGTGTGCCAGGAGCAGGCAGCACCACCCGCTGTTACTGAGACCTCCAACACCCAGAGGCAGAGGGAAGGAGGCAGGACATTCAGACAGTGGGCCAAAGCAGGTTAGAAGCAGAAGTGAACCAAGATGAGGGTACACTGCAGGTGTGCCAGGTTAGCTAGAATGCAGACATTTATTAAGCACCTGCTGTGTGCCAGGGACTGAGCTAAGTGAGGGAATGCAAAGAGAGGAGCTAGGCCTGAGGTAACCTGTGGTCGGTCTCAGGGAGTCATCCAGGATGTGCAGGCAGGGGACGAAAGGTGGGCTGGAGGCAATGAGCCAGGACCTGCCATGCTGGAGGCTTCCTGAGCAGGGCGTGACATGGTCAGACCCGCTCCACAGCAGCCGAGTGAGGGATACACCAAGGGGGAGAGAGGAGCCAGGGAGGCTGAGCAGCAGCTCCTGCACTTGTCCCTCAGGATTAACAAGAGTTGTGGCCATGCCAAGAGAGAAGGGAAAGTCATAGGAAAGATGTTGTGAAGATACATTCAAGGTGTGACAACAAATTGGGAATATGGAGCTGCTAGGGGCTCCAGTGGAGAGAGTGCCCAGACTGGAGTCAGGAAGACTTGAGTTCAAATTCAGCCTCAGACACTTATTAGCTGTATGACCTTGGGCAAGTCACTTCACCTGTGTCTGCCTCCATTTTCTTCTCTGGAAAACAGGGATAACAGCACTTCCCTCTCAGGGTTGTTGTGAGAATCAAGGGAGATAATATTCTTTTAGAGATAATGTCCCTATTAATGCAAATTATAGAGCATTTTTCTAAATACTAGCTGCAAGAGGGATGACACAGAGCAAACACTAGGAATGATTTTCAGTTTTGAAGCTGAGTGAGCAGTGGAGAGCGTTGCCCTCCATGTTCTCAGGGAGGGCTTCCCTTTTAGGTGTATTGGGTTTAATCTGCAGGCCATGCAGCTGGAGGTGACCATGTGAGATGGGAACTCAGGGCCCTGGAGTCGGGGTGATGAGGCCTGGGAATCATAGACATAGAGAGTAATTGGTAACAACGAGAACTTGTATTCATCTGGTGCTTTAGTCTGACGTCCTCACAGCAGCCCTGAGAGGCAGGAAAGAGAAGCCAAGCAAGGGTTAAGTGACTCATCCAGGGTCACACAGCCATCAGGCGTCAGAAGCAGGATGGGAAGCAAGCTATTCCTGACTCCAAGGCTGTGGGACCCCAGGGGAGGTCAGCAGGTCAGTCTCACCAGGGTGAACCCTGTCCTTTAAAGACTCTAGCCCAGGTGCTGAGGGCGCAGAAGCCAACATTCAGGGGACATGAGGTATGCCCAGGGAAGTCAGCAGAGAGCTCGAACTCCTGGGAACCTGGATCCCGCATGACTCAGCTCAGCTCCCACCTTGTGCAGGATGCCTTCCTCACGCCTCCCATCTACTCTGGATCTACTTTGTGTGCCGTCAGCCTTCAGACTGTGAGTTCCTTGAGGGCAGGAATCATCTCTGTACCATTCATTGTATCCCCAGAACTGAGCACAGTGACTAGTACCTGATCTGAGCCTTGAAAGCTGAAGAGAGGAGGGCAGGCATCTCAGATGTGAGAAAGAGCCTGAGCAAAGACCCGGAGGCAAGAGATGGGATGTTGTTCACAGGGAACCGCAAGAAGCCAGGTCTGGCTGGAGTTTAGGAGAAAGGTGTCATTGTTTATAAAGAGAGTAGCTCACAATAGGGAAGGATCCCTGGGAAGCAGACTGAGAGGGCTCTAAAGGCAGAGTGGACGAGGAGGCCTTCTACCCTTGAGGCAGTTACAAAGCAGAGGAGAGACAGAATGAGAGGAGAAAGTGATGGGCTAAGAGAAGAGGACGGAGGCAGCTGCTTCACTGAGGCCCAGGGAAAGGCAGCTGAGAGGGGGAGAAAAGAGCCTGGACCCAGCCGGTGGGAAGAAACTGATCACCCTCAGGAGAGCAGCCTCCAAAGCCTGCTGTGAGCAAAGGCCCACAACTGTGGACTGGTCAACTCCTAGAGGAGATGGGAGAGAATGAAACTGAGGGCATGTGGGAAGAGGCTGCCCTTGGCTAGAAGAGCCAGAGCACAGAAGTAGAGTTGGGAGTATAAGAAGGTTCACCATTGTTTTCTCATCAGGGACTCTGCTGGAGGGAGCCATGAGGTTGGAGAGGAGAGGTGAAGGCTTGAAGCAGCTGCTCTGTAGAAGTGGGATAGGGAGCTGATCAAGGAAGAAGAATCCATCCATCAACATTGGTTAAATGCCTACTGTATGTCAGGCACTGCGCTGAGAGCTAAGGATACAAAAAGAGACAAGGCAATCCCTGCCCTCCAGTGAAAGGAGGCCCAGTGGTGTGAACTCAGTTGGCCTGACTTCTCCACCAGCAGCATCAGATGAGCAGAGGAGAAGCAGAGGGGGAGGGCGGTGCCCCAGGCCTGAGGACTGGCAGGACTACAGGGGATTCAAGAGAGAAGGCTCCTGTCTAGTTAATCTGGTCAAATTCTTGGTTCAAGATGTTGAACAAAAAAACACAAAGCCAGAGCAAGAGTGATGATGGACTGGAAGAAGATAGAGGTGATGGGGAGATTAGCTCTCAGAAAGGGAGAGAGGCAAAGAGGAAGATGGAAATCTGGGAAATATCAGAAAGGACCATTTCAGTTACCAGATGATGGTGAGAGCGAAGCCATAACCATCTGTTTGGACGGCAGCAATGGATTGAAGACACAAGTAATGAGCACTAAACAAGCTGATGAACTCAACCATTGCTTTGGAAAGCCCACAAGGTCGAGGGCAGAAATTGGGGGTGATTTAAGCCAGTGCTGAACTCCTTGAGAAAGGAAGGAAAGTGACCTGGAGGCCACTAGATTATGACAGCCAGGATCTAGACAGCGGTGACTTGGAGTGATAGAATAAACCTCCAATGGGAGTAAGTTACAGAATGAGGGGCAGTAGGAGCATTGGGTAGTTGTGAGGAAGCCGAAGAAGGAGACTCCTGGACCAGTGGGGATGAAGGAGTGAGGAGTGAGTCCGAGTGAGGAGAATGCAGCTCCAATCCAATCCAGTGAACATTTATTATGCACCTATCGTATGTCAAGAACAAGGCTGGGGACACAGAGAACACAGTGAATCAGTTCCTGCCCTCAAGGAGATCACATTCAAGGGATGTAGACATGTACTCATATAAATAAATGTATATGTAGAGTAGTCAAAGAATGCAACATCAGTACTGCTCATATCAGCTTCTATAACCCTAGTGGTCATAGTAATGCAGGAAACATCAGTACTTAAGCATTCAACCAAGAAAATGTTACCTCAAAGAAAATGATCTGATTTGTAAAGGAAACACAGTGGAAAATCAGCTCTCCAATTACAATCTAAAACAAAAGAAAAAAATCCTTTTTTGTTTCTGTGGGATTCCTGCAAAACAAGGGTATCCTGGAAGAGAAGGTCTTAAAGAGTCTTTCCAGGGGGTCCCAGCAAGTGTGTAGGGAGCCATAATCATTCTGAACAAACCTGAACAGGGTAATATTCTCCCCTGGGCCACATCCTTACCTTGCATTCAAGAGTTAGGTCCCCAGAGGGTGGCTGCTATTCCACTGGTTCTAGGCTACCCTGTGAATCTGCACTTTCCAAACAGTAACTCGTGAGCCTCAACCAGGAAGCTTCCCATTAACAATCAGCCAGTAGACATAGTTGACTTAAAGAAAAGGCATTTACTGAGCACCATAATAAGAACAAGCCAGCAAAACATTATCCCCCATAGACCTGGGGTGCACTGTCCCACAGACACAGGACCCATGCTATCAATTCAGAATGCAGTAGTAGGAAGGCTTATATAGAGCACATGGGGCCAAGGCAGCTGACAGCTAGTACTTCAAGGCATTCATGTTCTTTCTTCCCTCTGTAGAGTCATCACACTTTCCTTCCCACTGCTTTCTCACATCCTCAGGTCTGGTTTTGTAGACTAGATCTCTTGAGTCCTTGGAGACTCTTTTCTGTTGGGGATGTGGTAGCAGGGTGGATGGCAAAGCCTGCAGACCTTCTGTTTTACCAAGATTATAGATGAACAAATGGGGGATTGAAGCCTTTATTAAGTGCTTACAATGTGAAAAGGACTGTACTAATCTCTGAGAAGAGAATAAGATTCTGCTGGTTCAGCAGCCATCCTCACCCCCCCTCCCAGGGCAGGGGACCTGGAGCAACCCTGCCTACCACCATGGAGAGTAGACCTAAGGATCTGAGTGGAATGGGGTACCCAGGGTATGATTACTGGTTGTAAATGCATGCTCAGAAAAGGAGAATTGGGTAAAGGGGAAGAGGATGGATGCTGATTTGTACCTGTTGAGTTTGAGAGGGAGAGGGGAGCATCCACTTTGAAATGTCCAAGGGTCAGTTATCGTGGGACTAGAACTCAGGAGAGAGCCTGGGGCCAAATCTGTAGAGCTGAAGGCCTTCTTGTTGTTCCATCACTTTAGTAGTGTACAACCTCATGACCCCACTTGGGGTTTTCTTGGCAAAAATGCTGGAGTGGTTTGCCATTTCCTTCTCTAGCTCATTTTACAGGTAGGGAAACTGAGGCACACTGGGTCAAGTGATTTGCCCCGTAGTCTCACAGGTAGAGGCCAGATTAGTCTGAGGCCAGATTAGAACCCAGGAAGATGAGCCTTTCTTACTCCAAGCCCTATGCTCTGTCTACTGTGTCAGTCTTCTGCCTAGAGATGATAATTAAACCCATCTGATAAGGTCACCAAGAAAGTGTGTAGACAGAAAAGAGGAGAGAACCCAAGGCAGAAGGTTGGGGGATGCCTTATTAGAGGGAGTTACTTTTATTGAAGATGCATCAGAAATTGTGACTTCTCTATCAAAAAAAGTCGAAGGAAATACCAGGAGAGACGGCAGAGAACCAGACTAGGAGGGAGTAGGACTGAAATGGTCAGAGTGACTTTGGAAAGGTCAGATCCACCTGAGTTACAAGTGTGGCCACCACAGGGCAAGAGGGGTGGAGGGGACTGGCCCAGATGACTTCTCTCCACATCTGATTCTGAAAGGAAGGAAGGAGAGAGCCGCTGCCAGCAGCCTGAGGAGATGGCCACAAGATGGAGGGAAGAGCTGGGGAGTTTCTGTCCTGGAGAAGGGAGGACAGAGTATCCATGAGAGCTGTTCCTTGCAGGGGAGGGGACACATGCAGTGGGTGAGGAGCCCAATTCTACCTGTCTCTAGAGAGCTGCGGGGAGGCTACAGAGAAGCCGCCTGAAACTGCAGGTCAGGACAGGCTTCCCACGAAGGACAGCCAGCCTAGAGTACACAGGCACCTGTGGGAGGAGGTGCGCTCCTTGTCCCTCTAATCAGAGGCTGGGCCCCTCTGTGGGCCTTGCTGTGATCTGTGTTCATTTGTATGTGTCTGAAGCTCCAGCCAGGTCTGAGAATCTGAGCTCCTGTGTGACACCAAGGAGGTGTGCCCTTGTAGTCCATTGGTGCCAAATTAGCTTCTCACAGAGGTCTGGGGACCCCAGAGAGCAGAGAAGTTACAGTGAGCTCGATTGGGGGAACCCCAGTAAGTGCCAGAGGCTGGGAACTCTGTCACCAGACCAGGTGGCTGTGCCCAGCTGAACCCCTCTGTGAGACACACACACGCACACACACACACACACACACACACACACACACACACACACACTCTCTCTTTCTCCCTCTTCCTCTCGTCCCCTTCTCTCTCTCTCTCCCTCCTTCCCTCTCTCCCTCTTCTCTCTTCTCCCCTCCTCTCTCTCTCTTTCTCTCCCATGCAACAGTGTGCCAGAGACCCAGGTATGCACACTGATATAGAAAAGTGGGTGGCTGTGAGTGGATGACACAGTTTTAAGCTGATATGGGCTGAATTTTCTCTATCTCTTATCCTTCGAGGCTGACTGAGTGGTTACTGTGTGTGTGTGTGTGTGTGTGTGTGTGTGTGTGTGTGTGTGTGTGTGTGTAAACATGTGTGAGCACTCACTCCCCCTCACCCCACCCCAAGGTTCCATATGTGCAAATTCAGGGCCAGGTGTGAGCAGATAGATCATCTACTGAGTGCCTAGGTTTAGCTCGTGCCCCTTTCATGCCTCAGCTTACCCAGCCAAGGAATGGGGCTGCCAGGCCCTGAGTTCTGAGGCTGGCTATTTGACCCGGATCTGGGTAGGCCTTTTGTCTGTCCGTCCTTCCAGCCTCCTCCAGGCTGGTGGGCCCTAGGGGGGCAGGCAGGGGCTATAACATGTCATGGCCTGAGTTGGGGCCATGGCCATGTTAATAAAGTGTATTTCACTTTTAATTTTGACATCTAATGTAATGATCTTTTTTAAGGCCCGGCCATATTATCTGCCTCACTGGATTATTGAGTCTTCATCATCTCCAGATAAATTTATGGCCAGGACGGGGCTTGGGATTTATCATCAGTCAATAGAGCTCAATACGCTAACAAGGCGTGTAATAAGATATACATATTTAATGATCCGCAGGGAGGGAGGGAGGGAAGGAAGGGGAAAGGAGGGGGCCTGGGAGCAGCCTGTGAGCCCATTGCCCTGCCTCCTGCCAGGCAGGTCCCACCAAGGGCACACTGGGATGGTAGGCAGGGAGCTTTGAAGAGAGCCATCAGATTACCCTGGCTGGCCCTGGGGTCATGGCCAAGGCAGGGGTGTGCATAAGAGAGGGCAGTGGTTATGACCTTGGCTCAGCACTGACCCTTTGACTGACTGGGCACAGAGATAGAGGGCCCTAGGTGAAGATTGAACTGGGAGGACAGAGGGGCAGGGACAGAGGGTGGGACCAGACAACAAAAGAAGCCTCAGTGGGGCGGTAACCAGGGAAGAGATGCTGCTCTGAGCAGGGAGAGCCAGTCTGATGTGATACCTGCACTGTGTGTGTAGATACATGTGCTTCTGTGTGTGCCCGGCTCTCTGCCTGTACTCTTAGGTCTGACCTGGACAGCTCCACCCTCCTTAGGCCCATGAGCCCCTGAGCTATGGGAGCCTGTGCCCATGGGAACCTGGGCAGGGGGCTCCTAGCAGGGCTGGGGCCAGAGGCTCCCTTGGACTGTGCGTCAGTCCATTTGGTGCCGTGGCTGGTGCCAGTGTCTGGTCTGCACCGCCCGCCTGCCTGCCCGCCCGCCCGCCTGCCTGGCTGATAGTGATATATGACTTTTCATTACGGCCTCCCAGGCCCTGCCCGGGCCACGGGTGGGAATTCTATTTATTCCCTAATTTGTAAAAATTCCCTCTTTATCTGATCCCAATCAGGGCGGGGTAATTGGCTCTCTGGGGCCTTGATGAAGAGCTATGTGTGTCTGCCCAACCCACCCAGCACTGGCCCCCCGGCCGGCCAGCCCCCAGCCCCTCACCCGCCACCGCTGCCGCCAGGGCCCACAATTAATAATGATTTGCAAATGGCAGACAAGCAATAACGCAGAAAGATGTGTCGCCCACTCCCGCCTCTTCATTTCCTCTCTTGATATAAATGGCCCCGGAACAAAAACCCAGCACCATCAATTCTGAAATTAGTTATTTGCCGTAATAAATGGGGCCTGGGAGCCACTGACCGACCCTGTTTTGCCTCTGTCCTGTGTTATTTCCTTGATCCCCTGGCAACCTGTCCTGTCCCCGAGCTGGAGCCTGGGTCCTGGCCCCAGGCTCTGCTTCCCATCACCGGACCCCTTCTCTGGTCAACCCTGTGGCTGACCTCGTCCCCCAGCCAGCCTCCTTTCTAGCTGGAGTCACTCTGGCTCCCAGCTCCTGTCTGACCAGACCCTATCGGCTTCCCAGCCTCTCTTAGCTGGGCCTCTGTTCTTCACCTGTCTTGTCTGCAGCCTGAACCCACAGCCTTTTGCAACTCCAGGATTGGAATTGGAACAGTAGGAAGAGGGCTTCTTGGGGGACCCTCCTTTCATACCCATCCCAGCCACCCAAACCATCCCACAGTCACCTCCCTCCCTGGGAACCGGCCTGCCCAGGTGGCGCCCTTGGCCTCCTGGGCAACTTCAGGCATTCTCCCTGGGCCTGAAATGACAGGCTTGTCCTGAAATGTTGTTTTCCAGTCCCTGGTCCACAGCACGTTTCTATCTGCTCTGCAGAATTGGTCCTTCCACCCTATAAACTTCAAAGTGGAGTCTTCCTCCTGGTCCCTGCCCTGACCCTGTGAACCTCCAGGCCTCCAGGGACAACTTCTCCGGCACCTTTCCTTGTGAGGCAGAAGGAATAGGTCAAGAAAGGGTGGTGTTGGAGACCCTCAGCTCCCAGGATGCCTTGGGGCCTAACTGCCCATTTTTGGAAGCATCTTTGGAAGTGCCAAACTTGGCATTTGCCATTGGCTCTGGCCTCAGGTTAACTGATGCTGTGTGGCCCTAGCATTGCAGACCACCCTGCTTCTATGTGGTACAAGCCTATATGGATGTGGCATTGCTGAGGGAGGGTGCTGGCATTGTCAGTGGTGACTACATCATCTTCATCCGTCCTTCCACCTATCTCACAAATGCTGTGAGGCCCTTCCTATGTAGGCAGCCTGTGCTGGGAAAGGAAGGCTTGTGGTAGAACCAGAGTGACTCTCAGGGGTGTTGGGGTGTTGTCCTTGGTCACTGGGTTGGGGGCAGGCTTCCCAGGCTCCCCGGCTCTCTGGGACATTCAATGACCTTCTGTGCCAGCTCACCCCTGACTACCAGACCCTCCCAGTGGATAGCCAGCTGCTACCCAAAGACCTTCGATGACCAGGAACTCACTCCCCCCAAGTCTGCTTGGGGGCAGCTCCCACTGCTTGTCAGACAGGCCAGCTGGTGGGATGTGGCTACTGAGGTTGTCAGCCACATCTGGTTCTGGGCAGGGGCTGGGGCACTGGGCTGATGCCGGGTTTGTCCATGCAGGGGGCCTGGGGCAGTTGCCCATCGCTGAGTGGCCAGGCCCTATCCCCACCCCCGCCCAGTGCCCGGCCGGCCAGCGACTTAATCGGGCCTGGATAATGGATGTCTAATTGACTCATTTCCATGCTCTGCCTACAGGAGAGCCGCATTAAATGTTTGATTGCCTTAATTTCCAAACACATCATTATCCCCGTCTTACCAGCTCTTAATAAACACTTTATGAGGATTTCTTTAAAAAAAAGATCCGCGGCCGCACACTTCTCTGAAGTGATAAACTCTAATTAAGTCTAATATTTAAAAATATGGTAATGGCGAGTTCTTTGAATAAGTGGACTGCATTTCCATAATTTCATTATTACGTAAAACACGCTAATTATTCGGAGTGCGCTTATTACTAACGGAGCAATCTCCCGCTAATAAAGATGAAATTGGCTTTTGCCTTATTGTGGGGCTGGCCGCCATCCTTCACCATCAGCCCCGTGGCACCACCAGGCACCCAGGGGGCTGCCGAGGTGCCCAGAGAAAGTGCTGCTGGGGGAGGGAGTGGGTGGGAACGGAATCAGGGGAGGATGAGAGCGGCTGGAGGTCATCAAGAAGGAAAGACTGAGGGGTTTGGGGGAGACTGAGGAAACAAGACAGGTATTGGGGAGAGGAAGGATGGAGGAGACAAGACCACCAGGGAGGGAAGAAAGGGGAGAGAGATCCCAGAGAGGAGCACCAGCATTGCCAGGGGGTTCACGCAGAGCATCAGCATTGGCCAAGGCCTATGGGGACAGAGGGCATAGGGCCGTGAACCTGTCCTTCAGTGTCCTGGGCCAATCTCTGTCCTTCCAGAAACTCTCCCCATCCTGGGAATTCCTTCATAGTCAGCACTTTCCCTCTCCTCCTGCTCCCTAAACCATCCTTTCTTTACTTCTGTCTGCTGCTTGTCCTTCTCCCAAGCCTAGGCAGCTAGTAGTACAGAGGCATCTTTTTGAACCTGCTGCTGATGCTTCCTGGATGAGTGACCCTGGCCAAGTCACTTAACTTTGGTAAGCCTGTTTTCTCAGCTGTAAAATCAGGCTCCTAATGGCACCTGCCTCCTAGGGGAGTTGTGAGGATCACATGAGATGATATTTTTGAAGCACTTAGTGGGGTGCCTGGCACATAGTAGATACTTAATGACTGTTCTGTCCCCGTGCCCCAGACCCTCTTCTGCTTCTGCTCACTCTTGCCTCCAACAGCCATACACTCTTCTCTGCAGGACTGTCCTCCCCTGCTCCAGCTGCCAGGGGTATTATTTATTTTTTTATTTTTACAAGGTAGTCGAGATTAAGTGACTTGCCCAGGGTCACACAGCTAGTAAGTGTCAAATGGCTGAGACTGGATTTGAACTCCTGACCCTGCTGTGCCACTGAACTGCCCCTGCCTGGGGTATTTCTAAAGAGCAAGTCTGCCCATGCTCTTCCTCTACTTGAGAATCTTCAGTGGCTCCCAGTTGCCTCAAGAAACAAGTATAAACTTGCAATTTAAAGACCTTCCCAAATCTATGCTAGCCTACTAACTTCACTCCCCATCACAGATGCTGCTCTAGTCACTGCTCCCTGAGCTCAGCATCCATCTCCCACCCCCATGCCTTTGAATGAAGGAAGGAAGCATTTATTAAGCACTTTGAACATGCAGAAAACACTGTCCTGAGGACTGAGCACAAGGCAGGCAGCCCCAGGCCTCCAGGCACTCACATTCCGAGGGGGAGAAACCCCCCAGGAAAAGTTCCACCTGCAAATCATGATCCATCAGGGTGTAGCAGCAACGCAAACAGTAGTAGTGCTCTTTTGTGGCATTGCTTCCACTGCTAAAACTCTCTCCGTGTCTGCTGGCGAGCCATGTGACAGAGCCCAGATTACGTTCTGTTCTGGGCCCCTGCAGGAGCGGCCCCCAGACTGCATCTCCCCAGGGGCTGCTCCCTGGGCTCTTGGTCCTGAGGCCAGGGGGCATCCAGGGCAGTGGGAAGCCTCTCCCTCCGGGTGCCTCACGCTTCCCTTTGCCCAGCTGTGTTCTGGGGCTGGCACAGCCTCCCTCCTCATCACCAGCCCTACAAGGCTCAGATCACAGGTCACCTTTCGTAGGGCCTTACTTGGGGATCTGTTGCTATTGTCTCCGTTGTTATAGAACCTATTTACTTACCTGTGTGCGTGGCCCACCCCAGTAGGAAAGCATAAGCTTTCCCCTCTACCTAGTTTAGGACCAGGCAGAGAGAGAAAGAGATGGAGAGATAGATACATAGATGGAGAGGAGAGAGAGAGAGAGAGAGAATGATAGATGGATAGATGGAATGATAGATGAAGAGGTGGATAGATAGATGGACAGAGAGATAGATGGAGAGAAACAGATGGAGATAAATAGAGAGGTGGAGAGGTGGATAGATGGACAGAGATAGAGAGAAACAGATGGAGACAGAGAGAAAGGTGGAGAGACATAGAGGGAAATGGATAGACAGACAGTTATATAATATGTGCTTAACAAATACTTCTTGGATTGGAAGCTAGCAGATAATCTGCCAAATGAGGGGCTACTTCCCATCACTCCATCCCCTACCCCACCACTAACTTTTGTCACTGGAGGGTGGCAGTGCCCTGGATAGTAACAGAATGTTGAGAGAAGAAAGGGGAGCACGAATGAGTTCTGGTTTTGACCAGTTGAGTCTAAAATGCCTCGGAGACATCTGAGTGATGATGTCCAAAGGGCAGTTGGTGATAAAGCCCTCATGAGAGGGACTGGGGCTATATCTGTATTTATTGATTTGGGAGTCATCAGTGTGCAGATGATAATAACTCGTGGAAGCTGGTGAGGTTACCAAGGAAAAGAACATTGAGGGAGAAGAGAGGAAGGTCTAGGACAGGGCCTTGAGGGGCACCCATAGGTGGGAGGCTGATCCAGCAAAGGTGATGGAGAAGAAGCTGTCCCAGGAAGAGAGAACTAGGAGAGGGCAGATGTCCAAGGGAGAGCGCAGTCTGCAGGGTCTGATGTCACAGGGCGCAGAAAGGATGCAGAGTGGGAAGAGACCCTTTGATGTGCCATTTGCGGGGATCCTCAGTAACCTTGGGCAGGGCAGGCTCAGCCAAGTACAGGGGTTAGAAACATGTGGCCTGTGAAGACGTGGAAGCAGCAAGTGTAAACTGCTTTTTTCTAAGAGTTTGGCTGTGAACAGAAGAGGAAGGCTTCCAGGCCATCTGCTTTAACCCTCGTTTTACAGATTAGGAGACTGAGCTCTGAGGTTGGTCCTCACTGGTCCCCCTGGGGTCACATGGTGGTGGTGGCAAGCATCAGACAGACCCTGACCCCAGGTCCTCTGATGCTAGAGACAACGTCTGAGGGATAGGAAAAGTCAAGCAATGTTTAAGGATGGGGAGGAAGCAGAGAGTTAGAATTGGAGAGATGGAGGGGTGGCCTCCCCGAGAAAATGGGGCATGAGATCAAGCACACATGGAGAAGATTGGCAGTACATGGACGTCTTCTTCCTCATAGTGAAGTAAAGGGAGCCTGGGCTGTGATTCTGAGAGGCTCTCAGTTGTGTAGATGGGGAAAGAGAGCTCCCAAGGTGTGGCGCCATTATACCTGGTAAAGTTTGAGATGAGTCCCTCCTGAGAGGAAGATGGGGATGGGGTGTGGGCATCTGTGGGAGATGTTCAGGACAGTTCGCTGGGGGGTGGTCCTTGGAGTGGGGTGGGGTCCTCACCTTTGCCTTTAAGAACCCCCCACAATGGAGGGAGAGTGAGTCAGGAATGACCTGGGCAGGGAGAACTGGACTTTGTCGTGGATCTATTCGGTACAAGTAGGCAACTCCCAGTTCCAGCTGTGCGTGAGTCAGATCAGAGAAGGACAATGCTAGGGACAGTGCTGGGTTGGAGTCTGGAGCAGAGAGAAGGCTGAGTCATCAAGCGTGGGGCATGCACTTAGAATGTCTTGAGTTAGGGGGAGCTGGGGCTATAGACACAAGCAGAAAGCTAGGCCCTGCCGTCAAGGAGCTTAACAGTCTAATGGGGAGACAATGGGGGAGGACTTTGAGCCAAGCAAGTTCTAGACAGGATAAATAGGGAATGATTAACAGAGGAAGGGCACGGCAATGAAGAGGGGCATTTGGAAGGCTTCCTGTCAAAGGCTGCAGATGGAAGCTGGGATCTCTGGATGGAAGAGGATGTGTTGGGGACTGCAGACTGGAAAGGTGGGAGGGAGCTATGCTATGAAAGGCTTTGAATGCCAAAGAGAGCATTTTATGTTTGCTCCTTGAGGCATTAGGGAGCCAGTGGAGTTTACTGAGGGAGGAAGTGGGGGACATTATTGGACCTATGTTTTAGGAAAAATCACTTTAGATGGTCTGGAGTGGACAGAGACTGGAGGCAGGCAGGCCCCCCAGTAGCTTCTGCATAGTCTAGGTTTAAGGTGATGAGAGCATGGCAATGTCAGAGGAAAGAAAGGAGAAGATGTTGCCAAGGTAGATTTGATAGGCCTTGGCAGCAGCTTGGATTGGTGTGGAAGAGTAGTGAGGAGTCCAGAATGACTGCGAGTTTTCAAGCCTGAGGGATGGGAGGATGTCAGTGTCCTCTACAGTGATAGGAAAACAGGAACTGGAAAGTTGTCTGGGACATGTTGAGTAAACTCATCTTAAAAGATGTCTACTGGACTTCCATTGTGAGATGTCTGAAAGGCAGCTGAAGATGTGAGACCGGAGGTCAACAGAGAGATGGGGGCAGGAAAGGTAGAGCGGAGAATCCTTAGCATAGAGAGATAATCATTAAATTCATGGGAGCTGATAAGATCACCAGCTGAAATGGTCTAGAAGGAGAAGAGGAGGCACCGACTCCCAGCTTGGGTGCATCCCCTGCATGCTGGAGATGTAGTGAGAGGAGGTGAGGTGAGTGGAGATGCCAGTGAGCCACAAAGCCTGGGCTGCTGTGCCGTGCAAGAGAAAGCCCCTGAGAATATCAGCCTGGAACTCCAGGGAGAGGTCAGGCAGGGCAGGAAACGCATCTGGATTGGCAGGTGTCTCCATGTGAGTAAAGCCAAAGGTGGGAGTAAGAGATGGGACTCGGCTGTAACTAGAACCTTGAGAAATCCCCAAAGGAAGGGGCTTGTGAGAGAAAGAGACATGAGCACAGGGGGCAGGAGGGAAGTGGTCAACTTGTCTGTGGGGCCAGAAGCTGCAGAGGTCAGAGAAGACCATACGGCATCTCAGGAGCAGGACTGGACACCTGATTGTTCAGGGCTGGGAAGTGAGAAGAGGGGGGCTAGGGAAGCAGAAGCTGCCAATGTAGGAGGCTTTTTCTGAGTTTGCTTTAAAGAGAGGATCGCATGTGGATGAGCTGAGAGGTCGGGCCAGGGGAAGGCTTCTGGAGGGTTGGAGTGGGAGGGGAGTGGAGACAGCTCTATCCTGTACAGCAGGTGGCCCCTGCCACAGCCTGATGGCAGATGTCAGGCCAAGGGAAGCAACATTCCCTTTTCTGTGAGCAGAAAGGTGGCAGCACCCTGTGGTCAGACCAGAGCAAATCTTAACTTGAGCAGTGTTCCAAGGGGGGCCCTGCTCCCTGAGGCTTCAGGACCAGAGCCTTGGCCCTTAGGGCAGGAACTCCTGGAGTTGGAGCTCAGGGCTGGGGTCTTGAGGGTGTCTGGGGTGATTGAGGGGAAGGATGAGGAAGAAAATAGGGACCTGAAGAAAAGCACAGTTCAACATTTATTAATCATCTGCTGTCTTCAAGACCTTGTGTTTGACGGTGGGATGGGGTGCAGAGATGTAGACAGGACAGAGAAGATGTAGAGATGTGGGAAAAGAGACAGCCAGAGAGGCACATGGAGAGAGGTAAGAGGTGGCTGTCTGGGTCACGGGGAAGATAGAGGAGCAGACAAGAAGACCAGGAGAGAGAGTGGGGCAATGGAGAAAGATGGAGAGATAGGGTGGGAGAGATGGGAGAAGATAGCCATGTCATTGAACATTTATTAGGCACCTGCTGTGTGCTAGATGCTGGGATGGGGCAGAGCTCACCGGGGGAGGGAGGTAGTAGCCTCTAGGACGACCCCAGGGACCCTGAGAGGAGAGCCCAGCTCGGCCCCCTCTGTCCTGGGGCTGACCCCGGCCGCCTGCTCAGCTCTTAAATCAATCCCCAGGATTATTACAATATCAATATACAATATTCCTACACTCACACCATCGATTTTGCAGTGTGGGCCTAGCCGACCAGCAGGGCTGGAGGAAGGTGGGGCCCCCTCATTAAAAATCTATAGCTTGGCTGCCAGCCCTTGCCTCCAAACGGGGCAGTTTGTATTCATTAGCTCAGAGAATGAAACCCTGTTTGCCCCAGCCGAGGGGTCCCCTCCACTGCATCTGTCAGCCAAAGGACCCACTGCCTTGGGCTTCAGCCCAATCTCAGCACTTCCCTTCTTGGTACCTTCAGCTATTCTGGTGACCCCAGCTTGGCAGGACCTACCACCAGGAAAAGACCAGAGGAAGCTGCTGGGGCACGGGGACCCTCAGCTCTTGGGCCCAGCCCGGTTGGGGGTCTGCTTGGGGAGAAGCCCCGTGCATCTCCTCCCATGGTTTCCCCCCCTTCTCTTTATTCTGGGTCCCCAGCCCATGGTAGTGGGTCCTCCAGGGCAGGGTCCCCATAGCTGGTACCCCGAGCCTTGGGCAACAAATCCCTGTGTATAATCAATGGACGTCTGTAATTGCGCATGAGACACTTGTTCCCCATTGTGGACCTTTATGCGAGTAATTACCAGCAGAGCGTCTCGGTGGACCGGGGTACGAGGTCAGAGGAACAGCCTAGGCGGGGACCATGGACTTGCCCATGGGTGCCAAACCCCAGCCCAGCCCACGGTGCCGGTCCTGTATCTCTCTGGGCCCACGGGGTGCTGACACGCCCCCTCCAAGGTGAAACAGACACGGGCTCCAGCGAGAGTCGCCTTGGAGGGGTCGAAGGAGCCCCCAGAGCGGCCCCTGCCCAGCTCCAGGCTGACAGTGACGCATGGGCACAATTAGCCGCGACTCGGCCCGTCCTTGCCAACCTTAGCGGCCCTTTATGCTGTGATTAAATGGCCCCCTTCCTCAGGGGAGATGGGTGCTCCCCCGACTCCCCACACGGGAGGGCAGCCAAAGTCACCCTGGGCAGCGAGGCTGTGATGAATGGGGCCCCTTGGGCAGGGGAAATGAAGACGTCAGTGGGCAGGACAGCGTACGGGCCCGCACCCCCTTCTTCCCGGCCAGTCTGGGCCTCGGTGTTCAGTTCCCCGGCCCTGTCTCAGGCTCCCCACCCCCGTGGTCCCTTGAGCAAGAAGGATCACTCGGCGGCCGAGCTCCGTCAAGGGAGAAATTACCCCGCGGCTCTGGCTTTTTCTTATGGCGACGGGGCCCATACATCACCGCCCCGGGAGAGGACGCGCAGCCAATTTCCAGCATGAAATATGGGGCCCGGCATCGTCCTCCCCGTGGGCTCCCCGATCCTCCCTTCCCCCGCCTGGGCTCCCCGGCAGCGGGGAGCGTGTGGGCTGCAGGAGAGGAGGCTCCCGTGCTCCAGAAGGGCTGAGCCATTGGGGGCCTGCTCGGGGCTCAGGAAGACTGGGAAAGGAGCGAGGCACGCTCGGTCCAGACCGCCAAGTCACTTGAGGCTCGTGGTCAGAAAGGGCTTCTCCACTGGTAGTGAGCCCCCACACACATTGGGGGTTATCAAACAAGAGATGCAAAGGCCTGGATTCCTTTCCTATGTGGGCTGGGCTAGAGGCCTTGAGGAGCCCCTCCTACCTGCCTTCTAACTCCCACATGCTTCGATGGAAGGCAGGGGATAGAACGGCAGGCAGCCTGCATCAGTGGGACAGGACTCCTGGTGGAGGAAACCCGAGGGGAGGCAGGGAGGAGCTGCCCTTGCAAATACCTTCCTAGGGGATTCGCCCCCTCGAACTGACAGGCAGGCAAGGGTAGGTAGGGCTGATCCTCATTCCACAACCAGGAAAGCACAGGCAGAGGTGGCCTAAGTTCTCCTAGGCTACCCCAGTCTCCTTCTGAGTCCCTGGAGGGTAGGGACTCCCTGAAGGGGAGCTGGTAGCAGAGCGGTCAGTGCCACCCATCGAACCCGTGCATCTCTTCAGCAGCTATCCTGCACTTAAAGGGTTTGAAAGGTTCACCCCCGGCTACAAGCAGAAAGCTTGAGTCTTCAAGAAGCAAGTTGACTTAATGACCCTGGTGACCCGCCACCCCCCTCCCCTGTGCCCTTGAGCCCAGCAGCCCCTCACTCTCTCCTCTCTCCACAGATGACTGTAAGAACATCGCCAACATCATGAAAACACTGGCCCACCGAGGCTTCATCTTCAAGCAGACGTCCAAGCCCTTTTGATCGGCCGCCCAAGGGGGAGTCAGCTCTGGTCACGGACCCCCCCAGCCAGCCCCCAGCCCCCTGCCCAGGGCATCTGGAGGCAAGGAGAGCAAACCCCCTTCCCACCGTCCCTAGTCTGGTCTCACTGCCTGCCCACCCGCCCGTCCACCCATCAGCCTCCATTCTGAGGGGGCCCCGGGGCTGGACAGCTGGAGGGGAGGGGACCAGTCACCCCAGGGAAGGCAGGACATGGGGCAGCTGGGCAGGCAGGCCGGCCAGCCCTGGGCTCCTTCCTGGAGGTGGGTGTGTCTCTCCTCCACCCTGGGCCAGCTCAGTCCCAGTATTAGACCCTTCCCCTGGGGGTCCCAGGGAGGCTGGGTCAGACCTCACACTCCCCCCCTCCTCTGGCACAAGGGGTGGGGGCCCAAGCTCCCAGTGACCTCCACCCTCCCCATAGTGCATGGCGTGTGGTTGTCCCTTCCCTGGACTCCAGGACAGAGTAGCCCCTCTCCCTCCCACTGCCCCCCCCATCACTGTGTCTGTCAACCCCACCCGCTGTGAATGTGCCACAGAGAATAAAAGTCTGGGGGAATGAGGTGAGGCCCCCGTGAAACCATGTCCGGGGCTGGGGGAGGGGCGGCCTAGGCTCCAGAGATGTCTGCCACCCCGCCTCCCCCCACCCTTCTGGCCCAGCAGAGAACAGAGTGAGAAGCAACAAAGGGTCAGCAAGCAGCAGGTGCTCTATTTACACAGCCCCCTCCCCAAACACCAGTCCTGGCCTTTGCGCACCCAGGCCCCAGCCTGGGCACCCACTCAGGCCCCTCAGCAGCAGGCGCACCCAGTTCAGTCTCAGCAACTTCAGGGTTTCTTGGCCTTCTTCACTGACGATGAACTGGAGGCTGATTCCCTCCGCTTCCTCTGTCAAGAGAGGGGGAGATGGGGCAGGGCGGGGTATGAGCTGCTGGGAGCCCCATGGTGTCCAGACAGCCTGGGTACCCAACTCCCTTTGGCCAGAGGTGCAAACAGGCCCCAAGAAGCTGACCTGCCCAAGGTCATCCAGGCAGTCATTGGCAGGGTCAACGGGGGAGCTGGTCTGGGGGCCCTGTCCCCAGGGCTGTGCTTACCGAGTTGGGCGTCAGGGGTGCGCCCACCACGTCAATGATGGTGTCCTTGGCCAGGTCGGGACCGGGCCCATCGCCGGGCAGGGGGGGCGGCTCTGTACTGGGCAGGGGTGGGGGCGGCGGTGCGGCCCCCAGCGGCCCCACTCGGGCCAAGGCCTCGTGGCGATGCCGCAGCATCTGCAGCTCGTACTCGCAGTTGGCACAGGCCTGCTTCAGCTCGTACAGCAGCACCAGGTCACTCCGCAGCTCGTTGAACATCTGTACCAACTCTTCGGTGGGTGTGGGGCTCAGCTCTGGGGGGACAGGTGGGGGCTGCATGAACAGGGCCTCTGAAGGCTTCCACGCCCCGAGGCTACCCTGGGCTGGGCACTGTGGGGCAGATCCACCAGGCACCAAGGCACCAGCACTGGGCCGTTCCCCATCCAAGCTGGCTGCCCACTTCTGGACGCTACATTTTTTTAATGCCCTCCTCAGACTGAGCACAAGACCCCATTTGGCTAGGTGCAGTGGGAACCTACTCCTCAAAGGGTAGCCCAAGATCCCATTCATTATCCCAGTTGCCCCATGACTCATCGTGCTAGGGGGCCACTCGGACTTCCAGAGTTTTTTCAAAGGAACTATTGCCTAGTGACCCTCTCCCCTTCACCTAACACACAAACCTACACTCTCCTCCCTTAAAGAAGCCCTAAATCAAAGGGAAGCCATCTCTGCCCAGGAGCCTGAATCGTAGTGCCTACAGGGGACCTATAGGATCTGGGAGTCACTTGCAGGATAGTGCTCCAAGACAAGGTCAGCAGGCTCCTTGACTCCATATTGGTATACCCTAGCTTCAGGATGGGAGGAGAAAGATCCACACAGGAAACCCCCAAACCCAGGATGGATTCCCCTCAGAGTGCCAAATTCCACCTGGCCCCAGGGCCTCTTCTTTGGGGGCACCAGGTGAACCTCAGTCCTCTGCTCCCGATCCTCCCCTGTCCCCCAGCTCTGCCCTGGCCCCACACTCACCCACTCCCAGCTCCAGAAGCATCTGCTCCAAAGCCTTGATCTTCTTCTGTCCCACTGAGCTCGGAAGTTTCATCTGCACCGGGGATCATGGCTCTGCTCAGCCTCCTCCCCTGTACCTCCACCACCCTGCCCACACCCCCAGGAGAAGGAGGCGGCCAAGGAGCAGAAAGAAAATACTGCAGGAGCACACAGCCCCATGGCCACTGACACCTGTGCACAGGTCACTCCCCTGGCCATGCCAGGCACAGGTCTGGCACCAAGGGAGCAGAGACCATGGTCCCATACTAGGCCTCTGCCTCAAGATGCTCACATTCTTGGGTCAGGTGGAGAAATGAGCAACCTTGGATCATCAGGGCTTCAGGGTGAGGCAGACTGAGGCCTCTGGGAGGCCCAAGGGTGGGAGGGACAGGAGGCTAAACAAGGCAAAGGAACCGATCAGGGGGAGGAGGGACACTCCAGCAGGAGGCAGAGCCTGGACAAAGCCCTGAAGGTCCAGGACCAGTGTCACCCAGAAAGCATTAGGGAATCTGGGAAAGCCTAAGCCAAGGTCAGAAGGCCACATCCCTGCCCAAGATTTCCTCAGGAGCACAAGGGGCAGGCAGATATGTTGGAGCCTCCTGGAAGGACTTTGGTGGAGGACCCAGCCTCACAGAGGCACAACCCTGCTCCCAAGACCACAGCCCAAAGCCAGCCATTCCCCCAGCGGCTTCATCTCACCCCTGCAAGCCTGCCACCCCCTCTTCTATCTCCTGGTTCCACCTGGCAGCTAGCGGGCAGCCGGGCAGACTCCATTGGCCAGGGAGCAGAGTATATTCTAATTTTACCGTCATTAAGAAAATGTTATGATTTATGTGGCAGGGCCCACTGATCCTAGCTCTGCATTTAGCGGGTGAGCCGTCCATCTCTAAGATGGATGAAGGTGGTCTGCTCTCTGTGAAACGTTATCAGCCTGAAATGAGGAGTCCATCACTCACCTCCTTGGCAAGGCTGGCCCCCAGTGACCAGTGCTGTTGAAGGCCACTGTCACATGGTCCCAAGGTCCCAAGGCTGGCAACTTCAGGTCCGCCAAGGTGAGGCAGTGTCCAGCCTGTGGCTTTACCACAGCTGCCCACAAACTAGGCAGACTTGGGGAGATGTGCAAAGAGGCAGAGCCATGAGCTGGTGAAGGGAGTGGAGCCCAGGACTTACCCTCTGACTACGTAGGGTGACTCCTGCAGATTTGAAGTCAGGAAACTTGATGCCAGCTGTCTCCGGGACAGCCTAAAAGGGGAAAGGCAGGGATGAGACAGGCAGGGGGGGCCAGAGCAGCAGGTCCACCCAAGGTCCTCGCCCTCTAGGGGGACCACGCACACAGTGCAGCTGCTCAGCCTTCAGGGGAGTCCTTCCCTCACATCAAAGCTTGTTCCTCTACCCTGACCCCACAATCCACTCCAACCTCCAACCCTGGACAGGGCAAAAGGGCCAGCTGGGACGAGGAGATCTAACACCCAGGCCCAGCCACCGAGCTGGCCTCGGATCAGCCAGCCTCTGCTTAGACACCTTTAGGGAGGGGGCAAGGGATGAAGGACAAAAGGTGACAACCAGCCATGTGACCCCTTTTGGGCCTCAGTCTCCTTCTCTGTAAGGTGAGGGGGCTGACCCAGATGCTCTCAAGTCTTTCCCAGCTGCAGAACTCGGTCCTACAACATTCCCACTGCCAGGCAAGCCTCTGGTAGTTCTTCTTGACGTTAGGCCTCAATTTACCTCTCTGCAACTTCTCCCTCTCAGAACCCAAACTTGCTCATGTTATAGATGGGGAAACTGAGGCCAAAAAAGAATGGAGTTTGTAAGAAAAAGGTGACTGCTCCCAACCTCCCCTCCTGCATCCTGGAGAAAAATATTCATCTTGGAAAGTCGACAAACCCAGTAAAGCAAGTCACTGCAGAGAGAGCACTGGGGCAGCCCAACCCAAGGACCCTGATCTGGGCAGCAGGGATACAGGAGCGGACAAGACCTTTGAGAGGGGAAAGAACCAGGGACACTGAGTGCCCTGAGGGAGGGGCAGGCTTGGAAAGGAAGAATGAGGAGCCCACTTATGGATTAACACTCCAGGGGAAAGAAGCAGGGAGGGACAGAAGTCCCAGGAAAAACTCAAAAGTTCCAGAGGGTAAAAAATTCGGATGAGGGAGGGCCTGGGGCCTTATCCAGAGTGGCCCAAATCCCCCAAAGTCCCACAGATGGCACTCCAGGCTCTCTGCTTTCACATGGGGCATTAAGCACAGGAGGTTTTACAAGGGCTCAATGGCCTGAGATGGGCCTTCTGCAAGGATGACAAGAAGCAGAGGATGTCTCTGCTATGAGGTCAACATGCTAAAGGTACACAGTACTAACCTGACTCCACTGGACGGGATCCACTTCCCAGGCAGGAGAAGGGTTAATGTCAGTAAGGCTAGGGGACAACAGGTACGCAAATGGACCACTGTGGCGGGGGAGGGGGGGGTTCCAAAACCTCAAAAACAATTTCAATTGAGAGAAGTCAGGCAAGAGCTTTGGGATCCCGGGGCCTTCAGCCCTGGGGGCATAACCTGGTGTTGTTCTCCCTACCACCACTAAGGGCCCTTCCTGTTCCCTAGTGCATCTAGCACCCAGGTGAGATCACAGCTGGGACAGAAGGTACGACAACTCTCACGAGGAGCAGCCTGAATTTGGGCTGTTCGGTCTTCTCTCAGCCTGCTTTCTCCTCTGTGAGATAGACAACCAATGAGAAGATAGGAAGCAGGCAGGCCCAGGAGGAAGGGAACCCATCTGAGGTCAGCTACAAGGGTATCCCGAGCGGCACCCCACCCCCATACCCCGAACGCCGGGCTGGCAGGAGCCCTGCAGCCTGAGGAGGGAGCAACAAGGACCACAAAGAGAGATGCTACCCACCAGAGGTCCCAGAGTTGGGTCACCAGGACACCAGGGGAGGTGTGGCCTGGCAAAGTCCCTTAAGTCTGTGAGAGGAAGGCCTCCAACAACTGAGCACAAAATCCTGGAGTCCCAACATCAGCACCCACACAACTGCAGACAGAATGGGTACCCACCAGCCAGGAGACTACAAAGCTCACTGAAGGGCAGTAAGGACCTTGGGCAATGAGGAAGGACACAAAGATGGAAAATTTGGATGAGCCAGAGCAGAGAGAAGTGAGATGAGGCTGGAGAACCTATGCAGGAGACCCCCAACACTGAAAGGGGAAACAGAGGCAGCTCAGACTTAGAGGAGCCATCCCCAGGAGCAACCCTGCCACCATCACAGTGTGCAGACAGGCTAAGGGAGGCTCCCTTGGTGGGACAAAGAGGGAAAGGTGATGCGGCCTGGACTTTGGCTCAGGGCAGAAGGGACCATGAGGAGGTTTGTCTTTGGACAAGAACAAAAGAGGCCAACGGGGGAAAGATACTAAGATGGAGGAGATGAATGGCAAGCCCCCCCCCCAGCTGCCCAGATGAAGGACATCCTTGGGCCCTACAAGAACAGGCAGAGGAGTCAGTCACCTCAGAAAGATGGTGGCAAGGGTTCCAGGGCTTAAAAATACAAAGGGATCAGAGCCTGCCACCTTGAGGCCAGGAAATTCTGAAGAGCCAGCCTGGTTACCCCAAGGCCAGGTTGTGGCCAATGCCCTCCCTCCTTTCTGGAAAAGGACTACCATGAAGAGAAGGCAGCAGAGGTCGCCTGACTGACATTGGCAAGTTATGGACTAGGCCATCCCCTAATCAAGTGGACAGTGACCAAACGGATCAAATGACCCACACCAGTGAGGAGGTCAGTGGCATCCAGGAGAGTGCCCTGGGGGCTGTGCTCAGCCCTGTGCTCGGACGCTGCTGCAATGTCTGCTTTTTGGCACCCACGGAGTGCTGGGACAGTCATCCGCCCCTTTCAACCCCCTTCAACTCTATCAAATGAGGGGTGAGTCTCTCCATCTCTCAGCCCGTAATACACATGCAGTAGATCAAGGCTTCGCTGGCACAGGCATCAGGCTGCTCCCCTTTGGGTCTCCCCACCCTGGCAGAACCAGAGCACAGGGTCTGGCTGCAGGAGAGGGTGCAGGGCACCACTCTGTGCCTGCCAAGGCCCATGGGCCAGCAATGAGGATGAAGCTCCAGAAATCTACACTTGAGTACAATAAAACACAAGTCTAGGATAGAGGAGTGAAAGGGAAGAGCTACATGGCTGAAGAACTGATGCTATGAGAAAGATCTGGGGGTTTGAGTGGCCCACAAGCTCTGAAAGAAGAGGAGGGGATGAGGCCTCTGCCTGCACAGACCTTATCTGCCATCACAGTAAAGCAGCCAGTGTAGTAAAAGGGCTAGAATTCTTACCTTGCAAAGACGAGTGCAAGGAGCCAGGGGTGCAGTGCAAAGAACAATGGTTCTCGAGTCAGGGGACTTTTGTTCAAATCCTAGGGAAGTCACTTACCCTTCTGTAAAGGGAGGAGAGTGGCCTGGAGGCCGCTGAAGCCTCTCCATCTCTACCACTAGACTCCCGTAGGACTCAGGATACAGGACAGCTGTAGGGCCCTACAAGGCAGGGCAGGGCAGGGGGTCCTGGCTGCATAGGAGGTCAGTGTTTGGGGGCACTGACCCAGGCACCCCAAGGTGACATGCCCCTTGCCCTCGCCCAACTCACCGGTTTCTCTGTCTCCTTCTTCTGTGGCAGCTTCTTCTTGGGGGCCTTGCGCTCAGTGCGCCGTTGCTCTGCTGTGGTATCAGCGGCAGTGATAAGTTTCTGTAGGTCCTGGCTGCGCTTCTCCCGCTCTTTCTTGCGTGCCTCAATCTTGCGCAGCTCCTGAACCAGGTACTCCTCCTCTGCCACCTGCAGGTACAGGGAGGGGCCCAGAATGATCAGAAAGGGACATCGTCTATCAGCCACAGTCTGACTGTGGAATGTCCAGAGCACCACTCCGCCTACACGAGGCACAGCCTAATAATTTTGTAGGATTAAGGGGAAAAGGCCCAAGTAGTAGTGAGGAAATATGGAGCACATGATGACATTTTGCAGGTCCAGTGTCTACAAAACAACCTGCTTCACCAGCACATTGCTGTTGCTTCCATCATGTTTAACTGTTGAGGCTGCCCCAAGGTGAAATCGGCCTTCTTCAGAGGCCTGGGCCCTGGGGCCCCTGCCCAGCTGCTTCCCACCACAGCATACTCAGACAGGAGGGTGCAGCCAGCATCTCTACAGGCTAGAGGAGTGGCTCACTGCTGGAGGGGTGGGGGGTGGGGGTGGGGAGAGGACAGGGCGCAGCCACAGGAAGGGGGCTCCTCACCTGCTCAGGAGTGCGGTTGTAAAGCCTCTCCAACTGCTCCTTCCGCCGCCGCTCATGCCCAGCATCAAACACAGGCACCTTGAGGTCAGTGCCTGGCACAGCCCGCACATTGGCCAGCCTGGCACAGATGTGATAGTACCGCTCCTTCAGGTCTTCCACCGACCGCTTCTAGGATAGGGAAGGGACACGTCGAGAGTGTTGGGGAAGGGATCCTACTAGAATAGGAACACTGGCCTTACTGCATGGAAGGGGTGCAAAGAGAGAAGCAGGAGTCATGGAGGAAGGGTGCAGGGCCAGATTTCCAACAGCAAGAGTGGTCCTAGCAGGCCTGGGCTGCCCAGGGGGAGAGAGCGCCAAGCAGAGGGTGTACCATCTGTCGGGCTACTGTCCAGGCATTCCTGGTCAGGGCCAGGCTGCAGAGAAAGTCTCTGCAGTTGAGACCTGGTGAGCACCACTTCCACTGACCTTAAATTGCTGGTGGTCATAGCGATCATGGATGACCACAAAGCGCAGGTCAAAGCGACGGCTCAGGTCAAAGAGATGGTCAGTCTCTGCCTTGGTCCAGGCGTCATCATGCAGGTACAGCTGGTACTCCTGCTCTGAATACACAGGCACCTGCACTGCCTGGGGAGGACACAACCATGTGTTAGGGGTATGTCTCCCCCCAGAAGGCAAACCTCTGGGCTCCCCAGGACCTGGCACACGGTGAGCATAGGTCCAGTGGCATCCTCAGGCTGCATGTTCCCAGGAGGCTGCTGTCCATTCTCACATCCCTGTACCTCTGGCCCAGAACAGAAACCCTCTCCAGAAGGCAGTCAGATGGGGAGCTAGTCATGCCACCATGGGGCCACTAGAGGGCAGCAGAGGCTCACCAGACTGGAATTATGTGTATTCACACCATGGGCCAGGCCACACAGAGAAAAGACCAGAACACGGTGTGGAGGACAGGGGTCAGCCCTGAGCAGCTCAGCTTAGTGAGGACATCAGAATATTTAGCAGAAAGCAAGCAAGAGGGTAAAGATCCCGACTGGAGAAGAGAGGACCAGGGGTGTGAGGGCAGGGAGTGGCCTCCTTCTGCTAGGCTGAGGGCAGACCTAGGAGCCAGAGGGAAGGCACAGACTGCAGCAGGACTAATGCTTCCTAGACCCAAGAGCCAGCTGAGAGTGCTCTGCTTTATCCTACCCTGGGTTCCCAGGCCTCGGGGTCCAAGGGAGGAAGGGGGAGGATTGGAAAGATGGGAAAACAAAGACAAAGCCACGAGCGGGACTCTGCTGTTTGTTCCGGGGCCTAGAAGGGGAGGCAGTGATGCCCAACCGTAGGATCCAGCCAAACTGCGCCCTTCCACTTAATCCACAAAGCAGAAGGCAAGAAAAGTTCCTTCTAGTGAGACAGGAGCCAAATCTGATGGGAAGGAGGGTGGGCCAAGCAGGCATCCCCCAGAGAGAAGATCCACGGGAGGAGGAGACTAAAGAGGAAACCCTCCACAAGCAACTCCAGGGTCAGAAACCAGGGCAGTGAGGAGCCAATGTGCAGGGGATGGCCAATGAGCGAAAGAAGCTGAAGACTCTTGCTCCTTCCGGGAGGTAAATGCCGCCATGGACTGGGAGGTCCAGTATCTGAGCATTGGCCTTGGGGCTGAACCACACACAAGGAGTCCCCACCCTGCCCCTAACAAGGCCAAAGCCCCTCCCACCATGGGACAACTCTAGGTGGGGAAGTCTTTCCCGTGTCAAAGCCAAGCTGGCCTTTGGTGACTGCAGGGCCCTCAAAGAAGTCTGAGCCTCCCCCCACATCAGCCCTGAACCTTCTGTCGTGCAAGCTCAGCATGCCAGGAGCTCTCCCCCATTCCGGCAGCTCACCCCAAACAGCAGTGAACACTCCAGAGACTCTCACCTCCTGATCCCAGCAAGTTCTGCCCCGCCTAATGCAGCCCAAGGTCACATGAGTCTTTTGGCTGCCCTGTCACCTAGCTGACTTATGCTGAGCTTTCTGAGCTAGAGGGCCACTGAAACCCTCAAGATCCTTTTCAGAACAACTGACATTTAGCCTATCTTTCACCTTCTTACGTTTGTGGTGTTAATTCTTTTGAGCCATGTGTAAGACTTTATTTATACTTATTTACACCTGATCAGTTGTATCTTCTTCCCTCTCAGCCCAGGGCTCCAGCCTGTCTAGCTTCTGTCTGGGTGGACTTATATCCTCTGCTGGGTTAGCTCTCCCTTTCAGCTGTATGCCATCTATGCCCCTTTTCAAGTCACTGATAAAAAATGTTAAACAATCAAAAGTACTGATCCCTGGGGCCCTCCACTGAAGACCCCCTGCCCTGTGGACACTAAATCATCCATTTCCCTTGGAGGCCTGCTGACTGGGTCCCCCATCCTTCCACCTTCTTCACAAGAAGATTCTAAGAGACTTCATCAGAAGCTTGCCTAAACCAGGGCAAGGTCTGTCCTCAGAAGGACTTTCATGTCCTGGTGCAGGGATCTGGTCCCCCAAGCGGAGAAGCCAGAGCTGGCAGGACCAGCACTGCAGAGGCAGGTGCCCCCTTTCTGGTCCTCCCTTCAGGACACCCTCTAGGATTCCCCAGCAACTGAAGGCAAGCTCAGGGCCTGTTATTTTCTGAAAATCAGAATAGCGTTTGCCCTTCCCCCACTGTGTGGTGCTTTGACATCTTTCAGGACCTGACAAGGGGTTTACCTGGACCCAACAACTGACATTTGCTCCCTAGGAGAAGAGGCCTCCAGGTAGCCCCTCCTCCCACACCCCTCAGTGATGCCACCTGACCATCTCATTAATAGCACATGACCTTCCTCAGCTAGCTTCATCCCTCAGGCTCCTCCTTGCTTCCCATCCCAGGGGATAGCTCTCTCCCGCCATGCCCTTATTCTCATCCATCTCACCGATCCTTCGGAGCACTGCCCACAAACTGCCCCCTTCATAGTGCCCTTCGATGTGCCAGGGAATCTAGGCTGTAGTCTCAGGACCTCACCGAGCTCATCCTCTCCTGCCTGGGTCAGCACACACTAAGAGCTCAAGAAACGCTTGCTGACCAACTGACTGACATAGAATACAATGGTCAGGCCCTCGGTAGCAGCCAAAAACTGGAGTCAGAATGAGGACTGGGGGCGGGATGTACAGATTTTGGCTTATGAAGACAAAGGATATAATTTCACTAAAAGAAATAGCCAAGATGAGATGTTCAAAGGAACATGGGGAGGTTTGTAAAAAGGCAAACCTGAGACAAGAGTAAGGGAAATGAGAACCTCATAAAGGGATCCTGAATTCAGACTACCTGCAATGAATAATCTTGGTTCATCTGCTCAGTAAGAAGTGGGGACCTATGGATACAGAACGCTGCACACCTATCAGGCTGTGGGGCTTTGTTACAAGGTTATTAGTTGGGTCAATGAGTGTGAGTGATGACTGCTGGGAAGTGACTAGGATGTTAAAGGGACAACAAAAATTCCTTTAAAAAAATCCATTTAGGGCCTTGAAAGGACTAGAGGTCCTGCTCTACTTCCCAGTCCCTGAGGGTGGCAGAGGCGGTCAGGGTCCTCAATAAGCCCACAAGCCTCTCCTCCGCAGGGAGCCCCGCTGGGCCTGGAGAGCTGTACCAGACAGGGAGAATGAGGTAAGCTGCAAAGGGGCAGGGCTGTGAGGGCACGGCTGGAAGGCAGAGGGCTCACAGGCTCGCATTTCAGCTGTCAATCTCTGAGCCTCAGTCTCCTCACCTGTGAAGCTCCCAGGTGGATGGCGACCTAAGGAGATCATGGGCTCATGGGTGGGAAAGAGCTTTGTAAATCGAGGAGCGGCAACAAGCAGCGGGCAGCGTTTGTTAAAGACAAGCCAGAAAGGCCTGGGGGGAGAGGAGGTGTCACAGCTCCCCTCGTGCATGAGCCCACAGTGAACACCCAGCCTGAATCTCTGGGAGCCCAGACCTGTGTCCAAAGCAGCACCTACATTAAGGCCCAGGGTTGAGCTGGCAGCTGGGACCTGGAGCCACTGACCAGCCATAGAACGTGACCCCTCAGAGAGAGAACTGACCAACTCTGGGAGCAACCTGAAGCGATTTTTTTGCTTTCTCTTCATTTTCTTGCTTTTTTCCCCAACATGGCTAATGTGAAAATGCTCCGCATGACGTATAATGGATATCGTGTGGCTTGCCTTCTCAGTGCGGGGAGAGGCCAGAGAGGAATTTGGAATTCAAATTTTTTAAAATGAAGGCTAAAAATTGATACTTTTTAAAACTACAGTCGCCCCTCCAGCCTCAGTTTTCTCATGTGTACCTAGTTCAAAATTCAGTGTTACTAGATCAATATGAGTAGAAGGTGATGACTATCTCCCTACGGGAACATGCAGCCTGTGGTCAGAAGCCCAAATCCCATCCCACCTTACAACAATGAGGGGTTAAAGGAGATGGGGTGGCACAAGTGTTTATTAAGGCCTGCTTTGGGCCACTCACAATAACCCTGGAAGGTAGGTGCTATTGTGATCCCTGTTTCATACAGGGAAACTGAGGCACAGAGAGGTGATGTGACTTTCCAGGGTCACCAGCTAATCCAAGTCAGGATTTGAACTTGAGTGTTTCTCAGTCCAGGTGCACTGCTCTACCCATTGTACCACCTGACTGCCTCTGCTGTTAAGACTGGCTGCTTCGATATTGGGGGGTGGTAAGGGCTAACTGGCCAAGGGGATCATGGCTCAGAACTACATGGAGGTGCAAGCCTGGCCCTGTGAAGGGCAGGTGAGCTGGGAAGATCTAGGGACAGCTGGACCCAGATCACAGCCCCCAGGGGGTGGAAGCCCATGCTCTGACATGGTCCCCAGGGTGGAGGGCGGGGGCAGAAAACCATCCTCTGACCTAGCCCCAGGAGGCCTGACCATCCTCCTCCTTAGCTGTAGAAATGAGGCAGATGCTAAGATTGGCAGACTCTGGGGTGAAGAAGAATACATGTGATTCTAACCACAGCCCACAGCCAAGTGGTGGTTACTGCATGACCCACCAGGAAAAACACATGCTGATACCTGAACTAGGCCTGCTCCTGAGAATGAGGCCTCTGGGAAAACAGCTTCAGTTTCTGGGATGTTCCTGAGATCCAAATCCCTCTTAGCAGCCACTAGAAAAATCTCACTGCCAGAGGTACCATGCAAAGGCCAAAGCTGGATGCTGCTCTAGAAGAGCCCTGTTGGGGGACCGGGGGCGGGGGGCCAGCAGGCAACAACGAGGTACCAACAATGTGTAAATTAGCTGGAAGGAAGCTCAGTGCGAAGGAGTTCACATTAAAGGAGATCAGAAATGGCTCCTGTAAAAGGGGAGACTTTGGCTGAGTTTTCAGGAAGCAAGGAGGAGGAGATGAAGAGGGAGGGCATGTCAGGCATGGGGCACAGTCAGAGAAAATGCCCAGAGTCTGGAAAGGAGCAACAAAAGGGCTATGCAGACCAATCACAGAGGGGAGAGTAAAGGTTAAGAAGACCATCAGGGGAGGAAGAAGCCAGGCTGTGTAATGCTTTGGACTCCAAGGGATGTGAGAGGGAACATCGCTGGAACTGACTGAACGTGGGATGGCATGGCCAGACCTGCACTTAAAGATTACCTTACAACCAAGTGCAGAGTCCTGGGTGAGGTGATGGTGGCCTGGGCCAAGGGGTTGAAATGTCAGAGAAGGGGGAGTGAGCAAGAGCTAGAGCAAAGGTCACATCCACAAGTTTTGGCAACTGATGGAATGTGGAGGCTGAGAGAGTTAGGAGCCGGGAGCTGAAGCTGACAGCTTGGCTTGAGCCTGGGTGACTGGAGGATGCTGTGGAAAACAGAGAAAGGTTTGGGTGGGGAGGGCACCACAGTGTAGGGCACGCTGAGCCTAAGAGGATATCCACAGGGAGTTGGAGATGAAAGAGTGGAGGTCAAGAGACAGGCTAGGGCTGGATACACAGATCTGTCGGAAATCATGGGAGCAGAGATGACCAAGGATGCTCGGATAGAGCAGGGCTGGGGAACCACCAACTCCATCAAAAGGGGCAAATCCTTTCTGCCACCTCTCTTGGCAAGTCTGAGCCAAAAATAGTTTTTCCATTTTAAATGAAATTTTATTGTATTCAAAAATGTAAAAATCATTCTTATCCCCATGACCATACAAAAACAGGCAGCAGGCCAGAGTCTAGCTATTTGCAGACCCCTGGGACATAGAAAATGAGAAGAGGATCTGAGGGAATAGCCACAGTTAATAGGCATGATCCGTTTGACTCCGGAGCCTGAGGAGGGATCAGACAGGTGGACGAGAACCAGAAGAGAGCAAGGTCACAAAAACCTAGGGAAGATGTGTCCAGGACAAGGGGGTGATGAGCAGAATCACAGGCTCGAGAGAGCAAAAAGAACAAGGACAGAGGAAAGTCCATTCCATTGGGCTCTTGGAAGAGGGAGGTTTTGTGAGTGGGAAGGCTGAAAGCCAGAACACAGAGACCTAAGAATGAGAAAAAGTGGGAGTCCACTGGACAGAGCTTAGCCCCAAAAGGGACGAGACAGTAGGGATGTAGAGGGTCTTGTCGGGGCAGGGGAGGCATGGCATGTTTCTGGGAAGTAGGAAAGGAGCCAGTAGACAGGAAACAACTGAAGACTAGTGAGAGAGTAGGGATGAAAGAGGACAATATGCGGGAGACAGGATGGAATGGGGTCTCTTAAAGAAGCAGAGGGCATGGCCTTGGCCAAGAGGAAGGCCACCTCTTCATGTGAGACAGGGGTGAAGGAGGAGAACATGGCAGAAGGCACTTGAGAGACAGGATATGAAGACGAGGGAAGAAGAGAGAGCTCATGGGAAATAGCATCAATTTTGTCTGTAAAATCTGAGACAAAGATCTCAGCTTGGGATGATGAGAAGACAAGGAGCAATGGCAGGCTTTCCCTCTTTTTTCTTACATCCAGAGTCACCATATTCTGTCCTTCTGCTACGTCTGTCTCCTTCCTCACGGCCATTGGCTCATTCTGAGCACTCTCTGCCACCTGCCTGGGCTCAGCAGTGGCTTGCCCTCAGGCTTCACTACCAGCCCTACTTCCCTAGTCCAATTCAGCCACAAAAGGATGCAGAGCCTGCTGGTGTGGTGGCTGTGGGGGCAGAAGTCCTGGGTTCCATTCCTCCCACTGACACATACTACGTGGGTGACTCTGGGCAAATCATTTCATCTCCCTCAGTTTCTTCATCTGCAAAATGAAAGAATTGGAAACAAATGACCTCTGAGATTCCTCAAAGCTCTAGCTCTAAGATGCCTGCTCAAGACCCAAAATCCTCCTGTGACTCTCAGCCACCTCCTAGGAGCAAGTTCCAGTCTTCAACCCAGCAGTGAAGGACCTCAGCCACCTAGCAGGCTTGACCTTCTCAGTTGTACTTTACACAACTTTCCCTCCAACAGCTTCTAGAAACGAGCACATGTGGCTACTCAGCAGCCCACCCACATAGTTCCCTGTACTGCTGCCTTAATGCCTTAGCTCAAGGGAGGGCTCCTATGCTTCAGGAGCTCATCCCATCCCTATGCCAGATCGTCTCCAAGTCAGCTCTTCCACAAAGCTTTCATGGAAAGCATCCAAGTACAAATGACCTTTCTTTCCTGGGCCTTTCCCTAGCCCTTAGTCTGTACTCCCCTTGGTGACACCTCTCCAAAGATTTTTGCACTTGTCTTTTAAGTCTAATGGGCCAAACCAAAAACTTAGGTGGACCAAACCAGAGCCAGCCCAGAGCATCGATGTGAACCGGCCCCAGTGAGCACAACAGCAGGGAAACCTCACCTTATTGAACCTGGCAAAGGGATAGTCCTTGCCCTCCTCAGCTGCACGCCGCCAGTGATAGAACATGGCCCCATCCTTTCGCGCAGGGTTGGTGAAAGGCATCCACTTCCAGGGTCGTACCTTCTTGGACCCTAGCTTGGCCTTCACTGTGCGGTATCCTTGGGTTGTATCGCTGGGGAGCAAGGGGGGTGCATCCCTGCCAGGGAAGCAGGGAGGGTGATTATAGGCCAACCCCTGGGACACTCATGAACCCTTCCTGCTCCCTCTATCCTCCTCCTTGAAAGGGAATAGCCGTGCGTATGGGAGTGGGGAGAGAAGTCCAGCAAAGGCTATGCCATATCTGAGTGAGACTGAAAGGGGACCACTAAGACCAGCCCAGAAAAAGCCTCAGGCAGGTAGGAGAGGTGAAACCTGGGCATCTCAGTCGATCACGGAGGAAAAGGGGGATGGAGCTAGGAGCGGTGGGATGGGGAGGCCAGGGGGGAATTCACTTGCTTTTTGTCGGAGTAGAGCAAAGCGTAGACCTCACGGTGCATGCCCTCTGGCCTCTTGAACGTCAGCGTCTCTGACGACTTCTTGGACTTTTTCTACGGAGGGACCAAGACTCAAGTGGAGAGACCAGGCCAGGGAGCCCCCCCAGCCCTCCAGCCTGGCTCCCCCAGCCCCTGACCTCAGCCCCACCTTTGCCATCAGCCCCTCCTGCACAGGAGCTGAAAGGGCCTTCAAAAGGCATGGAGACTGACCCCCACTTGAGCAGGGTAGGCCTGTGTAGGCTTAGTCCTGCAGAAACAGGGAGCTCACTACCGCCCTGGGCAGCCTGGCTTTCCAGCAGGCCTGGGGCAGGTCCAGGAGGATGCTCAGGAGCCCCGCCCCTTCTCCCGGCCCCGCCCCACCATAGCGCGCAGGCGCACAAGGCCCCGCCCCGTCCAGGGAGTCGGCCCGCCCCACACCACGCAGGCGCATTCGGCCCTGGAGGCGGCCTTGGCCCCACCCCTCGGCGCCCGCCCCGCCCGGACGCGCAAGCGCAGACGCACCTTGTCCGGGTTGATGATGTCCTTCTTGCTGATGGGCCCCGGTGCATCGCCCTCGGGCCCGCCCAACTCCAGAATGTCGCGAACGTCGGCGCCTGTCGCCATGGCGGCCCTCGGACTCTTCGGGCCAGAGCTCGGCCCCGGCCCCTCCTCCTCCCTCCTCCCGCCGCCGCCGCCGCCGCCACCGCCGCCTCCCGGCGCCGCAGGCTCCGACTTCCGGCTGTGCAGAGTCACCTTCTAACCGGCCCGGCCGGACCACTTCCGGTACGAGCGCGCCCCTGAGTACGGTCGCGAGCTCACACCTCAGCGGCAGCCGCGGCTGCGCAAAAAGCAGCGGGCGGGGCCCGCGCGCGCCACGCCCCTCGAGCTCTCCGTCAAGCCACCCCCGCCTGCGCTGAGAGCCTACCGAACGCTTGAGGACCCTGAGTGGGGCCTAGGTGCGAAGCTGAGGCCGCACCCCTCCCTCCCCTCCCCCAAAATCTTAAACCTACTGCCCTCTGAAGCTGGGCCGCCAAGTGGGCCCCTGCCTAAGGGCTCCTCTGGAGCCTCCTGGCTTCCAGTGACTATCAATGGGAACGGTTGATGTTTCCCCCCCAGAAAGGGGCCGCGCCCTGGCACCTTCTGAAGCAGGCCTATTCAATCAATGGACGTTACCTCACTCTGGGTGAGGACCGGCACAGACCTAGGCCTAAAGGGCCCTAAAGGGGCTAAGGTGTCCCAGCGCATCCTGGGTCATCTCCAGTCATCCCCATGAATGGGTCACTGGACCCAGACGGCTGTGGCGGAGAAGTGAGGCGGGGACCTGCACAGCCCTCCCTCCCTCCGAACAAAGCCCAGTGCCAGTCATCCTGTCCCTGATGGCACGATCGGGGGGAGGGCAGTGGGGAGCTTCTTAGCGTGCATGAGCGGGCGTGTCCCCAACATCCTGGTGTGGGCAGAAACCCCAGGGACCGAGGGACGCCCCAGAAGAGGCATCGGGAGGGTCCGAGCGTGGGGGTCGTTGTGTAAGGGAGTTGTGGAGAGCGGTGCTGGGGGTCCCCGCCGAGCCTTGGGGCAGTGCCTGGCGCAGAGCAGGCGCCCCGCAAGGCTTAGCCCCTTCCCCTAGAAGCTGCATCGGCTGTGTGAGGTATCGGGCGATGGGGGTCCCTGGGAGACCAGACGAATGGGAAGGTGGGAAGAGCAAAGACTTGGGGAGAAAGCTGGTGGATGAGATGTATGGACATCTAGTGTGAGATGTCCAGCGGGCAGCTGGTGATCCCGGACTGGAGACTGAGGCCGGACAGAGAGATCGCCCCTCCAGGTGATGCCTTCCCCTGGGAGTGAGTGAGGTCACCAAGAGAGTGTGGCAGAGAAGGGAGCCCATGACCATTGCGGGCAGAGTATGGCTACGGCTTCAGCAAAACTGACCTGGCAACGAAAAGATCATTGGCAGCTCTGGAGAGGGTGGTTTCACCAGAATGATGCCCTCTGAGACCAGACTGGAGAAGACTGAGTCACGAGTGAAAGAAGGAAAATGGGAGGACCTAGTATGGTGGCAAGGTTGTGCCCGCTTTGCTCCTTTGACATTGCCATTCCCTTGTACAGACTCTTATTCCCTCTGGCCTGCGCTGTTGCAGTAGCCTTCTGATGGGTCTGCCTGCCTCCAGTCTCTCCCCATTCCAGACCATCCTTGACCCTCAGCTGTCAAATTTATCTTCCTAAATCATGGATCAGACCATGGCAAGCTTCCTACCAGATAAATTACAGTAGCTCCCTGTCACCTCCCAGATCAGATATAAAGCCCTCCATCTGACTTTTAAAGCCCCTTACCACATTATTAGTCTTCTTACTACTTTACTCCCCTCTTTGTACTCTATGATTCAGCAACCCTGCTTCTCAGAAGCGATCCCCCATCTCCCAACTCATAGACTTTTCAATGACCAGTCTTTCTTACCATTCCCTCTCTCCCATTTCTGCCTATTGGCTTTCTAGGCTCCCTTCAGGTTTCAACTAAAAACTTAGCTTCAGCAAAAAGTATTTGCCAGTCAAAATAGTGTAAAAATAAAAATCCTGAAGATAACGAAATTAACAAAATTTAAAGCAAAAAAGCCACTGAGTGATAAATAAGTCTTGGAAGCTATTTTGGGGAGAAATAAAGTAGATAACCTATTAATTAACTTGATTTTTAAAAGAGAAGAAATACAAATTGTCAAAAAGTGAAAAAAATTACTATAATTGAAGAATAAAGGAAGTTATTAGAAACAATTTTGCCCAATTATGTGCCAACAAAACTGATTTAAATGGATGAATATCTAATTTCAGAAAAAAGAAATTGAACAAGCCATAAATGAACTTCCAAAAAAGTAAATCCCAGGGCAATGTGTATGTAAAAGTGAAGTTGACCAAACCTTTAAAGGACAACCAAGTCCAATATCACATAAAGTGAAAAAAATAGGAAAAGAAAAAATCTAAGCAAATTACTTCTATAAAATAAGTATGATCTTGATACCTGAACCAGAGTGAGGCAAATCAGAGAAAGAAAACTATAGAACAATATTCCTAATCAATACTTATGCAACTAATCTAAATAAAATATGATGAAAGAGATTATAACAAAGTATCAACATATTGCATAGATATTGCAACCAGATAGCTTTTATTTTTTTCAATCAATACAAACATTCTTTCCTTCTCAATTCTCCTCATTCCACTGAAAAAAAGAAAAAGCAAACAATGTAGGATTACATACAGAATACAAGAATGGCTCAATATTAAGAAAACTATAAACAGTGAAGCATATTAATAAATATGATAGTGAATATGCTATAACTATAATAATAAATTAAAATCACTTAATTGCAACAGTAGATTCAGGAAAAACTTCTGTCAAAAAACACTACCAACCAGTGATGTCAAATATTGACTTAGGAAACCACAAATATGTTTTATATTTTATTGTGGTACAAAAGCTTTTAACTCCTCTCAGGAAGTTTGACACATCTGCTACCAAATATTTCTCTTTTAAAAAAAAGATTAAAAAGCTTAGGAATAAATGGATACACTTTTCATCAATATGATAAATAGTATTTATCTAATAGGAAGTCAGGAAAATATGTAATGGAAATTACAGTAAGATAAGATTAAATTAGCAGTAAGATAAGAAAAAGAAATTGAGAGAATAAGCATAAGCAAAGAGGAAAGTTTTGGGTTTTTTTTTCTTTTGCAGATGATATAATGGTCTTCATAGAGAACCCTGCAGAGTCAACAAAAATAATTGAAGAAATAACTTCAGCAGGGTAACAGAATATAGCAAGATATAAAATAAACCCACACATATCATCAGATCCCTTTCTGTATACTATCATCAAACTCAGTGAAAAGAGATAGAGAAATCTCATGCACAATCTACAGAAAGCATGAAATATTTAAGATTCTACGTCTGGAGTGTCTCTGGGATTATGTAACCAAAAAGAAGGAGTAGACATTTTCTCTGATACTCTTGAGCCTTCATAATCCTATCTCCTCTCAGTCTCATAAGAAATATGAACAAGAGGTAGACTAATTTTTGCAACTGTAGCCACAGGCAATGGCACTAAGAATACTAAATGTGTTAAAAACCTATGAATTAACAGCAAAAAAGGCTAATCCCTACTGGGGTCACTTAGCACCCACTCCTCTACCTGGCCCTGCATTTGGGCAGAGTCAAACAATTGGGCTGATAGGTTTGTGCTCTAGATACTCACTCTTCAATATCCTTATTCCTTGTGCTTCAGTTTATTTCAACAAATTCTGCACTTGCCTTCATCCCTAACAGTATATAGAAACAAACAGTGGAACTCAACTCCTACCAAACCCTAAGGGAAGCAGGTGAAGGTATAGGAAAGTGGAAGACACTGTATGGGTGAACTCAGAATGTTAAGACCATGAGGAATTTGAGTAGGAAGACAGAGTTTGTAGGGCTCTACAAGGCCCAAAGGAAAGGCCCCAGATGGGGGCCAGCTCTGTCCCCCAACACATCACCTGGGCAGGAATTTAGGCCATAGAAAAGTTATTTCTCCAGAATGGAAGGAGACTGAGACAACTTTGAGGTCTGTTCCTTTGGGGATCTGCAAATAAAGGGGAAGTAATCAGAAAGTAAATGACAGGGGAATATGAAAGAAAAAGACTGAAATTACCAAAGATTTCAGGAGGAAGAAAACTCAGTTAAAAATCTTAGGCACATGCATACCAAAACATAAACTGTGTATACCCTTTGACTCAGCAATGCCACTGCTAGGTCTATTCCCCAAAGATATCAAAGAAAGAAAAAGGACCTATATGTGCAAAAATATTTATATTGCTGTTTTCATGGTGGCAAAAATTAGAAACTGAGGGGGTGCCCATCAGTCAGGGAATGGCTAAACAAATTATAGTGTATGTATATGATGGAATGCTATTGTACTGTAAGAAACGATGAAGGAAATGGTTTCAGAAAACCCTGGGAAGACTTGAATGAACTGATGCAAAGTGAAATGAAAGATCAAGGAGAATAATTTATATAATAACAATACTGAAAAGATAAATAAGTGAAAGACTTAGAAACTGTAATCAACACAATTAAACCAACCATAGTTTCTAAGCACTAATAATGAAACATGCTAACCATCTCTAGATAGAGAATTGATGGCCCCAAGGTACAGCCTGAAGCATACGTTTTGTTTTTTGGCAACTAATGCAGAAATTTATTTTGTTTGAGTAGATATATTTGTAAGGGATTTTATTTCTCTTGCTTTCTCAATGGATGGGAGGGGGGAAATGAGAAAGAGAATTCAGAACTAAAAATAAAACTAATTTTTTTAAAAAAGCTAAAATCCTTGAGCATAAGCAGTTAAATCAACATGGAAAAATTATACATAACGGAAGCATAGATAGCTTCTAGGACACCTAAATGAGTACAAATTTCTTAGAAAAACTATTGCAAGACAAAGGAAAATGAATTAATGCCTGATGAGACAGAAGGCCTTGTGGGGTCCTGAAAGAACATGGAAACAGAGAAAAAGATGCTTCTGAAGAGTAGAAGAGAAAAATAAGAATTATGAAAACAGAATTTATGACTTGCATAGCAGAAATAATTGGAAGCATAGAGAAACCTGAATTCATAGTAAAGAGGCTCTCCCAAGAAACAAGAGAGAACTGATTGGGAACATAAATACATAGAAGTGAAAACAAGATTCAAAGAAAACATGTTCCCTCTCCAAGTAAAACAAAGTACTCTTGAAGACAGCATGCATAAAGACAACTTAAGGATCATAGGTATCCCAAAAGAACACAAGTAAAAGCCTGAACCTGTAATGCAAGGAACAGTTACTAAAACTACCCAGAATTTCTGAAAACAGGAAACAGCACCAATTGAAAGAATGCACAGGTAGCCTCCAGGAAGAAAAAAAAAATAACCTATACCCCAAATTCCAAGAAATATATGGTTAAAGTTAAGAATTCCAGTGACAAGCAACAAATTCAACAAATGACCAGGAGAAACTCCTTGAAATATAAAGGAGAGGGTATATGAATAACATAAGACTATTCTGCACCCACCAGAAAGTGAAAGAACAGCATACCCCAAAGAGTAAAGGAGCTAAAGAGGCAACCTAAGGTGGAATACCCTGCAAATGTGGATCTAATCATTAATGAAAAAGATGGGTATTAAATTTTAAGTCATTGAAAGCATTACACAAAGAAAATCAGAGCTGGACAAAGGATTTGCTTTACAGACAAACCAGACAACAGAAATACAGGAAAGGTAGACAAATATAGCAAATAAGAAAGACAGAGAGAGCAAAATAAATTATCCTGGAAAGACACTAATGAGACTAAAAACAACAACAGAGGGACCACTAAAAGATTTCTTCCTAAATAGAAGAAGCAATGCACTTTACAAGTTACCTGTAAGCAAATCAATGGTGTGTGTGTGTGTGTGTGTGTGTGTGTAGGAATAAACTACAGAAAGGGAAAGCCTATTAAAGGGTGGAGAGAAGGAAGAAAGGAATGTGAATGGTACACAGCAAACCATGTAAATAGTACAATAGTAAACCATGAAGGAAAAATAATTCCTGTAGTCTCTCAGAAAGAAGAGGGACTACAGAGTGAGGTGGCAAAGGGAGGAACTGAAACAGGAGGAAAGGGCAATCTTGATTCAGTGGTGGAAAGTCTCCCATGGTGGAGAGATATAGATTCTGTAAATATAAAAATGCAAAAATAGTCAACAAAACTTAGATATACCATAGCTTGCAATAAAAATAGCAATTCAGGGAAGGTAAAGAAAAGACACGGGCCCAAATAGAGACTTAGCAATGACGTTCTGAATAACGAGTGAGTCAAAGAACAAATCATAGAAACAATAATTATGTGAAAAACAATTATAATGATGAATCAACATATCAGACTTTCTGAGATGTAGCTAAAGTAGTCCTCAGGGAAAAAAAACTATACCTAAAAATATACACTAACCAAAAGAGAGAATCAATAAACTATGTGTTTTAAAAATTCAAAACCTAACAATAAACCCAAAATAAGCACAAAAGAGTGGAAACTGAATATGAATAAAAGTAAAATCTGGTCCATTGAAAAGACTAATAAAACTGCTGAATCTTTAAAAAGAAAAGGGCAGGAAATCAAATGTAATAACAAATAGACAAGATGAAACCACAACAAAACCAGAAGAAATAAAAATAATTATCAGAGTACTACATGCAGTTACAGATATCAAAAACGAGAATGTAAGTAGAGGAAAACTCAATATCTAAAATAACCAAACTAGCAGAAAACCAAATAGAAATCTTAAATTATCTAATCTCAGAAAAGGAAAACCTAGCTATAATGCAACTACCTAAAGTGGGGAGGAAGGGGGCAGAATCCTGGTCCTGCTGTATTCATAGAAAAATAGGAAGAATTATTGGTACCAATACTATACAAATTATTCTCAAAAATTGAGAAAAGTGTTCTACCAGACTCCTTTTATTAGAGTGATATAATCCTAATACCTAAATTAGGGCAGGAAAAGTCACAGAAGGAGATATACAGACCACTATCACTAATGAATGTTAATTCAAAAGTTTTAAGTAAAAGCCTGTCAAACTATAGCAATTCATCCAAAAACTCATGAATTATGAGCAAGATAAGTGATAAGTGTATACCAAGAATACAAGGATAGTTCATCATTAGGAAAACAAAAATAATCATATTAAAAACAAAAACATGCCAAACTGTTGAGCCCAGGGAAACATATGTTGAGGTTTGAGGTGCTTGGGACCCCAAAATCCAAACACCCCAGGTCCTGCCCAAAAGAATTTGATCCAAGCCTTCTTTCAACCAAAGGAAAACCAAAGTTTATTAAAGATTCACCATATTGGATTGACTCTTAAGAAACCTCACTCTTTGTGATGCTTGTATTGACAAGTGGGCCAGACAGAATCTGAGCTAGATTGAATGTAAACTAGATTGAATCTGACCACTTTCATGGTGACAAGAAGAAACTTATATACAGAAAGACTGTGGGAGGGATCTAGGGTTGGCCAAGTAGTCTGGGATGACGGGAGAAGGGATTTAGGGAGGGTCTTGAGTAGAAGTCCAAGAGGATCTTAATGGGACTGGGGTGACAGGTCAGAATCAAGGGAGTGGGATTCTGATGTGATCAAGAGTGGGAAACTGCTGGAGATAACAGACAATGGAGGGCCAGGCTAAGTTAAAGATAACAGATTTGAGTATGAAAAGCCAGATTAAGTGGGAAGATTCAAGGAGGTTCCCATCAAAACCAATCAGTTATCTTAGTAAAGGAGTAATCATCAAAATAATCTGATATTGGCTAAAATATAGAAAAGTAGATCAGTAAAACAGACAAGAGAAGAGAAAATCAGAATCAATGAAACACAGTAACTCAGAGTTTGATAAACCAGAAAACAAACAACTTTAGGAAAGAGTTCCCTATTTAATAAAATTTGGGGGGAAACTGGAAAACAGTGTGGCAGAAATTAGTCTTGGATCAACATCTTTAGCCATATTGAAAGATATGTTCTAAATGAATATGTGACCTTAATACTAAAGATGCATTACATAAAAGAATTAGAAGAGAACTGTAAGTGGGAGATTTTGTGTGTGTTTGTATGCATACACACACACATATTTCTCAGACAAATCATAGAAACAATTATAAAATATAAAATAGGTCACTGATTACATGAAAACAAAAAACAAAATTAATGCATTTAGGATAAAAAGTGAAGTTTTTGAATGAGAAAAAAAAATTTGTCCTTAGATAAGGGTTTAGTATCCCAAAATATCTAGACAAGTTATATATATATATATATATATATATATATATATATATATATATATATATATATATATACACACACACACATAGATATACACATAGATATACATATGTGCATATGCATATATACAAGAAAATGTATAAAAGTCATTTGTCAACAGAGAAGTGATCAAAGGAATATGAACAAACAATTCTTAAAATAATTGCAAACTACTAACAATCATGAGAAAGAATGCTCCCAATCACTAATGAGAGAAATGCAGATCAAAACAATCCAGAGCTTTTGTCTCATACCCAGCAAATTGGCAGAGATGACGAGAGATGGGAACAGTAAATGTTGAATGGGTTATAGGAAGATAAGCATCTACTGCATTGTTGGTGGAACTGTAGATCAACATTATCACTATTGAAAGCAATTTAGAATTATGCCAATAAAGTGACTAACCTGTCCACGCCCTTTTGTCCCAGAGATTCCATTACAAGCTTAAAGTCACTGATAAAAAGAAATCCTCTGTATATTCCAAATTCTTTTAAAGCAGTACTTTTTGGGATAGCAAAAAAAATGCAAACAAAGTAGATGTCCATTGATTGGGGGTGTTTTTTGTTTTTGCTGTTATTGGTGGCAGCTAGATGGCAAAGTGGATAGAGTGCCAGGATTAGAGTTCAAACCCAACTCAGACATTTATTAACTGTGTGACCCTGGGTAAGTCACTTAACCTGTTTGCTTCAATTTCCTCATCCATAAAATTAGCTGGAAAAGGAAACAGCAAACCACTCAAGTTTCTTTGCCAAGAAAACCCCAAATGGGGTCACAGAGTCAAATATGACTGATCTACTAAGCAACAATAACGACAATATGCCCATTGATTGGGGATGTACCACAAATAAAAAATCATAGTATATAAATGCAAGGGAATAGTATTATGTTATAAGAAATTGTTTGTGTGATGAATACAGAGAAGCATAGAAATACCTATATGAACTGATGCAGTGAAGTAAGCAGAACTAAGAAAAAAATATACATTATATCTACAACAATGTAAACAAAAAGACCAATTATAAAAAAAAGGAAAAATAAATTTTCCCGAATTATAAGGAACAAGCCTACGTCAGCCAAAGAGATAGGGGAATACCTCACCGACTCATCCGTTTGCAGAGATGAAAGATCAACAAGAGCTGTCCATGGTACACATTTTCAGATTTTTTTTTTTTGATGTATGGATCAGTTTGGGCCGCTAGGTGGCGCAGTAGATAGAACACTGGGCTTGGGATCAGAAAGATTCACCTTCATGAGCTAAAATTCTGCCTCAAACGCTTACTAGCTGTGCCACCCTAGACAAGTCACTTAATCCTGTTTGCTTCAGTTTCCTCTTATGTAAAAGGAACTGGAGAAGGTAATGGCAAAACCCTGCAGTATCTTTGCCAAGAAAACCCCAGATGGGGTCATGAAGAGTTGGACATGACCGAAATACCTCCACAACAAATGAATCAGTTGTGCTAATTGTTTCCTCTTCCTTCTTTTAATCTTTAAAAAATATTTGTTACATGGGAGGAGAAGGGAAAGGACATGGGGGTGGGAAACTATGATGGTGTAAAAAATCATCAATAGATCCCCCTTTAAAAAGTTACTATTGAATTACAAAGAACAAACATGGCCCCAAAGAAGAGAAATGAGATAACACCCCACCCCATTCCTTTGCAGAGGTGAGAGATTCACAGGTGTGGTACATTGCATATATTTTCATACTTTTTCTATATGTTGATTAACTTTGCTGATTTTTTTCTCCACTTCCTCTTTTTCTTTTCTTTTAATAAAGTTATTTGTTATATGAGATGGCTCTCCAGAAAAAGGAGGGGGAGAAACTTTGGTGATGTAAAAACCAAGAGATATTAATAAAAATTTATTGTTAAAAATTCTTCTACTTACACCAAGACAAATGCAGAAAGCACACAGATAAAATTACAAAACACTTTTTACAGCTAAAAAATAAGAGAGAGATAAATTGTTCATGCTTGGGCTATGCCAATATAATAAAAATGACAGTATTACCTAAATTAATTTTTGTATTTAGTGCCATTCCAATCAAACTACAAAAAGATTACTTTAGAGAGCTAGAAAAAAATAATAAAACTCAGTGAAAGGAAGAAAAAAGATTCTCAAAGGGAAAAAAATGGGGAAAAAATGGGAAGGAAGAGAACCTAGCAGTGCCAGATCTCACACTGTACCACAAAGCCATAATCATAAATACAGCTTGCTTCTGGATAAAAAATAGGAAAGAGAAAAGGTTATATCATAAATGAATTAGAGGAACAAGGGGGAAAATTCATTTTGTAATGATGGCAGGATGAGTTCACAGCCAAACAAGGGAAGTGGAATCAAAGAAGGGGTTTTGCATAAACACAATCAATGCAGAGAAAATCAGAAGGAAAAGTTACATAATTTTAAAAAACCATTGGAATGAGTTCTTAGGATATTCAACATCTATAAGGAATTTATTCAAATAAATAATTACAGCCTTCAATTCCCCAATAGATAAGTGGCTAAAGGATAATAACACAGTTCTCAAAGGAAAAAAATCCAAGCTATCACCTGCCATATGAAAAAATGCCAAATCATTTAATAATTTAGGGAAATGAAAATTAAAACATCTCTGAAGTTACACTTCACACCTATAAAATTGACAAGGTTAACAAAAATAGAAAAGAAATAAAAAAGCATTCATTAAGTGCCTATTATGAGTCAGGCACTATACTAAGTTCTGAGGATATCAAGAATGGTGAAAATCAGCCCCTGCCTTAAAGGAACTCACAATCCGTTGGGAGAGACATGTAAATAACTATATAAAAAACAAGCTATTGACAGAATGAATGGCATTGACTAGTGTTAAGGAAAACAAGGCAAAGGTTTCATATAGAAGATGGGATTTCTGCTGGGGGCTTGAAAACAATCAGAAAAGCCAAGAGGTAGAGATAAGGAGGGAGAACATTCCAGGCACGGGGAAGATGCCAGAGAAAATGTTCAAAAACAAGAGGTGGAGAGGCTGGTGTCACTGGATCAAAGAGTAAGTGGGGGGAATGCAGAGTAAGGTAAGGAGGGAATAAGAACGGAAATATAAGAAGGGACCAATATATGAAAGGCTTTAAAAACCAAAGTGGATTTGTATTTGATCCTGGAAGTAATAGGGAATCACTGGAGTTTCTCGAAGGGGGAGGAGGTGATATTTTTCAGAGCTTTAGGAGGATAATTTTGGCAGCTTAGTGGAGATTGAATTGGAGCACGTTAAGACCTGAGGCAGGAAGACCAGCCCACAGGCTCATTAATGTATCTTTGATGGAATTGTGAATTGGACCAAGTCATTCTGAGAAGTAACTTGGAACTGTGCCTCTAAAATCACTAAACTGTGAATATCTTTTCCCCCCTCAATAACATAACCAAGACTATGCCCCCAAAGAGATCAAAGAAAGGTGAAGAAGAGCCACATATGCAAGAATATAGCAACATTTCTGTGGTAGCAAAGAATGGGAAATCAGTCAATAAGCATTTATTAAGCACCTTCTTTATGCCAGGCACTACCTTAAGCACCGGGGATACATGAGAAAGGTCAAGGACAGTCCCTGCCCTCAAGGAGCTCCCAATCTAATGGAGGCTACAACATGAAAACAACAATGAATGGGCTATATATGGAATAAACTGGAGGTAAACTCAGAGGGAAGGCATACTAACATTGAACACATTAAAGATTAGGAAAGGCTTCTTCTAGGAGATAAGTGCGACTTTAGGGAGAACTTGAAAGAGGCCAAGGAAGCTGAGAGAGAGAAAATTCCAGGTATGGGATACTGACAGTGAAAAAACTTGGAGCTGATAGGTGGAATGTCACATCTGAGGAACAGAAGAAAGCAGGCCAATGTCATTTGGAAAGGCAAGAAGGAGCAGGTTATGGAAGGCTTTGAATGGAGGAGTATATATATGGTGCTGGAGGTAATAGGGAGCCACTAGAGTTTATTGAGATGAGGGATATCCTAGTCAGATCCTCCCTTAAAGAACATCAACTTGACCTCTGAGGTTCAGAGACTTGTGGTAGGCAGATCAACCAACCAGCAGATTACCGCAAAAGTCTTAGTCTTGATGTTTAAAAAGTTCAAGAGACATAGTTTCTGGGTAATTAATCATTTTTGTAATAATACTAGTATTTTATTAATAAAAGAGGTCAGGGGGTGGAGCCAAGATGGTGGAGTAGAAAGACTCACGTATGCTAGCTCCGAACCCACAGCCCATATATTTCCTGCAAGAAGAACTCCCCACAAATTCTGGATCATTGCAAGGCGTGCAGAAACACAGTAGAAAAGATTTCCATTCCAGAGAGCCCTGGAGAGCTATCCCCAGGGTCCGACGTGCCCCAGAAAGCGGAGTCCACCCTTGAGCTGCCCTGGCCACGTGGCCAAGAGGAGCAGATCCAAGCAGGCTTCAGGGACGGAACCTCCAGCAGCCGTGAAGGTCCCTCTGCCCACAGGCGCTACAGGTCAGTGAGAGAGACGTCAGAGCTGGCCGAGAGGGGAGCGGAGTGTCTCCGTGACTCGGGCCCCCTTAGAAGGCAGTGGCAGAGGCAGCAGCAGAGGCCCGGGACTCCCCGAGCAGCAGGCAGAAGTTCAGGTCTCTGCATAAACCCCATGAGGGAACTGAGCCTGGGAGACAGCCCTGCCCCCACCGGCCCCATTACTGAAGGTCTCTGCATAAAACCCCTGAGGGAGCTGAGCCTAGGAGATGGCCCTGCCCCCACCTGAGCACCAGAACTTAAGCTCACATTGAATAGCAGCCGCACCTGCCTCGGAAAGCCCATTTGAATCTCAGACTCCAAGCACTACCTGGGCGGATCTAGGCAGGGGTGGACAGGAATCTCAGAAGTCAAGTAACTGGCTAGGAAAATGCCCAGAAAAGGGAAGAAAAATAAGACTATAGAGAGCTACTTTGAGGGGGTGCAAATGTTCCCACCTTTCAATTCTGATGATGAGGAACTATTCTTACCATCAGGGAAAGACGTGGAGGTCGAGGCCTCTGTATCCCAGACATCCCAGGTGGATGTCTGGTGGGCTCAGGCCATAGGAGAGCTCAAAAAGGATTTTGAAAATCAAGTTAGATAGGTGGAGGAAAAACTGGGAAGAGAAATGAGAGAGATGCAAGAAAAGCATGAAAAACAGGTCAATATCTTGGTAAAGGAGACCCAAAAAAATGCTGAAGAAAATAACACCTTGAAAAATAGGCTCACTCAATTGGCAAAAGAGGTTCAAAAAGCCAATGAGGAGAAGAATGCTTTCAAAAGCAGAATTAGCCAAATGGAAAAAGAGGTTCAAAAGCTCACTGAAGATAATAGTTCTCTCAAAATTAGAATGGAACAGATGGAGTCTAATGACTTTACGAGAAACCAAGAAATCACCAAACAAAACCAAAAGAATGAAAAAATGGAAGGGAATGTGAAATATCTCATTGGAAAAACAACTGACCTGGAAAATAGATCCAGAGGAGACAATTTAAAAATTATGGGACTACCTGAAAGCCATGATCAAAAAAAGAGCCTAGACATCATCTTCCTTGAAATTATCGAGGAAAACTGACCTGATATTTTACAACCAGAGGGCAAAATAAGTATTGAAATAATCCATCGATCACCACCTGAAAGAGATCCAAAAAGAGAAACTCCTAGGAACATTGTGGCCAAATTCCCAGGTCAAGGAGAAAATATTGCAAGCAGCTAGAAAGAAACAATTCCAGTATTGTGGAAATACAATCAGGATAACTCAAGATCTAGCAGCTTCTACATTAAGGGATCGAAGGGCATGGAATAGGATATTCCAGAAGTCAAAGGAACTAGGACTCAAACCAAGAATCACCTACCCAGCTAAACTGAGTATAATACTTCAGGGGAAAATATGGTCTTTCAATGAAACAGAGGACTTTCAAGAATTCTTAATGAAAAGACCAGAGCTGAAAAGAAAATTTGACTTTCAAACACAAGAATGAGAAGAAGCATGAAAAAGTAAACAGCAAAGAGAAGTCATAAGGGACTTACCAAAAGTGAACTGTTTACATTCCTACATGGAAAGACAATATTTGTAACTCTTAAAACTTTTCAGTATCTGGGTAGTTGGTGGGACCACACACACACATACACACACACATGTACATGTGTGCACACACGCACATACACACATGCACGCACATACAGAGACAGAGAGCACAGAGTGAATTGAACACAGAGTGAATTGAATAGGATGGGAGGATATCTTAAAAGAAATTAAGGTAAATGGTGAGAGAGAAATGTAGTGGCAGGAAAGAGGGTGAAATGGAATGGGGTAAATTATATCTCATTCAAGAGGCAAGCAGGAGACTTTTTAGTGTAGGGAAAAAGAGGAGAGCTGAAAAAAAACCAAGAAGTTTACCCTCATCACATTCGACTAAAGGAAGGACTAAAATGCACACTCATTTTGGTATGAAAACCTATCTTACAATACAGGAAAGTGGGGGAGAAGGAGATAAGCAAGGGGGGGATGACGGAAGGGAGGGCAATGGGAGGAGGGAGCAATTTGAAGTCAACACTCATGGGGAGGGATAGGATCAAAAGACAGAATAGAAACAATGGCGGGCAGGATAGGATGGAGGGAAATACAGTTAGTCTTACACGACACGACTATTATGGAAGTCATTTGCAAAACTACACAGATGGGGCCTATATTGAATTGCCTGCCTTCCCAAAGGGAATGGGTGGGGAGGGAGGGATGGGAAGAAGTTTTAGGAACAATTGTTTAGTATTGTTGTTGCTACTAGGAAATAAGACATACAGTTAATGGGAAATAGAAAGTCATCTGGCCCTACAGGAGAAAAGAGAAGATGGGGACAAGAGAAGGGAGGATGATAGAAGAGAGGGCAGATTGGTGATAGGGAAAATTAGAATGCTTGGTGTATTGGGGTGGGGGGAGGGGATAAAAGGGGAGAAAATTTGGAACCCAAAATTTTGTGAAAATGAATGTAAAAAGTTAAATAAATAAATTTTTATTAAAAAAAAATAAAAGAGGTCAGTGGCACTCTCAAATACCAAAGACCCTCATGGTGGGGCTGATAGCTTATATGCCATTGGAAAAGTGGGTGTTCCAGAAGGTGGCAATCAGTGGATAGAACATCGGTGCAGGAGTCAGGAGGACCTGAGTTCAAATCTCACCTCAGACACTGGACACTTACTAGATGTGTGACCTTGGGCAAGTCACTTAACCCCAATTGCCTCATCCTGGGTCATCTCCAGTCATCCTGATGAATATCTGGTCACTAGAATCAGATGGCTCTGGAGGAAAAGTGAGACTGGTGACCTACACAACCTCCCTCACTCAAAACAAAATCAAGTATAAGTCATGTCATTATTTCTCTGATGGCATGGGTATGGTCTGCTTTGGCAATGAAGGATGAGCACACACAATCAACCCTGATTTGTTAGCAATTTAATGAGAAAATCAAAATTACAATGAGAAGTGGGCTCCAATTAAGGACTAAGAAAGTGGCATTCTGTTACCCTTGGACAAAGAGAGTGTCTCTACACCCAGACCACCTCCAACCTTTGGCAATTCAGACAAAGGATCTGCCTCCACCCAAACTTACTTGAGTGGACCATATTGGGCTTCCCCACAAGCTTGAGGAGAAATAGTCATTTCTCTTACATAATGGCCTGTACCAGGGTGGTGACAGTATCAAAGGAGAGAAGGGAGATGTTACAAGAGTAAAAGTGACAGACTTTGGGAGTAGATTGAATATGGTGAGTGAAACAGAGTGAGGAGTCAAGAGTGACACCAAGGTTGTGAGTGGGTAATTGGGAGGATGGCAGTACCCTCAATACCAATAGGAAAGGTGAGAAGAGGTAGAGTTTGAAGGGGGGAAATAATGAGTTATATCTTAGACATAACAAGTTTGAGATGTCCATGGGATATCAAGTTTGAGATATACACAGTTGAAAATGTGAGACAAAGGTCAAGAGAGAGGTTAGGGCTGGATAAGGAGAGGTGACAATCATCTGTATGGAAATGATGGGTGAATCCGTGGGGGCTGATGAGATCATCAAGTGAAGTAGCATAAAGGGAAGAGAAGTGACTCAGGACAGCGTCTTAGGAGATGCCTACATTTAGCAGGAATGACCTGAATGGATACTGAGCAAATGAGACTGAAGAGTAATTGGGCAGAGAGGAAAATGAGGAGAGAGCAGCACCACAGAGACCTAGAGAAGGGTATCAAGAAGATGATGACTTGTTGTCAATGGCTGCAGAGAGGTCAAGAAGGATGATGGAGAAAAGATTAAGAGCTCACTGGTAACTTTGGACAGAGCAGTTTCAGTTGAGCGATGAGGTCAAAAGCCAGACTATAGAGAGTTAAGGGTGAGAGGAGAGGCAGTGAATGTTTCTGTTGTAGATGGTCTTCTCAAGGAGTTTAATTACAAAAGGGAGGAGAGATATGTGACTACAGTTAGTGGGGATGGACTATCAACTGAGAGTTTTTGAGGATGAAGGTGGACATAGGCATGTTTATTGGCAATAGAGAAAGCAGTCGATAGACAAGGAGAGATTGAAGTGAGAGGATAGGGATGATGCAGGGGGCAATGTGCTGGGGAAGTAATTGCCTTGGCAAGAAGCCACTTCTACATAGGAGACAAGAGTGATGGAGGACATGGTGAGGGAAATCATTTGGGTGATGCAAGATGAGGAGGAGAGAGGGAGTTCTTGGGAAAGGGCCTCAATTTTTTCAGTAAAATACAATACAAAATTCTTGACTGAGAAGGGCAGAAGAAGATATTATATTGGAGGTTTAAGGAGGATAAAAACATCAGGGAAAGCCACTGTGGTGAGTGGGATGAAGTAGTGAGTCAATTTGTTCAGTCACTCAGTTGGGTCCAACTCTTTCTCACCCTGTGGACCATAGTGTCCTTGGGGTCTTCTTGGTAAAGATACTAGAATGGTTTGCCATTCTTTCTTTTTAAAAATTTATTTATTTTTAGTTTCCAACATTCATTTCCACAAGATTTTGAGTTGCAAATTTTCTCCCCATCTCTCCCCACCCCACCCCACCCCAAGACACTGTGCATTCTGACTACCCCTTCCTCCAATCTGCCCTCCCTTCTATCATACTCCTCCCTCCCCTTAACCCCATATTCTCTCTTTTCTTGTAGGACAAGATAGATTTCTATACCCCATTACCTGTGTTTCTTATTTCCCAGTTGCATGCAAAAGCAATTCTCAACATCCGTTCCTAATACTTTGAGTTCCAATTTCTCTCCCTTCCTCCCTCCCCACCCATCCCCACTGAGAAGGCAAGCAATTCAATATAGGCTATACATGTGTAGTTATGCAAAAGACTTCCATAAAAGTATGTTGTGAAAGACTAACTATATTTCCCTCCATCCTATCCTGCCCCCTATTTATTCTATTCTCTCTTTTGACCTTGTCCCTCCCTGAAAGTGTTTACTTCTAATTATTCCCTCCTTCCATTTGCCCTCCTTTCTATCATCCCCCCCCCACCCCACTTATCCCCTTCTCCCCTACTTTCCTGTAGTGTAAGATAGATTTTCATAACAAATTGAGTGTGCTTGCTATTCCCTCCTTAAGCCGAATTTGATGAGAGTAAGCTTCACTTTTCCCTTCTCTCCTCCCCTTTTTCCCCTCCATTAAAAAAAAGCTTTTTCTTGCCTCTTTTATGAGATAATTTGCCCCATTCCATTTCTCCCTTTCTCCTCCCAATATATTCCTCTCTCACCCCTTAATTTTATTTTTTTAGATATCATCCCTTCCTATTCAACTCACCCTGTGCCCTCTGTCTATATGTATATAATACCTCCAACTACCCAAATACTGAGAAAAGTCTCAAGAGTTACAAATACCATCTTTCCATGTAGGAATATAAACAGTTCAACTTTAGTAAGTCTCTTATGATTTTTCTTTCCTGTTTACCTTTTCATGCTTCTCTTGATTCTTGAGTTTGAAAGTCAAATTTTCTATTAGCTGTGATCTTTTCACCAAGAATGCTTGAAAGTCCTCTATTTCCCTGAATGACTATTTTTTTCCTTGAAGTATTATACTCAGTCTTGCTGAGTAGTTTATTCTTGGTTTTAATCCTAGTTCCTTTGACTTCTGGAATATCATATTCCAAGCCCTTTGATCCCTTAATGTAGAAGCTGCTAGATCTTGTGTTATCCTGATTGTATTTCCACAATACTTGAATTGTTTCTTTCTGGCTGCTTGCCAGAAAGAACTCAGGAACTTGGCTACAACATTCCCAGGAGTTTTTCTTTCAGGATATCTTTCAGGAGGTGATCAGTAGATTCTTACCCTCTGGTTGTAGAATATCAGGGTAGTTTTCCTTGATAATTTCCTGAAAGATATCTAGACTCTTTTTTTGATCATGGCTTTCAGGTAATCCCATAATTTTAAAATTATCTCTCCTGGATCTATTTTCCAGGTCAGTTGTTTTTCCAATGAGATATTTCACATTGTCTTCTATTTTTCATTCTTTTGGTTTTGTAATTTTTTGGTTTCTCATAAAGTCATTAGCTTCCATCTGCTCCATTTTAATTTTTAAAGAACTATTTTCTTCAGTAAGCTTTTGAACCTTTTTCCATTTAGCTAATTCTACTTTTTAAAGCATTCTTATCCTCATTGGCTTTTTGGACCTCTTTTGCCATTTGGGTAAGTCTATTTTTAAAGGTGTTATTTTCTTCAGCATTTTTTTAGGTCTCCTTTAGCAAGCTGTTGACTCACTTTTCATGATTTTCTTACATCACTCTCATTTCTCTTCCCAATTTTTCCTCTACCTCTCTTACTTGATTTCAAAATCCTTTTTGGCCTCTTCCATAACCTGAGACTATTGCATATTTTTTTGGAGGTTTTGGGTATAGAAGCTTTGAATTTTATGTCTTCCTCTGATGGTATGCTTTGTTCTTCCTCATCCAAAAGGATGGAAGAAAATACCTTTTCCCAAGAAAGTTACCTTCTATAGTCTTATTTTTTCCCTTTTTGGGCATTTTCCCAGTCAGTTACTTGAGTTTTCAGTCCTTTGTCAAGTGGAGGGTATACTCTAGGGACCTGTAAGTTCTCAGTTCCTCCAAAGTGGCACAATCAAGGGAGAGGAGTTTACCTGTCTCCTGGCCTGCACTCTGGTCTGAAAGCAAACACAAGTTTTTCTGGCCAGGATCCTCTCCAAAGCCTCCACCAGTTCCACCATGCCAGCACTCCTCCTCACCCCAGGACTGCCACTCAGAACTGAGACCCAGATCAGCTGCTCAATTCCCTCAGGGTCTTTAGGCCAAGGGCTCCAAAAATGGACACTGCTGTTGCAGTGGTTGCCGCAATCCTGGGGCCATGGTTGAGGCTGGACCATGCTCCCCTCTCACCTAGATGAAAGATCTTTCTTAATGACCTTTGAAGCTGTCTTTGATATTTGTGGGTTGAGAAATCTGGGAATTGCAGCTGCTGCCCATGTTTCTGAGCCCATAAACCTGCTCCAGTCATGTCCCTTCTGCACTGCACAGCCAAAGCTGGGCTGAAGTCAGTGGATGGAAGACATGCTCCAAGGCTGAGGTTTGGCAGGGCAGGATCTTCAATAGAATAAGGACTTGAGAAGGAGACAGAGTTAAACTGGTTCACCAAGGGATCAAGATGGAGTGTAACCGTTGTAGGTGTGATGGTCTGGGAAAGAACTAAGGGGTAGAGAAATTGGTTATGGCATGAAAGAAGAAAAAGTTTTGAGGTTTCAAGGGAGAGGAGAGACAAAATGCCAATAGACTGTGATCAGATGAGGGCACTTCAGAGTTCATGAACATGGAGATAAGACCAAGAGTCTAATCATCCTTGTGTGTAGCTGAGGCAAGGTGGAGGAGAAAGCCACCAAAGTCAAAGGAAATTAGGAAATTGAGGAATTTGAAGGTTAATGTGCTTGAGGAAATATTAACATGGATGTTGAAGTCCATAGTTGGACAGCAGGAGTTTAGGTGACTGAGCTAGGCACTGAACTCATTGAGGAAAGAAGAATGTCTGGGAGGTGTGTGTGTAGACAACAATCACCAGAATCTTGGTTTAGCCATAAATGTGGACTGACTGAACCTCAAAGGAGGAGAGGTTTGCCAAGTGAAGGGAATAGAGCGAGTGCAGAAGTGGCAATGGGGAGAGAGTAGTATTCTGACTCCTCTACTATGGCAAGTGAGTCAGGGTATAGGGAGTTCATGTACTGTCATACTAGAAAGGGAGACTAAGGAGGCTGTGGCATCAGGAGGAAGTTAGGTCTCAGTGAGCCAAAAGATAGAAGCTGTGGGAAAGAAAATGATTAAATATGAAAGTGTGTAACCAAAGAAAGTATCCATCACACGGAGAATGACTGAGTCAATTCTGCTATATAAATGCAATGGAATATTTTACACCATAAGAGATGATGAGACAATGTCAGAGAATCCCTAGTGTGATCCACCCCAGAGTGAAGTGAGAAGAATTTATACAACATGGTAAACAACTCTAAAGAACTCTGATCAATATATCAGTCAATGGCTCCAGAGTCCCTGTGATAAAACATGTTAACCTATCTCCCAACAGAGAGAGGCAGTGGACTCCAGGGAAAGAAGGAGGAATACATTTTTGGACATGGTCACCATAGGGATTAATTTTGGTTGGCTCTGCATGTTTGTTGCTAAGATTGTTTTCCTTTTCTTATTTGAGGTGGGAGGTGACATTTGGGGGAAGAGTGATATTCTGTTCTCCTTCCCTGACATTTCTAAAAGAAAAGAGGATCATGAAAGCATTTTCTAAAATGCACAGATAAAAACATGTCAGAAGATAACCATGAAAGGCAGGCCAGCTTTGGAAGTAATATTTAAGTTGTATGCTTTTAATGTGCCATTGACAGTTTGACATCCAACCCTTTATCTGTTCTTCTTTGGCTATTAGTTCATGAAGGTGTTCCCAAGTTGGTCTGAATCCATCATACACTATAATGTAAGGCTATACCACTTCATACATGTAAAACAATCTATGAATGAGCCATTGATGAGCTGGACTCCATCATAATCCCAGCAGTAATTAGTGTCTTTCCACCATTTCAGTGGTTTTTATATCATATCATGTCATATCATATCATTTCTCATATATCACATCATGTATCATATCGTATCCACCAACAGTGGGCTCTCCTCTTTCTCCACTCTTTTAGTTAGTAGCCTCATCAGCTCCCATGGGTTCAATTATCTATGCAAATGACTCCCAGACCTACAGGTCCAGCCTTAGGCTCTTCCCAGAGCTCCAGTCCCACATCTCTCATGGCCCAGAGGCACTTCCAACGCAGCACATCCAAACAGACCTTATCCTTTCCCCAACACCCAATCCTCTTCCAAAAAAGCGTTGAACAAGATAAGCTTTGAAAAGCCTCGCCTGGCCCTCCCTAATGACCCCCAAGATTTAGCCTATAGCTCTAACCCCCCCAGTCTCAGCAACTGGCTGAAAGCTCAAAGTTGGCCCAGTTTAGATTGCACAATAGACTTAGGATGCAATTAGTCACTCAGCAAAGTATCTTCTTAAGTCCTGGACTTCCCCTCCCATGTCCACACAAGCTTCTGTGGTGGCTGAGGGCCTGAGCAGCTGGCCTGTGGTCTGTGACCATAGCTTGGCAGAAAGGCTGAGTGTCTGGAGACTATAGACTACCTACCTCTCCAGGCAGGCAGAAGGATCCTGGAAGCAGGCAGCCTGATTCCATCCTCTTTCCCTCCCTGTTTGAATTTCACCCCCCTCAGTGAGTTCCTCACTGCTCCCCCACAAGCTCACTCTCCACAGCAGAACCTTGATCCTCTCCAACATTGGGCCTATTGGGCAGCTAGATGGCTCTGTGAGAATTCACTTGGACCCCTACTCTGTTCCAATCAGTATTAACTGGTTTGATGTTCTACCTAAATCCTATAGGGATAGATAGGATCTTAGTGGGCCTCAAATTTTAATGTGCTGTTCACTACTTATTTACCAAGTTTTGAGGCTCTCTTGTGCAACCAGACCATTCTCTCTTGTCCAACATGGGCAGGTGACCATCTTATGACCATTTAGTGGAGATGCCCCATGCTTCACCCAACCTGTGACACACACACCCCCGTTAATATGTTATTTTTGGCCCTCAAGAACAAGGTCTATCAACCAATGAGATTCTGTATTCTGACATGCCTCTTTTGCATATTTGGGTATCAAACTCTATAAAAACAAGATACTGGAAAAAGGAAGCACCTCATATCATGAGGAAGATCTGATCATTAGAGGGGACCATTGATCTTTTAATAAGTGCCATCAGCTCAGAGTGCTGCCTCCGTCTGTTATCGTAGGTTGGACAATTTAAATTCCTACAGCTCAGTGGATAGAGCAGAAGACCTGAGTTCAAATCCAGCCTCTTGAGTCTTACTAGCTGTGTGACCCTGGATAAATTACTTAACCTGTTTACCCCAGTTTCCTCATTTGTAAAATAAACTGGAGAAGAAATAGCAAACCGGTTCTAGTATCTTTGTCAGGAAAACCTCCTGATTCACAGGTTCACAGTCAGACATGAAGGAACAACAACCCCCGCCTACTTCTCCAGCCTCATTCCCTTCCTTGCACCCATGTGACAACTCTAAGATACCCCTGACCTAATTCTTTGGGCATGCCACACACCCAATCCAGCAACCTTCCTTATAGACAGTGCCCATTCAGATGCCCTGGTTCATGATTGTGAGAACTTGGACTGTGTTTATGCCAGTCAATCTCTCATGAACCCTGAAGCAAAGTGGACACTGTTGGGCCAAGCTTTATTGAACAAGAGGTTAGGAGAGCTGGGAATGCAGTAGTCAGCCATCACCACACCACAGAGGCCAAATCCCTGCCCCCTGGGACCTCTACCCAGAAGACAGAATTATTAGCACTCACCAGAGCTCTAGAGTTAGGGGAAAATAAAAGAGTAAATGTTTTTACTGATTCAAAATATGTTTTCCATATTCTACAGGCCCATGGAGCAACTTGAAAAGAAAGAAGCTACCTGAGAGCAAAAAACCCAAAAACCCACCATCAGACATACTCCTCCAAGCTGTTCAAAAGCGTCCAAGATAGCTGTTATTTTTTGCAAAGGCCACCAGAAAGGGGAAAGTGAGGCCCTGGGAAATCACCTGGTAGACACTGAAGCAAAGAATGCTGCCCACCCATTAACTATACTGGCTCCTTTGCTCCCAAAGCTCCCTGACCCCTTCACACCTTCCTACAGCCCCAAGAACAGGCCCTTGCTAAAGAAAGGGGAAGTTCTCTCTGCCCCTCTGGTGGTTTCAGACACCCTCAGGTCAACTCCTTATCCCAGGGGAAAGCCAGTGGAAGCTTCTTTTCGGTTTATACCTGTCCACACACCCGGGGGAAGAATACCCTCCAGTCCGATGAAACCTGTTTTTACTGGCAGTAAGCTAGAAGAAACCATTCAACAAGTCTGTCAGGCATGTCCAACTTGTGCCCAGAAACTCTGGAACATGCCTGTGAACCCTTGGAGGATCTCAAACTACTGTTTAGAAAGACCCAGGCTCCCTCCACTGGAAAGGTGGATCAAAAGAGGTGAAAATATATGTGCCTTTCTCCAAAGCCATCTTTAATGCCTTCCAGAGAAATTGTCTTTTATGCCTATTTTCGCTTAATCTCCTTGACAGCTTTGTCTCCTCCAGAGTCTGGGTCATCAAGTTCCAGAGAACTGCTCAGGTTGTATACCAACCTCCAACTGAGTCCAAGGTCTCTAGACCTGGCATCAGTCAAGTTCAGAAATCTAACTCCTTGAATGGGACACACTGAAGCAGGGACAGCTCTAAACCCTTGTAAGCAAGAAGCAGTTTCAGAAGTCAAGACCTGTACCCCTGTGGGAAACAAGGCAGTTCTGTTTCCACAGTTTTGGGTGATCAGAACTGTGACCTAGCATGGTCAGGTTAGAAGTCAGAAACTTGTGTGCAGGGTTGATGAGCTGTTTGAGGGAAAGTGTATCAGAGAGGAGAATGTGAAGTCATGTGGCAATGGATGGTGTCAAGGGAGGTCCAAAATTCAGAACAGTATAAGAAGTTTCCATTGATCTGAACAAGTTGTAGTCTTCCTGTAGACTTACTGGGAAGCTACCCATTCAAATTGAATATAGAAGGCACTCCCTCCTTCTGAAGCGGGGTTAGCGAAGAGAGTCAGCTCTAAAGTGCTCAATTCCTCTGAACTCTATTTTAATAAATTTTCCTTGATACCTTTTTGGGTGTCAAGCTCCTCTCTAACACCCCTTACCCCAAAAGATTTTGGGTCCCATTTGTTTGAGGGGGGGATGACAGGGCATGAGATCTGGATCCCTACACCCACCCCCAGCTTTCCCATGAATTTCAGGAATCCAGCCCCTGAACCTAGATCCCTGCCATTCACCTGAGGAATGGGGCTCATCCCAATATAACCCTTTCAACTGTCCTTTCATTGTGGCTCTGACCCAGCCTAACCCTTCATTCTCTGTTACCTCTGACCCATTCCCTGAATTTTCCCATACAATTCAGTAGCTCAGGTTGCTGGTGCCTGTTCCCAAGGCATCAGGCCCATCCCAGCCCACCTTGATTACTTAATTAGTTTACTTGATGCTCCTTAGTTCCATCCAAATCTTCCCACAATCTTTTTCCCTAAAAAAATGTCAGTCTTACCCCTATCAAATGTGCAGATTCGTTAGGAGTCTGGGCTACTTATACTGAAGTCACAAATAAACTTGCTAGTTGGACTGGAAGGCTTTAGTTGTTGAATTCTTTCCAGGCAGACCCCTGCCCTATACCCCTGCCTTATGGGTTCCCAGCACCCCTAGAACACAACAACCCCACCTACTGCTCCACCTTGGCTCCCATCCCTGCCCCCATACCACAACTTCAAGAAGATAGGGGACAAAATCTTTAAGACAGAAGGTCAATGACAAAGAGACCTGGAGAGACCAAGACAAGTTGCCTGAAAGTATGTTGGGGAGGGCCGAGCTTCATGACCTCAGGTTCATTCATAATTTCACTCCACAAAAACCTTTGGCTGGGGGAAGGATGGGCAGTCCAGGAGGACTTCCTGGAGTGGGAGGGGGACAGTCCTACAGGGTGGTAGGGGAAAGGAGAATGACTGGAGAAATACCCAGAGCCTAAGGGGAGGATGGTGGTGATGGGGTGATGGGACCTGGACCCCTGAAAGAAAAAGACCATGTCTTTAAAAGCAACCCAGTTCCTGAATTTTCCCATACATTTTCAGCAGCCCAGATCACTGGTGCCTCCACCCAAGGCACTTGGCCCTCCCCAGTTCTACTAGATTACCTTCATTCCCACTTGGCCAACCCAGACTACTCCTAATTAGCCCACTTGATAGTCCTTTTGCCTTTGCACCTGGCCCACCCCAAACTACTCACCATTCCTTAATTCCATCCAAATCCTTTCGCAGATGTCCTAAGAATCTTTCCCACTCCTATTGCCATTATAATAAACCTTGCCCCTTTGACCAAAAGAAGGCTTGAGTACTTGAATTCTTTCTAGGCAGGCTCACTCTGTACCCTGATATTTCAGGATTCCCAGCAACCCCAAATCATATTAGTGGGAGTGGGTCCAGCTCCTTTTGCTCCCTCTAGTCTCCTGCTTGTAATGACACAATATTACATTCCAGAAATATTTATTCTAGAGTAATCAGTCCCACTTTGTGGTCATGACCCAAGGCCTGGAGACTCATGCTATGCCAGACCCAGGAGAAAGACCTTTAGAACAAAAGTTAGGCTTTCACATGCTGGCAAAGGTCCATGGCTACACACACACACACACACACACACACACACACACACACACACACACGCACACGCACACGCACATGCACACATTCACGCACAATTCCCACAACCACTTTGTTAATGTTGTTTAGTCGTTTTTCAGTTATGTCCAACTCTTCATAATCCCATTTGAGATTTTCTTGGCAAAGATACTGAAGTGACTTACCATTTCCTTTTCCAGTTTATTTTACAAATGAGGAAACTGAGGCAAACAGGATTAAATGGACTTGCCATAGGCCGCAAGATGGATTTTAACCCAGGGAGAGGAATCTTCCTGATTCCAGGCCCAGTCTTTCTCAATTGTGCCCCCTACAATCACCTTCCCCACACCCATGTGTCCCTCACCTCCCTTCCATGTCTGTCCCCTATGTGTGTGTGTGTCCCCTCCATGTGTGTATACCTCCCAGATGTCTCACATGTCTGTGCTCCAGCCATGTATGTCTGTATCTGCCTCCTTCATCTCTGCCCCCCCAAATTTCTTCCTGTCATTTCCATGTCTACCTGTCCTCAATGTGCTAGCCCCCAGCAGGTAGCAGTTTCATGTCTTTCTGCGCTCCCATGACTGTTTATCACCTATATATCTGTCACCTTTGTGTATATCTGCCCCCGGGTTTCTATCTTCCAGTCTCTCTGTTCCCTGTGTCTATCTGCCCCTATGTTATCTGTCTACATATCCTCTTCATGTTGATCTGCCCTGTGTCTTTCTGCCAACTATATGTGAGAAGTTATGTTCCAGGCACTGAATCAAGTACTCTACAGATATTTATCTCATTTGATCCCCACAACAACCCTGGGAAGCACATGCTTTTATTATCCCCACTCTATAGTTGGGGAAGCTGAGGCAAACAGGGGTTCAGTGACTTACCCCTAGGCTACATACATAGTGAGTATCTGAGGTCACATTTGGACTCAGCTCTTCCTAATTCTAGGCTCCGTAACTTATGACTGATTCTCCCATGTGCCTGTCCCATTCATGTCTCTCTGTTCCCTATGTTTCTATGGCCTCTTGTCTCCTCCACAGCTGTTTCCCATCCCCATGCATCTGTCTGTTCTTCCCTAACATGTCTATCTATCTTCCACATGTCCATTTGCCATGTGTCTATTGGCTACCTGTGAATATCTACCCCCTTGTCTGTCTTTTCATGTCTGTCTGACATCCAAGTCCACGTCTGTCTGTGCTCCATTAGTCTGTCTCTCCTCACTGTTTCTGTCCCCTTTGTATGTTTGCCTTCTGTGTGTCTCTTGGCCCCTTGTGGGTGTCTGCCTCTATATTGTTCACACGTCTACCCTCTCACGTATCTGCTGCTCGTATGTGTTTCTGTTTCCATGTATGTCTGTCCATCTCTCTTCTCCATGTCCATCTACCCCCTTATATCTTTCTTTCCTCTCTATGTCTACCTGCCTCCCCATATATTTGTCTTTCCTCATTCATGCCTATCTGTCTTTTCCTTACACCTGACACTCCTTACCACCACTACTACCCTTCAGCCATGAGCCAAGGTCATTCATCCCCCCACATACCCCACTCTTCCTGGGAAACCTTTGAATTCAGGAAACAGAATCTACAGGTTGAATTAGAGACTCTTTTCTGACTGTCCCTACGTACAGCAAACATCCCCTTTTTCTCTTAACTGTTTCCTCTATCTGCATTCAGAAGAATAGCCACTCTCTTTTCCATCCCTCCTGACTTTTCTGAGGCTTAGCTGGGATGATATGTGCAAAGCTTTCTATCTGATCCATTCCACAAACGTTTATTAAGCATCTACTGTGTGCCAACCACCATGTTCAGTTCTAGGGATCCAGAGACGAAATGATCAAGTAGTTGACATTCCAGGGAGGAAGACACACAGGAAAGTGTAACAGAGTTCATCCAAACTCTTGAGGGAGGGTGGGAACTCTGAGAAGGGATCCTTATCTAGAGAGGATTTCTGTAAGGAGAGAACTCCTGAGTAGTGCTTTGGAGGTTCCTAGGGCTTCCACCAGACTGAAGGGACCTTTCAAATGCTGGTGGAACAGCAGGGACCCTAATTTGCTCCTTTTCAGACCTAGATAAATCTAAACAAGAATAAACCCCAAAGAAATGAATAACCTGAATAGAACTTTAAGAGAGTTAGAGATGATAAACTTCTGGAGAATATTGTATGGGAATAAAAAGAAGCAGACCTATTTCTCAGCTATACTTGGCACCTTCACCAAAATTAACCATGTATTACAACATTAAAAAAAAAGCCACCTCACAAACAAAATTACATTTTAAAAAGCTTTTGAAGAAAAAGTTTAAAATCAATTGGAAACTAAATAACATATTCCTAAAGAATATACAAATTAAAGAATCGAGTCACAGAAACTGAAATGGATGGACCGAGAAATTCACAGGCAAGAGTCAATTGGGAATTTCGAGAGCATCTTTATTAGCCAGGCTGGCGGCTGCCTCATGGGAAAACCCAGAGGAGACAGCCCCGAACAAAGGTGAGTGGGTGTGTGCATTTTAAGCATTTTGGCGCTACTTGGTACAGCCTTGCAGTTTCCACAACAAACATAGTTCTGACAGGGCAGGGGGGTAGCTTACTGCTAGGCAAGAGCCCCCAAACAGAAAGTGGTTGTTAGGGTGCTGCTAGGCAAAGGACCCCAACAGAAAATAGGTTCCAGGAAAGGGACCCAATCAGAGAATGGTTGTCACCCAACAAAAAGTGGTTGTCAGGAAGTGGGGTGCCCAGCAGAAGGTAGTTGCCTGGAAAAGGGGTCTAACAGGAACAGTTCTGGCAGAGGGGCACAAGTTGTTGCCATGCAAGGGGACTCAACAGAAAATGGCTGTTAGCAACTCAACAGATATTTCACAACCCAAGGGGGAATAATGTTTTGACAGGGGCCCAACAAAAGTCTGTTGCTAGGCAGGTTATCCAACCCTGCCCAGCAACCTAACAGATATCTCTCAACCTAGGGGCCCAGGGAGGAATAATGTCCACTTCAGAAACAATTTCATTAAAGATAATGACAACAATGAAACAATGTGCCAAAATGTGAGGCATGAAGCCAAAGTAGAATATAGGGGAATATTTATAACACTAAAACACTTTCATCAATAAAAGAAAAAAGCACAGATCAAAAAATGCAACTGCCAGTAAAAAAAAATTCCAAAACAACCATTTAAGAATTCCCAACTAAACACCAAAATAAAAATCCTGAAAAATCAAAGAAGAAAGTAAACAAAAATGAAAGCAAAAACCTCTACCAAATTAGCACATAAATCTAGGGTCTTTGAAAAAGAATTCAGCTAAAAATACTATCCACATCCAGAGAGAGAGCTTTGGAGACTGAATGCAGATGGAAGCATACCATTTTACTTTCTTTTTCTTTTGTTGTTTTGTTTCTTCTTCCTTCTTTCTTTCCTCCCATTAGTTCTAATGTGAAAATGACTAATGTAAAAATTTGTTTCATATGAATGTATAGGTAGTGCCTATTTCAGATTGCACACCATTTTGGGGAGAAGGGAGTAGAGGAGAAAACTTAAAACTCAAAATCTTGTGGACATGAATGCTGAAAACTAAAAATAGATAAATTAATTAAATTTTTAAAAGAATTCAACTCTTCACTAACTTGATGGAAAAAAGAAGCAAACCAAATTATCAGTAGCAAAAATAAAAAAATACATTTATAATGAAAAAGATATAAAAGAAATTAATAGAAGTCATTTTGCTCAACTATGTGTCAACAAAATTGATAATCTTTTAAAAATTAAAATTTTGTTTTCCCCAATTACATTAAAACAATTTTTCTCTTCTCTTCCCTCCCCTCCCTTCCCCTCCCCTCCCCTCACCTTCCCTCTCCCTTCCTTTTCCAAAATCTTAAACCTACTGCACTCTGAAGCTGGGACATCATTAGTAATTGTTGCTATTTTCCTCCCAGCCTGATGTCATTCTTTTCTTGGCCTCATTAAAGGGGCCATGCCCTGGCTACTTCTTAAACAGGCCTATTCAATAGACCTAAAGGGCCCAAGGTCTCCCAGTGCATCCTGGGTCATCTCCAGTCATCCTGATGAATATCTGGTCACTGGATTCAGACGGAGGAGAAGTGAGGCTGGTGACCTGCACAGCCCTCCCTCACTCAAAACAAAGTCAAGTGCAAGTCATGTCATCATTTCTCTGATGGTGTGGTCTTCTTCGGCAACAAAGGATGAACACAAAACAATTTTTAAAACATTTTTTAATAAGTTTGAGATCCAAATTCTATCCTTCCTTCCCTACCTCCCCTCCCTCTTCTCTGAGATGGTAAGCAATCTGATATAGATTATACATGCACAATCATGTAAAACATTTTTTATACTAGTCATTTTGTGCAAGAAGATGTGAATAAAAAAAGAAGGAAGGAAGGAAGGGAATCGCATGATTCAGTCTCTATTCAAATAGTATCAGTTCTTTCTCTAGAGACAGATAGCACACTTTATCATGAATCCTTTGGAATTGTCTTGGCTCATTGTATTGCTGAGAAGAGCTAATTTATTCCTAACTCTTCCTTGTACAATATCGCTGTTACTATATTCAATGTTCTCTTGGTTCTTCTTACTTCATTTTGCCTCTATTCATGTAAGTCTTTCAGGTTTTTCTGAAATCATCCTGCTTGTCATTTCTTATAACACAATAACATTCCATCACAAGTGAAAAAAAATCCTCTCTTTTTGGTGACTTTGACCATTGTTAGTTAGATTATAGGATTAGGCTCCCTTCTTTAGGAAGAGGCAGCCCTAAAGTAAACCACACTAACATAGGTAGTCTCTTCATATACACTTCCCTACAGACTTGGCAGATAGATTGAGAAGACACTATCATTTAGTAACAGATAATTTAGAAGTAAGAAATAATCATATGATTATAAGGTTTTGCAAAATGCAAGTCTCTCTAACAGAAAGTGGGGTTAACCAGAGGCTAAGTTCTTCTTTCTGGCAGCTGGCAAAACGTTAGCCAGAGGTTAACTTAAGCTCCTTTTTCTTGAGTACACTCTAAATTGAGTAATGGAGTAAGGAAGATAGTGGGGGATAAGGGAGTAGTAGGGGGAGAGACTGTCAACTGCTGGCTGTTAACCACTGACCAAATTCCCCTTTCCTAGTATATCTTCTGTCTACAAAAGTTACCACTTAGAGGAAAGGACATCTGGCATAGGATTAAGAAAGTCTAGGACAAGCTAACTAGTCAGGTGACCTGCCTTGTCCAATTGAATTATGATCAAAATAAGTTTCTATACTTCTTCCAATTCTTCTTTGTTGTTGTGAAATCCATCTCTGTAAATCACTTTTTGTCTCTGACCTCTGAGGAGTCGGGTGACCTGATTTAATATGCAAATGCTAGTTTTGAAAATTAAATCATGTGTGGTTCTGTAAATTTGTCCTCAGTTTCCTTTTTATTTCAGATAATCAATTTTAACACATTCATAGGCTACAACTTGTTTAGCCACTCCCCAATTGATGAGCATCCTCTCGATCTCCAATTCTTAGTCACCATAAAAAGAGCTGTTATAAATTATTTTTGTACAAATAGGTCCTTTTCCCTTTTTAAAAAAAAATTTGATGTCTTCAGGATACAAACCTATTGATCATCTAAATGCTAGGGATGAACATTTACAAAAATATAAATTTTCAAGATTAGCATAATAGAATAGTACTTAAATAGCCACATCTTAGGAACAAAATTGAACAAGCTCAAATGAATTCCCAAAGGGAAAAAAAGACCAAGACCAGATGAATTTACAAATGAATTTTCTAAATAGTTAAAGAACAACTAATTCCAATATGACATAAACTGTTTGAAAAAGTAGGCAAGGGAGGGTCCTACCAGATTCCTTCTATAAAAGAAATATAGTCTTGATACCTAAAACTGGAAAAGTTAAAATAGAGAAAACTGTAAACCAATATCACTAATGAATATAAATGCAAAATTTTAAAATTCATTTTTTTCAAGGAGCCTACAAGATCAAAGACTATACATTATGACCAAGATGAATTTATATTAGGAATGTAGGGCTAGTTCAATATGAGGAAAACAATAAATATTATTGACCGTATTAATAACAAAAATGATAAAAATCATATGATCATATCAATGCATGTAGATATAAAACTTTCAATAAGATACAGCACTCATTCCTGTTTTTTAAAAAAAAATAATACAAAAAGCATAGGAATAAATGGAGCTTTCCTTAAAATGGTAAATAATGCTTCTCTAAAACTAAGAGCCAGCACTATCTGAAAACAGGATAAACTAAAGTCCTTTCCAGTAAGATTAGAGGTATAACAAGAATGTACATGGTAACCTTTATTGTTCATTATGGTGCTAGAAATGAAAATGGTGCTAAGAAAATGAAAAGAAATAAAAGGAGTAAACAAAATCACCTCTTTTTGCAGATGACATGGAGGGTTGCTTTAGGAACTCTAGAGGGTTCTAGAATCTCTAGAGAGAGCTAATTGAAACAAAGAACAACATTAGCAATGTTGCGGGATGTGAAATGAACCCATACTCACCAGTAGCATTTCAGGATATTACCAACAAAATTCAGCAGGGAGAGATAGATAAATTCCATTAACCACTTTATAGAGTAGTACTTAAATAGCCACATCTTAGGAACAAAATTGGACAAGCTCAAATGAATTCCCAAAGGGAAAAAAAGACCAAGACCAGATGAATTTACAAATGAATTTTACTAAATAGTTAAAGAACATATAGTTAAAGAAATAGTTAAAGAAAGTATAAAACACTTGCAAATCTACCTGCCAACCTGAAATGGTTCTCAAAATAAAGAAAGCACTCCAAGAGGTAGAAATGTGAAGCAACTGTGTCAGACAAAGAAGATAGTGCATGCAAATCAATGGAACTGTTAGAGCACAAGACTAGCTCAGGGATCACTAATATTCCTCATCTAAAACAATCAGTTTTAGAGAAAGGCAGTTGGAAAGGTAGACTGGAACCATCCCATGGATGTCCTTCAATCAAGAAAAAAGAATCTGTACTTTATTTCATAAGTTACAGAAAGCAAGTGAAGTTTTTGAACATAGAAGCAGAGATCAGACACTTGAAATAGGAAAATCACTTTGGCATTGAATTGAATGACAGACTCAATGAAATAGATGAAATAGAGGCAGAGATCAGATAAGGATCCACGAAAATAGTCAGGAAGAGACAATTAAAGCCCGAGACAAAGAAAGGTTGAGTGACTTGCTTAAGATCAGATAGTAAGGGATAGAGGAGGGATTATATTTCATGTCCTGTGAATTCATAACAGGAATTCTAACTCATCTTATCTCACATATACAAGTTCATATATATGTGCATATGTATATAAAGTATACGTGTATATATATATATATATATATATATATATATATATATATATATATATACACACATCCATGGAAAATGTGTGTGTATATATACACATGCAAACACGTATTCCCACAAATAAAAAGAAAAGAAAATCTCCCTGCCAAGATATACTCAGGAACTATATCAACCTAATTGCAAAACAATCTTTACCCAAATAAAGGGCAGATGTAAATAATTGTATAAGTATGAATTGCTCAAGGGCAGACTGAGCCAATATAATTAAAATGACAATACTATCTAACTTAATTTCTTTATTCAGTGCCATGCTAGGCTACCAAAGAATTACTTTAGGGAACTGGAAAAAATAATAGCAAAATTCATCCAGAGAAACAAAAGGTCAAGAATCAAAGAAATTAATGGGGAGAAAATGAGAAGAAATGGGACTTAGAAGAACAGATATTCAAACTATAAAATAAAGCATAATCATCAAAACATCTTGGTGTTTTTCTTGTTCAGTCATTTCAGGCATGTCTGACTCTTCATGGCTCCATTTGGGGTGATCTTTGTAAGGACACTGGAGTGGTTTGTCATTCTATTCTCCAGCTCATTTCATGGATGAGGAACTGAGGCAAACCAGGTAAAGTGACTTGCCCAGAATCACATAGCCAATAAGTGTCTGAGGCTGGATTTGAACTCAGATCTTCTTGACTCCAGTCCCAGAGCTCTAGCCACTGTACCACCTAACTGCTCTAATCATTTTGATAATAGATAAGAAATAGAGAATTAGTAGAACAGATTAAGTACGCAATAGGCAGAAGCAAATGAGCACAGTAGCCTAGTGTTTGACAAACTCAGAATAATGGCTTTGGGAGCAAGAATTCACCATTTGACCAAAAAAAAAAGTAGAGAAACAGTCTAACAGAAAATAGGTATAGGCCATCATCTCATACTATACACTAAGACAAGTTCAAAGTGGCTACAGAATTTAGACATAAAGGATGACATCATAAAATAAATTAGGGGAACATGGAAGGAATTATTTATCCTATCTATGGATAGGAGAATTCATGACCAAATAAAAGACAGACAGGTTCACAGGAGGTAAAATGGATCATTTTGATTATATAAAATTATTTTTTTCCAAAACAAAACTAATGTAGCTAAAATTAGAAAAGAAGTGGATTTGGACAAATCTCTGCAGCAAGTTCCTCTAATAAAGGTCATTTCTAGGATATATAGGGAACTAATTGAGATTTTTATAAATAAAAGCCTTTTCCCAATTGATAAATGCTAAAAGGAAGTTTTCAGGAAGAAAAAAAATTATCAATAGCAATATTTAAAAAAACCCATAAATTAACTCTGAGGTACCACCTCATATCCATCAGATTGACAAAAAATGAAAATGACAAATGCTGGAGAGGATATTGGAAATCAGGTGCATTAATGCACTGTTGACAGAGCTATGAACTGAGCCAACTATTCTGGGAAGAAATTTGGAACTATGCCCAAAAAGCTATTAATTTGTGTAGACCTTTGTTCTAGGGGTATTACTAGGTCTATACCCCAAAGAGAGTGAAGAAGAAAAGGACTCATATGTATAAAAATATTTATAGCAGTTCTTTTTGTGGTAGCAAAGAATTAGAAAATAAGGGACTTCCCAGGAAAACCTGTATGAACTGATGAAAAGTGAAATGAGCAAAACCAAGAGAATAGTAACAGTATTGCAAAGACAAACAAGTCTGAAAGTCTTAGTAACTCTGATTAATACCATGACCAAACACAGTTCCAACTGATCATAATAAAACATGCTACCCAACTCCAGATAAAGAAGTGATGGACTCAGTGCAGATTAAAGATTATTATTTTCTTTTCTTTCTTTTTCTTAAAACAGCCAATTGGGAATTTCTTTTGTTTGACTATACCTATTTGCAATGAGGTTTTTTTTTTCTTGCTTTCTTGCTGGATGGAGAAAGAGAAGGTATGAGGGAGACAATTCAGAACTAAAAATAAAGTGAATTTTTACTAAAAGAGATCTTTGGTAATTTCAGAGAGAGTAGTTTCAGTTAAATGATGAGACTGGATGCCAGACAACAGAGAATTAAGAAAAGAGAGAGAGGAAAGGAAGTGGATGTACCTGTTGTGAATGACCTCAGACAGTTTAGCTACACGGAAGAAAAAAGACAGACAACGATACTGAGGATGGACAGATGATGGTGGGGACATGAGCGTATTTGTAGGCAATAGAGCAGCAGCTAGTAGACAAGGAAAGATTGAAGTTAGGTGAGAAAGTGGGAATGACAGGGAGCAAGCTACTGGAGAAGACGGGATGAACTAGGATCACTTGTGGAGGCGTTTGTCTTGGAAAAGGGAAGGACCACTTCTTGAGAACCGCAGTGAAGAAAGAGATGGTAGCAGAAGGCATCTGGGATACGTGAGATGAGGAAGAGGAGAGAAGAGGGAGCTCTGAGGGAATGCCCTCAATTTTTTCAGTGAAATATGAAGCAAGGTCCTCAGCTCAGAGGGTGGGAGATGTAAGAGGGGATCAAAAATTTTGGAAGAGTTTCCCTGGTGAGTGGGATAGTGACTTCATTAAGAAAGCATACAAAAGGATTGCCTTGACTTACAAAGGACTGAGTTGAGATTATATTACATAAATGTATCACTGTAGTTTCATGATTTTCTCCAGCTTTGTTCCTCAGCACAGATGGAGGAATGGAGGCAAAGGAGGATGTGAGAGTTAGTGCAGGGGAGATCATCTGAGAGAAAACAAAAGGGTGGAGGGGTTAGAGGTCATGGTGTGGAGGAAGAGCAGGGTCTGAATTAGGCTTCAGAGGGAGAAATTGAATGATGCTAGAGTTTGATCAGATAAGGGAGCATTAGAGTTTATGACCATCAATATATATAGATGATGGTGAGATCAATGCTTGATCATCTCTTTCCTGCTAAGGTGTGGTAGAGGTCAGGGGAAGTGAGTGTTTGAGGGAGCATCAATATGGATGTTTAACTCTCCTAGGATGAGGGGAGCCAGGCACTGAGTTTATCGAGGAAAGAAGAGGAATGTCCTGGAGATTAGTAGGCAACAGCTATCAGAATCTTGATTGGGTGGTGGATATGGAGTGAATTAAACAACCTCAAAGGAGGAGAGGTTACCCAGTGATGGTGGTAGAGGGAGAATCTGAAAGTGTCAATGCGGAATAAGGAGTATCTGACTCCCCCACCAAGACCAGTGAATGGGGGGGAGAAGGGAGAAATGAGCAAAAGACCAGCCAGTGATAGAAAGGGTGGTCAGAGAGTCCCTGTCCTCTACAGGGAGCCAGGTCTCAGGGAGTGCAAAAAGATGGAGGGACCAAGAAAAGAAAACATTAAGATGAAAACACTTGTTTCCTACGGTGAGATTGATTGATTGACTGATTCTGGAAAAGACATTCCAGAGAACACAGAAGAAAGGGAGGATCTCTTCTGAGTAGGAAGTTGGACAATGGGGTTGAGGGATACGGAAATAAGGGAGTGGTTAGTAGGGATCAGAGAAGGGGATTTAAATAAGGGAATCACTGAGATTGGGAGGTAATAGTGGTATGGGAGTATATTAATCACTAAGGAATAAATTCAGGTAGATTATCCATGTCCATAGAGGTTCAGCTTCTGGGTGGAGTTGTCCCAGGACATCCCCAGGGGAGAGAAGGTGCCTCAGCAGGTTAACAGAATGGCTATTCAGGGAGGCCAAGAAGTCCTCCAGGGAAGCCTACGTGTATGTGTGTATACATGGGTCTGTAATGTAAATATGTAATGTGTTACATACTTATAATATATATATTTATATCATGTGATATATTACATTTGTATATTACATATATGCATACACATATACACCCAATGCACCACCTAGTCAACATTTTGGTAGCTGTTGTCTACTGACAATATACTATTCACATATATGTGCATGCAAATATATATGTATATGTATGTTATACATATATAATCACACATATATCTTTTATGTGAAAAGAGGCTTTGTGTTGTCTCCCCTGTTACACTGTAAGCTCCTATGCACCATTTCTACAGTTTCTTTTTGGTTCCCCTCCCCCCTCAATTTAGCACAATACATGTCAAATAGTAAAAGCTTAATACATGCTTGGTAACTGAAAAAAATGTACATTAAGTTCAACCTAGTAGTCTCAACATTGCCTTGCTTGTCTACTTCCCCTTCTGGACTTACTTTTGCTCCCTGTTGTTTAGTTTTGAAGAATTAATTTGAATGGATAACTTTCGATTTTTATATCTCCAGAATTTCTTTCAGGGTCCCTCATCTTTTCCCCTGTAAGAGAAGTATCCCATAGAACAAATGCATTTTCAAAGGGGAGGAAAAGGAAGAGAAAAAGCTAGATACATTGAGTAAGTATGAAAATCTGTGCCCTGTGCCAGCTCATGGACCCCTTCTCCCCCCTACTCCCACACACATCTCCACACCAGCGTGAGATGACAGTAATTTATCTTCTCTGGGGCACCTCCAGATGTCAAAAACAGAAAACCTTTCCCTGTTTCCTGGGAACTCCAAGAAGGAGGAGAGATGTCTTTAGCATCCAACCCTAACCAGCCTCTCCCCGACCCCCATTAGCCTCTGAGGAACTTGACTGCCTCGACAAGAGTAGGCTGGGGGAAGAGAAACAAAGGTTAGCCAAGTGAAGGAGCAAGCTGATGGGGCATCAGGTGGGAGGGGCTGGTCTTCGGTGCCTGCTCTGGGCTAGGTTCACTAAGGGAGGAAGGAAAGTCCTGGATGCCAGGGCCTGGTTCCAGGCAGGGCACAGCTTTCCCCACTCTTCCCTGGGCATCTCCCTGGGAGCAGGGGCCCTGGCCCTGACTTTCTACGGCTCTTCAGCCTCGTTCCTACCCCTCAGGCCACCCTCTCTGGCTCTAGGAGGTGGCAGGCTGTGTGGCGGTGTCTGCTGCCCTCTGATGGCCAAGAAGCTCTCTGCAGTTTTGGACTGCTTGGACCAGCCTAGAAGACCCATGGGTCCTCTCTCTGATCTGCCAATTAATCATGGTCTCCATTTTGAGGATACCTCACCCTCCACCCCATCCCCAATCCCTGGATCCAAAAACAGCACATCTTGTTTCCTTGGGAGAAGGTAGTGAGTCAATAATTCAATTTAAAACTCCCAGCCTAGGGGAAGGAGGAAGGGAGAACACCTAAGAGACTGACACCTGGAGAATACTAATAATAAATAAATAATATCATTTGGCCTTTAAATTTCACAAAGTGCTTTACAAATATATCATTTGATCCTTGCACAAGCAAGGGAGAGAGGTGCTCTTACTGGCCCCATTTTACAGAAGAGGAAACTGAGGTAGAACGATGACTTGCCCTGGGATAGAAGGTTTCTACAGCCATTTAAACTCAAGTCTTCCTGACTCCAAGTCAGGGCCTCTACCCATTGTATCAACAAGTATCAGGGAAGTAGGAAGCTCAGGCTTAACTGACCAAGATGTCTTTGGGGGCAAATTGGCTGAGGGGGAGGGGAAGGAGATGGAACTCAACTACTCTTGGCAGGGGGTGAGGTGAATGTATTTTCATGCTATATACTGATCTTATGTCTCTTTGTGTGTCTGTCTTTGTATATCTCCATGTCTCCAGAGAGAAAAATTGGTACAATGGATAGTATACCTGATTCCAATGTGTCATCTCCCACCTCTGTGCCTTTGCCCTATCTGACTCCCATGACTAGGATCATCTTCTTCCTTACCTATGACCCTCAAAATCTCTGCTTCTTTCATGTTTCCGATGAAGTTCCTCCTTTTTTCTCTGATTCCACCTTACATCCCATCCAACCTCACTTTGTAGTCACTTTTCACATACAGTCTACAGACATTTAGCCATATGCACATAGCCTCCCTTGTTAGAATGGAAATTCCTTCAGAGAATCTGTTTCATTCTTTCTCTTGTGTCACCAACACCAAGCACAAGGCCTGACACAGAAGCAGAGGGACATGTGAGATATTTCATGCCTTCACTTCTCTACTTACTGTGGTACTGTCCCATCTGTGACCTTGGATGAAGTGAATGGACTCTCTGTCCCACCAAATCCTATTCCAAGGGACCATAGAGTCTGAACAAGCTTATAGCTGTCCAGGGACCTAGCCAGGAGAAAGCCAGGGACTTTGTGCAGGGATATCCTGATCATCCCTACTCATTAGGAAGGTCCCCTGGCCTCTGAGCACAGGTTATTCCCTTGCTGAACTTTGGTGATATGAGGTAGAACAAGACACTGCCTGGGAGTTGGGGTGGGAGCCATAAAATAACTGAAGCCAGTCTAGGAAGAGGTGATAAGGCTTTCACCTGTCACTCCTGAGCTGAGCTCACTTGCAGGGCTCCCAGATGGGCTCAAGAAGGGGTGTTGACCTGGACAGGGCCACCAAGGAAGACTAGGAGGCTTAAATGAGGTTGGGAAGGGGTCCATTATGAAGGCTAAAGGAAGAAAATTGGGAGGCACAGTAGGAGAGAAGAGGGGAGAGGGCTTATGGCTCCATATCTGTGTCTACTTGGTGGCACTTTGGTTTCTCCTTGACAGAGTCCAGGCCAGGGCCAGGGAAAGGCTGACCACAGCCTTTTATATACTCTCTCTGTACCCAACCTCCTCCTTTTCCCAAGACCAACACAGCATCCTGGTCTCAATGACAATCCTGCCCAAGGGACTCAAAGGAACCTGCTTGGCTACTTACTCAGGTAATGGAGGCAGCTGGATAGCTGGGTCAAAGGACAGCCTCCTCAAGAACCCCAGTATTGGCCCAGGGACTGCTTATGCCCAAAACATGTTTAAGTTTAAAGGACCTCCAAGCAATACTAGAGTTTGGGTAACACTGAGACAGGAACAGGGTCAATTTGGAAGTCCCAGGAATCTCCAAGCCAGATCCTGAATCTTTGATGGTAAAGGAGCAAGCCATGAAGAGATTGGGAGAGATGTGCTCCTTTGCCTGAGGCAGATAGGTAGCACAATGGATAGAGCTTTGCGCCCGAAGTCAGGAAGACCTGAGTACAAATAGCTATATAATCCTGGGCAAATCACTATCTTAACCTCTGTCTGCCTCAGTTTCCTCAACTTTAAAAAAGGGATAATAATAACATCTCCTTCCCAGGGTGGTTGTAAGGACCAAGTAATCTAATATTTATAAAGTGTGCCTGGCACATAGTAAGCACTTTGTAAGCTTTAATAAATATTTGTATTAATATTTTAATATTAAAATAAAATAATTTCCTGTTCAAGGAACTTCCAATCTGAGTGGGGCTGGAATACTGAGCTAAATCTAATAATATATAAAATGGAAAGCAAGATGATGAGTTAAGGAATTGCATTCCAAAGCGTAGAACATGGCAGCTTTGGCTTAATGTAGAGGGGCTTGGAGCCTTGTCCTGGGCATAGCCAGGGCACCTAATCTGGAGGCCCCCTTCTTTCACTATCACAGGACTGGGAGAGTCTCCCATGATTGGTTGCATAGCTGCCAAGGCTCTATCTTCCAAACTTTTCAAACTGTCCAGACTTAGTCATCTTCTCTCCTGCACCCTCGTCTCCTGTGGGCTCTTTCCTATTGTATCTGGAAGTTAAAGATCATCATTTGCCCAGCACAGGTGCCATGAACTGATTTGGGGAGGGGAGATACCTCCTCCCACTTTTATCTTGTCTCAGAGAAATGGTTCTTGAAACTCTATTTCTTATTGCTTCTCTTTTTGAGTTTCAGGTGGTGATCCCTGCTGGAACTCAGGAGTTGGGACTGCAAATCTCAGAGACAGGATTCCAGATAGGATGATACAGTGAGCCAGCCTGGCCAGGAAGCCCAGAGATGCCCCAGTGTCTGGGACCCAAGCCCAAAGGGAGCTATGTGCCCTATAAGAAATGAGCTAAATTGTAAACTGATCAACTTCCCCTTCCCAGAGACTGAAGTGATGCAAAGAGGATGAAGGATTACGTAAGCCTCACAGGTGTTGGGGAATAATTTGCACAATTGTGATTATACCTTTGAGGTAAATATTTCTTTGTAAAAGTGAATTTGACAGTTAAGTAACTAAATGGAACTGGGCACACGTACACACTTGAGAGCACACCATCAGCGGGGCTGGAACGATATCTGTGAAATCTTAGATATCCCCAAATCCCCCTTTGTGGTACTAGACAGCCCTGGGAGAAGGATGAGATGTGACCCTTCTGTTGTAGAAGTGGGGGAGGAAGATGTCTCCCTAAAACCTTCATCCGAAGAGGGTGTTTAGCCTTCTCTTCATTTCCCACCTCCTATATTTCTCTGAAGTTTATCATTTGCTTCCCCTCCCCCCCTACTAAGAACCTTGCCTTTCTGACTCTTTTAGTTTCTTTTTGTGTCTCTTCCCATTGGATTGTAAACTCCTTGAGGGGCAGGGACTCTTTTTTTCATGTTGTATCCTCTGTGCTTAGTACAGTACCCAGCATATAGTAGGTGCTTAATAAATCTTTGCTGACTGACTCCTTTGAAAAAGATCTACCAGTCTGGTTGGCCTGAAAAGTCACTGTTGAGAAGGGGGCGTACTAGCCACCTCCCTCCATCTAGGGCTGCAGTGAGAGACAGGCTGGACTTCCATGAACAAGGAAGAGTCCCTTCGCCGCGGTCAGAACCCATCGGAGGACCGGGCTCAGGTCTGGGCCCCACATTCGGAAGGACATTGATCAACGGAGGGTGTCAAGAACATGGCATGTGAGAATCCTGGAGGGATGCTAGGAAAAAGAGAACATTTGGGGGGAAGGAAGAGGCAGAGCATGACCCTCCCCCATACATCTTTAGTTCCTCCTTGGGGTCTCCATTTGCCAAGTATGATCAAACCTTTATTTAATCCAATCATATCAAACCCTCAAACATGTGGACTTTTAGATTGTTCTATCTTGTCTCTGGGAAAGGAAGTGGGAGAAATTACCCAGAGGCTGATTCCAGCTCTTTGTGAGGAAATCCTTCCTAAGAATGAAAGTGAAACTGGATTCCTCAGGATGGGTGTAGGGGGCTGGAAAATCCCTGCCCAGAGGTGGGGAAGCCCAATGGTCAGGGATGCGACAGAAGAAGAGATCCATGTGAAGAAGATGGCTTCTGTAAACCTTCCAGCTCTGAGATCCTAACCCCTGTGCACTGACATCTAATGGGAAGGATCAGCTCCTGCCTTGACTAAGTCTTGGCTCTGTTCTCTGCAAATTCTTTCATTTCTTCTGTCTTGCACAACACTCCCAAATACAGTCAGCTTTCTCCCCCCATTTCTGAGGTCACTTCCCAGTTTACCCACCTCCATTTCCCCACTCCCACCCTAGCCAGAGAACAAGTGGATCCCCACCCCCCAGTTTCTGGCTAGGCTCACCTGATTTAGGATTAGGAGATTAAGGCTGGAGATGAGTTGGAACTGGGAAGGATTGCTTTGGATATTGGTTTATGTTTCCATTAGGGTTAGGATTGGGTTGTATGTGGCTCTAAGAAGTCTAGCACCTTCAGTGGCTACAGCCTTGGTCAATCAATCTCATCAGTCAGACTGAACCAGGTTGAGGGTAATCTAAAGACCTCAGACTCATCTGTGAGTTAGGGGGTGACACATGTGAAGATGACCCTCAGAGGAAGGGGCAGATGAAAACAACTTGTTCCAATGCCAGCCATGAAGGCCACTGAAGCAGGTTCTGTGGCAGACTCTGAGGTCATCCACTGCATCCTGGACCATCATCAGTCATCCTTCCTTTTGTCTTCCTGCTGGACCTTGATGACTCTGGAAGACAGTGAGGTTGATGGTTTTGTGCAACTCTGCCTGGCTGAAATCCAGTTCACGTGCAAATCAAGACATCAATCATGTTGTTACTGCGCCTCTTCAAAAATGAAGGATGAACCATAGCAGCCGGGCATTGTGCCCTTTACAAATATTATCTAGTACTCCCTACGAGCTCTAGAGCAGTGGCCATTTCTCATCTCCCACCATGGTTTCCAGTTCAAAACCCTCCACAATCTGCATCTTCCAGGCTATTTGCATGCTATTCATTCCAGTAGCCTTCTATTCCCAGAATTCCCTCTGTGCTTTTTCACAGGCCTGGAATGCATTGTCTGCCTCTTGAAATACAGGATGACTGGCCCAGAACCTTCCTCCAAATGAAGATTCTAGAAGAAACTCCCCAGTGGGAGATGAGGACCACAGGAGAGGAGGGATGTTTCAGGGAAAGAAGGCCCCAGGGAACTTCCAGGGTGAGGACTCATGCTTGAGGCATGGTGGCAAAGTCTGGAGAGCTGAAGAGAAATGGCTGGCATTTGGCTGGCCTGGACAGAGGCTTCCTGTAGAAGGTGGGGCTTGAGTTGAATAGCTTGGCAGGACCATCAAATTCATGTTAGGGAATAATGTTTAGGAAAACTGGGAGAGCTCATTGGGACCAGGTTGTAAGACATCTACAAGGCCAAAGAGAAGAGATTGTATCTAATTCTAGAAGTAATAGGGAACCATCAGAGGTTATTGAGTAGGAGAGTGGCATCATCAGATTTGTGTTTTTAGGAAAATCACTTTAACAGCTGGGTAGAGCATGGGTTGGAGTAGGGCAAAGACACAGGACAAGAGTCCAGTGAAGAGGCAACAACGACGGTCCAGGTTAAAAGTGTAAGGGCCTCAATCCTGATGGTGGCCATTGAGTGGAGGGAAGAAAATGAATGTCAAAGGGGTAGTGAGGGTAGAAAATATCCTACCCAGCTGATAAGCAGATTCATGAGCTGGGCTGATGAACAGATGTCAAAATATCCACAAGGGTTTATGGGCTGGTAGACAGGCAGGCTACAGGCCGGAAAACAGGACCCCTTGTTGGTCAAGGGCTCACAGCCATCTTCCCACATTGGGTAATAGGGGGATAACAAAGGACGAGGGGCAACCAAAATAGCTGGGGGCTTTCCATGTCATTGAGTCACTTCTACCATGCTGGGCTCAGTCACTGCAACAAAGCAAAAACAAGGGTGGAGGACCTCTAGTTAGCTTCCTATGATTGAGCAAGTGAACTTACCATCTGCAGTTCATAGCTCTGAGGCCTAATATACAGATTTTATAATTACTACTTATATGGAATCATATCAAACTGATTCATACTCACTGGAATAAAATAGGGGTCCAATTAATCATCTGTAACACCCGATAGATTAGCATATGGTGAGGGGCTCCTTTAGCCCCTCAGTCTCCTCTTCTAGCCTGCCCTCAGAGAGAAGCACAGGCATTGCAGATCACTGCCTAATCCTGGCTGTATCTCATCCTTCTCTGAAATGAGATTCCTCTGGGGACTCCAACTTGGAGAGGCCAACCCTGCTCACCCCTTTTGTACCCAGATTCCCACTTGACCACCATGCCCAGCTTCCTTTCCCTTTTCTCTCTCAATGACTCTTTCCTCATCTTGTCAGCTTGGTCTTTTGTCCAAGTCTTCCTCTTCTGATTTCTCAAGTCCTACTAACTTTCCTTCTTTCAGTCTCTGGCTTAAAAAAACAATTCTAAACTTTCCCCTTGTCTTCCTACCCTTTAGCAACCTGTTAATATCTTTGCTCCCTCACCTATATTTAGCAGGTGACCCTGAAGCCAAACTCAACATTAGCGAATAAGCTTTTATAAAGCACCTACTGTGTTAAGCACTAAGGATAGAAAAAGAGACAAAAGACAATTCTTGTCTTCAAGGAGCTCAAAATCCAGTGGGGGAGATGAGCAAACAAATATGTGGATGGATGATAGATAGATAGATAGATAGATAGATAGATAGATAGATAGATAGATAGATAGATAGATAGATAGATGTGTGTGTGTGTTTGTCCTTTGTTGCCAAAGAAGACCATGCCATCAGAGAAATAATGACATGACTTGCACTTGACTTTGTTTTGAGTGAGGGAAGGCTGTGCAAGTCACCAACCGCACTTCTCCAGAGCCATCTGAATCCAGTGACCAGATATTCATCAGGATGTCTGGAGATGACCCAGGATGAGGCAGTTAGGGTTAAGTGACTTGCCCAAGGTCACACAGCTAGTAAATATCAAGTGTCTGAGATGAGACTTGAACTCAGGTCCTCCTGACTCCTGCACTGGTGCTGTATTCACTGCACTACCTAGCTGCCCATGTCCAACTGACTTGGTGCTGTAAGATAGATAGATGGAGGATAGATAGATAGATAGATAGACAGACAGACAGATAGACAGATAGATGATAGATATATGGATAGATAGATAGATGGAGATACATATACATACATACATATATATGTGTGCTATATACTATATACTGACTTTGTGACCCTAGGCAAGTCATTTAACCCTGTTTGCCTCTGTTTCCTCATCCATTGAATGAACTGGAGAAGCAAATGGCAAACCACTGCAGTATCTCTGCCAAGAAAACACCAAATGGGATCATGAAGATAGTCAGACATGACTGAAACAAGTCAACAACAAATGCTATATACACGATAGAGTGGCTGGGTGGTGCAGTGGATAGAGTGCTGGGCTGGAGGCAGGGAAACTCATCTTCCTGAGTTCAAATCTGGACTCAGGCACTTACTAGCTGTGTGACCCTGGGCAAGTCACTGAAAGGGATCATGAAGAGTCAGACCTGAGTAAACTCAGGATAAATAGGAAAAAAATTGAGGGGGAAGCCACCAGAATAAGTTGGAATTGGGAAAAGCTTCCTATGGCAGGTGGGTTTTACAAGATGGGTGAGCCACAGTTAGACAGCAGAATGTCTGAAAAAGAATTGGGGGTTTGGGCTCATGGCAAGCTCGAAGTCATCTATGTGATCGGGCTACCAAAAATGAAATCGAATCTTGGACTGTAGTGAGAGTTATTGTTCCCAGAATCAGGGAGGGAAGTATCTCACTGTCCTCTGCATTTGACGGATATCATCTGGAATCTTATACTTAGTTCTGGGCCCAGCATCAATAAACCAGACAGCGTCCCAAGGAGAGCTGCCAGAATAGTGAGCCTGTGCATGTGAGAACTATCTGAAGCAAACGGGTCTATTTGGCCTGGACGGCCCAGGGATGGGTGCTGGGAGTGCAAAGGAAAGTAAATGACAGTTCTTGTCTTGGAGGGGCAGTCTGATGGAGGAGAGGGCCCACAAACAAGCGGGATAGACAGGATACGTTGGGGGGAATCTCAAGGGGGAGGGACTGGCTTTAAGAGGGTTAGAAAGAGGGATCTTACAAAAGGTGGAACTTTAGCTGCCAAGTAAGGGAAAGTATCCAGAAGGCTACGTGTGGAGGAGGTGCCAGCTTCAGTCAGCTGGGCCCCAGAGAGCAAAAGCAGGAAGGGGGGAGGGGGAAGCAGCAAAGAGACTGCCAGAGGCTGGACAGCTTCCTCCTCCTGACACCCGTGCCACAGGAATGGATGGACAACCTCAAGAGGTGCTGGGTTTCTCCTCGTTGGAGCAGAGGCCAGGTGCACCTGCTGTTCAGGGATGCTGTAGGGGAATCCTGGTTCAGGAAGGAGTTGGATTAGATGCCCCTGCCAACTCTGGTGCCCCTGCCAACTCTAAGCTTTGGGAACTCTCCTTATTCACCACAGATCCTTTCTCTCCTGCCTTTTCTCCCACCGGTGCACACACAAATCGTCCTCTCTCCCTCCCCCCCACATATCTACCTAAGCCCCCGGTTTGTCTGAGTTCTCCCACCTCATCCTAAGTCTAATTGTTTGTTCTCTACCCTGAGCCTGTCTGACTGAGATTCAGAAGCTGTGAGATTGAGGAGGATCAGCTCAGCCCCCATTGGAAGAGTCCAAAATACTCACTGTATTATAAGCATCCATTACTATGGGCACAGGTCCTGGGCCATGACCTTGAACTGTGGCCCTGGACTGTGTGGTGGGCCCTGAGAGGCTGCTCCTAGGCTCAGCCTTCTGAAATGGAGAGGACATAAGATGGGGTCAGCTGGACCCCAGGCTCCTCTACAGACACGTGAGGTGTAGGTGCCCCTCAGTCTTTGATCTTGAAGGCTCATTTCCTTCACATTCTGTATTTAAAGATGAAACTCGAGGTCTGGCTTTGCCACTGACTTGCTCTGCTGTCTGGGCAAGCCTGTTCCTCCCCTGGTGTCATCATTTCTTGTCTTAGAGAGTTTCTCAATCTCAGGGAGATCTGAGGCTCATTTGTCACCCTTTCCACCTCTGACCCTTGTGAGAGAAGCCTCAGAGAGCCTGCTTTGGTCTTCCCTTGGAGGAATGGGGGGGTGACTAGGATAGACTGGCCCAGATTGGGGAGGGCAAGTAAGGAGGGGGACAGAAGGGGCTGATGGGAGGGAAAGAGAGCCTGCCCAGCACACTGGGGAAGAGCTCTGATCTACTGGAGCTAATGGAGTGGCTAGAAGGGCAGGAAGAGAGGTAGGGATGGGAGTGGGGAGGGGGGGTGCTTGCTGGGTAGGAAAATAATGACCCGGACAGGCTGGGTCCCCAGGGAATTCCCAGCTATAAATACCCACCCAGACTCGCCCTTTCCCGAGCCCCAGAGGTGATACCAAGAGGGAGAGGGGGTGGGGAGTATCACAGACAGATTTCCCCAAGCCTTGCCAGAAAATATTTCCCTTCCCCCTTGTGGTCCCACCCAAAGCTTGAGTCTCCTCTCCCAGGGGCCCAGGCAGGGGCTCTCTCAGCCTCAGGTTTCCCACACTTGGCACTCCAAGTCTTTTCTCTGTCAGGTCACGTGGGGAGAGTTGGAAGGCCCTGGACATGGTGAATCTGGAGAAGTGGGGAGGGGGTTTGGGGAGTGCAGGGAATGACAACAGTGATGAAGTCTAGGAAGGGCTGTTCGTGGTGGAGGAGGAAGAGTCAGCCTTGCTCTGTATGGCCTCTGAGGACAGAACCTGGCCGGGGAGGGGAGGTACAAAGGAGTTCATTTACACTGGGTGTAAGGAAGGACTTCCCAACCAGCACTCCCAGACTTGAAGTGCCTTCCTGGGAGGTAGGCAGTAAGCTCCCCTTCCTTGGAGGTCTCCAACCAGAGCCTCAATGGCCCTGATTCCTTATAGTGGGAGCTCCTAGGTATATCTGGGTTGGATTAGGTGCTGTTGAGATCACCTCTGACCCACAAATACTCTTATCCTGTGACCTTGTCTGTGCATTGGTCTATCTTGGAGGCTGAAAGTCTGGTTTCGCAGGGTAAAAGCATGCCTCTCCTGGCTGGGCTCCAGGGAGGGATCCTGAAATCTTCCATTCCCAACTGAGTATGAGATGAGGGCCTCTGCTTAGGAAATGGAATGCATCTAGATGCATATCCCTCTCTCCCTTAACACTGCCCCCCCCACCATGCCTGGGTGTGAGTTCTAGGGGTCAAAGGATGCCCAAGTCCTCTCAGCCTAGGGAATGGAGAAGTGGGGGGGGGAGTAGCAGAGAAAATGACAAGGTCATATGGGGCTAACTGAAGCCCACCTAAGAAAAAAAGGGGAGAGATGGGCAGATATTAGGGGAACAGTGAGGGGCTTAGACAGGGACAGTCTGGATCTATGGGTAGAGAACTCCCAGACAGGGCACCCTCCTCACACAGAATGAAAGATAAAATATTTAAATGCCTATTACTGTCAGTCATTGGGCTAATGCAAGATAGTAACCTATCCTTAAGAATCTTACATTTGAATAGACTTGGGAAGGTAACTGAATGAGTGCCAATGACCAGACAGTGGTGACAGCCCACTGATCGTCGTCCAGGGTCCAGGGAGCAGACACCAGAGTTCAGGCAGTGAGACTCAGGGATGGCCAGGAAGGCATGGAGTGGGTCCGGGCACCCCTTCTGCCCATAGGAGCTGCCTGCAACATCGAATGACTGAACATCTTCACCAGGGTCACACAGCCAGGGGGTGTCAGAGGCTGAATTGAAATTTCACTCAGGGGGCAACAAAAATAACAGGAAGAGCAACAAAATAACTATCAAGATAAGAAAGCTACATTATTATAGAGTAACAAAGAACATGATGGTAACAATGTAACAGTGAGAGGAACAGGGCTACGAAATCCTGAGGGTCTGAGGCGCTATGGCACAGACCAGAGCTTTCCAAACTGTGAGTGCTTGTCTAGGGGAAACAGAGCAGTGGGAAGGGGGGGGCGAGGGGGGAAGGGTGGTGTGTGTGACAAAGTAATGGCTCAGATTATTGGATGTCTTTTAGTACAGATCCCTGGTAAATATCGTCACTTTTCCCCTCTAATCAATCAGTTAACAAAGATTAAGCACCTGTGAGGTAGGAGACACTGTGTTAAGCACTGGGGATACAAGAAAGGAAAAAGGCAGCCCCTGCTCCTAAGGAGCTCAGTCTAATGGGGAGACAACATGTGTACAAACAAGCTATAAAATGAAAGACTGAAAATAATCTAAGGGAGAACAAACTAGAATTAAGAGGGCCAGGAAAGGCTTCTTCCAGAAGGTAGGGTCTTGAAGAAGCCAGGAAGGAAAGATGAGGAGGGAGAGTGATCCAGGCCTAGGGCACCATCTGGTTGGTAGATACCAGATGGCACATTGGATAAAGGGCCAGGCCTGGAGTCCAGAAGACTCATCTTCCTGAGTTCAAATCCAGCCTCAGATATTTACTGGCTGTGTTACCCTGGGCAACACATTTAATTCCGTTTGTTTCAGTTTCCTCTTCTGTAAAATGAGAAGGAGATGGTAAACCACTCCAGTGTCTCTGCAGAGAAAACTCCAAAAAGAGGTTGTGAAAAGTCAGATTGAAAAATGACTAAACAGCAACCTATTAGCAATAGCAAGAATCCCAGTTTCACTGATTACATGGTGAGTATATTCAGAGAAGTGAAATGTAAGAAGACAGAAAAGGTAGGAATGGCCAGGTCATCAAGATCCAAATCAGGATTTGATCCTGAAGGCAAGAGGGATCCACTAGAGTTTCTATAGTGGGAGAGGGTTGGTGTAGGATATGGTCAGACTGAGTGGAGGATGGATGGGGAGAGCCAAGGAACAGGAATGAAACAGCAGGCTATTGCTACAAGCCAGGTATGAGGTGGAAAGGTCTGCACCTGGGTGGGAGGCGGGGTGCACGGTCGGAGCAGAAAAGGGGCTCCGGAGAGAGATGTCACAAAGGTGAAACCCACAGACCTTGACAACTGATTAGATATGAGGGTTGAGAGAGAAAGTGAAGTTACGGACAACACAAAGGTTATGAGTTTGAGTGAAGAGAATGATGGCAATGCCCTTGACGGTACGAAGGAAATTTGGAAGGAAGTTGGGTTTTTGGGGGGAAGGGGAAAGATAATGGGTTCAGGATTTATTTGTTCATCTTTTTTTAAAAAATCCCTTAGTGCATATCTGCCTGCTTCCTCACTCCCCTTCCCACTTCATTGAGAAGGAAAGAAAAATAAAAAACCTGGTTATAAATGTTACAAACAAGCAAAACAAATTTCCACTTTGGCCCTACCTAGAAACATACATGTATCTCATTCTGGGCTCTGAGTCATTCACCTTTGTCTCAGGACCTGGGTAGGATGTTGTGCTCTGGGACTGGGGCTGCTCATTACCCTTTCAACATGACTTGTCTTTACCAAAGTGTCACTGTAGAAATTTTTCCCTGGTTCTGTTCCCTTCACTCTTCATGAGATCATACACATTTTCCCAAGTTCTCTCTGAAACCATCCTCTTCATAATTTTTACGGCATAGTAGTATTGCATCTTATTTATATGTCATAATTTGTTCTGCTGTTCTCCAATTTACACATACCTCCTCAGATTCCCATTCTTTGTCAACTCTAAAGGGCTATAGTTTTGTATATCCCTAGAGTTTGCTTGTTCAGGACTGATCTACACCCTCCAATTTCCTTACTCTCCTTTCCCATTCTATGCTTGTCTAAAAAAGATTATCTTATGGAGAATTCACCCAGGGCAAGGGCTCACATGGTCTTTGGAAGAAGAGATACAAGGACATTCTCAAGGTCTCTCTTAAGAGTTTTGGAACTGATTGTGTGTCATAGGAGACACTGGTCCAAGACCACCCAGCGTAGCGTGCTGTGCTCTATGAGCAAAGCAGAACTGAAGTAGATCAAAAGAAACACAAGATGCACAAATTTAGAGAATCCACCCCAGATGTTCACATGGACTATTTGTGCCTGCCTGGTGGCAGGGCATTCCAAGCTCATGTTGGTCTGATCAGCCACAGTCAGACACAATGGAAACTTGACTCTAAAATGGTGACATCATTTTGGTCCTCTGAGGATGAAGGACAACCAAAGTCCCTTGAGTAAGATGTATTTCTGTACTCAATTGTGTGTGTATCCCCACATGTGTACATTTTTCCCTTCTTTGACTGGTTCAGATGATATTAAGGTTCAATATCATCCATTTCCCTCCACTCCTCCCTCCTTTTGGAGGGGGGGGTGGAAGCAATTGTCCAGGGTCACACAGCTGGTAAGTGTCTGAACTCAGGTCCTCCTGACTCCAGTGCCCGTGCTCTATCCACTGCACCACCTAGTTGCCCCCAGTCTTCTCTGTTTGTCTGAATGCATGTCTACTTGAACACCCTGGTTATATGAGGTCATTTTCTCCTGCTTTCTTTTCTTTCTTTGCTGTGTATTCCTCTTCCATTATTCTCTTGAGATCCTTAAGACATAGCAGAGCCTTACCTAACTAGACTTCCCCTATGACCCTTGATGTTGACAGAGTTCAGAGGAGGTATATACATCTTCTCTCCATGTTTGACCATGAGCCGTTTTCTTCTGTTTAGTTCCTCGTGATTGTTCGTTCATGTTTGTCTTTTTATGATGCTCTGGACTCCAGTGTTCAAACTTCAAAGTTTCTTTTCATCAGGAACACTTGGAAGTCCTCTTAATAGAGGTCCATTTTCCTGCTTTGGGCTTAGACTTAGTGTTGCTGGGTAAATTGTCCTCAGTTGGAAGCTTATATCTTTGCCTTCTAGAATATTGTACCCCAAACTGCAGTGCTTTATAGCGGTGGCTGCTACATCATTTGTGATTCTGACTGTCACTCTTCTCTACTTGGTTTCTTTCTTTCTGGCTGCTTGCAGCATTTTCCCTTTGACCTGAAGCTCTGGATTTGGTCTCTGATGTTTCTGGGAGCTTTAATGTGAGGGCTTCTTTTGGGAGGTGGCTGGTGGACTCTACATGTTCACTTTGTCCTCTAGTTCTAAGAGATCTGAAGAGTCTTCTTTCAAGGTTTCTTGACATATATCTAGGCTCTCTTTTTGGTCATGACATCCAGGTAACCTAATGATTGTTAAATATTTTCTCTTCCATCATATCCTAAATTAGTTCTTTTTGCTATGACATGTCTTACATTTTCTTCTATTTTTTTTCAGTCTTTTGCATTTGTTTTTAACATTGACTTTTTAACGTTTTCAAGGAGTTTGTTGCTAGGGAAAAGTTTTGTACCTCTTGTGTCAAGTTGTTAATATTCCTTCTTCTACAACTCTCATTTCTTTTCCAGTTTTCTCCTCTAGCAATCTTATTTCATTGATTAAAAAACCCTGAATTTTTAAGTCTTGCTGCATCTCTTCTAGGAATTCTAGCTCTGCGCTCATTTTGTGCTTTTACTTGAGGCTTTGCTTGTAGATGTTTTGGAGTCATTCTCTCCTTCTAGGTTTGTGTGTTGAACATCTCTGTCATTGTAACTTTTGATGGTGAGATTATTTTTTGTTTGCTCATTTTTATGAGCAACTTCCCAACTTAGATTTGATTTTAAGACTGGATTCTGCAGCATTTTTTAAGGGAAAGTCTGAGCTGGTCCTGTCATTGTAATCTTGGGGGTATTGAACACTGTGCTATTATAGGGTCTTGAGGACAGACCTGACTGGGGACCTGCAATCTTTCAGTGCTCCCAAAGTCTTAACAAGAGAAGACTGCACTAAACTCAGTCCCTATCAGTCCCCTGAAATGTTCAGAGTGACAGAGCTGCAAATTTCCCTTTTGGTCAAGGACTCCTGCCCTGGTCATTTCTCTGCAGGCTTCAGTCTGGGCTGGAGATTGGAACTGGGATCCTGCTCCTCTCCTGTACTCTGAACTACACAGCTGCCATTTGTTTCTGAACTTCCTCTTCTCCCCATACACTGCTCCTTGTCCTTCCTGAGTCTGCCTGTGATCTGTGACTTGAAACTGGGCACTGGATGACAAAGGAGTCAATTGGCTCCTGTTCCTGCACAAGGCTGAGGTGCCCCAGCACGGATCTGGAGGAGACCTGATATGGGTCTGGATCCCATCCCCACTGTCTGCAGGCTTCTCCATGAGTCTCCCTATAGCAATGTGTGCTATAAAAAGGATTCAGTGCCATTTTCTAAATTTACCCATCATGATTTTGTTTGTTAAAGGTTTGGTCTAGGTCTTTTTGGAGGGATTTGGGATAGGGTAGCTCCCTGTACTGCTTCCTGCTGCTGTCATCCTGGAGAGTTCAATTTCAGACATATTGAACTTAAAATATCTATAGCATGTCTGGTTTGATATTTTCAATAAGCAGTTGAAGATGTGAGCCTTGAGGTTAAGGAGGGACAGATAAATCTAAGAATCCCTAGCATAAGGATTAATTGAATCCATGGGAGCTGATGAGATCACCAAGTGAAATAGTCTAGAGGTTGAAGAGAGCTCAGGAGAGAGTCTTAGAAGGTAATCAGAATTATTAGCAGGCATGAATTGGATGAAGATCCAGCAAAGCAGCTTGGGAAGAAGTAATCAGAAACCTCCAAAAGAGAGGAGTGTCACACAAACCTAGAGAGAAGAGAATATCACAGAGAAGAGGATGACTGACCATGGCAAAGGCTGCAGAGAGGTTAAGAACTAAGAAGAGGCATTTAGGGGGTAGGTGGCACAGTGTATAGACCACAGCCCTGGAGTGAGGAGTACCCAAGTTCAAATCCAGCCTCAGATACTTACCAGTTGTGTGACCTGGGCAAGTCATTTAACACCGAATGACTCAAGATAAGTGGTCCCTTTGAAGGGAGCACTTTCAGTTGAGTGATGAAGTCAGAAGCCAGACTGTAGAGAGTTAAGAAAAGGATGAGAGGGAAAGAAGTGGTATCTCCTATTGTCAATGACTTCCTCAAGAAGTTTAGCCTCAAAAGAGAGGATATAGGATGATATCCAGTGAGCATGGACAAACCAAATGAGGGCTTTTGGAAGTTTAGTGAGACCTGGGCATGTTTGGAGGCAGTAGGGAAGATGCAGGTAACCAGGGAGACATGCAAGATAAGTGAGAGAGTGAGCATGTTAGACCATGTTCTGGAAAGGATGTGTTGGAAGGGTATCACTGGTACCCCTTGATGGCTTTGTCTTGGCGAGGAGAAGGGCTGCCTCTTCATGTGAGACAGGGGGAGGGGGAAGAAGACAGTTGGAAAAGGCATCCAAATGACATGAAATGGGTGGGAAGAAGGGGAACCTCTCAGTGAATGGCCTCAGTTTTGTTTTCCCAGTGAAGTATGAGGCAAGGCTCTCAGCTGAGGGGGTGGTAGAAGAGGGAGTCATGTAGGGTTTGAGAAGGAATGAAAAGGTTTGGGAAAGCCACAGCATAGCTAAAATTAGAAGAGAAGCAGGAAACTGCAGAAAATATTTACAGCAAGGTTCTATGATAATGATCTCATTTCCAAGATATATAGGGAACTGTGTCAACTTTTTAAGAATAAAAACCATTCTGCAGTTGACAAATGGTCAAAGGAGATGAATAGGTAGTTTTCTGAGGAAGAAATCTAAGCTATCAATGGCCAGATTTTTAAAACTGCTCTAAATGGTTAATAATCAGAGAAATGAAAATTAATCAACTCTGAGGTACCACCTAACACTTATCAAATTTGCAAAGTCAGCAAAGAAGGAAAATGACAAAATCTGAAGGGGTTGTGGGGAAACAGGTGCATTAATGTAGTGTGGCTGGAGAATCAGGAGAAAGAAACTTCACAAAAACCTAGAGAGAAGAAAGTATCGAGGAGAAAAGGGTGTCAAAAAGTACAGAGAAATTAAGAAGGACGAGACCATTAGATTTGGTGGTTAAGTGATCACTGGTCTAGATACTCTGGAAAGTAACTTGGAGTTTTGCTCCTAAGGCTATTAAATTGGGGAGTATGAGGTATTCAGAGAGGGCCAACACCTCTGGTGGGAGGACTTGTTTTCAGGGCTGCTCATCCACCTTCAGGGTCCACCTTTACTCAGCTCTCCCCTGTGGTTCCAAGAAGCTGTAACATGCGCAGTGGCCACACCTTGGTAAAACCATCTCAGCAGATGACCTCAACCAGGCTGAGGGTAGCCAACAGGCCTCAATTCATCAGTGAGCTAATGAAATGTCTATCACAAGCTTGCGAAGACTTCCCTGATGGAATGGGTAGATGGGACAAGTTTGTTTCAAAGGCAGCCATGAAGGTGGCTGAAGCACATGCTGGGCTGCTCTTAGACCTTGGTCAGATGTTGACCAAGGGATCACCACTCATCTTGTCTTTTTGTCCTGACACTGGACTTCCATGTCTCTGAAGGAGAGAGTGAGGCTGATGACTTTGGGCAACTCTGCCTCACTTACATCCAATTCATAAGCAAGAAAAGACATTACCAGGGATATCTTGGGTCCCCGACAAAAACAAAGGGTCACCACCACCACCAGGCAATCATCTTAAATCCCCAGGGCTTCCTCAGCAAGGCACCAGTGGGCATGCGCACATGCTGATGACGATGAACTCCTTAGGTCCTTTCAAACACTCGTGCTATATTCTCAGTTAACCGTGGAATTCATCCAATTGATCTAGGGTACCAGATACTCAAAGATGTGGTGATGCCAAACAGCCATCTCACCATCAAGGACAGGGTACCCTCAAATCACTTTATTTCCTTTTTTGAAAGGCTCCCTGGCATGGGAGGAAAAGGGAACGTTGTAAATATAATTTATCTAGATTGTATTTCTTGATAGGACTCAAGTATAGGCTTCATGTGCATTTGGTCTGGTTCTTAGGCCCTACGCTACTATAAGCAGCCTCATCACCTCCTGGACTACTGACACCAGCATACAAATGGTGTCTTCTATCAGAGTACAAAAAAGACAATGTGTCACCATATTAGTTATGCAAAGAGGTTGCAATATCTAATCTGTTTACCAGTCAAATGACTTTTCTGTGCCTCACTTTCCTCATTTGTCAAAAGAGGGTGATGGATTCTATGGCCTCTTTTAGCTCTAAATTAATGATCCCATGAGATTAAGTGGTTCCAATAGCATTGCACTTGGAAATGCTGTTCACACCCCTAACTGATCACACTAGGTGTGCACACTAACTGACCACACCCTTGCCAAGCTCCTTAGCTTCTCAATGAGTAGAAAATTCTTAATTTATGCCAAGGAAAGAGAGAGACTTAAAGCTTCAAGCTTTAATTCATAGGTCACATTAAATCAATAGAGAAAGGCAAGTATCTACAAGTTTCTTGGTCTCCTGCAGAGCAGGAGTATAAAAACATCAAGAAGAATGTGGTAGCTGAATACGTTAAGAGAACTAGTAGCAACCTAAAATCAAAACTGAATGAGAAGGACACGTTTAAAATAATGAACATCCTTGAGTGTCATTCTTAATGTACACCCACGTAGCTGTGAAATGGACCATAACAAATAGTGAAGATATCCTTATATAGACCCATACAATATTAATGAAACATCTTCTAAAGACCCTCCTTAATACTCCCTTTCACCCCAAAAGAGGAAGAAAATTGTAGACGTCTTAGAATATATGGTAAAAAGGTCAAACAATTATAGAAATACTATTGGAATAAGCAGGTATCACTTCACCAAACAATAGTACATGCCATTAGATTTGCCAGATATAAGTGAAATTGATTTACTTGTTACCTATAATCTTGGTTAAGTTGTATCTGACTCTTTATGATCCCATTTGGGGTTTTCTTGGTAAAGATACTGGAGTGGTTTGCCACTTCCTTCTCTAGCTCATTTTTCAGATGAGGAAACTTAGGCAAACAAAGTTATGTGAGTAGCCCAGTGTGACATAGCTAATAAGTGCCTAAGGCCAGATTTGAACTCAGGAAGATGAACGTTTCTGACTCCAAGCCTGACACTGTGCACGATGGGCCACCTAGACAGTTTGGTGTTATTATTACCCCTTTCTGTGAAGTTGATACAACAATTGAGATCCAAAGATGAAATCAAAAGGCACTCCCTGAGAAATATCTGCATGGACTTGTCCAATAATACGTTGCCAAAAAAGTATTGAATGAATGGCTGAGTCATGTGGATTTGCTTGTGGGAATGGAATTAGGGTTGAAATGAGCCATTCAGGACCAGCTCCTTGCCAGCAGAAACTCCAGAAGAGTTAGCCTTAAGTACCGGGGACTTAATCATCAAGGTAGAATGTGCCAGGAAATGGGAGAAGCCAGGCAGCTAACCTGGGAACTAAAACCCTACATCCAAAACTCACTGTCATCTAAGGACCAAGAGTTGGCAAAGTCAAATACTGCTACAAATGGAGACCTGCACATCTTCTGGAGGATGACTCAGTCAACAAATTGAACTGTGAGCAGACCCTTCTCACACACTGAACTGTTGTCCAAACAGAAATTTCATCAACGAAAATGTAAGTATGGTGTTCCTATTAGATGTTGCCATCTCAAATCCTTATAATCTCCAAGTTACATGGAACAACCAAAAAAACCCAACCAAACAAAAAATAATCCATATTTAGAGACCCAGAAGAGGGGATAAAAGTCAGATGGGACTTCCCCTGTTAAAGAATTCACAGTGGCTCCCTATGGCCAGTAGGATAAAATGTAAACTCCTCTATTTGACACTCTCAGCCCTCTTCACAATATGGCTCCAACCTCCATTTCCAAGCTAATTACACATTGCTCTCACTTAAGCAGTCATACATTCCAGGTAAAATGGCGCTCTCTCTCTCTGTCTCTCTCTCTGTCTCTCTGTCTCTCTGTCTCTGTCTCTCTCTCTCTCTCTCTCTCTCTCTCTCTCTCTCTCACACACACACACACACACACACACACACACACACACACACACACACACCATTTCCACCACTGACTGTCCTGTGTACCAGGAGTGCCTTCTTTCCTCACTTTCACCTCTAGGAATCCCAACCTGAATTGAAGGCTCAGCTCAATTATGCCCTCCTACTTCAGGCATTTTCTGGTCTTCTCAGTTATTATTGATTTCCTTGTCTACCCCCACCCCTTATGCATTTTTGTTTGTATTTTATACTTCTCTATCTACATACATGTTGATTATCACCTCTCTTTTAGGAAATAAGCTCCTAGAAGCATGATTTAGATGAACGGATCTTTCGAAAGAAGTCAACAGACTAGGAAAACCGCAACACAGGGATTACAACAAGGTAAAGGGGAAGACCAATAAGCCCCAAACAAGGAATGGATGTTGTGAAATTCCAAAAAGCAAGAACTCCATAAAAGACATAGGAGAGGTCCCATCTTCACCCCCTGCAGAACTGGGAGGGTCATGGGTGCAGTACACGCAGTGTATTTTCAGACTCTTTAAAATCTTTTTTTATTTTGGATTTAAATACTAAAACTTAAATACATGATGAGAAAAGAAAAAGAAACATTACAAACTTAAATATTAAAACATCAATACATAATAAGAAAAAAGAAAAGTTATAAATATAAATATTAAAACTTAAATACAAAATAAGAAAAGAAAAAATGCCCTGTGCACAGCAGAACATGAGAAGATTTAAAATAGATAGCAATGAATTTCCATTTCAGGAAAGCCTATATAATAACCACTATGCATTGTGTTGAGAGTTGTCCATCATTTCTCTGCTTCCTTGTAAGTTTCCTTTTGTTCTCTACTGTGGACTTTTTACTTTCTTCCTTTCCCTCCTCTCCCCCAACCCCCATGAAAGTTACAGTTAAGCATGGATATATTTATGTATAGATATATACATACACATAACGTATATACACATACATAAGAGACTTTTTCAATTGATTGGTTTTTGCTGATTTTTTCTCCTTCCACATTTTTTCTTTAAAAATATTCCTAGTTATATGGGATGACTCTATGGAAGAGGAGAGGAGAGGAAATTTTATTTTGAAAATAATGCAAATTTATCAGGAATAGGGACTATTTCCTTTTGTCTTTTTATCCCCAGCTCCAACAAAGGATCTGGAGCATAATTGGAACCTAATGAGTGTGATGCATGATGGAGATGGTGTTGGTAGAGCAGACAGTTAGTGGTGGTGCTCCTGGAGATATGTCCACCCACACCTGGCGGGTTCCCCAGCGTTCTGCAAGGTAGAGAAGCCCGCCGTCATGGAGTATGGAATCGATTTTAACCACCAGGGGGAGTCAGTGTAGTACTGCAGGCTTTTCAAACACCATTGCTCACCAGAAGACACTCGCCTATAAACTCTCAGAACTCTCTCAACACCAGGAATGAGGACCGATGAAGTGTACCCTGATTCAATATATGTGGATCTAGGAGAATGAAATGGTAATATCACTCAGAATTGTAACTGTGGAAATCTACATATAACTCTGCCTTGGAAATGACCTTCAATCCAAATGGGGAATTCACAGTAGCCACACACAGTTTTATTATACAAATTGTGAGTTCGAGGGCAAGGTCATCCATAGACCGTTGAGCAAGGAGGAGTAGAGGGGAGCCACCTCTTTAGGGTCACTGCCTCCACTGGGCACTTGTTCATAATAACTTCCGTTATTTGCTGAAAGTGGAACCCAGATGCCTTCAGTAGTAGTCATGTGTTGCTATAGATTATTGCCATGGTGTTCATTCCTCTTGTGATGAGCAAACCTTAGTGGCTGCTCCTGGGCAGCCCCCGCCAAGCAGTGGGCTTAGTCAGACAATCACGGGTGACCTGGCTGCAGGGTGGGGAGTGAGGTAGGGAGCCCTTGACCACAGAATCCATTTGTTAAAGGAGATCACGGGAGGCTACTCCAAGCAATGGAAAATGTAAGAGTTCCTTGGGTTTCCTGTGGCAGAATGAAAGAGAGCCTGGGCATTTCATAAGCAAAAATAAAAATTGTTCCCTTGGGGCAAGGGAGGATTTAAATAGCTAAGCCTTGGAGATAGTTGGACGGTTCAAGAGTTCAGAACAGAGAGAGCCAATTCTTGGGGGAAAGCCTAGCTCTTCCCCTCTTATAGGGGGTGTGTGGATTTTTCTCCCTCCTTCCCACAGCCAGGGCATCTGGAAATGGGGATGCTCATCAAGAGGGAAAACCACATTCAGCAGTTGGAGAGCCAGTAGGGAACAGAGACACATGCACTCCAGGCACACATGGCCACAGATGGACAGTCCATGAAGGCAGATTCAAAGAGTAAGGAAGAGGAGCTAACCACAGACTTCAGATAGGACTAGTCCTGTCAATGAAGAATTGGGCTATAGAGGGGGCCTTATGAAGAGAGGAAAGACTTTCCTCTGAAGGGAGAAAAGAGTTTCTATAGGTGTGGAGTCAGGGATTGCTTTGGCCACCCTAGACCCTACAACTGGGTTCTTTTCTTTCCTTGCATTTGCACTGATCTATGGGGGATATCCAAATTCATGTGTTCCCCTATGTATGTTTCACTACCACTGAGATCTGAAGTTGGGCCTGTTCTCCCACAAATGCTGATCGTATGGGAAACTCACCCCAGGTTTAGCTACTGTTCTGGCTACACTATCCTAGGAAATGGCTTCGTTGTATTGATTGATTATTCATGGAAAACTCACAGATGAAGTCTTTTGAGCTACCATAGCAGGAGGCTGGATACACAGGGTATCCCAGAACCCAAGGTAGTAGATTCCTTCCTTCTGATGACCTCACATACAAGCATGAATACAAGTTGGGAGGGGCATCCCAGAGTGGGTGCAACATGAAAACTATAACAAAATGGTGGTAAAAAAAAAATGTACATGGGAACATGAAATGTATCCTGAAGTAGTCCCCGAATGTTGAAAGAATAAATGTTGCAAAGACATTGAGACGGATTATTTGGACAGATGAAGAGTAATTAGGAGTAGGCCTATCGAAAATGGCTAACACTAAACACTTTTTTTTTTTTTGTGAATCACCAAACAGAAGGAATGACTCCAAGGAGCAGCACCTACAAATTGGTCATCATACCCTCCCCTCACACATACCCTCTTCTTCCTCTCTGCCTTGGAAGAGGAGGAGCTGATGAAAAGCCTTAATGAGCTGAGAAGGCTCCCATGCTCACCAGTGAAACACACAAAGACTCATTGGACTAGGGGAAAGATGCCTGTCTCCTAGAAAGTCTACACCTAGTCTACCCCACAGAGAACCTTCTGGAAAGAGCATGTATCCACCTGGAGAAGACCAGCAGACACAGAGTGGTTCCATGACTGTAGTACTGTAGTGTCAGAGAGCATTGGATTCAAAAAACAATACATAACCTGGTAGAGACAGCACCCAAGGGTCCACATTTGTGTTTCTGTGGCAGAAGATCCTGAAATCAATTATCACAAATGCTTGAAAAAGCTAGAGAGGCCCTTGGAGACCATTTGGGATGCATGGTCAGACCTGCACTTTAGGGAACTCATAACTGAAGGGAGAATGAACTGAAATGGGAAACAACTGAAATGGGAGACCAGGCATGTGATGGTGAGGGCTACAGCTGAGTGGGGCCTGTGTCAAAGAAGAGAGAGATTGCTAAGAGAAAATAAACAAGGCTTGGCCACATATTGGATATGAGGTCTGGGGGGTGGTAAGAGAGAATGAGGAGCTGAGGACAATGCCTAGTTTGCAAACCTGCATGATTGGGAGGATAGCCGTGCCTCTCCATTAACGGGAAAATGTGGAAGAGGAGAAGGCTTTGGAGAAAAAGTTTTGGACCAGATATGTCTATGGGACATCTAGTTCAAACTGTGTAAAGGGCCGTTAAGACACATTACTGCAGGAGGTTTAAAAGAGAGTGATAGAAGAGAAAGCAGAGGCATTGAGTGAAGATGACTTTCTCAACGGGTTTAACAATGAAAGAGAGAAGAGATAGGAAGAAATTTTATTTGGAGCTAATCATTTTCATTGACCACTACCCATTTTTTTTACTTTCAATAGCTTGTTTAAATCATTCAGAGTTAAATCTTCTTAATTGTGCACCATTTCTTTTTCTAATTATGTTTCTTTCTTCTTGTTTAAAATAAATTCTTATCTTACCTCTAAGGAATCAATGATCTGACTGGGCAGAGACAGCTGTGATAACACAGAGATAACACCCACATCCGTATCAAGTCTTTTCCTCTTTGTTAAAATGTAGTCAATTTCATTCTTGGGGAATTTTTTCTTTATTTTTTTATTCTGAACTTAAAGACAGAAAAAAAAACATACCCATATACACAGCAGAACACAAAAAGAGCATCCTGTATGAAACTTTGAAGCCTCATTTGAAAACTTTTGCATATGTATATATATATATATATATATATATATATATATATATACTATATATAAAATTTTAAAAACTGTTCTACTTGTGCCTCTGTCTGAATTTGCTTCTGTTCTCTTCTGTGTATTCAGAAATGTTACAATTGTTATTTTAAAATGTTACAATGGCCCTCTTTTCAAAATACTACTATTGCTTAACCCTTGTGTTCTGATCTCCTTGCATGTGTGCACACCACACTCCCAGACATACACACACACACACACACACACACACACACACACACACACACCTGACCTCAATTAACTAAGCGAAAGAAAGGACCAATAACCTCCAAAAAACTTGTAACAAATAAGCATAGTCAAACATACAAAAATGTGTGCCCCCTCTGTACTTTATGTCCATCATCTCTTTCAGAAGATGGATAATGTGTTCATTACTGGTCATCTGGAGTGGTTGGTCATAGCTTTGATCAGAGTTCTTAAGATTTTCTAGATTATTTTTCTTTATTGTTGTCCGTGTATAAACTGTTCTCTCGGTTCTACTCACTGCAATCTGTCAATTCATCCTATCTAAGATTCTCTGGAATTGCCTTTTTTGTCATCTCTTACGGAGCAAAAATATCCTATTACATTAATATATCACCAATGGTTCAGCCATTCCCTAATTGTCTAAGAGGCAATTGAAAGCACCCTCTTAGATTCTTGTTCTCCTCATCCCCTAAAGTCTTCCCTTCAGGATCTAGAATTTTGATTTGCCCCTGACTGTCCCCTCCGTGTTATTCTCCTTCTTAATTCTTAACTTCTTCTATGGCTTCATTCCTGCTTGTTTCCCTGTTGAAATGATATAATCCAAACTTCCTTTGTCCATTTCAGATTAGAGTGAAGTTCATCTGATACCTCTCTATCCTATCTTCCAGGGCAGCTAGGTGGTGCAGTGGATAGAGCATCAGTGCAGGAGTCAGGAGAACCTGAGTTCAAATCTCACCTCAGACACTTGACACTCTCTAGCCGTGTGACCTTGGGCAAGTCACTTTAACTTCAATCATCCTGATGAATATCTGGTCATTGGATTCAGATGGCTCTGGAGGAGAAGTGAGGCTGGTGACCTGCACAGCCCTCCTTCACTCAAAACAAAGTCAAGTGCAAGTCATTCAGCAACAAAGGATGAACACACACACACACATATCCCATCCTCCATGTTTGTGTATTCTTCTCACACACCAAAATTTTGAATAATAGAAAGATTTCCCCCCCTCCTTCCTCTTCTTTTCTATGCTAGTATATTCTTCTTTTTCTCTTTCTGACTCTTTCTCCTCTTAAAATCCTCAGAACAGAACCAGTACAGCCTAAGGACCTCTATTTTTTTCTTAACACTCTCAATACCCTTTGAGGACATCAAAGTTAAAAAAGGTCATGTACATTTTCTCCCCTTAATAAAGTGTTAGCACTACATCAATTTCTTTCAATTGCTCAAATAAATTTCCTTTTCTAGGTTTCTCTGGGCTCATGTTTATATATCCAAATTTCTGGTTAGTTCTGGTCTTTTCATCAGAAATGCCTGAAAGTCCTCTCTTCTACTAAAGGTTCATTTTTTTCCCTTTGTAGATAATTAACATCACAGGGAAAGTGATTCTGTGTTGTAACCTTATATCTTTTGCATTTTGGAATATATACTGTATTCCAAATTTCTGGTTTTTAGTAGAAACTTCCACCATTTGTATAATCCTAATAATCTAGCAACTTGATCCTTAAACTTTCTGGAGACTCACAGTAATTTTTCTTTGCCATGGGAGCTCTGAATTTTGGCAATGACATTCCTAGGTCTTTCCCTTTGGGGGTTCATTTCAGGGGATGATTTGGGGGAGGGCTCTTTCTATTTTTACTTTGTTCTCTGATTTTACTAGATCTGGGCAGTTTTCATTTATGATTTCTCAAAACACGGGATCCAGTCTTCTTTTTTCATCATAATTTTCAGAGATCCCAGTGATTATTAAGTTACCTCTCCTTAATCTATTTTCCAAGCCAATAGTTTTAGACAGCAGATATCTCCCACTTCCCACTATTTTCTCAGCCTTTTGATTTGTTCGAATATTTCCTATTGTCTCCTGGAGTTGTTGATTTCTGTTTGGTCTACTTTAGTTTCCAGGAGGTCCATTTCTTGGGTAGGTTCAATCTTCCTCATTTACTTTGCTTATTTTCCTTCCAGGTCTTTACTCCAAAACTTCTTTTATTTCCTTATTTCAACCAGTTCATTCCTTCTAGGTAGTCTAGAGCTCTTCATTCACATTTCTTCATGTAGTCTCTATGAAAAATTCATTTTTTCCTTTGATGCTTTGCCTGCAGTTGTTACAGTTAGTCCCTCTTTCTTTGGAGGCTCTCTGGATTTGTAAGAATTTTTTTTATACTTGGTGTTTTCCTTGATTTACTCATTGCTCCAGCTTTAGCTCCCGAATTGGGGCTTTGTGCTGGAGCATGCCTCTTTTCCTGTTGTGCTCTTAGGTGGGGTGGTTGGTCCAGCTTCATCGCACCTGGATCTCCTGAGTTTTGTTTATATTTTGTTTTGGTTTTGCTGCTTTTCACCTTCAGGGCTTTAATTTCCTTGACTCTCTGAAGTTCAGAACCCTGGATTTTGAGTGTCTCATCCATCAGGACAGAGGGTTTGGGACCTCAAAGCCCCTGAGCCTTGGATGTCCTCATCTGAGCAGGTGACACAGGGCTAATCTGGTCTTCACTCTGCATTGGTCACTGACTGCTCCCACTCCCTGCGACTTCCAGCATCACTACCCTGGGACTTTCTTGGAGAGGGAGCACTCTTTGCTTTTGCTGTCTCTTGACCCAGAACATTGTGGGCTACACAATTCCCCTTCTGGACTTGCTCCTGTAATTTTGGAATGAAAAATCAAACCTCTACAACTGTTCTATCCTGGAACTCTCCTCACCCCGGAACATCCTCCTATCCATCCCTATGACTTGTTCACTCTCGAATATCTCTTCACAAAGCTTGTCCCCTTCTCCCAAGGGTGAGTTCTTCCTGGAACTTCCATTTTGTGAAGGGGCCAAGTTGGTCTGTCTGCATTCCCCTTGTGGCCCTCTTTCTGATCTTTTGGACTTCAAAAGAATGCCCTTGAATCAGGCACTGTCATAGCTCCATCTCTGCCCTTCCCCTCCCCCACTTTTAAGCTCCTTTTTGTGTGTTGTCCTCCCCCCACCCCATACACACAGACACTCTTTAACTCCTTAAGGACAGGGACTGTCCTTCTTTTTAATTATTTTTGTATTTCTAGCGCTTAATAGACTTCCTGGCATATAATAAGCATTTAATAAATGTTTCCTTCCTTCTCTCCTTCCTTCCTTTTTTCTTAATATCAAATGGACTGGAACTAGTCTCTAAACTGTGAGTGGCCATAGTCAAACATATAGAGCAGGCTAGAGACAGGAAAATCAGGACACAAACAGAAGTTTAATTTCAGAGTGCGGAGAATGATGTATGCATATGGAAGTCTCCTTCCCCCCACAAGAAGGAGGGCTTAACATGCTGAGCTGAAAGCAGGTCTGGACCATGACATAATCAGTTTTTAATCTTGAGTCACTGTTGCCACTGTTCTGCGACAGGAACAGGAATACAGTACCTGTCAATGACAAAGAACAGGGATTGTGAACATGTGATGGATGGCCCTAGGAAAAAGGGGAGCTAAATCCTTCAGTGAACACCTGGTGCTGGTCCAAGCAATACACTTTGCTAGAGGGTTATGTCATCCAGAATGCAAAGGATTATTGTTACACCAAGCTCAGGACACAGCCAGTAGCATACTGGACCTTAGCTCTGGGAACCAGGGTATCTCCAAAATGTTTTGACATTTCCTTCCTTCCTTCCTTCTTTCCATCCTTCCTATAGCTGTCCCTGTCTGTCTCTTGTAGGTATACTTGTGCTGATTTGGCTACAGGCACTGACTGACTTTGTGTAAAGCCCTGGGGTAGAAGTCACTTACTGTATTTTCTCTTCAGATTTCTTGATCATTTGGTCTGGTGTAAACTTCAAGTGTTCATTGGAGTAGGTATATGAGATCTGGGTGACCTCTCTCCTGTTTTGATGGCCGTATTAGCCAGAATGCCTCCAATTTATATTTTGGCATTCATTTTATCCTTCACCTATCCATTCTTTTTTCTTTTAATTCTAATTAATTAATTTATTTTTAGTTTAAAATATTCAGTTCCACAAGCTTTGGAGTTTTAATTTTTCTCTCCCTCCCCTCTCTTCTCCCCAAGATGGCATGCAATCTGATATAGGCTCTACATATACATTCATATTAAACATATTATCACATTAGTCATGTTTTAAAGAAGAATTATAAGCAATGGAATGAATCACAACCAAGATGAAACAAAACAAAACAAAAAGGAGAGAGAGAGCAAATAGTCTGCTTCCATCTGCATTCAGACTCTAGTTCTTTCTCTGGCTGTGGATGGCATTTTCCATCACGAACCTTTTGGAGTTATCAATTCTTTTTTCAAATATAGTGCTTTTTACATAGAGGCATGAGGCTTTAGTATCATATACATATACAAGTCTTTGGCGTCTCCCATTTCTTTCTCACATATTTCTCCCTCTCTTACCTTTCCACTGAAGTCATCAGTTATCAGACCATGTACTGATTTGATTTCAAATCTCTTAGCAAGTTTTTCATAGAACTTCTCTACCACTTTGTCCTCAGTTACAGATGTTGATGTGTAGGGTACAATTATGTTCAATGATCTTTTTGCAAAGATTTATCATCAGCACTTTAACATGTGATGACCAAATATGCCATAAGATAATAACATCCATTATGACTTTGGGGCATGAAATTAAAGCCTCTCCTCCAATTCCTTTCTTTGCCTTTCCTAGGAGCACCTGGGAGCCATCCTTTCTTTGAGCTACAACTTCCATTTTTTGTGGTTTCATTTGTAGCAAGGATGTCAAGACTGATAGGACTTATCCCTCTCTGAGGGGCAGATGCTTTTCTTTACTGAGATTCAACTTTACAGCAATTCTTGGCTGATCCTTGTGTCCTCATGACTGGGGGTTCCAGCAAAAAGGATGGATTGCTGAGCACCATAAGGAATGGATTTTTATGGAGGAGACTCTGTACTCAGCAGGTGGGAGGAGATTTAGAAATACTCTACTCCTTGGGATAGATCCAGTCAACCTTTCCCTTGGACTTACAAAAAGAAGGCAGAATATCTTTTTTCCCTCCCTATCCCAGGAGTAAGGTGTTTTTGCCTGGCTCCCTCTTTGTGTTTCTTTCCCTAAGCACAGGTGATCAAAAATAAAACCACTGAGAAACAGGTGTTCTGAGTCTTGTCAGTAGTAACCTGATGTGTTTGAGAGGTTGGATCAACCTGCACCTGAAGAAACTAAAGAATCATCTTCTGAATTTTCTGATGAGAAAAAAAAATGGACTTAGTGACTTGTTTAGATGTACAGATCCAAAGTGAAAGTGATCTCTGTGTAGAGCGCGTCTATACAGTTTTCTTTACCTCTTGAGAGAAAAGGCTAGGTGGTAGGTGTAGTGGGCTGTTGTTTTATGTTTTAAGTGTTTGTCAGTGTGCACTCAAGGATCCTTTATGGCGATTCAATCAGAGATGATGAGATATTGTTGTGGTAACATGGTCCCTTTAGGAAGTATGGACACATCTCCTAAATGGCCCTGAGTGGCTTTTGCTCACCTCTGACCTCATTGTGGTGAACTAGCAGAGGGGTGGTTGCACCCTGGCCTGGGACACTACATGGCAATCCTCAGCGGGCATAGGAGGGCAGAGCAAAGGCCTTGACAGTGGCATTGCCTGGCACAGGAGGAGAGTGGCAATGCATGGGGCAATGTTTCTACATGGGGCCATGGCAATGTCTGCAGTAGCATTCTGGACTCAACACAGAGGGAAATGCTCTTGTATAGTGGCCAGGATCAATGCCCGGAATAAGGAGAGAAAGATAGTGCCTGTGGTGGTGCTCAGGACCCAACCCAGGGGGATCCAGTACCTGGCACAGAACTCAATCATAAAATATCATTGCATTTACACCTGAGAAATCAGTAAATGCTACAGATCAATCAAATTGTTTTGTTGATTCTTTACACTTTAGAAAGTGATGGAGACAATGTTTATTAACACGTTGATACAAACATTAAATTTCAGTGTGTCCTCCCTTTTCAGAGAGCCCAGTTATTTCAGAGAGTTCAGAGTTCAATTGTTAACCATTTACCAGCACACCCTGCTCACAATCATGTTGAAGAAATTCTGAGAGTTCAAAAAGCTTCATTTGTAAGCTCGTCTAGGGGCAGAGATGTCATTTGTCTTTTTATTTTTTGTATCCCCAGTGCTTAGCATAGTGTCTGGCACAGAGTAGGCCTTAATAAATATTTATTGATCAACTGACTGAGAATTCAGAAATGTTGCTTGACCTTTTCCTTTTTATCCCTTGCCTTTGATTCTCTGGGAGGAAAGCCTTTTGAGTTTGTTTGCATTTCTATGCTACCTACTTAGTCTAAGAGATCATGTGACCCCCTAAGATTGAATTATTGAAGGGATGATGAATTGGTTCATTTTTATTTTATTTTTAAAATTATCTTTTTATGATTAGCAACTTGACAAGCACAAACATTTCCTTATACAACAAACAGAAGGAGAATTATATATAACTCCATGAAATTTTCATACAATTAATTTTACTTTTAACCAAATTTAACGGTAGTTCTGACACTACTGTTTGCATTCCCTTTTGAACTTCCCTTTGCTCTCATTTGAGTATTTGTTTAAATGTTTTATTGACACTTTTTTTTAAATCATTATGCACAACTCTCCCCTTCTTTCCATAGATCTTCTCTTTCCTTTATACTAAGTATAGTCCAACAAAGCAACTCTGAACAGGGGGCCTGTTGGAGAACATGTCTTATTCTGTACCTCTGGTCCATTCCCTCTATGCCAAGAGGTGGGAAGCATATTCTCATCAGCCTTCTGGAGTCTTCTGGTTGATTTCAATGATCAGAGTTCTAAAATCTTTCATCATTATTTTCCTTTTGTGTTTTGTTATATCAATTGTCCTCCATTCTGCATCTGTTCATACAAGTCTTCTCAGGTTTTTCTACACTCATTCCTTTTGTCATTTCTTGAATAATCAATCAATCAATATTTATTTAGTGCCTGCTCTGTGCCAAGCACTGTGTTAAGCTCTGGGGATATATAAAAGAGGTAAAAGACAGTGCTTGCCCTTGAGGAACTCACAATCTAATCAGGGAGACAAGCAAACAAATTACAAACAAGCTATAGACAGAATAAACAGGAAATGATTAACAGAAGGGCAGCACTGGAAGGAAGAGGGGTTGGGGAAGGCTTCCTGTAAAAGATGGAATTTTATTTGGGAAGGAAGCCAATGAATGTGTGGGGATGAGAAGGAAGAGTGTTCCAGTCATGATGGATAGCCAGAGAAAATGCTTAGAGCTGAGAGATGGAATGTTTGGTTCATAGAACAGCAAAGAGGCCAGTGTCATGGTATTGATGAGGTATGAGTTAGCGAGTAAGGTGTAAGAAGACTGGAAAGGGAGGAGGGTGCAGGTCATGAAGGACTTTGAATGCCAAAGAAAGCATTTTGTATATGATCCTGGAGGTGACAGGGAGCCACGGGAGTCCAGTGAGTAGAGGAGTGATGCAGTTCTATCTATGCTTTAGGAAAATCACTTTGGTGGCAGCAATGGGGAGTGACTTGAGACAGGCAAACCCAGCAGCAGATTATTGCAACCATCCAGGTGTGAAGTGATAAGTGCTTGCCCTAGAAGGGCAGCAGGGTCAGAGGAGAGAAAGGGACAGATCTGAGAGATGCTGCAAAGGTGAAATAGACAGGCTTTGGTAAAAGATTGGATGTGGGAGTGAAAGATAGTGAGAATCCAGGATAACTTCCAGGTTATGAACCCGAGAGACCAGAGGATGTGTTGCCCTCTACAGTAGTAAAGAAGAAAGAGAGGTTTAGAGGGAAAGATAAGGAGTTGTGTTTTGGACATTTTTAGTTTAAGATGTCTATGGACATCCAGTTTGAGATGTCTGAAAGGCAGTTGGAGACGCAAGATTGGAGGTCAGCAGAAAGGTTGAGGAAGGATAGATAAGCATAGAGATGGTCATTAAATCTATGAGAGCTGATGAGATCACCAAGTGAAGCAGAATAGAGAGAGAAGAAAGGAGGGACCAGGACAGAACCCTGAGGGGCACCTTCAGTTAGGTGCCCTTAGTTACACCAACAGTTCCAGAAGCTACAGTGACTTAGAAGAACAAGGACTGAGAAAAGGCCATTGGATTTGGCAACTAAGAGATTATTGGTAACTTTGGAGAGAGGAGTTTTGATCAGATGATAAGGTCAGAAACCAGATTTTAAGAGGTTAAAAAGAGAGTGAGAGGAGAGAAATTGGAGGCATCTAGTGTAGATACCTTTTCAGTTACAAAGGGCAGAAGAGATACAGGAGGGCAGGAAAACAGCCCTTGTTCTCATATAGTTGAACCAATTTTCTCTAAATCTTGAGCATCAGACCTTTATCTTTAATATCAAACATCTATTAGAGAAATTTGCTCCAAATTTTTTCTAGTTAACTACTTCTCTATTAAATTTTAAAATGCATTTATGTTTTTCATGAGCATCATATGACTTGTTTTATCAATAGGTGGGGAGAAACTGGGGCAGAAGTCAACTTTTTTTAATGAAAGCTAAATTCATTGGATCGTAGCATCACAAAACTTGAAAGGTGGAAGAGACCTGAGTGACATTTAGTGCAGCCCATACTCAAAAGAAATCTTTAATATAAAACTTAAGCACACCCTCCTTACCAGGGATGTTATTAAGGGCTCACCATACAAAGTCAAAACCAAACAAAACAAACTCTGGTGCCTGCTCTGCCTTTAGAAGCTTACGTCCTTTCTCATGGTTTCTCCCATTCATTTTAATTCTTCCATGCAACACGACTAAGGTGAAAATGTGTTTAATAAGAATGTATGTGTAGAACTCATATAAGATTGCATGCCTTCTCAGGGAGGGATGGAAGAGAGGGAGAGGGAGAAAATCTAAGACTTATGGAAGTGATTGTAGAGAACTGAAAACACAAATTTTAAAAAAAAGAAGCTTACATCCTAATTGTAGAGACCACATGTAAACAATAAAGTACATTCCATGTGTAGGCAGCACAACTGTAGGAAAGACCTCATAGGGAAAGTGAGGATTTGAGCTGAGTCTTAAAGGAAGCTGGGAAATAGAGGTAAGGAAAGAAAGCATTATAGAAACAGGGAACTTTTCCCAAGGAGAATGGAGTGACCTTCAGGACTGGGCCCAATGGGTCATCCTGAAGAGAAGAAGGTCCAGGACAGAGTCTTGGGGGACCTCCATAGTTAGGCACAGCTATGGTTGGTTCATCTTCAAAGAGGACCAAAATGACATCACCATGATAAAGTGAAATTTCAGTGTGTCTGACTACGGCTGATGAGACCAATACTGTTGCACAGTCAAATGCAAGGTTCTTGAGAGAGACCTTGAGAGTGTCCTTGCATCATTTCTTCTGGTCACCATGTGATCACCTGCCCCACAAATTAGAGCTCTTCTCCAAATGTGAACATTTTGCTATTGACTTGGAAGGAAAGTTGAGCCAACACACAGTTGGCAACAGTGGAGCAGAAAAGGAGTGGGCAGCATTCAGAGATTTGGTGTACAGCACTGCATTTGCTCATGTGGGTCAGAACACTCGCAAACACCAAGACTGGTTTGATGAAAATGATGGGGAAATTCAGAAGCTGCTAAATGAAAAATGAGAACTCCACAGGATTTATCAGCAGGATAGTTCATCCACCTCTAAGAAGGCAGCATTTAATTCCATCAAAAGCAAAGTACAAGCAAAGCTTAGAGAGAGGCATGACTCCTGGCTCAGTAAGAAGGCAGATGAAATTCAGTTTTATGTTGATAGTAACAATCCAAAGCACTTTTATGATTTCCTGACAGCTATTTATGGACCAAAACCTATGGTGTATCACAACTACTCAGTGCTGATGGAGCCACATTGATTAGTGTTAAGGACATGATCATGGAGAGGTAGGTGCAGCTAATAGACTATTGGAATTACAGTTAGAATACCTAAATACAAATTCTGCCTCAGCCATTTACTAAGTGTTGGGAGGGTGGGGGGAGCCCTGGGCAAGTCACTTAATTTGTCTCAGCCTTATTTGAAAGCTGGGTGTGACTAGATAAAGATTCAACCAGAGAGGGGAGGGGGAAGGGAATAAGCATTTGTATAGCACCTGCTATGTGCCAGGCACTCTGCTGAGTGATTTTTACAATTATCTCTTTGGATCCTCACAAATATCATGTGCTGTAGGTGCTATTTCTATCCCCTTTGACAGTTGAGGAAACTGAGGCAAAGGTTAACTGACTTTCTGAGGATCACATAGATAGTAAGCATCTAAGCCTAGATTAGAATTCGGGACTTTATGACTCTGGGCCCAGAGTTCTATCCACTGTGTCATCAGTGATAGGAAGGATGGTGGGAAAGGACAGTAATGGAGAAGTTTAGGTGGGGCAAGGTTTGGGGAGAAAGATAATGAGCTCATTTTTGAACACACTGAGTTTAAGATGTTTATGGAGTATCCAGTTTGAGAAGCCTAGTAGATGGAGATGCAAGGCAAAGTCAGGGGAGAGATCAGGGCTGGAGATCTAAGAATCATCAGCATTGAAATGACCATTGAGTTCAAGGGAGTTGATGTGATTACCAAGTGAAATAGTATAGAAAGAGAAGAGAAGGTCCAGGGCCGAGCCCTGTGGGATACCCAAGGTCAATAGGTATGGTCTGGAAGGAGACACAGCAAGGAAGATCAAGGACTGGTCATGGAAGTAGGAGGATAATGAGCAGAAATTAATGTCAGGAAAACCTGGAGAGAAGAGTGTGAAGGAGATGAGAATGATTGATGGTGTCAAATGTGGAGATGTAAAGAAAGTAAACTGAGTAAAGGCCCAGTAGAGGCTGTGCTTCCATAAGGAGAAGGCCATATCTTCACAGGCAATGTAGGTGAAGGAGGAGATAGTGTCAGAAGGCATTTGATGTGAAGTGAGGAGGAGGGGAGAAGAGGGAACTTCGGGGTCTTGATTTGTATAATATTGAATCTATAAATTAATTTAGGAGATATTGTCTTTTTGATCCTAATGGTATGACCCATCTCTGAACAATTATCATCTCTTCAATTATTTTCTCCCCCTTTTTTTCTGTCAATGGTGCTTTGCAGTTATATCCACATATCAGACGTTCCCCCTTTTCCTACTTGGGCAATTTTATCAATAGAAAAGGGAAAAAACAATGATAGCTATGACAGACACTGAAAAAACCAGCTCCTTAAAGAAGGATACTCATCTTAGAGCATCCTCTGGGCATCAGAGCATCTTATTTCTGTACAGTGTGAGGACTTTAAAGACTGGTAGATGAGAAACACTAAAAGCTAGAACTGTTTGGGGACTATGAGACAATTACACATTCCCTCGTTGCAATATGACTGACAGAAATGTGGATTTTGGTTTTTTACCATAACACAGAGATGAGTCATTTCACACAAGAGACCCTGCTTTAGCTCCATAGGCTTGATTAAGACTAGATCTCTGAACAGATCTGAAAAAGAGTTCTCAGAATTGGCTCCAAGAATTACTGCAAAGCTGGGTCACAGCAGGACTTCGGAATCTACATTGTCATTAGTTGCTTGAAATAGTGGATTAGAGGGAAAGTTTTGCTGCTTGACCAAGCTGATTGGAGGAGAAACTTTGCTGTTTGGAAGAATGCATTAGGGAGGGGCGGAAGTTCTGTCATAACTTTTCTCTTCACCTTAGACTGTTCCCTGAGAAGTGGAAATCCCTTGAAAGTCGGCCAAGGGAACAGCCACAGTAGAGCTCTGCTTATCCCAGGCTTAGGGGAACTGCTTGTAGCTGACAAAATATACTGCCCCAGAGCCCAGGCAAGGGAGAACACTTGTAGCCCAAGGCTGAAGGCTCTATTTTCCTTTAAAACCTTAATTTAAAGGCTTAAAGCTTTTCTTAAAGGCTTAACATAGCCTTGGCAGTAAAGAAAAGGGGTGGTATTTAGTACCCCTTTTTATGCCTGAAAGCCTAGCAGGAGAGTAGAAAGACCTAGGAGAGGAGTTTCACACCATAGTCCAAAGTTGTAGGTTACCCTGGCTGGACATATGCGGCCCTACTTGTCTGTCTCCATGTTCTGGTTTCAGAAGATTGTAATCACTCTCTTCCATGGGCAATGTGTGTGTTTTGACCTGAATCTGACTCAAGCCAGTCTCCTGGTGTTGTGGTGGGCTCCTTTCAGCAGTATCTGACTCTCTGTGACCCCATTTGGGGTTTTCTTTGCAAAGATACTGAAGTGATTTGCCATTTTCTTCTCCAGCTCATTTTACAGATAAGGAAACTGAGGCAAAGAGGGTTAAGTGACTTGGGAGGTCACATAGCTAGTAAGTATTCGAGGACTGACTGGAAATCAGCAAGATGAGTCTTCTTAACTCCAGACCTGGCCCTCTATCTACTGTATCCCTAGATGCCAAGTCCCCTAGTAGTTTGAATTAAATACTGGTACAAAGTGAGATACTCCTAGGTCATTCTGTAGTTACCAAGAGATTTACTCAGCTATGGCAGAAAAAGTTACTGTTTGTCCTTCATTCTCAAAGAGGATCATTACATCAGGAAGTCGATATCATGACTTGCAAATGAATTGGATTACAGTGAGGCAGGGTTGTGCAAAGTCACCAGCGTCACTTTCTTCCCTGGAGCCATCTGGGTCTAATGGCCAGGTATAGATCCGGATAACTAGAGACAGTCTCCTGCATGAAAAGTAATTCATCCTGGGAGAATGAATCAGGAACAATTCTGTGGCTAAGGTAAAAGATAGGACCCAGAAGCAGGCCAGGATGTAGAGTTGCCTGACCTCCAGCAGATTAGAGCTAGGTTCCTAGCCTAGTTGGTCACAGGAGGCCTTCTACCTTCACAGCCTCCTGGAGCCAAGAAGAGAGAAGGTAGGAAGTAAGCCAAATTACTGAGATCAGTACCCCTCCTAGTGCACATACAAATAAAAAATTACTGCCTTTTTGGCTTCACAATCCAGCTCCTTCCCCTGCTCCCCAGTCATTATTGAGTGTGATGGCTAGTGGAAACTTTTCAAGAACTTAAAGCTGAAGTAGATCAGACTCTAGGCCCGAGTTTAAATTTCTCAGAAATCATATGATATGGGGAAACTTGATGTTGTGAAACCACCTGTCACCCCTCTCCCCAGATTTGCTTAACCCATTTCCTAATCAAATTTCTGAAAATAAGTTGCTTGCTCAGGCTCTTAACCGAAAGGGTAAGGGGGATGGGTTTGTGGTTTTTTTAGCTATGTGACCATATTTCTGCTTCTGTACTGTGTCTCCCGTCTCTAGAGAGAACTTAGAGAGGGTGATGCCCGCTTCTTACAAGAACCAAATAAAGGACTTTCTGTTTATCTTTCAGATGCTTCCAAGCAGTCAATTTGAGTAGGGGTCTTGCCATCCCACACATTATGGATGGATTACTTCAGTTAGAAACTCATGGCCATGAGGAACTGGCTAAAAGGATGAGTGTGTTAACTGATGCAGGAAGAGAGAAAAGATGGCAGGAAATGGACCTGCTTAGGCTCCCCAGGGCACTTCCCTTCTGAGTTCTAGATCATCCTCCTCCAGGACACATGGCACCCAGAGTTTAGGCCTTGGGCCCCATCTCTCTCTGACAATGAGAGACAAGGTGCTCCTGAGGCACAGAAGAGCCACCAGGATAAGAAATGAGAACTCCTTGAGTTGATTCATTCAAGCAAAACTCACATTGTGATTCACCAGCTAAGCATCTGAGAGACTGTTGCAGTTGCCTTGTACTCAGGTGATGAGAAAGTCACTTCAAGGTTGAGTCCTTAGTCCCCTGATCCAACCAGATCTCAAGGACTATCTCAATACCTTTTAAGAAAAAATTAGCATCACTTGCATGACTGACAGGGAAAAGGAAATTGCTTCTAGGAAAGGGTTCTGGGAAGACAGTGAAGTACATCATCCACAAACAAGACAAAATAGTGCCTCAGGATGAACATAGAGCAGCAAAAAAATAAATAAGGTTGGGGCAGAACAGTGGTTCTCCTGGGACAACCAGAGAAGATCTGAAGAAAGTTCTCAGGACTGAGGTTTGGCCTGAGTGAAGTGTGCAAACAACCATAGACCAGCTCCAATGAAACTGCAAGCAGCAAGCCCTGAGGGTACCTGGGTTGGAAGGTAGCCCCAACCTCAGTCACAGGAATTTTCACCTCCTAGACAAGGAGGGGAGTCAAGGGACTGAAAGTGGGGGAAGGAATATGGGGGGAGGGGGAGAAGATTGTCTCTGCTGACAAGGGTTACCAGACCCAGTTGTGTTGCTGAGACACAGTCCTGGGCAAGAAGGAACCAGTACATACCCAGTGAGTACAGAAGTGGTGGGGCAAGGATGCTGCTGGCTGTGGGCACTCACAGGAGAGCTAAGTTCTTGGTCTTGATTCCAGGCCAAGTTATAAAAGACCGAGAAATAACAAAACAAAATCTAAAGAATGAAAAATTAGAAGAGAATGTGAAACATCTTGTAAGAAAAACAACTGGTCTGGAGATCAAGAGAAAACATAATAATAATCAAATTATTTGAAAGCAATGATCAAAAAAATCTTAATACAATAATACAAGAAATAATTAAAGAAAATTATCCTGAAGGGTTAGAACAAAAGGGGAAAGTAAAAATGGGAGAAAAAACTATTCATCACCACCTAAAAGAGATCCTAGGAGGAAAACTTACAGGGAAATCATAACCAAATTCCAAAACCCCCAGGTCAAGAAGAAAATATTATGTGAAACAGGAAAAAAAATTCAAATATGGCAGAGTCACAATAAGATTACACAAGACCTAGCAGAGGCTACACTAAAAGACTTCAAGTCTTGGAATACTATGTAATAAAGAGCAAAAGAGCTGGGGTTGTGGCCAAAAATATCATACCCAGCAAAGTTACATGTAATCCTGAACAGGCAAAAAAAGGATATCCAATGAATTGACAAACCTTCAGGATTTTATTGCAAAAAGACTAGAATTTAATAGAAAATTTGACAAACAAAACTCAAGAGAAATATAAGGTAAACATCAAAGACTAATTACAAGGGAATTAATAAAAACAAATTGTTTACTTTTTATATGTGGAAATGTAAACCCTATGTCTAAGATTGTCATTGTAATTAGTTAGTTCAAAAGATAGAGTGGGGCAGAGATACATATGGTGTGATTTTTTAAAAAAGTAAAGTGATGTAGAAAAAGGTAAAAAGAGTACTATCTCATACAAATGAGGTGCAAGAGGAAGAACTGGAACAGAGGAATTAGATGGGGAGGAGAGGGGGTAGTTCTGGAACCCTAATCTCATCGGGAATAGGTTAAAAAGTGAACAATACATATTTATCTAGAAGGGTGTGAAAGTCTCCTAAATTCAGAAAGAAATAAGTGGGTAAGGGGATAGGGAAGGGGGAGAGAATAAGGGAGGGATAGGGAATAGGATAAGGAAGGATATAGAAGGGTGTGTAGATTAAGGGGAATGGGATAAAGAGGGAACAAGATGTGTATGTGTGTATGTATGTGTGTGTGTGTGTGTGTATTTAGAAGGGTATAAAAATCTTCTAAACTCAGAAAGAAATAAGAGGGAAATGGGATATGAGGGAAGGAGAAGATAAGGGAGGGAATTATTGGAGTGGGGGGTCGGTTAAGGAATAAGAGGTCTAGTTAGCTAGTAAAAGTAGAGGAGTGAGGAGGGATAGGAATAGGGTGAGAAGGATAGTGAGGAAAAAAGGAAGGAGGAAAATATATAACAAGTAATTGTAGTTTAGAATATTAATAAGATGAATTTACCCATAAAATGGAAACTGATAGCAGATTAAAAATTTGAATTCAACAATATGTTGCTTTCAGGAAAGGCTATAAAAATGAGAGATGCACGTAAACATAAAATAAAGTCAGGAGTAGAATTATGTAAAAAAAAAACAGGGATAGTAATCACAATGTCAGACAAAGTTAAAGCTAAAATCAGATTTAATCAAAAGTGAAAAATAGAGAAACTACATTATGTGTCAGTCATATTAATTGATAGTTTTAGGTCATATAAAATAACTACCCAGTATTAAAAAAATGAGAGTATCAGACATAGAAGTCATAGTAATATAACAACTTTGATAAGATCTAAATAATTGAGGTAATTTTTATTGTGTGTGAGTAGGTAAAGCTAATATAAGTTTTTAAATGGCAACTTTGCATATCTATTTATGTAATTCCATCTCAATTAAATTGCTAAAAAATATCTTACTGAGTCAGAAAAAATAACAACAAGGTTCATTTGGAAAAGCAGAGGGTTAGGAGCTTCAAGGAAATGAGGGGGAAAAGATATGAAGGAACTAGATTCAGTAGTACTAGTCTTTAAACTATATTATAAGGTGAGAGTAGTGTTGAAGTGTAAAATGGATAATTTTGATTATTTTAGATTTAAAATTTCCTGCATACATAAAACCTCTTTAGTCAAAAATAGAGAGAATGGAGAAAATTGGGAGAAAACTCTCATAGACTATCCCCTAGATAGAATGTGATTGGGTTGGAATATTGTTGTGGTATAGGAAATGATGAGTTGGTGGATTTAGAAAAATATAGAAAGACTTGGACTTATGAAGGAAGACGTTATCCACTCTCAGAGAAACAGATGACAGTGGAAATAAACATAATATGATCTTACATATATGCGTTTGAGTGTATATGTGTTTGTGTGTGTTTATAAACACCTATGTATATGTATGCATATATTGTATATATGTGTATGTATATGTGTGTGCATGTGTATATGTGTGTATGTGTGTATCTGCACTTAATTATAGCCTTCTAGGGAAAGGCAGAAAGTATAAGGGGGAAAAATAAACTAAAAAATGCACAGCAGAGGACAAAAGAAAACATATAGGGGACAGAGCCAAGATGGTGAAGTAAAAGCAGAAACTTACTTGAACTCTTCCTCAAACCCCTCCAAATATCTGTAAAAAATGACTTCTAGAGCAGCAAAACCCACAAAATGACAAAATAAAATAAATTTCCAACCCAAGATAACCTGGAAGGTCAACAGGAAAGGTCTGTTGCACCACACAGGGAGAGGAGCATAGTCTAGTGTGGGCTGCACCAACACAGACCAGGCCACCAGAAAACCTGGAGCAGGGCTCAGGGCATCTGAATCACTGGCAGTTGTGATGATTTCCAGACTTCTCAACCCACAAACCACAAACACCAAAGACAACTTAGAAGGTTAGTAGGAAAGGTCTGTCAGACCTGTATGAGAGAGGAGTGAGATCTGACCCCACTTCTGCTTCCAGAGTTCTTGGCCCACAGACAGTGGAGTGGGGAACAAGCAGCTGATCAGAGGAGGCAGGATTATCTTAATTTGTTCATGCCTGGATTTGGGTCCCAGTCCTAGGGTCAGGAGAAACACTGTGGCATGGAGGAACTTGTGACAGCTTTAGAGAAGGAATTCTCATAGTTCCAAGGCAGAAAAGAGTGCTTGTGGTTGCCTACAGACACAGACTAGGAGAGGAATAAACACCTCTCCTTTGATCATACCATCTTGGAAGAAATGAAAATTTTCAGGTTCCTAGAAATATCTCTGAAAACAGCTGCATAAAACCCCTAAAGCTTGAGACAGTACACTTTCTATACTGGAAGCAGGGTCCTTACCTTAATAAAGAGCTCAAAAATCAAGTAATTGGCTGGAAAAATGAGCAAACAGTGGGGGGAAGGGAGAGAATCAGACTATGGAATCTTACTTGGGTGACAAAAAAAGATCAAAACATACAACCAGAAGAAGACAACAAAGTCAAAGCTCCCACATCCAAAGCCTCCAAGAAAAATATGAATTTATCTCAGGCCATAGAAAAGCTCATAAAAGGATTTTGAAAATAAAGTAAGAGAAGTAAAAGAAAAATTGCAAGAAAAATCATGAAAAATGAGTCAACAGCTTGCCAAAAGAGACCCCAAAAATGCTGAAGAAAATAACACCTTAAAAATAGACTAACCCAAATGGCAAAAGATGTCCAAAAAGGCAATGAGGAGAAGAATGCCTTAAAAAGCAGAATTAGTCAAATGGAAAAGGAGGTCCAAAAACTCAGATGAAAATAATTCCTTAAAAATTAGAATGGAGCAAGTGGAAGCTAATGACTTTATAAGAAATCAAAAAATTATAAAACAAAACCAAAAGAATGAAAAAGTAAAAGATAATGTGAAAAACACTGGAAAAACAACTGACCTGGAAAATAGATCCAGGAGAGACAATTTAAAAATTATTGAACTACCTGAAAGCTATGATTTAAAAAAAAGAGCCTGGGCAACATCTTTCAAGAAATTATCAAGGAAAACTGCTCTGATATTTTAGAACCAGAGGGTAAAATAGAAATTAAAAGAACCCACCAATCACCTCCTAAAAGAGATTCCAAAATAAAAACTCCTAGGAATAATGTAGCCAAATTCCAGAGTTTCCAGGTCAAGGAGAAAATATTGCAAGCAGCCAGAAAGAAACAATTCAGGTATTGTGGAAACACAATAAGGATAACACAAGATTTAGCAGCTTCTACATTAAGGAAGAGGAGGGCTTGGAATATGATATTCCCTATGTCAAAGGAGCTAGTACTGAAACCAAGAATCACTTACCCAGAAAAACTGAGTATAATCCTTCATGGGAAAAATGGAAATTCAATGAAATAGAGGACTTTCAAGCATTCTTCATGAAAAGACCAGAAAGAAATAGAAAAGTTGACTTTCAAATACAAGACTGAAGAGAAGCATGAAAAGGTAAGCAGAAAAGAGAAATCATAAGGGACTTATTAAAGTTGAACTGTTTACATTCCTACATGGAAAAATGATATTTGTAAATCATGAGACCTTTCTTAGAATTATGGTAATTGGAGGGAATATGTGTGTGTGTACATAGGTATAGGTATATAGACATTTGTATGTATATACATATGTATATGTATATACATACATAGAGGGCACAGGATGAATTGAATATGAAGGGATGATATCTAAAAACAACTAAGGGGTGAGAGAGAAATCTACTGGGAGAAGGAGAAGGGAGAGGTAAAATGTAGCAAATCATCTCACATAAAAGAGGCAAGAAAGACGTTTTACCATGGAGGGGAGGTGGGGGAAAGTGAGAGGGAATGAGTGAACCTTATTTTCATCAGATTTGACTTAAGGAGGGAATAACATACATACTTAGTAGGGTATGGAAATCTATATTACCCTACAGGAAAGTAGGGGGGAAGGGGATAGGAGAGAGGGAAATGATAGAATGAATGGCAGATTGGAGGAGGATCAGTAATCAGAAGCAAACACATTTGAGGAGGGATAGGTCAAAGGGGAGAATAAAATAAATGGAGGATGAGGATGGAGGGATATATAGATAGTCTTTTATAACGTGACTGCTATGGAAGTGTTTTGCATGACTACATATGTATAACCTATATCAAATTGTTTGCCTTCTCAATGAGGGTGGGTGGGGAGGCAGGAAAGGAGAGAATGTGAAACTTAAAGTTTTAAAAATGCATGTTAAAAATCGCTTTTACATGCAACTGGGAAATAATATATAGAAGCAATGGGTATAGAAATACAGGAAAATAGAAGAGAAGGGAATAAGAGAAGGAGGGAATGATAGAAGGGAGGAAAGATTGGGGAAAGGGGTAATCAGAATGCTCACAGACTTGGGGTGGAAGAGGGAAGACAGGGGGAGAAAATTTGGACCTCAAAATCTTGTGGAAGTGTATGTTGAAAACTAAAAAGAAATTAATAATAAAAAAAAAACATACAAAGAAGCAAAGAAAAGATGGACAGCTTTGTTTTCTTGAAATAGAAATGTACTGCTTTATATTGAATCCTCTCTTATGTTCTGCTGTGTATGTGGCAATGTTTTTTTTCTTTCCTTATTTTGTATTTAAGCTTCAAATAAATTTTAAAACAAAAAAAATAGGAAAAAAGGATATTGTTTCCACCATACTATGCATTAGTGGGACAATCATTTTTTAAAATTTTAGTGACCTAATTAAAGTAGTGCAGTGGATAGAGTGCTGGACCTGAAATCAGGAAGACTCATAAATATTTTATGACAATTTGATGACAGGATGACAAACTGCAAGAACACATTGTATTTAGTCAGAAGTGGCCATCATTTGAGGTAATCAGAGTACAAACACTAAAATGGTTGGCACATGATCATGACAGTTTTGAGTTGCTTCAGAACCAAACTTATAATACTTAAAATATGCACATATTTGTTGTCACAGAAAAAAATATATTTTTAACAGTAACATAATTGGGTAATTTTTTATTGCTAAAGGTGAAATTAAGGAATTTTTAGCATAAAACCCGTAGACCATCATTGAGAATCCCCAAAGGGTTTGTAAACCACTAACTAGGAATCAGTACCTTAAGAAGAAATGGAGGAATACTCACAAAAATGTAAAATATCCAGATTATTAAAAAGATTATTTAATGATCAGGTCCCAGAAAAGAAATGGAAGAATTCATAAATGAATTCTCAAAGAAAAACTCTAGGACCAGATGGATTTACAAGCAAATTTTGCTAAATATCCAAACAACAATTCATTCCAACTCTACACAAAATGTTTCCAATAATAAGAAAAGAAATAATGCTCCTAATCTCTTTCTATGTTGCAAATATGGTCTTGATACTTAAACTGGGGAGAAACATAACAGAGAAAGAACAGTACAGAACAATATGCTTAATGAGCATGGATGTAAAAATTTTAAATATAATGTTAAATAAAATAATACCAACATATTAGAAAGGTTATACCTAGCAACCAAGTTGGGTTTATATTCAGAATGCAGTGTTGGTTTAACATAAGACTATAAATATAATAAGCCATATTAATAATATAAATTATAAAAATGATATGATTCTATCAGTAGATGCTATAATGCCTTTTGATAAAATCTAAAATTTGTTTCTATTTAAAAATCACTGGGCAAAATACACCTTTCCATAATATGGAGAATGGTCTTTTTCTAAATTTAAGAGGAAACAATGTATGTGATAGAGAAAAATTAGAGATCTTTCAAATAAGATCAAGGTGAAGCAAGAATGCCAATTATCATCACTACTATTTAACATATTGCTAAAAATGCTAGCTGTTTTAAAAAGGCAAAAAAAATAAATTGAGAGAACAAGTATTGGCAATAAAAAAACAAAACCATCTCTTTCTTTGCAGATGATATGCTGAACTACTTAGAGAACCTTAGAGAATCAACTAAAAATTAATCGAAATAACATTAGCAAGGTTACAAGATAAATCCACATAAATCATTAGCATTCTTGTATGTTACAAAGGATGCCCAATAGGAAGAGCTAGAAACAGAACTATAAAATATTTAGGAACATATCTAACAAGATTCACCTGGGTACTACATGAATCTAACTATAAAACTTACCTATCCCAGGATCAAAATGGATATTGAGGTTCTTCCTGCATTACCATCTGCTCAGCATTCCCTGGACCACCTGAGATATGCTTTCAGGGAATGACACAACATCTTTGCCACCTTAGAGGCCTCTGCTAGGGAGGTTTCCCTTTCTTGTACTATGACCAAATATGAACTCTCCTTCATGTCGATCTAGTGACTCAGAATTATCTCCAAGTCTACTAGGGATCCTTTTTCTCCCAGGTAAACACCACACACCATGATTGCATAGCAAAAGTTTGTGTTGCTCCCCTATCCAATCAGAAAACAAGAGACATTTCTCAATAATACAACCACTTCATCCCCCAAACACTTTCTAGGAAGGAGGTCCTTGAAACCATTCCAGAGGGAAAGGAAGAATATCCATTTTAGGCATCTGAGCTATTTCTCTAAGGCATATGGAGCTCTGAGGGGGGCAAGGAGCACAAGGCCAAGGAAACTCTGTGCTGAGGAAGGACTAGGGAAGGGCCAGAGAGAATTAGCCAGAATTATATCCCAAAATAGTTCATTCTTATCAGGAAATTTTCCTGGAGAATGAATCTAAGAAATTGTTGGATAAGCTTCTTTCCAGGGTAGTATTGATTTGTCACAGACATGGCTTCAAGTTGGATGCCTGGCTTGGGATGCAGTCATTATTCAGCCAGATGCAAAATCACGCAGTTGTTCATCACTAGGAGCCAAATTCTTGCCCTGAGGTGGCCATTTTGACAGAAACAGGTTTAGGACCACTTGGGTTAGGAATAGTTTGCCTTAAGTTTTCAGATAAAAAAAATCAAAGCCATCTATAGTCATATAAAAATGTTCTGAATCACTATTGATTAGAGAAATGCAAATTTAAAAAACTCTAAAGTACCACTTCACACCCATAAGATTGGCCAACATGACAGAAAAGGAAAATGACAAATGTTAGAGAGAATGGGGGGAACTGGGACACTAATGCACTGTTGGTGGAGTTGTGTACTGATCCAATCATTCTGGAGAGCAATTTGGAACTATGCCCAAAGGGTTAAAAAAAAAACTATGCATACACTTTGATTCAGCAATACCACTGCTAAGTCTATATCCCAAATGAATGAAAAAGGGAGGGGGGAAGATCCTATTTGTACAAAAAAAAAATTTGTGGTGGCTAAGAATTGAGGTGATTAAGAAATTGAGGTGATGCCCACCAGTTGGGAATGACTGAACGAGTTGTGGTTTATAATTGTAATGAAATATTATTGTGCTATGAGAAATGACAAGCAGGACGTTTTCAGAAAAACCTGCAAAGACTTGCATTAATTGATACGAAGTGAAGTGAGCAGAACCAGGAGAACATTGTACATAGTAACAGCAACATTGTACAATGAACAGCTGTAGATGACTTAGCTGTTCTTAGCAAAACAATGATCTAAGACAATCCCAAAGGACTCCTAATAAAAAATACTATCCACCTCCAGAGAACGAACTAATGTTTGAATACAGACTGAAGCATATTATTTTTTCTTTCTCTTTTTCCTTTCTTTCAGTTTGAATCTTGTCGCATAAAATGACTAATACGGTAGTGTTTTACATGATTGCATATGTATAACCTATAACAAACTGCTTACCATCTCAGGGAGGGGATAGGGAAGGAGGGAGAGAGAGATAGAATTTCTAACTCAAAACAAAATGAAAAAACAACAAATGCTAAAAATTATTTTTACATGTAATTGGGTGGAAATAAAATATTATTTTTTAAAAAAGGAATAACTACCTTATTCTTAGTGAAAAGGAATGAAATCACCAAACAAAAATATCCAGATTGACACTGGACCTCCTTCCTGATGTCTGTGATCCTTGTTACAGTTTCAACTGGTTGTTTACGTATTTCTGTAATGAGTGGTGCCATGCGTCACCTATATGCAACACGATGCATTGGCAAAATTCTTTCCTTGGTCTTGACCCAAAGGAAAGAGCCTTTGATGGTCCACTCCTGTGGTCTCCATCCGCAGACCACATGGCTAAACCCACGGCCACGGGCAACTTCAAAGCTCTCTCACAAGCCAGCCACGCAACCTAAAGTTCAACCAACGGGAGGGACTTTCCAGCACCCCTATTCCCTAAGGTATCTCCTGTTACAAGATCAGTGGTTGCTGAAGTCCAGTTGTATGTGCCTATCTTGTAATAGATAGAACTATCAGTTAACCAGATTGTTCCTCAGAAGCCATGTCCTTATAGATGGGAACCCATTGGGCTAGTGGAAGAGTCAAGGTTCCAGGGTCTGGACTGAAAGTCTTATTCTCTGGCATAGTCACTGCCTATTTGTGAAGAGCAGTGCACCAGAGGGAGTCACGTAAGCATGATTTCTAATATGCCTTTTCCATTTACTATACTCTCTCCATCTTGTTTAAGGGACCATGTTACATCACTCAACCTATAATAAGCAATTCTGAAAAAAGGGTGAATGTATGACCCAGTACCACTGTGTTCAACTGTAACTAAGGCCCAGCAATCACCTGCTTTTCAAAACTGATACAATGAATGGCTGCTCTTAGGAGCTTTGGAATCCCCCAGCCCATCATTAGAGAGTGTTGCTTTCTAACTGGGGTGATAAGTGTTGTCCACTTCATAACTATACTTCTAAGTACAGAATTACTATGGACATGGGCCGTTTTTACAAATATGCCCCATAGAGAAGAACCTGACAATAATTGAATGTTGCACCATGCAATCTTACATCATGGTTCCTTTGTAGTTTAACTCCTTTTTCTGGTTGCTTGCAATATTTTTTCTTTGACTTGGTGTCTCTGGAATTTGGTTACAATATTCCTGAGCATTTTTGGTTTGAAGTTTCTTACAGGAGGTAATTGGTGGATTCTGGGTAGTTTCACTATGCTTCCAATTCTAACAAATCTTTACAATTTTATGTTATGGGTTTTTTTAAGTATGGCATCCAAGTTTTTGTCTGATCATAATTTTCAGGGAGTTTAATGATTGTTTCTCCCCTGTTGTGGCTCCTTTTCCAGAACTCGGAGGCTTCAAGTCCATTTATTGGTGCTTCCTGTGGCTTCCCAGGTGTAAACACTCTTACAGATACCACTGTCTTCTAGACCTCTTTTTTTCCATTCTGGACTGTATGTAGGATATTATTTTTGTTTCTCTTTTTCTGTTTTTTTGCTGTCATCATCTTACAGAACTTTCAGGTGAATTCTGTGTCTCACATTCTCTGAAGGGTGATGTTGCAGGTAAAACCAGAGGCATGGGGTCATCTGACTCTTCCTCTGGGATAGGTGGGAGGAAAGCAGATGATCTGTGAATCTGCGTGGTCCTGACACTGATTATTGTGGGATGACTAGAGAAATGCAGAAATGTAGCAGTAAGAGGGTGGCTGGATGGTTGGGTCAGGTTGGAAGCAGAAAGAGGTTCATATCCAGTTTCTCAGCACCTGATTGGTAGAAGGGTGTTGGTTAATTTTGCTAAACTTTTCTTTGTCTTTTATTGTTTGTTGCAAGACGTGTGTGTGTGTGTGTGTGTGTGTGTGTGTGTGTGTGTGTACAAACAATATGACATTATAAGGCATTAACCATTGCACAGAGACATTCGAGAAGAAATATGGACCTTCTAGTTACTGACTTGTTAAGGACCAGCTATGCCATGGTGGGCTTTAAAAAGCAAGCTGGCCTCACTCTAAAAAAGTGAGCTTAAGCGTCTGCTCTGGCAGAAACTCTGAAGACTCACCTATACTTCTTGCAGAATGCAGTAAAGTACAGAAGGGAATTTCTCTCTCCTTCTTTCTCTTCCCCCATACCATCTTCTACAGCAGTATGTATGGTCATAGGAGACATATGCCTGAATATAGCCTGAAAGCTGAATTTAAGAACACTACTTTGTGAACCCCAACCTTCTGGGTAAAGAGAGTTGAGAAAAGAAAGAGACTGGACTCTACTGCTCAGAAGAAGGCAGGCTTCAGAGCCCAGATTCTAAGGAAGCAGAAGTGGGAAGATGTCCAACTAGCCTTAGGTCAAGAGTTCTAATTCTATGAAAGACCATAGCAGTTCTGTAGTCAAAAAGTTCAGGCAAGCCAGGTGCTATAGGTGGTGGAGAACATGGCCAACCCGAAGAGCTGCATGCCATGCTGAGAGTAGCCCAAGGAGCCCAACAGAGTAATTCATTAGACCAAGATGTAACATCCAATGAGTGACAGGTCAGGGACATCACAAAGGAACCACAGGGTTCCCTATACTATCATAAGTGAAAGCTACATCTCCACATATGAACCCCAACATGTGTAAACTCTGGACCTGAACATCCTTCCCACTGATGCTGTATTTGTTTGCAAGAAAATGTTCTCAGTATTTATGGGGTGGACAAATGTTCTATAAATCTTACTAAGTTATTTATTATAACTTGGAACCCTCATCTCAAGTTATTTATTATGACTTGGAACCCCTATCCCAAGGTCTATTGGTATGGGACTTTCTTATTATTCATGGAGATGAATATCCTGCCATGGTGAGAGCAGAGAGCTCCAGCCTTCTTCAGTCTTCAGGATTCTTCAAGCATTATGTCACTTTGGGCACTTCTGGCTTCCAGCTTTGAGAAGGAAAATGGACGAGTCCAACGCTACTTCAGATTGTTGATAGAAAAGACACTGGGAAAATATGAGAGGAGCCAGTGATGTCTATCATGTCCTTGTCCCTAGCTTGCTACACTCAAGACTTAGGAGAGTTTCTCCTTGGGTGACATCCAGGACTCTCTCTCTCTCTCTCTCTCTCTCTCTCTGTGTGTGTGTCTCTCTCTCTCTCTTTGTGTCCCTCTGTCTCTGTCTCTCTATGTCTCTCTATGTCTCTCTCTCTCTCTCTCTCTCTCTCTCTCTCTCTCTCTCTCTCTCTCTCTCTCTCTCTCTCTCTCTCTCTTTCTCTATTGGTTGAACTGAGTTATCTTGCTCCCAATGGGAGAGCTCCCTCACTCTATTGTCTATTATATATTCTCCTTCTCTGATTTCTGTTTTGCTATGATTTGGATAAATGGATTTCTTGGCTATTCACTGCATATGTGAAACTATTATTTTGTGGGAAAGGGGTCCTACCTTTGATATAGAACTTTGAGTCTTGTTTCCCCCGATTATGCTAAGGTGTTCAGAAGTTAGATTGAACCTGATCATATTCCCCCTACACTAATAATACTTAAAGGAGTAGATGGATAGAATTCTAGCCCAGTACACTCTCTCTCTCTCTGAGGAGAGTAGAGCAGTGGCCTCTGACCTCAACTTCCTTCCTCCCCTCCTTGAAGAACTTAAAGATTCCCTCAGAGAAGGATGGGGCAAGGAGAAGAGTCTATAGAAGTCTATTCTATCTTCAAGCTATACAATAGCCCATGAAAAATGTAGAACCCATCATTACAATTAATGCCTTTACATTAGAATAACTGTGTCTTCTGACAGACTACTGAAAGACAGTCACATTAATGGGAGCTTGAGTGCTGTAGTTTTAGGAGAGCATACCCAAGGAGTACCTTGAGCTTAGCGTAGTCATCCTCCAGGGGACCCACCTGTGAGTGGGCGCAGGGAGGGGGTTGCCCTGGGATTTCTAGTATGACTAGAGGATTAAGAATAAGGAAAGAAGAATCCAAACATGGTAAGAGAAGGGGCAAAAAGAGCAGAAAAAAGAGAAATTCCTATTTTTGGTTATTTGGGGACCATGTACAAGACCATATCTCTAGACCTTTAAGAAACATACAGAGTAAGGCCTCAAATTACAATCCAATTCCCGTATGTATTTGCTAGTAGGAAGTGTGTATTGGGGGAAGGGGGGAAAGCAGTTCCTAAAAAGAATTAAAATGATTTGTTCTTATGCCCAAAGGGCTATAAAAAATGTGCATACTCTTTGACTCAGCAATATCACTTCTGGAATTGTATGCTAAACAGATCATAAAAAGGGGAAAAGGAACCACATGGACAAAAATATTTATTGCAGCTCTTTTTGTGGTGGCCAAGAAGTGGAAATCAAGGAAATGCCCATCAATTGGGGAATGGCTGAACAAGTTGTGGTATATGAATGTAATGGAATACTATTGTGCTATAAGAAATGACAAAGAGGCAGACTTCAGAAATACCTGGATAAACGTATATGAGCTGATGCTGAGTGAAGTGAGCAGAACCAGAAGAACATTATACACAGTAACAACCACAGTGTGCGAGGACTGATTTTGATAGACTTAGTCCTCCACAGCAAGGCAAAGACCTAAAACATTTCCAAAGGACTCATGATGCAAAATGCCATCCACATCCAGAGAAAGGACTATGGAATTGGAACGCAGAATAAAGCAGACTATTTTCTCTTGTGTTGTGTTTTGTTTTTTCTCTTGGTTTCTCCCATTCATATTAATTCTTCTATACAACATGACTAATGTGAAAATGTGTTTAATAAGAATGTATGTGTAGAGCCCATATAAGATTGCACGCTGTCTGGGATGGGAGGGGGAGAAAATGTAAAACTTATGGAAGTGATTGTTGAAAATTGAAAACAAATAAATAAGTAAATTTGGAAAAAAATTATTTGTTCTAAGAAATGTTACTAAAAGATTAAAGTCATTGGCTTAGAAGTAGCAAACTATTAAAGTCCTTCTTGTGAGGGTCCTGATAAAATCCCAAAAAGTATTTGAGCTTCCGTGCTCCAAATTACAATTCTATCCCTGGGTCTAACATTTTACACCTAACTGTTAAATCCAATGAAAACCACCTAGATTAATCTTGGGAATATATAAAAGCTACTTGACCAAATCTGTTACTCAGAGTTCCTGACAAACTCTCTTTGCAACTGCATGTAATACTAAATTGTGATTCTAACAAATCTAATCCTAAACACAAGGGAGAGATTTGTTTCTTTGAAAATCTCTATTAAACTTGGGAGAGGGAGGAGGGCCACTGTTGCCACACTTGGGCTCAGAAGAGTAGTTAAGAGAAGCAAGCTACTCACGGGCACTCAGAAAGCCATCTGGTGGCCAAATAATACATTACACCCTTTGTTCAGTCATGTCCGTCTCTTCTGGATCCCAGATGGGATTTCTTGGCAAAGGTACAGTAGTGATTTGCCATTTCTTTCTCCAGCCCATTTTACAGATGAAGAACTGAAGCAAATAGGGTTAATTGATTTGTCCAGGGTCACACAGCTAGTCAGAATCTGAGGCTGTTAGGTCTTTCTGGTACTTTGTCCACTACACCACCTAGCCTGCCCTATGACTGCTACATTCTATAAAGGTAGAAATTGGAGGAAGGTCCAGGTCTCTGGCACATCACAGGCATCTCCAGTACCCATCACCCACACTAATTATCACAGTTACAATTTATGAAAGTAATAACTATAATAGTATTATGAATGGGATGGGTGGCCTTGTTTTTCTGAGTTTCTCAAAATGTGATGGCATTGACAATAATATTGGTGCCACTTTGTTTGATAAATAAAAATTTCTTCGCCCTTACCAAAAACATTATAATATTTTCCTGTTCAACTATTTGCTTCAATATACTATCAGAAGACAAATCTACTCATTATTTTTCTTCAAGTGGCATAAGACAAAATTGCCATATTTGTCCATGCCAAATGGATTCTTTATCCATTGATATTTAGAAATATCGAGGTCTTGAAAATAAATAGTCTATAGAATAGCTTCTATAGATTAGTTAAATGATCAAAAAAACATCTCTTTACTTTTTTTGTCTCATTTGCAGGGCAAGTTTTTTTATTTTAGGAAACTTACTGAATTCTACAAATTCATTATCCATAGCTGTTTTTCACAAATGTCATCCTTTTATCTTTCTAAAATAGGATATGAGTGTGAGGACCTCATATTAATTTATTTGTAGCACCCCATTTTCCAAAAACATACACCAAGTTTCAGGGAAGAATTTATGTTATAAAATTAATTTGTGGCATCTTTACTAATATTAACAAGAAAATGATGATTTATTCTTAGAGCTCAAATATCCCTTTAAAATTCTTTGTCATATGAAAATCAGTGTGTTTTGTAAAAATATAGAAGTATTTTCTTCTTTGCTCCATCATCATAGAATTTCTCAAAGAACTTTCATTTTAATGAACTGCTTTTCATAAAGTTGACTGTTCTTGAAAGACCATATCCTTAAATAAATTTCTCAATTCAAGAGCACTTATAGCCCAATGTTTCAAACCAATACCGAATCGTTCCACCACTACAAAGCTCAATGAAATTCACCCACATTATATCATTTTGATTAAATCTGTCAATTATATTGAAAATGTTTTGATGTGTTTGCAAAATAATAAATCTTCTACAATATCAATGCAGTTTGGGTTTTCTGAGGCCCAGGAAAATTGAAAAGGACCTCCTAGAGATCATAGACTTTGGAAGACCAGGGGTTATAGAGACTTGGTGAGCTAAAGTACGTGTAGGCAAATCTCTTGTGGAAGTCCCTAGGATTCCAATTCTTTTGGCCTTGGAAAAACTTATTCTCAGGCTGTGGATATGAGCAATAAGACAGAGAAGGAGGAAGAAATGATCATCTATCTTCAGGAGGAGAACTCTCCCCTGAGTGTAGCAGAGAGCATGGGACACCCCTTAGATTGAAAACAGAGAAATGCAAAGTATGAACTGAAATCTCTTTGCAGATCACACATGGGGGTCCAGAGATGAGAATGAAACAAGAGTAGGTATGTAACTGGGGTGACCTGGAGATACAAGGATGGTGGAGAGTGTCTGAGACCAGGAAACTACTGCTTCTATTGGTGAAATCAAACAGAATCCAGTCCACAGCTTTTCTTTTCCTCTTCATTTTCCCAGAGTTCTGTGTCCAGGGTGAATCTTAGTCTCTTTCCTTTCCATTCCTCTTGGACAAAACAGCTTGGAGCAGGGCTGAGAAGGAAAGGAAAAACCAAGCCCCTCAGAAATGCTACCACAACATGCAACTAGAAGCATTTTTTTCTTTGTCTGTGTGTGCTTTTTTATGTTCAATAAATCAATCACTGAGTATTTTATTATCTACTTTGTACCAGGCATTGTGCTAGGTGCTGGAAATAGAAAACAAAAAAGAGGAAACAACCTTTAATCTAAAGAAGATTAAATTTTTTTAGAGGCCGACAACATGAACATATATACATATATGTGTGTGTATGTTCAGGATAAACACAAATAAATATATTATAAATATTTATATATATTTATAAAAATATAAATATTATAAATAACCACCTATTATAAATACAAGGTAGTTGACTATAAGCTGGCTTGAGATTAAAGGCACTAGCAGTTAAACATTACAAGGCTATTAGCACTGAATTATTGAATGCTATGAATTAAGGCGATTGAGATTGGGAAGAGCCCTGGGGGAAATGGGAGTTTGAGTTAATTGGAGAGAATTTTGTAATTTTTTGGTAACTTCTGAATCTATTTACAGAAAAGGCACACTAGACTGCCAAGTCTGGAGAGAGAGGGTAAGTGGACGACAATCAGAGAGAGGGGTATGTGGGAGTCTCCAGGTACCTTTCAACTCGGAAACACCACGTTCAACATCCTTTGCTCTCTATTACACCAAATTCAACAATATGTCATGTCTTTTAATCAAATAAGCATCTTTAATTACATCTGCTGCTTTATCCACTTGCAATATAAAATGGGAAACGTTTAGTTTCTCAATTAATTGATCACATAAATCTCTTAGTGTTTATAGACAGCTCTGTTTCCCACTATATTGTCTACAAGAATAACCATTGGAGGGGGGCAGAGTCAAGATGGCAGAGTAGAAAGATGCACATATACCAGCTCCAAACCCACAGCCCATAGATTTAATGTAAGAAGAGCTCCCAAGAAGTTCTGGATCACTGTAGAGGGTGCAGAAACATAGTGGAAGAGATTTCCGATCCAGAGAGCCCTGGAGAACTGTCCCCAGGGTCCATTGCACCCCAGAAAGCGGACCCCACCCCAGCGCTGCCCTAGCTGAGAAGCTGATCTGAGCAGGCTTCAGGGACGGAACCTCCAGCAGCTGGGAAGGTCCCTCCGCCCACAGACTCTACAGGTCAGTGAGAGACCAAGGGGAGCGGGGTGTCTCCGTGGCTAGGGACCCCTCAGGAGGAAGCGGTGGAGGCAGAGGCCGGGGCAGGAAGCAGCAGAGGCGGGGTTGGCGGCGGAGGCAGTGGCGGCACGGCAGCAGCCCTGGACTCCCCGAGCAGCAGGCAGGATCTTCATTACTGAAAGTCTCTGCATAAACCTCCTGAAGGAGCTGAGCCTGGGAGGTTGCCCTGCCCCCATCCCAGCACCAGAACTAAAGCTCACATTGAATTGCAGCCACGCCTGCCACGAAAAGTGCATTTGAATCTCAGACCCCAAGCACTAGCTGGGCGGATCTAGGCGGGGGTGGACAGGAATCTCAGAAGTCAAGTAACTGGCTGGGAAAATGCCTAGAAAAGGGAAGAAAAATAAGACTATAGAGAGTTTTTTTGAACAGATGCAAATGATCCCGACTTTTGGATCTGATGATGAGGACATATTCTTGCCATCAGGGAAAGACGTTGAGGGCGGGACCTCGGTACCCCAGACATCCCAGGGGGATGTCAGGTGGGCTCAGGCCTTGGAAGAGCTCAAAAAGGATTTTGAAAAGCAAGTTAGACAGGTGGAGGAAAAACTGGGAAGAGAAATGAGAGACATGCAAGAAAAGTATGAAAAACAGGTCAATAACTTGGTAAAGGAGAAAAAATGCTGAAGAAAATAACACCTTGAAAAATATGCTCACTCAATTGGCAAAAGAGGTTCAAAAAGCCAATGAGGAGAAGAATGCTTTCAAAAGCAGAATTAGCCAAATGGAAAAAGAGGTTCAAAAGCTCACTGAAGATAATAGTTCTCTCAAAATTACAATGGAACAGATGGAGTCTAATGACTTTACGAGAAACCAAGAAATCACAAAACAAAACCAAAAGAATGAAAAAATGGAAGAGAATGTGAAATATCTCATGGGAAAAACAACTGACCTGGAAAATAGATCCAGGAGAGACAATTTAAAAATTATGGGACTACCTGAAAGTCATGATCAAAAAAAGAGCCTAGATATCATCTTCCATGAAATTATCAAGGAAAACTGCCCTGACATTCTACAACCAGAGGGCAAAATAAGTATTGAAAGAATCCATCGATCACCACCTGAAAGAGATCCAAAAAGAGAAACTCCTAGGAACATTGTGGCCAAATTCCAGAACTCCCAGCTCAAGGAGAAAATCTTACAAGCAGCTAGAAAGAAACAATTCCAGTATTGTGAAAATAAAATCAGGATAACTCAAGATCTAGCAGCTTCTACATTAAGGGATCGAAGGGCATGGAATAGGATATTCCAGAAGTCAAAGGAACTAGGACTCAAACCAAGAATCACCTACCCAGCTAAACTGAGTATAATACTTCAGGGGAAAATATGGTCTTTCAATGAAACAGAGGACTTTCAAACATTCTTGATGAAAAGACCAGAGCTGAAAAGAAAATTTGACTTTCAAACACAAGAATGAGAAGAAGCATGAAAAAGTAAACAGCAAAGAGAAGTCTTAAGGGACTTACCATAAGTGAACTGTTTACATTCCTACATGGAAAGACAATATTTGTAACTCTTAAAACTTTTCAGTATCTGGGTAGTTGGTGGGACCACACACACACATGTACACGCATGCACACACACACATACACGCATGCACACACATACAGAGACAGAGAGCACAGAGTGAATTGAATAGGATGGGACTACATCTTAAAAGAAATTAAGGTAAATGGTGAGAGAGAAATGTAGTGGGAGGAAAGAGGGTGAAATGGAAGGGGGTAATTATATGTCATTTAAGAGGCAAGTAGGAGACGTTTTAGTGGAGGGAAAAAGAGGAGAGCTGAGAAAAAAAAAAACAAGAAGTTTACCCTCATCACATTTGACTAAAGGAAGGAATAAAATGCACACTCATTTTGGTATGAAAATCTATCTTACAGTATAGGAAAGTGGGGGAGAAGGAGATAAGCAAGGGGGGGGATGATGGAAGGGAGGGCAAAGGGAGGAGGGAACAATTTGAAGTCAACACTCAGGGAGGGACAGGATCAAAAGACAGAAGAGAAACAATGAGGGGCAGGATAGGATGGAGGGTAATTCAGTTAGTCTTACACAACACGACTATCATGGAAGTCATTTGCAAAACTACACAGATGTGGCCTATATTGAATTGCCTGCCTTCCCAAAGGGAATGGGTGGGGAGGGAGGGATGGGGAGAATTTGGAACTCAAAGTTTTAGGAACAATTGTTTAGTATTGTTGTTGCTACTAGGGAAGAAGACATACAGTTAATGAGGAATAGAAAGTCATCTGGCCCTACAGGAGAAAAGAGAAGATGGGGACAAGAGAAGGGAGGGATGACAGAAGAGAGGGCAGATTGGAGATAGGGAAAATTAGATTGCTTGGTGTATTGGGGTGGGGGGAGGGGATAAAAGGGAAGAAAATTTGGAACCCAAAATTTTGTGAATGTAAATGTAAAAATGTAAATGTAATTTTTACATAAAAATGTAAAAAAGAATGTAAAAAGTTAAATAAATAAATATTTAAAAAAAAAAGAATAACCATTGGAAATTGATGTGAAATTGACATGCTAAGCACTACTTTGACTGTATTGATATCAGTGGACAACACTAACGTTTCTGCTACTAAATGAAGCTATATGTCTTATTACCATTGCTTACCAAATTGCCAAGAAACCTTATATAATGCAAAAAAATCATTTTACTGTCACAGGAATTTTGTTTTTGCTCAACAAGATCATATAATTTTCTCTGGAAAAAATCCTGGTGCTTTGACAACGGATTGTGCATGCCCACTTTTAAGATTTTCCCATTTATTTGCAGCTAAAACATTCACACAAGAAAATGCAGTGATCTATACTCAATATCTATAACTATGAATATTTTTAACTTTTAATTTTTAATATTCTTTTCTTTTTAAATGTCAAGGTCCAGATTCTTCTCTCCCACCACTCCCCTACCCACTGAGAAGGCAAACAATATATCAGTTAGAGATATGAAATCATGCAAAACATTTCCATATTAACCATATTGCAAATAAAACAGTAAAAAAAAATTAGAGAAAGTGAGAAAATTATACTTCATTTTACACTCCAGAGTTCATCAGTTCTCTCTTTGGAGGTGGATAGCATCTTATATCATGAATCCTTTAGAATTGTCTGGGATCATTATATTGATCAGTATAGCTAAGTTTTTCACAATTGATCATTATTACAGTGATGTTGCTACTGTGCACTATGATTTCCTGATTGTCACTTCACTTTGCATCAGTTCATATAAATCTTCCCAGGTTTTTCGGAAACCACTTACCTCATCCTTTCTTATAGCACCATAGTGCTCAAAATTATATGCCACAACTTATTCACATGAACCACATACTTCACTCTCCATTTCATCAAATTCAACATGTCATATCTTTTAATCAAATAAGCACCTTTAACTACATCTGCTCAGCCACCCCCAATTGATGGGCATCCCCTCAACTTCCAATTCTTTGCCACCACAAAAAGAGCTGCTATAAACATTTTTGTACAAATAGGTCCTTTTCCTTTTTTTTTTTTTGTTTTGACATCTTTGGGATATGGTCCTAATAGTGCTGTTGCTGGATCAAAATGCATATGCACAGCTTTATAGCCCTTTGGGCATAGTTCCAAATTGTTCTTTCTCTCTAGAAGTTCACTATTTCACCAGTAATTCATTAAAGTGTGTCTTTTCCCTCATCCCCTCAGCATTTGTCATTTCTGATAGATGTGAAGGGGTACCTGAGCATTTTTAAAAATTTATATTTCTCTAACCAGTTGTGGTTTATAGCATTTTTTCATGACTATAGATAGTTTTGATTTCTTATTCTGAAAATTGCCTGTTTATATCAGTTTATCAGTTGGGAAATGACTCTTATTTTTATAAATTTGACTCAGTTCCCTATATATTTGAGAAATGATGGCTTAATCAGAGAAACTTGCTGTAAATTTTTTTAATATTACTTAGTTATCTATGGTATTTTTTTTTAGCAAAATAGAATTTCCCTGATCATTTCTTTTAATTAGATCTATTTTTTGTTTTTCCTTTGTCTGAGATCATGATTGCCACCCCTGCCTTTTTACTCTGCTCAAGATCTTTATTTTAACTCTCTGTGTGTCTTTCTGTTTTAAGTGTGTCTCTTGTAGAAAACATTATTGGATTCTGATTTCTAATGCATTCTGCTATCCACTTGCATTTTTTGGATTAGCTTATCCTATTCACATTCACAACTATGAGTACTGTGTAGTCATATGAAAAAATTATCTAAATCACTAATAAACAGAGGAGTGTAAATTAAAATAACTCTGAAGTATGACTTCATACCCATCAGACTGGTTAAGATGACAGAAAAGAAAAATGACAACTATTGGAGGGTGTGTGTGAGAATAGGGACACTAATGCATTGTTGGTGGAACTGTGAACTAATCCACCCTTTCTGGAGAACAATTTAGAATTATTCCCAAAAGACTTGAAAACTGCATCATCTCTGATCCTGTGATATCACTAATAGGTCTATCCCCATGGAGATCAAAGAAAAGTAAAAGGACCAGTGTGTACTAAAATATTTATAGTAGCTCTTTTTGTGGTTGTAAGAATTGGAAACTGAGGAGATGCCTATTAACTGGGGGATGACTGAACAAGTTGTGGTATATAGTGTTGACCTGGAAGTTTGGTTAAAAGAGACAAATAGGCTAGGTAATATATGAATTCATATTGTTTATTCCCTTAAAGCTAGCAGATACACAAACATAGAGTAAAAACTTAATATTCTGACCGTCTAGTAAAAAGAATGAGAAGCCTTAAATACATTTTAGAACGGTCGCAACTCAGGACATCTGTCACTCAAATTTATAATCTCTATATATGTTTAACTATAATATGAGAAAGAAATTTTCTTAATTGAATAAGTTATAAATACAACAAGATAAGAGAGTTGACAAAACATAAATTGAAATTACAACCCAGGATATCTATGTTTCCTTTATCATTAACATGACATAACACAGGATAAGTGCATAAAATATTAAGATAAGAAAAGTCCCATTATTCAAGATAGTGTCTTTTAGGGTTAAGGAACCTCACTGTTAGTGATCATGAAAACAGAGAGAAAAATGCTCTTAGTCAGCTCCAACAGGCCTTGTAGTTATTGACACAGGAACAATGTATCTACACCCTGCTGTACAGGTTCTTAGATCTGTTTTTCTTAAAAGAAGGCAACTTTTAAGAAGTCAGCAGTCTACAAGAACATATATCATTCACTTAGTTCAGAGGAAAAAGTCAGCACCTTGAACTTCAGAGAAATGACAAGCAGAAGTTACAAACAGAAAGACCAAAACACAGGGCTTCCAACTGTCTGACCATAGACAATACATATATCATTACCAGAGGGAGAATCACCACCATCTGGGTTTTCAAAGCTGAGGGCCTCCTTGGCCTCTACCCAGAGTCTCATCTGGCACACCAACTTTATTCTAAAAAATAAGCCCCGAAGTAAAATCTCACCTCAGAGTGTACAGACACACACACACACACACACATACACACACGTGTGTGTATGTGTGTGTGTGTGTGTGTGTCTGCGTACTCTTTTCAGGACTGGAAGTGATGACCCCTCATGACAAGTGCCTCATTAGAAACTAAGAAAAAGTATCTGAGACCCATTAATGGGCAGGAAAAATCTTTAATTCTTACATTAACATTACAAAGAGGTATTCTCTGGGTTTACTCAGAAATCAAAGAAGGACTTTCCTGTTAGGCCTAGGTTCTTCTGGTTGATTAGTTCAGGCTTTGACCCTTTTTGGGGTTCAGATGATCTTAAATGATTATCAATAGATATGAAGGAATACTATTATGCTATAAGAAATGATGAAGCGGATGATTCAGAAAACCTGGGAAGACTTATATGAACTGATGAAAAGTGAAGTGAACAGAACGAGGAGAAGACATTAACAGCAGTAAGGTAAAAATAATCGACTATTAAAGACTTAGTAACTCTGATCAGTTGAATGGATCCCCCACAACTTCAGAGGCTCATGATATAAAATGCTACCCATTTCCAGACAGAGAACCAGCAATTTTAGTGTGTATTGAAACATATTTTTCTTTCTTTATAGTTGCTTTTGGTGGGGGGAGGTAACATGGCTAATGCAAAAATGTCTTATATGACTTCATATGTATGCTTGATATCGCATTTCTTGCTTTCTCAAGGCATGAAATAAGGGATAGAGGAACAGAGAATTTGGAACTGAAAGAGAAGAAAAATTTTAAAAAGAATCTAAGTGCCCTGAGAGCAGGGACCTTGTTTCTCTCTGTTTGGGTTTTTATTCCAGCACTTAGCACCTTACCTAGCACAAGGCAAGTGTTGCTTGTTGGCTTGACTGGACTTGAAGGTTCCATATTACTGCTCCTTAAACTTTCTCTATGGTCTATGTTTGCACTCTTCTCAGCTACTCCAATGAGTTTCCACTTCAACTGCTTATATGTTTATCCAGTACAAAATTATATTGTTTCATTTTTTAAAACTAGAGGTTAGCTAAATTTTAAAACAATTAAATTTAAATGTAATTTTCAAAAATTCTCAATTATTATATGTAGCCATTTTAAAAATTGTTTGCATTTTTGAAAGTTGCAGTTTTTTGGAAACTAGCTATAACACTGAACCTACTGAAATGAATGGTGTTATAGAAATACATGAACCATGGACACTTATGCCAACTCCCACTCCCAATGATAAATTGAGTCCCCAGAGGCTTGGCCACAGTGCTTTGTGTGTGTGTGTGTGTGTGTGTGTGTGTCTGTCTGTCTGTCTCCATCTCTCTGTGTCTCTGTGTCTGTCTCTCTATATGTCTCTCTCTCCCCCTCCCTCGCTCTCTCTTTCTCCCTCTCCTCTCTCTCAAGGATCTAGGGGTATGTACTTCTGAGAGTTCACAATGCCACTGCCTCAAGCTTCCATTAGTGTGCTTACCCCAAAAGTTCATCAGTTGAGAATCAATGTTGTCAGCTAGTCTTAAGTAGTTTCATAGAGCAACATTGACTAAGGTGGTACAGTAGAAACAGTACCAAACAGTTGTGGTACATTCTCCCACAAAAACATACAGAGTCCAGAAGAAAGTGGCCTCCAGTCTAGAGAACACATGTAAAGGCATAACACCCAGCTCCTGGTATCTGGAAGAGGTTCCCCTGGGGCATGGGGGAGTCTTGTTTTTGTTGAGGTCCATCGTGGATCCATCAATCTATGCCCTTTCTCTCCTTGGCTCCCATTGTAGACACTGCCACCTACTGATCCAGGGGTGTGACTAGGACACTAATGCAAACATAGGAAGTCCAAAATCCTCCAAATCTTGGGAAACTTACGAAGTCCTTGTCCTCCTCTAGGAGTAAGGGTTCCATAGAAATGGGAGGAGGAAAGGAGACCCACACTGAAGCCAGACTGAGGCTTCTCCTTCCTCTCTCAAGTAGCTCATGTCAGGTGGGTTAGCTAAGCACCACGCTTGCTCCGATCCTTCAAATGAATCTGGTTCTACCACCTTAACAATTTATAGATAGATGACTTTAGGGAAGTCCAAAGTTCCTTAGCCTATCCTAACACACTGTTGTTTAATCACTTCTATTAGAAGGATTTTCCACACATAGTCTAAGTTTATGATTGATTGATTGAAATATGTTTTTACCTAGTCATGGTATGAGATGGTTTGGATCCCATTCATACAAATCTAACAGATATTACACACAAAAATGTTATCTAACTTTAAGTTTAAATACTTCTCGCTCAAATGCAAAACCCAGTGCAACAACACAATTCAACTATGTCCTAATGGTGGTAGTCCACAGTGATGATGAAAGGTTATGCCCTTGAGGACATTCAAAATATCCCGAATCTACACTGAGGCGTTTGTGTACAGCTAAGAACTGATATAATCATTCTAGAAAGTGATTTGGAATTTTTCAGAGGAATCAAATTAAATGTGCTCTTTGACTCAGAGATTCCACCGATAGCCAAATATTCCCAAGAACATCCATGATAGCACGTAGGAACCCACATACACAAAAATACTTAGAGATGAATTTTTTTGTGGTAGCAAAAAAGTAAGAATAAAATAGATACTCATTTATTGAGGAATGGCTAAACAAGTTGGGGTATATGAATGTAATATAATACTACTGTGATATAATAAGTGATGTGATAAATATAGAAAAGTATGAAAAGATTTCTATGAACTGTTATAAATCAGAACTAGTCAAATAATATACATAGTGCTGGAAACAGCAAAAATGAAACCAGTGAAATTAAATGCTGTGAAATTATAATGACTGAGCTGGTCTCAACCATCAATAGCTTTTAGGTCCACCACATCTGAGGTCATAGGACCCTACGAAGAAGGGACAGTAAAGAATAAAAATGGGAGTGCCTTGCTATATTGGACCATTATATTCCATCATTCTAATAGCAAACTGGAATTCAATACCTTGACCATCCACGAAGCCTGAACGAAAGCTTACAGACAAATGCATGTGATGGCAGAGAACATTACAAAAACACTGACTTCCAACTCAGAAGTGGAACCTGAGAAGCTTGGTTTAATTCTGGGAACGTCCTCCTTCTAATGATTTCTTATTTATCCTATTTAGGGCAGCTAAGTGGTGCAGTGGATAGAGCACCAGTGCAGGAGTCAGGAGGACTTGAGTTCAAATCTCACCTCAGACACTTGACACTCCCTAGCTGTGTGACCTTGGGCAAGTCACTTAACCCCAATTGCCTCATCCTGAGTCATCTCCAGTCATCCTGATGAATATCTGGTCATTGGATTCAGATGGCTCTGGAGGAGAAGTGAGGCTGGTGACCTGCACACCCTCCCTCACTCAAGACAAAGTCAAGTGCAAGTCATGTCATTATTTCTCTGATGGCATGGGTATGGTCTGCTTTGGCAACAAAGGACAAACACACATTTATCCTGTTTATAGGTTGCTTATACATAGTTGTTTACTCATTATCTCCCCCCATTAGATTATGAACTGTTTGAGGGAACTGTCTTTTACCTCTTTTTGTACCCCAGCCCTTAACAGTGCCTGGCACATAGTTGGCACTTAAAAATGGTTATCAATTGACTCATTACTCTCCATTGTTTGAAAACTGGAAGGCTTCATTATAAGAAGCGCTGCAGGAGGACTTGTACTTCCATTGAAAGAATGTGATATGGTATTGGTAGAGCATTATTAAGTACTAGGATATATGTCAGGTGATATGCTAAGGACTGGGAAATAATTTTTACAATAAGATAAACCCTACTTTTGAGGAGATCACATTCTAATGAGAGAAGATAATACATAAAATTGAAATGGAAAGACAGAAGGGACAAATGGGATGAGTAAATTCTCTTTGAGTCTATTGACTAACCACTGCCAATAAGCCAGCACAAGACAGAGACAAGGCAAAGCTACAATTAATTCACTCAGAGGGAGACATACTGTACCAGCAGATGATGGATGCACTTGTGTGTGTGTGTGTGTGTGTGTGTGTGTGTGTGTGTGTGTGTGTCTGGTAATATTTATACCATTCTACCATTCACTAGGTTGGTCACTATAGAGTCTTATCACACCCCTAACATAGATCCTAAAGCAGGCAGATGCTGGCCCTGGTTTCGTTGTTGATCTAGGAGTAATAAATGTGAAAAACTGTCCAAAATTATTGGAAAATTCTAGCAAAATCTCTGTTGCTGCTGTAGCTCCTACTCTGCTCTTGGAAAGTTTCCTGCTCTATGTGAATCCTCTATATTGAAAATTCACAGGCAACACCCTTTTCTCTGACTACATGTTTGCTTTGTTAAACATACGGTGAAACAGAAAAGCCGCAGGGCCATTTCTTCCTCTTGGCCTCCCTTGTGACTTTGCCTTCCTCCACATCTGCCCCCTTACCCTGCTTTACTTGTTTCAGTACATTTCCTGGGTGCTACAGACTCCTTACACAGGCTCCCCAAGACTTCTGGTGACGCTTTATCCCATCACCAACCTCTTGCTAATATCACGTGTTCACGATCCAGAAATTTCAATCTTTCACTCTCTGCTTATAAGACTAAGGTGCTGACTTACTTCTGGAAGGTACTGAAGATTGCATTCATATAAGAATTCAATGAAATAGTAGAAAGGCATTTATTAATGTTCAGGAAATTGTTAATGACAAAAAGAAACTCTCTCTCTCTCTCTCTCTCTCTCTCTCTCCCTCCCTCCCAACTGACAAGATTTGTGCTTGCCCCAGGGTCTGGCTAGACTTTCAAAAAGAAATCTACTTGTAACATCCTGAAAGTGCAGACCAGAGAGAGAACCTTGGCCAGTTCCTCCCAGAGGCTGAGATTATCAAGTGAGAATAGCTGAAGGTTCATGATTTCTAAAATGAACATAAATTAGTATTTCTTGAATAGTTTAGTTCTCCAAGCCAATATGGCTACCTCGTGAAGAGAAACTTGGGAGTAAATGGACTTTTCATTTATTTAATTACTCAAAGTTCAGTTCACTTTTGTACAATTACAGAAAATAACTCTGAAAGCTAATAACACATAAATAAAATTGGAATGAGTTAAAAACTAAGTCACTTATTCTTCCTAACATGTTTCCAATGGAAAACATGCTGTTTTGAGCATTTGCAGTTCCGTTGATTACTTTTTCTTTGATTTAAATGTTGTATTAAACCATGTGTGTTACAACTTTTAAAAACTTGTCAAGCACTCCACCAACGTGGAGCCAGCCACACAATCCTCTGCAAATCTCTTTCCACTCAATCTGTCACTTCTTTGGGGTTCCTGAAGGATAGTCCTCCACCACCTCTTCCAAAAGGTTATACAAAGAATTATGGAAGAGATTGCATGCCTGGGATTATAAACACTGGGAATCAAGGATTTAGGACAGTCTAACAGCCTTCTCACCAGCCACTGAAGTATTTGGAAACTGCTCTAGCTCTCACCAGGGCTGGGGTTTACCCATTGGTCACCACTTCTGGTCTCTGCATAGAGAATTTCAGGTCTCAGCAACCACTCTGAGGCTGGAAGTTCCCGGCATAACTTCTATGGCTTTCCATAAACCTGTGCTGGAATGGAAACTAGAAACTCTTTCTTGGGTTGCATTTGTAGTATCCATGTCTATCATCCTGATTCTCCAAATCAGTTACTACTGGCTTGCATGGAAGTCAACTAACCAGCTTCATTTGGCAGCAACCAAGAATGTTCATACAGTCACACTGTGGACAAGGAAATCCTGTACAAATATTAAGGGAAAATTAGATAACATCTGATCTAGTATGACTCTGTTGCTGCTCTATTGAATAACCTCCTGCTCCAGAATGAGCACGGGCTCCTATAGAATTCCCCCAAGAGGTGCGAAAATGACAAGAGCCAGAGACATGATTCCTAGTGAAAGGGGATGGGGTGACTCCTCAGCAGCTCCCTGTACCCTTTTGGTCTTGCTAGCCAACTATCATCACTTTGGACACTGGGACAGGTCATAATTGAAAAGAAGATGTTGGCCCCTGGAAGGGCACCTCCTCTTACAAGCAAGTAATACTCTTCCATTCAACTAAAGATTTTTCAGTCCCTGCAAAATTAATCAAGATTCATTTGAACATCTGCAAACATACTTCATAAGTATCATAAGCATCAGTCCCTAATCCAACCAGGATGATTATCCCAACATTATAGGTTTTCATCCTTCATTATCATTAATATTACATCCACATTGTTATTACATGAGGCAGACATAGCACAATGTAAAGAATCACTTGATAAGTTGTTTCATTGCCAAGATTATAAGCAGGACATGTCGTAGGAACATACGTACTCTAAATACACCAAGAAATGAGCACACAATAGCAAAAAACAAAAATGAAACAAAGCTATCACTAATGGGAAGGAAACAAATACTGATAGACCCAACTAGCAACAGTAAATTCAGAATGCTAGTGCATAAATTACATGAATAGCAATAATAATTTTAAAAAGAAACCAGAAAATATGCAATACCATGTTTAATTTTGATTTCAAAATTATTATTTATTTTTAACACTCTTTTTTTAAAATTTTGAGTTTTGAATTCTCTTTTTCCATTGCACCCTACCCAACCATTGTGAAGGCAAGAAATGTGACATCAATTATACATGTGAAATCATGCAAAACATGAAATATGCAACATACACCAGTGTATGCAATTATATGCAAAGCATATATTATATGCACAAGATTCATGTTGTCATCTACTGGCAAAAAGAGCTGCTCTTCCTATTTCTTTCATCACCAGGGAGCCTGGGCCCAGTTCAGTACCTGCTTCTATTTTATGGAAAGTGTTTTATGAGCTTTGGAGCACTGTACACATGTTTGTTGTGATGAGATGAAGATGATAGATGAGCCACGTGAGCTGAGAGGACAGAAGGGTTGTTAATAGCTTCAAACCTTCCACCTTACAGTCCTGGAGCTGGCGGGTGGCTCTGACTGGCTATTGGAATTCTCAGACATTGTTGTGTTGTCTCTCTACTGAGGCATCTCCCCAGCTGAAACTTGAGGCAGGCAAGGAGCTACCTCCTGCCCCTAGTCAAGGCAGGAGTGGGGGTTGAAGTGTCTAATGTTTTTCTGAGCAAGTCCCCCCTACCTCCCCCACCAGGAGGTGGGTGGCTCCTTCTCCCCAGAGTCCCTCTAAATGACTATCACTTCTATCCTCCTGCTTACTATAGAGGTTCCACTAACTCCAATATGGCCAAGATGTAGTTGTGCTGAACTGTCTTGTAGAGCCCCCCACCATCAGCACGATGGTTCTCAGGGGCCTCTTCTGGTAGCAAGCTAGATGCCTGGTTTCTTAAGTGCGTCATAGAGACAAGCTTCCTTCTAGTCCTCTGTCTTAAATGTTCTCTGAGGACCAAGGTTTCTGGTCAAGACTGTCACTTTGTTGAAGTCTTTGATGATGGCAAACATGAGACTTATGCCATGGTTTGTGTCTGCCACAGCTGAGGTCATGACGATGAGGTTCATTTCTTTCTGCCTCTCTGCCCTTTGAGACATGGATTGGATGTGAGTATTCATGTCTTCTCCACCTTCTGGTACTCCAAAACATAGTTCAAGAAGCAGGTGCAATTTTCACCCAAACACCAGGATGTAACACCATTCCTGGCAGAGTTATATACGTGTGCTGTGAACTGGCACATACCCACTCCACTAAGGTTCTTACTCTATGTAGGCTAACTTAGGCCTGTCAACATTGTATGTCTTATAGATACCTCTGTGTATGTGTATGTGAGAAAGAGAGTATATATGTGTGTCAGAGTATGTGTGTATATGTGTGTCTGTGTGTGTGAGAAAGAGAGAGACACAGAGAGAGAATCATAGCAGCCAATATGGTTATGATTCAAGGAAGACTTCTTCATAACTGGACACAGGTGCTGGGAACTCAAGTCCTAACTCTCCTGAGAACTGAGTCAGGAGAGCTAAGGTTACACTGGGGGCTCTTGAATTAGACCAGGAGCCAGGGCCCTCTATTAGGAAGTATCATACCAAGAGCTGAATGTGGATTGGGAGGAAGGTCCCGGGGCCATGAGAAGGCCTGCTACCGTTACACTGGGTCTACTGTTCCTGTTCATTCTGGCTTCCTTCCCTCCTTCCCTCCCCCGCTCTGCCACCATTTTACTCTCTTTACCTAATCTGTGGGTGCACGAGGTAAGCTTTAGGAGCTGACCGGGCAGTTTCTCTACAAATTCACCATGTTTAATTAACCTTATGTCCACAAGTAAATTGGCTGTGGATGTCAATATATAGTCTACGCTGAGGTAGAAAATTTTCAGGAGAGCATGGATAGGGTTCTAAAGTTACAAATTCTGCTGGAGTTTTCTACAATCCTAGACAATCATTTTGTATCATCCTCTCGATTCATTCAGAACCTGGGGTAGTAGTTTAGTGGGGCTGAGCTTTTTACATATGCACAAGTCAAAGAGACCTTGATGGAAACGTGGGGCTGATGGCTATGGAAGAGCTTTGTAGACAGCTTGAGTTTGGACCAGCCATGAGAATGGGTCAAGAATGACAAGGCCTACTTGGCTAGAGGCCACCTTCTCCCGCTCCCCATTTAGCCTGGCTCTCAGCCCATTTCAGGCAGCTTTCTCTCCAGTACTGGGAGAAAAACTTCAGGGTCTTAGCTGCTCTTTGTACAAAAAGAAAAAACAACAGTCATAGGAAGGCAGAAACAGAGACTGAGAGAAAAAATCCCGAGACCCCAAGAGACGGAGATGAAAAGAATCTGAGACAGAAAAAGCCGATCTAGTCCAGGAAGGATATTGACAAAAGGCACTGAATCAGAAACAGAGATGGAGACACATAGGGTGAGAAGCTCTTTAGTCCCCTGCCCTTGTCGGCCAAGGTCTGCTCCTCCCTCCTGCCCCCACTGGAGATTAGAGCAGCCACCAGACCCTGAGGGGGAGGGCAGGGGTGGCCAAGGGTAATGAGCTTAGACCCTGTGACACAGCTAATCCCTGGTGGCAGATGACAGTGGTCACAGACTCAGGCCCATTACTTGGCCCTCCCCAGATACACTAAAAGAATCCAGGACTTCATCTCTGAGCCTTTCCAGCCTGGATCATAAGGCCATATGTTTATCCCAGAGAATGGAGATTGCCTGCACAAAGTCCCCCAGGTTGGTGGTGCTGGGATTTGGGTCTACATCATGCTCTCTCCCTCTCTGATTTGGGGATGGAGGCTGGATGGGTGATCTCAGAGTTGTTCCTAATGAACCTTAGGAACAGCTAAGATGTGGGTGTCCTGCGAGCATGTGACCCCAAGGCCCTTTGTCCCCTCTGCCCCTACTGTGGAATCACAGTCCCCTGAGGTTAGAATTTATGGGGTCTTCCAGCCTCAAAGTCCCTGCCCTGATATGGGTCAGATTTCCACTCTCATCCCCACCCCAAGTCCTGTATGCAGTCTCTATGTGGTTCCTCCCCTCCCCTTCTCTGCTCATAGCTACCTCCTTACCCTCCTTCTATTGGACTTAAAGGATTCTGATGGATAAAGGAATCTGACCCTGGGAGGAGACTCAGGTGACCAGTAGCCCTTGGTGACCCCCGACACTTCAAGACCTGGGATTTCACTTCCCCTGCTGAGTTTGGACCTTCAGAACTGTCAACAGCTTCAGTAAATCAGAAGGTCCTGGGGTCCCTTGTAGTCCTGAACACCTGTCTATCCCAGGCAGCAGAGCAGACAGGCCAAAGGCCCTGGTTCAAGCCCCAGGCATCTTTTCCCATTCTAAGCCTTATTTTCCTCCTCTGTGAAATGGACTAGATCATCGTTGTCTCTGGTCCCTCCTAAGGTTTGGGAGCCTGAGGATGGGGAGGGTGCAGGACAGTTTGAGAAGCCTGAGGGGAGACTCCAGGACAAGCTGGTCTGGGGTAGTGGGGCACCTCCTGGCCCCAGTGATCCAGCCCTAGGGGTCCTACCTTAAAGTCCCTCAGCCCAGGGTGGGAGCCATCGATAGGAGGTTTCTGAATGGAGGAACTAGATCTTCTGTCCCCATTCTCCGTTCATTCAATTTGATTCAATGTTCCATGAGAATCTGCTGTATGAAGGATGCTGGGCTGGGCTCCCAAGGGGGCAGTTCCCTACCTCCATACTCTACCAGATGGTTTCTCTGCCTCAAGTCTTTCCTTATTGCAGTCTATCCTCCACTGAGATGTCAGAATGATCTTTGTAAAACCAAGGCTGACCAGGATGCGCCCCAAATGGTTCCCTATCACGTCCAGGATCAAATATGAAATCTTTTGTTTGGCTGTTAAAGCCCTTCAGAACCAGGCCCTTCCTTCCTTCCCAAACTCCTTAATCCTGACTCTCCTCTTCAATTCAGTGACTGTTGGGGCCAGAGGAGGTGGTCTCCCCTCTCCCTTTCTGGGCCCACAGCTGGCTGGGACTGAAATGTGATGAGAGTGGGCCATTCACCACATGACTCAGAGGAGTCCCTAGGAAGGATGGATGCCCTGATCCCTTGACCAGCAGCCCCTCCGCCCCAACCTGGTTCCTCCTTTCCTAGGCCCATCCCCCATCAGGATACCTGGGTCCTTTATCCTGGGCCCCACCCCTGCCACTGGAGGCTTTCTGGGAAGGGAAGGAGAGGTCTGTGGGTAGCAGATAAGCCCCTGGCAGTAGGGTTGAGGGGGCTTATCCAGCCCAGGCAAACCAGGAAGGCCCCACCCTCTTGGCCCCTCCCCTCTCCTGGCCCACTTCTCTGAGTGCTTTGATGACTGGGTCCTTGCCCAAGGTTTTGGGAGGCATCTGGGGTCCTGGCAAAAATTAATGGATGCAGTGCAGGGAGGGTCTGAGTGAAGATTCCCAGGGGATGGCCAGATTCCAGGGAGAGACTGGGCATTCTGGTTCATCTGCTGGTCTTGGGAGGACTGAGAAATGGTGAGGATGGGGGTGTTTGGAGCATCTCAGGAGCTGTGGGGGTTCTGGGCAGTGTCAGAAATCAGAGAGGTGTTAGAAGAGCTCCAGGCAATGCTGGAGGGAGGGTACTCACTGTGTGATCCAGTTCTGGGCTGGGAAGCTGAGCAGAGCTCAGCTCTGGAGCTTTCTCTGGGCTTGTGATAGCCTAAGCTTGGAACTGCACTCAGGTGTAGGGGTCTTCAGGCGACAGAGGGCAGGTAGAGGGGCCCAGGCCTTGGGACTCACATCATGAAACAGAGCAAATCTTAATCTCCAGGGCCTCATAAACAGATTCGGGCCCCAGAGTCTCTCCCTTCCCCCAATCCACTGAGCAAAGAGCATTGCAAACAGCAGGCATTTCATGAATGCTCACTGAACTAACCACAGGCTTCAGAGTGGGTGGAGCAAGGGATGATCTGGGAGATCTGACCAGCTCAGTGCCTTTTCTCAGAGCTGTTATTATTGGGGAGGTAGCTCTTGTACAAGTTCCCAGGGGCTGCCAAGGGGTAGCAGATGACCCGATGAGAATCGTCTGGGAGACTCAGGAGGCCCAACTAACTGCCCAGCCTGGATGCCAGATGCAAGCCCTGGCTGGGGGTTGTGTGGGTGGTTCCCATCTCAGTCAAGAGCCTCACACTGGGATCAGACAGCTCAGAAGTGGTGACCCCATAACAAGAACCCACGACTTTCAAAACCAGCACCCTTTCCATTGGCTTATACACTGCTCACAGTTATATCACATGTGCCAGTAGCTATACAGTTACACAGACTCCGCATCTGTCTGTCCCCTGCACCCCCACCCTCACCCCATGTCATAACTCCTCAGACCTACACAGATATGGGAGACTGAGAGCTGTCCTCCAGCCCCTGAGGGTTCTGCACAGGATACTGGGAAGAGCCAGGTAGGTGGGAACTGGATTTCCTCCTCCCTGGGAGGTCCCCAGTCTGAAGGGCTGGAAGCCTGTGACTCCTGAGTCCTGTTAACTCTTCCCTCCTTCTACACAAGTATCCAAAGAGTCAGTCCTGAGGGATGGGTGAAGAAGTCAGAAGAGGTGCAGAGGAACCTTACTCTTCTTCTGGCAACACTCTTGGCCTATCCAGTCCTTTCCTTCCTCCTTAGCATCTGAGCCAGAAGGAAAGAAGGCCCCAAGTCCCCACTCTCCCTACCTCAATCCTCCACTCCCACAGGATCCCAGACATTCTCCCCATACTCTCAATGCTCCAGAGAAGGCTGGCTTGGAACCAGGCATCCCTGGCCCTGGAACCCCAGCCTAGTGATTCAATGGCCCTCAAAGAATATCTCAACTTTAGGCCTATCTGCATCCTCCTCCCTCCCAGCTGTAGAGCCTCTCCTTAAGTTGGGCTACAGGTGAGGCTGTGGATGAAGGGAGCTGAGAGGACAAGCAAGGAGGTGGGGCTAGGGTGGACTATGGAGCAAGGTACACACACACACTCCACAACTCATCCTGTAACCCTGCAGGACACTCCTTCCAGGATGCACAAAGGGGCCCTGAAAGCTGAGGACCACAGGTGTAAGCCTGGAGCAAGCATCGCGACTGGAAGGGAACTCTGCAGCCTCTAAGGGTCCAGCCCATGCACCAAGGAATCCCCATCAGTGTCCCTCATGAGTGACCATCCAGCCTTTGCTAGAAGCCCTCTGGCCAAGCAGGGGGAGCTCACTACCTTCCCAGACAGCCTATGCCTCTATGGGATGGTGCTTATTTTCAGGAATGTATCCTGTCATGCAGGCAGATTTGGCCTCTTTGCACGTACCCCTGGTAATCACTCCTGGTCCTGCCTCTCTGGCCAAGTAGACAAAGGCTGATCTCTCCTCCACAAGACAGTCATATCTGAGGACAGCTCTCATGTGCTCCCTGAACCTTCTCTTCTCCAGGGTCGGCATTCCCAGGTCCTCCAACTCTCCTCATATGACATCAAGCCAATGTTCATTCCCTAGTCTGGCTGCCTCCTCCAGACACCTTCTGGCTGATCAGTGTCTTTCTTAAACTGTAGTGCCCAAATCTAAACACAAGATGTATTTTAGGAGTGGTCTGACCAGGGCAAGGAACAGAGATAAGGAAACTGAGACTCAAAGGGGAAGTGACTGTACCAGGGTATTAGTCAGGATTCTGAAGTCACGACTCTATTGGCCACAAGTCCAAAGTTCTATTAACTATACCACCTTGCCTCAGTTGTTAGACAATTATTGGTACAACCCCATGAAAGACAGGCTGGGGACAGAGTTCACTGTTCACAATCGACATTGCTCTCTCTGTCATCAGAGAAGAAGGGGAGATAGGAAGGCAGGCCCCCAAGAACACAATAGTGCCCCAAGGAGGGTTTATAGATTCCACCAGCGGGATGCTGGGGCTTGGCATGGGGCTGGGCACTGATTGGCATCTCATAGTCAGTCATTCAGTCAATCAGAGAAGAGAGGTAGGGAATGGGGAAGCAGGAAGTGAACTGACCTGGGGGGGGGGTCCTTGGACCACACAAGTTGGGGGGGGAGGGGTTGGAGGGGAAGGACTTCCCTGTTCCTCCCTACCTCAGCCTTTGCTGTCATAATCAATTCATTACTGGGTCTCGTCACTTCAGCTTCAGTACTGTCTCCCCACACCCACCTCTGGCCCTGGATTACTGCAACAGCTTCCAAACAGAGCTCCATGCCTCTACATTATAGGTCTCTCCCCAATCCAGTCCATCCTTTATGTTGACCACCATCCTTTCTAGTATGAATAATTTTTCTGTTGAAAAAAAATTCAGGTGATTTCCTACTCTCTGCCAAGTAAAAGTGCCCCCAGAGCTTAGCACAATGCCTGGCACATAGTAGGTACTTAATAAACGTTTATCAATTGATTGATGGAAGAATCAAAACTGTAAAGACGCAAAGACTGGTGAGCAGGACTGCCTCCAGAGGAAGTACTGACTCTTCCTAGCAGAGGTGGGATAACCAGTTGATAAGGCTGTTAAAGAGGAAAGTCTTGTTTAAGTTTGGGCTCCATGGGATGCTAGTAAAGATCCTTCCAATGTTCTTATTCTGGAGTTCTGAGGCTAGCACTGTCCAAGGTCGCTAGTCCTGAAATCAAATACAGACTCCTCAATTTGGCATTGAAAACCCTTCATTACCTATCATGTGCATGAACTCTGAAATTCCCTTTTCTGATCACACTCTTGCCATTCCAGCTTTCCCTCTGCCTTACAAACCTCAAACCTTAATTTTGTCTCCACCATGACCTCCAACCCTTTCACCCCTGAGTTCTTTCCCAGGCCACTACCACTGAACTGTTTATAGTGCCCTCCCTTCCTCATCTTGACCCTTTGGCAAACCAGCTCAACTCTGGAGTCCCTGGTCCTCTCATCTAATTGACTCACTCTCCCACTCACTGTAGAGGCTCTTCCAAACCTTTTCATCCCTCCTCAAACTTTCCCTGGTTCTCCCCTTCTCCCATCCTCTCAGATGAGAAACTTGCCTCATACTAAAAAAAGGAGTCCTTCCCCAAGAGTTCCATCCTTTTCATCTCTCATAACTCATATGCCATTATCTCCTCTTTCACCCCTCTTTCCCATAATGAGGTGGTCCCTCTCCTTAATCCTTCTACCTGCATAAGTAATCCCATTCCATCCCATCTCCTCCAACAGAGTGCCTTCTGTCATTTCCATTCTCTCACTTATTGTCAATCTCTACTTTTCTGTTAACTGTTTCCCTATACCTATAAACATGCCCGTGTCACCCCCCCATCCTCAGGAAGACCTTACCTGATCCATCCATCCCCACTATCATCCCCCATCGAGAAGGCTGGCTACATCCACTGCCTCCTCTTCTTTTCCTCTCACTCTCACTTTCTAGTTACTCCCTGATTTCTGACATTATGATTCACTCAAAATTTCTTGTTCCAAAGCTACCAGTCTCTTGAATTGATTTTTCTTAAGCACAGGTTTGACCATACTTCCAGTGGTTCCCTTTCACTTCCAGGGTCAAATAGAAAATCTTCTGTTTGGCTTTTAAAGTGCTCCCTAGCCTGGCCCTTTCCTACCTTTCCAGTCTTCTTACAATTTATTCCACCCACTACCAGTGACAGGTAGCTTCCTTATTGTTCCTAGCACTAGACACTCCATCTCCTGCCTCCAGGCATGGTCAATGGTTGTGCCACTTGCCTGGAGTACTCTCTCTCCTCACCTCTGCCTCTTGGCTTCCTTCAAGTTCCAGCTAAAATCCCACCTTCTCCAGGAAGTCTTTCCTGGTCCTCCTTGTCCTGACCTATGTCTTGCCCCTGGATCCAGATGGCTCTGGAGGAGAAATTGAGGCTGGTTAATTTGCACAGCCCTCTCACTTAAATCCAATTCACTTATAAGTCATGACATCACCTTACTGATGTTCTGGTCCTCTTGGAGAACAAAGCACCAGCAACTACAGTAGCATCCACATCCTCCTCAGTTCTAGTGCCTTCCCTCCTTCTCCAGTTTATCCTGTCCACAGCTTGTCATTCACATGCTTGGGGTAGACACCCCACTAACTCACCTGTCGGGTACACTCAAACTGATTGAGCCCATTTGAGGAGATGGTTTTGCCAGGGGGTGGCTACTGCCCCATGCTACAGCCTCCTGGAGCCACAGGTGAGAGGTGGAGACCAAGGATAGGATGAGCCAATACAACCTCCCAGCAGCTAGCTCTTCCTCACCCACAAAGCTTTGTGACTTTCTCCTGACAGTCCCCCCTGCCTGGAATTCTCTTCCTCCATCCTTGAGAATTCTCAGTGGCCTTTAAGGCTCATTCATTAGTATCTCTTGTGCAAGGCCTGCCTTTCCAGATTTCCCTGCAGCTGGATGTACCCTGCTTCCAAACCACTTTGTACTTATTATACCTGAAAGGTGCGGGTGTTGCCTCTCCCTGAGAGCAGGCACTATTTCGTTTCTCCATGTTTCCCCTGGCCTGGCTACCACAAGGCTTGTTGGTGGATCAAGAGCGACTTTAATCAATTACACGTGACAGTAGCGTACCCCAAATGTGTTGTAAGACATAATTAACTATTTGTGTGAACAGGTGAGTCAGCCCTGGGCACACCCTCTAGGCAGGGTCCCCCTCAATGGGAGGACATGGACAAGACTCACTCAATGTGGGACCCCCAAAGGGATGGGCCCCCAGGGACCAGGAAGGGAAGAACCATCTGCCTAGGCACTCGGTATCTCAGAATAACTCCCAGAATAATAGCTGCCCCCCTTCCTTGGATCCTTCTAGTCCTCCTCTTACCTCCCTCCAGTCCTCCACCTCCCTGTTCAGCAACTCTATACCTGCCTCCACTTCTCAAGGCTAACACTTTCCCCATAATACCTTCTTCCACACTAATGTGCTCTTCCCCACTGCCTCTCATGTTGCTAGAACTCTGCGCTGGGCTAAATCTTAACCCACCACTAGTGACCCTCCCTTAAAACTAATTCCTCATCCACCCCCTCCCAGACTCAGAAGCTCCCACTGGCTCCCCCAGTACTGGGGGGTTCTGGGCTCCTCACACTGTTCTCACCCCAACACCAGGCTGACAGCACATTTCTATGAGTCCTATAAAAGACTCATTTCCTTGTGATGTTTCCCTGAGGAAAAAGCTGGAGGCTAGCTTATCACCTTAATAAAAAGATTGGGTCTGTGAAGTTAGGCTTCAGTCAAAGGGCCAAACTTGAGGACCAAGAAGGCCACATGGTGGCCTCAGAGTGGCAGGATCCCCACCTTGAGCCAGACTCTACTGTTGCTGGGCAAGAAGCATAGATACATCTATTCCCTGTCCTGCGCTTCAGTTTCCTCTCTTAAAAGTGTGAGGAAAGATGAGATTCTACACCCTAAGTTGACACCCTGGGGAAAAGGACAGGGTGCTCACTCCACCCCTGGTTTCCTGCAGCAACTTGGTGGGGAGAGGAAGAAAAATAACTATGGAGTCACCACTCCATCTAGGGCCATGTCCCATCCCTGGTGGGAGGTAGTGACCCATGGGTCCTTTCAGGAAGGTGTGGCTCCTGCTTCCCCACAGGCCTTGGGAGCTAGAGGAAGGGAGAAACTGCCCAGCCCACTTGGGAGGAGAAGAGGAGCTGTGTCTGAGCAGGAGGGAAGGAGAGGAGGGGCATGGCCCAGGCCCCAGAGCTCTATCCTGGCACACACCCCTGCATGCTTTCAAAAGCCAAGCCCTAAACTACCTAGAAATACACACACACACACACACACACACGGACACACAAGCATGCACACATACACACCCCTCAACTTATTTCATGGTCTCAGCCTCTTTACTCCAAGACCTTTCACTTTCTGATTATCAGATGAGGAAATAGGCCTAGAGAGGAGAAGGGCTAAGTCAGCCAGCAAATGAGTGGTCAAGTTGGGATGACAATGTGGGGCTCTGGACTCTCAGTCTGTACTTCTTTCCTTTTTTCCACACAGTCTTGAGTCAGTTCAGCAAACACTACATAATTCACATTTCTATAGAGGAAAGGTCTGGGGCAGGTCTAAAGGCTTATGCTTTCAAATTAGGAGACTCAGAGAGGTGCAAGGACTGACCCCTCTCACATACCGAGAAGGGTGTGAAGGTAGAATTTGAACCAGTCTGACACAAAGCCCAGGATCCTGGACTCCTGGGGCCCTCAGGGAGGCAGGGAGCTCTGAAGTGGAGGACTTGACACCACTCACCCTTCACTCCAGGTGAAGCCCCCTGAAGCTGCCAAGTGGACCTTAGGGGAGGAGAAATGCAGCTGGTCTTCGAAGAAAAGTCATGTGTGACCTCCCCACCTCAAACTCGGGCCCTTTCCTGGCACACAAGAGACCCCTTTCCGTCAGCTCCCAGGCAGGCTACAACCCAGGCCAGAGTGGGAAGAATGGGATACCTTGCCCTTCAGGCCTGACCAAAGAGGTCCCCAGTGCCAGCTGCTTTTCGGAGGAGAGGAGGGAAAAAGGCTGCCCCTCTTTCCTCCTGTTGGGCCCAAAGGGAGCCAGTCGCTGGCTTCTCCACGCTCGGGGGGAAGGGGGCACACAGCGCCCCAACCCTGACTGCAAGGTCGGAGGGGTAAGCCCGGGCCTCCAGGGCCAACTTCCAGACGCTCTGGGGAAGGATCAATCTTCTGGCCGCCCAAGCCCCGGAGGGCGGCTGCGAAGGCTGGTAACCTTATTCCTTGGGAGGAGGAGCCTGGGGGAGACAGACGGACCGGCGGCGGGGCGGGAGAGGGGGAGAAAGGGGGGCGGGCCGGGGAGCTGTGCGGGGGAGGGGCTTGGCTGGGGCCCCGAAGCCGTCTCGGTTCTCCAAACTTGCACCAAACTCCGGGCCCCCGCCTCCCTCCCCCCCCCCCCATCCCCAACACACAAAACACAACAAGCTCTGGAGAAGCCTCGGAGTAGAGCAGACACCACAGCAGCCTCAGCCTGCACCAGGCTGATGCAACTCTCCCTTTAAGAAATCCACCTGGACAGCTCGCGGCCCGCGGGTCTGGGGGCTCGAGTGAGGAAGGACAGGGACCAAGGACCATGGTAAAGGGAAATGAAGGGATCGAGGGAAGCCGGTGTGAATGTGAGTGTGAGAGTGTGTGTGTGTGAGTGTATGTGTGTGTGTGAGAGTGTGTGTGTGTGTGTGTGTGTGTGCGCGCGCTATCCCGGCGTCTGGGGCTCTGCCCGCCCGTCCCTGAAGCGGGCATAAGTGCCTGTCTCTCGGGATTGTCTTCCTCCGTGTTCTGTGCGTATGTGTGTGTGCGTGTGCACCGGCCGTATGTGCCGCTCCTGCCTCGCTGTCCTGAGTCTCTGTGGCTCCGTGTGTGCCGGGTCCTCTCGATGTCGTGTGGGTGAGGGCATCCGCGCTCCCTGCCAAGGCCGTCCCCCCCCCATCCCGGCTGCGTGTGTGCCGGTGTGTGCGTACCCGCCAGCAACCAAGTTGTCTGTAGATGATGTTGGATGCCCAGGATGCGGGTCTCGGCGGGTACCTGTGCGCCTCAGAGCCTCTTGTGACTCTATGTGCGAATGTACGCGAGTGTGTGCGCGCGTGCGTGAATGTGCGTGAGGTGTGCGTGCATATGTGTGTCTCTGTGTGTGTGTTTGTGTGTGTGTGGTCCCACGCAGTGCCCGTCACCAAGGTAGCCGGAGGAGGGAGCAGCCAGCTATTGCCGTTTTCCGCGCCGGCGCCGGCTACGGCTTACTCTTGGGCATCTCTGGAAGCGGAAGGGGCAGGCAGGCGGCTGGCAGCGGGCACCCCGAGAACGTGTGCGTGTGTGTGTGCGTATGTGTGTGTGTGCGCGCGCCAGTTCTGTCGGGGTTCCTTCGCCTAGCCACCAGGCGGGCGCCCTGCATCGCCACCGCCCTCACCCTGCCCAGCCCAGCCAGGTTTCCCCTCCCGGTCCCAGCAGCCGGGATCTCTCCATCCACCGCTCCCTTCTCCCGTCGCTGCCACTAGCTCGATGCCCTCCAAAAGACACGGGCGGAGAGACGTTTGGAGGACCGAATCAGAATCAGAGTCCGGGGCAGGGCCAGGGCTGGGGCCGGGGCCGGGGTCGGAGCCTGGGTCGGAGCCTGGGTCAGAGCTGGGGTCGGAGCCCGCGCCTCCGGAGCAGCCACAGGTGAGGGCGGGGAGCCTCCCGAGCCCCGCCCCTCCCTCCCTCCCTGCCTCCCCCTCGGGCTGGGGTGGGGCGGGGCGGACGGAGGGGGGCGGAGCAGAAGCGGCCCGGTACTTTTCCACGGCATGTGCCGGAGGCGGGGCCGGCCGCCGCTCCCACTCCAGCTGAGGAGGCCCACACGTGGCGGCTGATGTAACCCCGGCTCCCCCGCGCCGCATTTAAAGGGGCAGCGCCGCGCCCCCCAGGAGCGGAGGTGCGGGGAGCCTTCTCCAGGGGCTCCCTGAGGCCCCCAAGCCCAATGCCCTTGCCCCTCTCACCTCCTGCCAGCCTGCACTGCCCGAGGAGGCCGCGCCCCGCCGCTTGACAACCCTTAAAGGGGCCGCATCCCCCTTCCCTGACCTCGTCTCCACTCCTGCGCCCCACCCCAGCCCGCTCCCAAAGCCCAGCCCCGGCTGGCCCCGCGGAGAAGGCCTAAAGCCGATGAGAAGCTGGGGGATGAGAGGGGGTGGGGGGTGGGTACCAGGGAGGACAGACAAAGGGGGCCTGCGGGGTCTGCGGGGCTGCGGCAGCAGCAGCGACAGCGGAGGCGGCCAGGCTGGGGCGGCGATGGTGAGCAGGCCAGGGGGGCGCCGGCACGCCCACTCTGGGCGCCTTCCCCCCCAGAGAGCAGTAAGCCAGCAGACCTCCAGGTAGGGAAACTGAGGGAGGCCTGGGTCCCTGAGCCTGCAGCGACCTGGAAGAAGCAGGGTGTGTTTGTGGGTCGGGCTGGGGAAGACACTGGCCTCCTGTACCAGCTCTGGAAAGGCCAACCCTGAGTAGGCAGGAACCTGGCACAGAAGAGGTAGAAGGTCAGTGAGGCTTAGCCTTAAGAGTCAGGAGAGATGCCCGAGCACGGGCCTCTTCTCACTCCTTCCTGTGCCAGCTGCCTGGAGTTGAGATGCCAGTGGCAGGACCGGACCAACAGCCGAAGGAAGGACAACATGGATTTGCATAGGAAAATCAGCTTGTCCCCCTTCCCATGTATCGTAGAGGGTGAGAGGAAATTGCCCATGACCCAGAGCAAGGTGGCAAGAGGAGCCCAGGGCCAAGCCTCCTGGGATCCAAGAGGGACCTCCCAATGGTCAAAGGTCCCAGCCCATCTAGCTCAAGGAAACTGAAGTATTTTCTTCCCCCAAGAACAGGGAGGGCCTCTTGGAATCTGGGACAGTTCCTTATAGCCCCATCCAGCAAGCCCGTGCCATGCTTAGCTCGGGGTGGCAAAGTAGGCAGGGCTCTAGACTGGGAGTCAGGAAGGCCAGCTGTGTGATTCCAGACAAGTTTGTTGACCTCTATAGGCCTGTTTCCTGTTGAAAAAAAAAATGAGGCATGGACTCACTCTCCCCTTAAGGTCTCATCCAACTCTAAATCTGTGAGCCTCTGCCCTCCCCAGCCTTCCTTGGGCCTTCTTCCATCATTCCTCAGCCTCACCTCTCCCAGGCTCCTTTCTGCTTAGCCCAAGGCTGGGCAGCACATTCCTGAGGTTGCTAGAACCACCACTCAGCCACAGTTCTCATCCCCTTCCCCTTCAGCAGGTGTGACATGGAAGGCTCTGGAAGTGCCAGACAGAGCAAGGGCCCAGCTCAGGCAAGAAACCCCAGCATAGGCAACCCTGGGCAGAGTTTCAGAGCTGAGGGTGGGGAGGGGCTGCTGGTCTGAGCCACATCCCTGCTAAGGGGAAGAATTAATAGTGATCCAGGCCACTAATAAAGGATTTGGCCATAAGCCCAGGTCTGGTTTTTGTGGGTTGTTGGTGTGTGTGCTTAAAAAATCTTCCATACAATTGGGCATCTGGAGAATCAAAAATATACCTTTATCCATTGAGAAGAAAGGGCCCATGGGCCTGATAGATGGCCTCTTTATGTTTCTGTGATCAGGAAAGAGATGCCAGGTGATGGGAGGCATGAAGGGCCAGGTGTACTGCCAGACTGGGGAAGATGGAAGCTGCTGGCCTGGGTGACTGTCAGGTCAGGCTTCCAGGACTGTCTGATTCCTCTGTTCCACCCAAAGATCAGCCCAATTGAAGAGCAGCTTTCCAAGTCCCAAGCCCCAAGCCCATCATGTCTCTTCGCTTGGTGTAGCCCATGGACTCAATGCCCTCTACCTTCTTGTGCTTTGCCTTCAGCTCTTGATGCCAGTGGCCTGAACAGAGCTGGAACCCAAGATCCTGAGTGCTGCCCGGGACTCCAGAGCCCCACACCCACGGCAGCCTGATTCCCTGGCGCCACCATGGCAGTCAGAAATGTCAAAGGGATGCAGGTGAGTACCACTGGATCCAGGTCAAGGAGCAAGATGACAGCTGTGCCCACTCCTGGGCCTTTCCCCCAGTTCTTGGGCTGTTGAATCTGCCTGTCTGGCAGCAAAAGCTAGCAGAGAAATCAAACCCTTACTGAGCAGGTCCAAAAGTGGCCTCTTCAGGGCTTAGCCAGGCAGGCAGGGAGGTGCCCTGTCTGAGGATCCAGCAGAAACAGTGGCTGGGTGCCTAGCTCTTGGTTTCATCTCTTTTCTCTATCTCCCAATCTCCTCTGTCAGAAAATTAGCATGGGGCGGTAGAATAGGTCATTCATTCTGGGTCCCTCCTCTGGGCCTGTCATAGGGCAAATTGCCCATCTCTCACTGCCCTGACCCTTGGTGTGGACCTGGGCTATCAGATTGGATTTGGGACAGGACGAAGGGTAATAGGAGGAGTGTTCTCAGGGCCAGGTGTGGAGGGACAGCACCCAGAGAAAGGTGTAGCAGAAACAGGCAGATGAGACCAATCCCACAGCCACCACATCCCATGGATTCTGGAGCTGTTTCTCTCATTCTGGGCTTTAGACTCAAATAGGGTATGGGAGGCCTCTGCAATGACCCTCCCTCCCCTTCTCTAGTACTTATTTCTTCCAATGTTTTCCCCTCCAATAAAAGATTGACCAAGGGTTGGAGGGGGAGAGACAGCTTAATTGAGGTCAGAGCTGAGGCTGCCCCTAAAACCAAGAGTGGCCACTTGGTGACAGGCCCATCCTGACCTTAGTTTATGAGGACTTCCAGAGTGAGTCTGAGATCTAGGGGTCCCAGGAGGCTCAGGGCTGCATGCATGTCTGGGAGTTGGCCTGATCTGTGGAGGGGAGACCCAGTGAGGCTCCTAAAATGTAAGCCAGGGGTCTCAGCTTTGGCTGGGGAACCTGGGTGGGGAAGAGTAACTTTGGGCACCTGCATAGGAAGAGCATGAACCAGGAATGAGCATCCCTACACCAAGGATTCCTATGGCAGGCCCAGTCATTGAGATCTGTACTGGCTCCTGCCAGGGGAGCCTTGCTGGTCTGCGCCTGCTCAAAGTCCCATTCCCAGAGCTCCCCTCTCTGCCCAAGTTAGCAATAGGGGGCTTGGCTTCTGCCCTCTGCCCTTTCCACAGCTGGGCTCCCTGCTTACAGCCAGTATCCCAGGGCCGGGAGGTCCCGCTGGGTGCCTCTGAGATTCTAATCCTGTCTTGGCCTCCATCCCTCTGAAGATCCTGGGCAAACCTCTGTTCTCAAGCTTCCCATTTTGGACCTGTGGAGCTGTCCTTCCTCTCGGGTTTGTTCAGTCTCAGTGCAGAATTTGGCAGGCCGCCTTCCAGCCCAGGCCAACAGGCCCCTTCTGCCCCAGGTCTCTGGCTTGCTTTGCCCTGGTCTTCTCTGGCAATGAAAGCTCACCCCACATAGTCTCCCTACTGCATACAGCATTATCCTAGTGGTTCTGGGGCCCCCTCAGAATCAGGATCTGGGGTAAGGGATGTCTCCCAGCCAATCCCCAAGTGAAGCTTTAGTCTCTGCTCGGCAGCTGGAGCCTAGCCAGATGACTAGGGGAGAGGGAGCTCCCTTGCAAGCTGCCTCGCCAGCAGCTGAATCTCCTCTTGGTGTGGGAAGAAGGGAGCAACAGTAGGTCCCTTTGCCATGGGCAGGAGCAGCCAGATCTGCTCTGCTCCTTCCAGCATATTCTTTGAAAGGAGGACCATGAATGCTAATTGTGCTTCTATCTGTGATCCAGGACCCAGCATTCTGGGCCTTGGTTTGTGTACTGAGAAGTTGTGATGGGCACAGAGATGCTAACAGTGCCACAAGGAGGGATAGGGCATTCGCTCCTATCGGAGCCCAGGCTTGGATGCCTTTGAGGTCATCTTAGGTCAGTGAGTTCCCTTATCTTTGAGCCTCTTAAACGGAGGCAGGGGGCTGATGAGAGTGGGCAGCTCTCATGCATGTGTCTGTTCCTGAATCCCACGTGCCCCACTTCCCATGCCTCCCAGCCCAGATGGGCTCTGCCAGGCTGGCTCTGCTGCCTTGCTCACGCCTCAGTGGCTCCCAGGACATGGGCTCCCAAGAGGCCAGCTGGCCATGGAGCCTCTAGGCAAGGGGAGCAGCTGGACAACTTGGGGGCAGATGCGGAGGGTGAGAGTGAATCAAAATGAAGGGGGCCTAGTGAGAACACAATGAGGCCCTTTCCCAGGGAGCCCTTGGGGTGGGGGTCTGTAGCTTGAAGTATAGACAGACAGAAAGGGCAGGGACTGGCCTCCCCTCCCCCACTGTGTCCATTCCACAGCTGGGAAAGGTGAGGTGTGCTCTGAGGGGACTAGACTGGTGCTATGAGTCATTAATAATCCCCCTACCATGAGGTAGGGGCTCATGGCAGAGGAGGAAATGGGCTGCTTCAAACCTGGTGTCCTGGATGCCAAAGCATCTCCTTTCTCAAGCCCACTTCTGGCTACCCCAAACCTACCTACCCCACCCAAACTAGAAGACTAGAAGGGTGAAGGCTGAGCAGGAACCTTTCTCCTCCCCTTCCTCTGGGGTCAGGCCAGTGAAGGGGTTTTGTAAGTTCTCTGCTGCAGCTTAAGGCACCTGGATGCAGTTCAGCCTCACCCAGAAGGACCATAGTCCAGACGGCCGGGCCTCTTCCCTGGTCCCAGACACCTGTTTGCAGGCTTTCTCCCTCTGCCCTAGAGAGAAGGTCCTCCAGGGCCCTGGCAACACTGGCTCTGGCCGTCTTCTCTAGGGACCCAGGGAAGTGTGACAGAGCTCAGGGCCTGTGGGGAGGGGCAGGTGGGCCAGACTGAGGGACTTAAATAGCCCCAGAAATGTGGCCAAAGGCCGTTCCAGCTGGACCCCAGCCCAGCAGGCGGTAAGCCTGAGTGAGAGGTGGGGCTGGTGCCTCAGTGAATGAACTGCAGATATAAAGCCCAGTATCTCTGGGGAGACAGGCTCAGAGGGGAAGGGTCCATCCCATTCTTTCTGGTCCTCTCCCAACTTGGCCAGGTCCCCTCCGTGCCTCCTTATGAGCACCCGTCCCCCACAGGCTTGCCCTATGATGCCCATTGACCTTTGCACCTCACTTCTGGTAGATTCCCTCTGTGCTGTGTCTAGGGCCTCTGAGCTCCATACCCTTCTGGCACTGTGGCACTCTGATATGGTAGGGCCAGGGGTCAGATAGTCTGCATGGCACAGGAAGGGAACTGGGGAGACTCTCCTTAAGAAAGTGGGCCTGGGAGCAGCTGGATCCCACTAATGAGGCCTCATTAAGGCCAGTGCCCAGCTGGGCTGCTGCCTCCTCCTGTCCCTGGGCTAGGGCTGTGTGTTCTGGGCACCTCGCCCAGGCCAGGGCCGCCAGAGCCTAGCGCCTACCCTGGACCTCATGGGTGACTGGCCCTTCCTGAAGTCAGTAACCACGCCAGGGGCGGAAGCAAGAACAAGTCTGACCCAGGAATGGGCTGGGGAATCAATGAGCATTCTTCCCCTCCCCCTCCTGGCCCTACCTCGGTGGCTGGGCACTCTGGCTTCAGGGGAGGCACCTGGGGGTAGGGGAAGTGCTCCTGGATTGTGTCACATTCTCAAGACTCCAGGGGCCCCCATCTTTTCAGCCTGAAGTTTTGAGGGGAACATTTTATGGACCTTGGAAGGACAAGTTTCTTCCTGCCTACACTACTTGATAAAGTATGCCAGTCTTTGCCCTCTCAGACCTGTGCCTGGTAGCTGGCAAGTACCTAGGTGGTGCCTCAGGACCATGGGGGAGCTAGAATTTTTGTTTCTGGCTGACCTTCTTTCTGTCTAGAATTGAAAGGTGGCTGTGTCTCCCCACTGGGCAGGGAGCAAGTATTTCTATCAGTTTCCACAGGTTAATGGTAGCGTTGAGTCCTCTTTGAGAGAGAATATAGGACTTGGTATCAAGAGAGCCACCCTCCTCAGCTCTTGACTCTCCCCCTTCCTAGCTCTAAAGATGTGTGGGTTTGGGCCTTGAGATTATCATAGGTCTTAGAGACTCAGTTTCCTTGTCTGTAAAATAGGTTGTATTGGATGACCTTCAAGGGCCCTCTCATCCCTCGGTCTAGGACCCCAGGTGGGATGGTGGCAATGGTGGTGGTGTGTTGGCACCAGCCTCTTATCCCTGGAGGCCATGGTCCTTCCTTCTGGCCACATTTTGGGTCCCTCCTGCAGGATTGGAGGGGCCACTCTCCCTGGCCCCATTCGCTCCCAGGGCTCGATGCCCCCTGTTGGGCTGGGGTCTTGGGAGGGTAGCGGAGCCTCTGCGGGTGTGAGTGTGTGTGTGTGTTTTTTGTTCCAAGAACTTGCTGGGAAACAAGAGAAGTACATCAGAGGCTGCTCTGAATCGTCCAGGCTGCATGGGGACTGGAGGGGGGAGGGTGGGGGGGGTGCTGGAGAAGGCAGAGCTCGGGAGGAGATGAGGTGAAAGTAATTCTGACGTTGGCCAAGCGCGGCAGAGGGAGTACCAGGGAGGCGGGAGGGCTGAGCTGGCAGAGGTGTGAATGAGTCTCGGACTGAACCGCCCGAGCTCCCCACTGCTCGTCCCAGGATGGCGGAGGCTCGTGGTGGTCAGGGGGCTCCCTTCTCCCCAGAACAGGTCAGCCACCACCCCCCTTTCCAACCCCAGATGGCCTGGGCATCCTATGGGCTTGGGGGTGCTGGGAGGGTGAGGGGCTGAACAAGTTGGGAGGGGGCAGGCACAAGAAGAGCTGCAGCCGACAGAACTGACCCAGAAAGTCGCAACTCGGCAAAGAGTGAGAGAAGAGGTGGTTTGTGTGTGTGAGAGTGTATGTGTGCGGGGCGGGGGGGGGGGGTGAATAGGAGAGGGGGGGGGCTGTGAGGGCTCCCCCTGCCCAGGGACCTGCTGAGAATCTGCTCTGTGTATCAAAGGGGCATTGTCCTGGCTCCCGGGGAGACGGGCCGGAGGTGCCCAGGAATTGGACTAATCAATACAGCCTCATTGTCTGGGCCACGGCAGTTACTCCTGTGGGGAGGGGGGCGAGGGCACCAACGTGGTGCCCACAAATTCAGTGGCGGTGGGGGGGATGGGTGGCAGGAGTCTCAGAGTGAGATTTGGGGAGATAGGAGATGACCTCCCACTAATGGAAACCCTCTAGATGGAAAATGCTCTAGTAAAAGTCCTCCGGTGCTTGTTTCTGGGGTCTAGGCAGGGGCCGTGGTGCCAAGCATGATGTGGCTAATGGGAGTGAGGTTATTCCCTGAATTGTCCTGTGTGTGTGTGTGTGTATGTGTGTGTGTGAGAGAGAGAAAGAGAGAGAGAGAGAGAGAGAGACAGGGACCAGGAAGAGGGAAGTCTAGTTCACTGTCAGAAAATAGTAGGTTTGGGTTGATTGAGTCCTTAGAAAAGGATTCAGCAGCCCATGTCCTCCAGCAGTCCCAAGGGACTCCAGTTTAAGCCTGGCTGGAACAAATACCCCTAGGTCATAGCAAGTGTTCCCAGGTCTCCCTGAGCTTGAACTGTTGGGCTTCCCTGAAGAGAAAGGTGTATGAATATCTCTGATGCCTGGAGATCTAGTGGTTACCATCCTGGAGCTGAATTAGGGATGGGATGATGGTACCTTCTCAGGCTTCCCCGGCTGACTTCCCACAGTGTGCAGGGCCTGGCCTGTCATGGCACTGGCTGGCACTCCTGGAGGGGGAAGGGAGGGCAGCCTTTTGTTCTCTCTGTTGGGTCTTTGGTGCCTCTGTCCCTGTCAACAGAGCTCTGAGAGGAAATGGAAAAGGAGCCGTCTCAGGGACCTGTGTCGCTGATGGGCTGGCACTGGCACAGGGTTTGAGAGGCTGCCCCAGGTACCTGTGGACTGGAAAGCTAGAACTTCTATGGGTCAGGTGCTTCCTACACCCCCATCAATCCTATCCTAGCTCCACAAGCCAGCCAGGCCCTCTCCCGCTAAGCTCCCCAGGGATCTTATCCAGGATTTGAGTGAAGAGGGTCTTTGCTTCCCCTCCCCCTGCCATGATGAGGGAACATGGCATGTGACAGATGACATATGTTCATCTGTGGCCTGACTTGGCTTCCTTAGAGGCAGGAATCAGGACATCAGAAAAAACAAGTGGTAAAAGAGAGGATCTCTAGAAATGGCTGGTGGGAAAGAGAAAGTGGCCAGACCTGGCCATAAGAGCTTTTGTCTCAGATCCCTCCTCCACGACTGGGAGAAAATGGCCAGCAGCCTGGATGGAGCTCCAGGGAAGGATGCGAGGTGGGGTCCTGCCCTCTCTTTTGTAAAGTTGGTCTTGGATATGCCTCCATCTCATGAGCTAAACCAGGCTGGAGGGTCATCAAGAAGGCACGTCCAGCCCAGGCAGGGGAACTCCAGGAACCCTTCCTTTCCATTCAAGAGATGGAGGAGGGAACCACCCTCTGGGCCAAAGGGCACAGATTGATGGGGTCTGACAATTTGCCAGTGCCTGCCTCATAGCTGGCCTGAAACAGAGAAGCCAAGCCAGCCTCCCTTCATAGGTGAGGAAACTGAGGACAGCTAGTCCCCCTGGAGCCAGGACTCCACTAGGTCTCCAATGATTAGACAAGTGCTTTCCCGTGATGACAGAGAAACCTGGTCAGAAACCTGGTAGACTAATGGAAAACATATTCAGGGTTCAGGAAAACCCCAAAGGAGGCAGAATCAAAATCTTAAAATTATTGGATACCCCCCCTGCCACAAATTCCCCTGCTCTTGAAGTGTCCCAAAGCCAACTTAGGCTCTGGGAGCTGATTTGTGGAGGGTATCACTAGCAGCATCATGATTTGGGGAAAATGCAGTTAATTTCAAAGATTTAGAAATGACCTACTATGTGCGTGAAAAACACTGTTAGGAGCTAGAGATATGATAACAAAAAACAAACAAGACAGTTCTTGCCCTTAAGGAATTTATACCTCCTCATGTTCTGATGCCCTTCCCCACCATGGGACCAAAAACTCTACAGTGGACTATTCTCACCCTTCTTTTGACAGTGGGGGAGAATTGAGTTTGCAAATTCTTATGAAGTCATTTTGGTGATTCTGGCCTGGGAATTGGGCAATCTCATTCCCAGGCCATAGCTCGGCAAGAGCAATGAAGAGGACTGGGAAATACTCTTTTCCTCAGTTTCACCCCTCTGTAACTTGGACCCTGCCTACTCCAAGCCTGATGCTGTTCTGAATCCCAATGGGCCATGGTGCCAGCTGTAACCTCCTCTGTAGCTTGGGGGGATCTCAGCTAGGAAGCAGAGTGGGAAAGAAACTTGTACTTACAATCAGGATAGACCAGAATTCAAATTTTGCCCCTGATACTTTAGACGTGTGACCTCAGGCAAGTCACAGAACTCCTTTCTGCCTCAGTTTCCTCATCTGTAAAATGGAGATAATAGCATCTACCTCCCTGCTTATTGTGATGATCAAATGAGGTTAACATACATGTAGGATTTTGCAAACCTTAAAGCTCTCTATAAAATACTAGTTATTATCATTATTTTCTCTGAGCACAAAGAAAGCCCTGGGGTGGTTGTGCCAGGATAGCCAGTGCACCTGTCTGTGCTCATAGAACTGAATGTGTCTCCTCATCCTGCACCTGCTTCCCCCCGCCTCCATCTCAAGCTGCCAGGGACTTGGGTTCTTGGGCTGATGAGGCAGAGGCTCGCCAGCCTTGCAGTCTTCTCCAGGGCTGGGGATTGTTTGCAGGAAGGGAAGATCAAAATTCTCTTACCCATTGAAAGGTTCAGGTGAAAGACAGTTATGGCTCCTGTCGAAGGTAGGAACCCAGTGGCAGCCAACTTGGCCTTGGGTGATGGGAAACTCCTATAGGGCAGGACTATTGCTTATATCTCAGTATCTCTAGGGCCCAGCACAGGGCTGAGGCTGACAGATTGATTGGCCAGCTGATTGATTAAATGTCCTGGCACCAGGAGGCAGAGGCTCCCTTTGCCTCTAGAACCATAGCACTTTCTTTGGTTGGGTTGGGGTTGGTTGTGTAGGGGTGGAGGAAATATTGTTGAATAAAGGGCCGCCCCATTTTTCTGTGCATTTGAGGAGCCTGGGAGGAGAGGGCTGAACCAAAGAACTTCGAGAGACAAGCAATAAATAGCCCGCAGAGAGGCAGCTGTTAAAATGAGGGGATGTCCTGGAGAGAAAAGAAGACAGGGGGATGTGACAACCTTTGAATGAGCAGAGGAAATGAACTTGGGGAGGCCAGGCAGGGGGCAGAATGGCTGACAAGACAGTGGGTGGTGGCCAGTCTTCATGGTCCAGGGCAGTGTGCCCACTGCTAGCAAGGGCTGTCTTCTGGCCACATCTGGGTTCAAACCTCAGCAGTGGCCTCAGCCTTGAATCCCACCCTCAAGAGGCCCCTCTAGTGTTTTTCCCTACCATATGGCCAGGGACAAACTGGGGCAACAAGGAAAGGTTCAGAAGGAAATGTGGGTGGTCTGGTGAAAAGTGTTAGAGACTCCTTTGGGGTCCCCAGGGGGAGAAAGAGGGAGAGGGAGAGAGAGAAAGAGAGAGAGAGAGAGAGAGAGAGAGAGAGAGAGAGAGAGAGGGAGAACGAACAGATAAATATCCAGAAAGCTGCAGACCAAGGAAGAACTTTGGGGATGAGTGTTCTCTCCTGATTTACTGGTGAGGAGGCCCAGGCAGCCTGCTGCAGGCAGAATTTCCCTAAGCATTCCCTTGATTGACATCTTGATCACTGAGGAGTAGCCCAGTATCCTGGCCAGGACACCACAGCGAGTTGGGCATGGGAACTGTAATGGTGACCCATGGTTCGCTAGCACTTCAACATTGGCAGATTGCTAGTTCTGTGGGAGGCTGGAAGTTTTTCCAGGATCCTAAACTTCCTAGCAAAGACAGCAGTCCAGACGAGCTGCCTGGGGAAGGGGGAGGGCAGGGGTTCATGAGCTGCCCTCAGGTTGAAGTGTTTGAGCAGATGTTGGCTGACCACTTGTCTGGGATGTCAGAAGTGGGAAGAACTCATTCCCTGGGGAGGGGGTGACCCCGTTGCCCAGCTCCCTCCCTCCTTCCCATCTTCTGTACTTTTGGATTCCAGGATCCTCTCATATTAGTTTCCTCAGTCGTCTCCTGCCAGATCTATGCACCCCCAGATGCCCATTTCCAGGACCCTCCTCGTGTCCTTACCCGCATGACTGGGCAAGTTAGCACATGGCTCGTTGGTGTGTGCGCTTCATGTTAAACTGAACAGCGGGCTCATCGGTGCTCAGCCAGGCAGCTCTGATGTGATTACCCACTGCTGGCATACGACCCGTGGTCCAATGCCACCCCAACCCCCCCTTCACTGCCCTCTCTCCTGGCCAGCTCTGGAGTTAAGGAGCCCTTCCCTTCTCTCCAGCTGCAAAGAGGAGGAGGCACCTTGTAGCTCCTCTCAGCATAGGGGGGCAGAAGGGAATCCATCAACTGGCAGCCCCTGCCCTCAGGCAACTTCTGCTCTATGTGGGGGACAGAATAGATACAAAATAGTCTGGAGTAAGGAGAGATAGGAGAGGAGCTCAAGAAAGGCCTCTAGCAGGAGACAGGGCCAGAGCTGAGTCTTGGAGGAAATTAGGGATTATAAGGGGCAGGGGGAGAACATTCTAGACCCGAGATGCCAGCCGGTAAAAAAGCACAGAACTGGGAGATTGTGCCAGGACAGGAGCAGAAAGAAGGCCAGTCTACACAGAGGAAGTGGAGTGATCCTGTGTATAAAGACTAGAACCACAGATTGGGGCCAGATTGTGAAAAGTTTCAAAGCCAAGTTTAGAAGTTTATATTTTATCTCAAAGGTATTGGGTAGGAAAGTGATATGTTAAGACTTGCACCTTGGGAAAATCATGTTAGCGGCTGATCAGAGTGAGGAGAATCTTGAGCAGGGATCCACCAGCAGGTTATTGTCAGAGTCCAGATGATGAGAATCCTCAGAAGGGAGGTGCCCCTCAAAACTCTCCTGGTTTCCCCTGTCCCCACTCTTTCAGTTGAAAACTTTGTTTTATATTTCACTGCCAGAACTGGGGCCATTAGCCAAGACTTCCCTTTTCTTCTCATCTCGTAGCATTCAGATGGCTTCCCTCACTATTTCCTCCAGTCCCATCTCCCACGAAGAGATGGCACTCTTCCTCCAATACGCGTCTCTCCTTCGTTTCCTCTGACTCCCTTCACTCTCCAGTCTGGTTCTCAACTTCGTCTTTCCATTGAAACTGCTGTCTCCAAAGGTTCCGTTGCGTTGTTCAGTCACCTTTCAATTCTGTCTGATCCCCCATTTGAGGTTTTCTTGGCAGAGATACTGGACTGGTTTGCCATTTCCTTCTCCAACTCATTTTACAGATGAGGAAACTCAGGCAAACAGGGTGAAGTGACTTGTTCAGGGTCACACAACTAGAAAGTGTCTGAGGCCAGATTTGAAGTCAGTAATGGTGAAATCTAATGGCTTCTTCTCCTTCTTCCTCCTTCTTGACTTCTTGAACGCTTTTGTCATTATTGCTCACTCACCTCTTCCCTAGGTTTTTGTGACCGTGCTCTCTCCTAGTTGCTCTCCTACCCATCCGATCACTCAGCGTCAGATGATCTACTTCATCCAAGTCACTCCCACAAACTACGAGCATCCTCCAAGGTTCTGTCCTGAGCTCTTTTCTCTTTTCCTTCTATTGTATTGCGCTTAATGACCTCATGAACTCCCACGAATTCGATTCTATAGACGGTACTTAGACCTTATCCAGCCCTAACCTCTCTGCTGACCAGTTTCACATCTCCAAGTGCCAGTATACATCTTAAATTCAGCACGTCCGAAACTGAACTCACCGTCTGTTCTCTCCCAAACTGCCCCATTCCTGTTGAGACACCGCCATCCCCTGAGTCATCGAGGTTCACAACCTGGATGTCATCCTCAACTCCTCATTCTCTTCCACTTCCCCCATCTGTGGCAATAGCCTGTCGATTTTACTTTCGGAACATCTCTCATATCGTCCCCTTTTCTCCTGTGATTCTGCTACCGGCCTGGTAGATATCTTGGAATGTTGCAACAGCCTGCTGGTGGGTCCCCCTGCCTCAAACCTTTCTCCATTCAAGTCATTCTTCTACGCAGCTGTCAAACTGATCTTCCTAAAGCATGAGCCTAACCATGTTCAGTTAGATCCAGGGACTGCCTGTTTCCTCCAAGATCAAATTTAAATTTGCTTTGACCTCTTCCTACCTTTTCAGTCTTCTTTTACCTTACTCTCCCCCAAGCATCACTTTGTGATCCAGTTGACATTGGTGTCCTGGCTGTTCCTCAGAGGAGGAGGAGACCCTCCCTTCATCTCCCAACTCCAGGCATTTTCCCTGACTGCCCGTCATGCCTGGTAATTCCCTTCCTCATCTCTGCCTCCTGGTTTAGTTAGACTCAGCTAAATTGTAACTTCTACAAGAAGCCTTTCGTAGCCCTCCTTTCATCTTAGTACCTTCCTTGTGTTAGTTATCTCCAATTTAGGGGCCATCTCCAGTCGTCCTGATCCATATCTGGCCACTGGACCCAAATGACTCCAAAGGAGAGAGTGAGGCTGGTGACCGCACAGTCCTGCCTTACTTAAATCCAATTCACTTGCAGGTCATGGCATCACCTTCCTGATGTCATGATCCTCTTTGAGAAGGAAGGACAAACAGCAACAGCATCTCCAATTTACCCTGTATCAATCCTGTTTGTACTTAGTCATTTGCAGGTTGTCTGCCCCATTAGACTATGAGTCCTTGAGGGTAGGGACTGTCTTTTGTCTTTCTTTGTATCTCCAGTACTTAGCACAGTGCCTGACATACAGTAAGTGCTTAATATGTGCTTGATTACTGACTGACGAGATCCCCAAGTGAGAGAGTGTAAAAGAGAGATGGAGTCCCAGGGTACTCAGCATCAGGTTCAACTACAAGGCAATGGTGATACCAGACAGCATGAGGACTGGGCAGATAGAAAGGAGGAAAAGTAGGAGAGAGTGGAGTCACAAAATAGGTGAGAGTACCCAGGAGGAGAGGATGTCAGAAGAGGAAAATATCACTGAGAGCTCAAGAAGGATGAGGACGGAGGCAAGACTGTCAAGGTCATTGTTTTGGTTTAGTTTTGGTTTTTCATTTGACAAGCATTTATTTTATTAGCCATCACCTCTCTGTCACAAGACGAGTAGCCACTTGCTTCATCATTAATCCCATGATGTTATAGTTGATCGTTGCATTGATCAAAGTGCCAAAGTCTTTCAACAATTTTCATTTTTACAGTGTATTCTGTAAATTGTTATCCTGGTCCCAATTGCTTGACTCTGCATCCGTTCCTGCAAGTCTTCCCAAGTTTCTCTGAAACCATACCCTTTATCATTTCTTACAGCATAGTAGTATCCCATCACATGAGATAACTGTGTGTGGCACAGTGGATTTAACACTGGACTTGGAATCAATTCCAGCCTCAGATTGTAGCTTTTTGACCCTGGGCAGATTACTTCTCCATGTTTGCCCCAGTTTCCTCATCTGTAAAATGAGCTGGCAAAGGAGAAAAACCCCAAAATAAGGTCACAAAGAGTGAGACGTGACTGAAATGACTCAACAGCAAAAAATTCCATCACATTCAGATATCACAATTTGTTCATCCATCCTCCAATTGATCCTCTCAGTTTCCAATTCTTTGCCACCACAAAAAGCACTGCTATAAATATTTTCATACATAAGCGTCCTCTTCCTTTTCTTTTTCTTTCTTTGGGAGTGGTCTCTCTGAGCAAAGCTTAGTAGTAACTCGGCCATCCTTCTGGAATGGCAGGACCAAGTCAGAGCTCCATCAGCAGTGCATCAATCAGCCCATTTTCTCACAACCCCTCCAACATTACATTTTTGACGGCTTTGCTAACCTGACTGCTTTGAGATGGAAGCTCAGGGCTACTTCAGTTTGAATGTCTCTACTGGGGATTTTTTCCATATGGTTATTGATAAGCCTGGATTTTTTTCTCTTTAAGAACTAGAAAAGGTGATTCTATTTGGCAATTAAAGATTGTTGGTAGCTTTGGAGAGAACAAATTCAACTGAGTTACGGGCTCAGAAGCCAGATTGCAGAGGGCTGCAGAGTAAGTGTGGTGGAAGGAAATGGAGATAAGCAGCCTAGGCAGATTTTGTTTTCTAGGAATTTGGATGAGAAAAGGGAGAGCGATTCATCAATCAATCAGCGTACTTTGATTAAATGCTTACTTAGTGGCAGGCACTCTGCCCAGCACAGGATTCTTAGGAGCCCAACTCTTGGAGCCAGAAGCACCTCAGAAGCCCTTTAGTTCAGCCCCCTCATTATCCAGGTGAAGTAATGGAGGTCTATGGAGGTTAAGTGACTTACCCAAGGCCATACAGACAGTAAGCGTCAGAGGCAGAATTTGAACCCAGAACCTTTGACTCCAAAGAAAACTATGGGAGGATAGCTTGATCCAATGAGTGATTTTTTTTTTTTGAAGGATAAGACATGGGATCCCTTATAAGGGACATTTGGGGAGAAATTGAAGGCTAGAGTGAGGGTGTGATAGGGAGATCATTAGCTCCTTCCAGAGGACCGTGGACAGACCTAGCCTCTAACCCTCAGAGATTCTCCACATGAGAAGTGGTCTCCCTCCCAGAGATTGTCTCTAGTCTTCAGAAGTTGTATTTCCCCCATTAGGGACCATCTCTCCCCTCAGACATCATCTTCCTGTCTTTAGACATTGCATCTCCCATCTCAAAAAATTATCTCTTTGTCCTCAGTGATTATTTCCCCTCCCCAGTCGAAGGTGGTCCCTTCCCCCATCAGACATTGTCTCATCCCTTGGAGATCCTTCTCGAACCCTTCCCTTCCCACACCCTGGCCCAAGACCTCCTTCACAGGCAGATCTTCCCCTCTCCCCAGGGGCTCCTTCCCACCTCACAGAGGACTTCCCACCACTCAGACCCTATAATCACTCCCCCACACTGTCTAGTCCCAGAGGACAAGTGCTTCAGAGGCTCTTTTCAGTTTTGTCTCTTTCCCTAAGGTCCTCCTCAGAGCTGACCTCCCCCAGACCTCAGAATCTATCCTAGGTAGCCCCCAGCTTCCCTGCCAGCTCTGGACTGGACTCTACTGCCCAGGGCCCTTTCCTTGAGCACAGCTGTGCCAACCTGCCCATCCTGCCTTTGACATCATTGACAGGCTCTGACCAGCCCTGGGCTGGAACCTATTCCTCAGGGACCCTTGCTTATGGGCCAGGTCCTGTTGTGCCAGCTGGCTCCTCCTGCCTTCGATCATAGCCACTGAGCTACTGTCAGCCCAGAGCCCTTGGGCTCAGCTGTACTATCCTGCCTGTTCTGCCCAAAGCAGGAGGAAGGGGCCCACTGCCCCTCTTCTGCGTGCCCAGCTGGCCCACGTGCTCAGCCTGGCGATGTGCTAGGCAGACAGGACTGTAGGCAAACTGATAGACTAGGGGGGAAGGGGGACGCACACGCTGGACACAGGACTCTTTGTTGCCAGTCCCATCAGGGCTGCTTGGTATGACACTGAGCCACTTACCACTCATACCCCTGTGAGCTGTGCAGGATGCAGACCTTGGAGGGGGGGGCAGTCCAGAGGAATCAGGCAGGCCTGCCTGGGGTGTCCTGGGCTGAGTAGGATGAGAGGCTGGTCCCTGTCTCCACATGGCATTGCCTCCTCCCATCCCTCGTTTCGTTGCTTTCCTCCTAGGAACTGGCAGGCAGCGGGCACGGGGACCAGGCTAAGCCCTGGCCTGGGTTGACTCTGGCTTCCTACTGATTGCGCCTCCTCTGTTCTTTCCACAGAATGGTGCTGTCCCCAGTGAGGTGGCCAAACGAGACAAGAACCTCAAACGGGGCAACTGGGGCAACCAGATTGAGTTTGTGCTGACCAGTGTGGGCTATGCTGTGGGCTTGGGCAACGTCTGGAGATTCCCTTATCTGTGCTACCGCAACGGGGGAGGTACCCAGTGGGCACTGCTCCCTTGGGCACAGGCCTTTCTGTGTCTCCTTCCTGGGGTAGAGACCACCCACTCAGAGTGCAGGCTCCTCTCCCACAGCCTGGCACAGATGCCCCTCTGCCTGGGGCACAGACCACCTCCAGCTCCTGGCACACACACTTTCTCGGGAGGAGGGAAGTGGAGAGGAGAGCATCCATTTCCTTCTGGGCACAGAGACTCTTGTCTGGCTCTCAGGGTTGCTCCAAGACTCCTCACCCCCGATACACCCCTACCTGCCTGGGTCCTCATTCCATGGGGAAGGAGGGTGCTGTGGCCTGCTCCTGAAAACTGGGCAGAGGCAGGGATGTTGGCCCAGTGCACTCCCTCGGGCTTAGGGCAGCCAGGGCAGATGCCTCCCTCCCTGAGCCTGGCCTCTCTCCCCACCTCCCAGGTGCTTTCATGTTCCCCTACTTCATCATGCTGGTGTTCTGTGGCATCCCACTCTTCTTCATGGAACTCTCCTTTGGTCAGTTTGCCAGTCAGGGCTGCTTGGGGGTCTGGAGGATAAGCCCCATGTTTAAAGGTGAGGATCAAGGGCAGCGTTTATGTGCCCACATTTCTGCCCCAGGAGCTCCGCCTCCCTATGTGGGGCATGTGTTCCTTGGCTTAGATCCCACACCTCTCCCTACATAGGCTCTCTCTTTCCCCTTGCTGTCCTTGGCCACTTCCTGGGCCTGGCCCCTCACTCTCCCTCCTGAGCTGCCTCCTTCTCTTTCCCTGGCCCACCATGAAACCTCTCATTTGCTTGCCCTGCAGGTGTGGGCTACGGCATGATGGTGGTGTCCACCTACATTGGCATCTACTACAACGTGGTCATCTGCATCGCCTTCTACTACTTTTTCTCCTCTATGACCCCCGTGCTACCTTGGGCATTCTGCAACAACCCCTGGAACACCCTTGACTGTGCTGGGGTCCTCGACGCTGCCAACCTCACCAATAGCTCGGACCCAGCCCAAAAGCCCCTCAACCTCTCCCAGTTGCTCAACTACACCCTTAAAAGGACCAGCCCCAGTGAGGAGTACTGGCGGTGAGTCTCCATCCTTCAGGAATCTGTTGGGAAGGAGGGAGGCAGGGAGCAAGCAGCCTCAGACTCAAGGCAGGCCTGGAATTGGAGCCAGACAGGCGTAAGGGACAGGGAAGGGGATGAATAAGTCAGGCAGCTCTTGTGACAGCGGAGAGACTGGCTTGATGGGTTAAGGTGAACAGATCCTTTGGAAGGCCATGGAGAAGGGGACAGGGGAGGTTCTTGGGAAAGCCTGACTGGGGGGGAGGAGTCCTGGCTGGGAGCTCTGGGCTAGTGACCTAACCTCCCAGAACCTCAGCTTCCTCACCTTTAAAATGGGGCTAATAATCCTGCTTCTGGGGAACACTTGGCAAGCCTGCAAAGTTCAGAAGCCCACCAGAGGCTGAAGGGCTATCAGTAGGGTAGGGGCAGCAAAGTCAGCCTTCATGCAGGAGGCAGGCAGGAGCAGGGCCCACACTGAGGCCTCAGGGCTCCTGGACACGGGGTGCTGGCTTGGAAGGAGCAAGGAGACAGACCCCGAGCCAGATCCAGCTGTGTTAGGAGGGGAGGGAGGGACGTTTCAAAGTAGCATTCTTTGTCAGTACGTCCTTGCTTCATATTCTCCCCTGAGGAGGAGAGACTTTATTTGGAAAGAAGCTAACTTGGAGGCTGGGGGTGGACAGGTGGTGCTGTGTAGAGTCCCAATTCTTGTTCCGGGCCCTCCCAGACACACTAACAGGCTCGCAAATCTGCCCTGTTAGTCCTCTGCTGAAAAATTTCCTACGTGGGGGAGCTCAGACTCATTTGCCTTCTCTGATACCCTCCAATCCCATGGAGGGAGCATCTGGTTTTATACTGTTCTCGTGAATGAATCAGGCTTTACAATTCCTTGTGCTTGTGTCTCATCTCCTTATCTCTTCATCTAAGCTCCAGGTGGGCAGGGGTCCAGCGATATACGAACTCTCTATTTCCCTCAATGCCTAGCACAGAGCTCAGCACACTAATGCTTTGTTGGATGGATGGATGAATGGATGGATGGATGGATGGATGAGTGGATGGACAGATGAATGGATGGATGGATGATAGGTGGACAGACAGGTGGGTGGAGAGATGGATGGATGGATGGATGGATGGATGATAGGTAGACAGATAGGTGGGTGGATGGATGGTTGGACGGACAGACGGATGGATGGATGGAGGGATGGATGGATGGATGGATGATGGATAGATAGATGAATGAAGAGACAGACAGGTGGGTAGACAGAAGGATGGACAGGTGAATGGATGAGTGGATGGATGGATGAACAGACAGATGAATGGACGGACAGGTAGACAGATGGATCTGCAGGTCTTGCACTAAGCCTTTTAGCTTTTCTGCATAATAATAACTGACATCTCTATAACTCTGCCAGCACTATACTAAGTGCTTTTTACTATTATTATCTCATGGCAACCCTAGGAGGTAGGTTCTTTTATTATTTCCATTTTACAGATAAGGAAACTGAGGCAGAAAATGGCTAAGTGACTTACCCAAGGTCACCCTAGTAAGTGTCTGAGGCCAGATTTGAACTCAGGGCTTCCTGACTATAGGTCTAGCACTCTATCCACTCTGCCACAGACCCTAGGCTGCACAAAGGCTGTCCATTCCCCAAACCTTTAACTAGGCCCCATGCTTCTGAGATGTGGAGAAAGGGATCACAGAATCACATCCTCAAGAAGGAGATGGTACCAGCCAGGAAAAGAGACCAAGGTGTCCAGGGGTCCTATTGAGAGGCAATGAGATGGGGAGCTAGGGAAGGCGGTGGGAGTCATCTTAGGTAGGAGGCAATTAGTCATAGAAGCTGCAAGGCCAAGAAAAGAAATGAAGGTGTCAGCTGGCTCGATGGTAGCAAAAATGGAGAAGAAGAGACAGAAGGAAGAGATATTTCCAGGGAAGAATTGATAGGACCTTGGAACTGATGGGATGAAGGACAAAGATGAGCCAGAAAGGCCAGTCAGTGACCCTTGAAACAGGAAAGCTTGGAAGGGAAACAAGGAAGGTTGCAGAGTGGGAACTTGGGTGATCCCTTCTCCTGTGTTAGCACCCGCATTCGCACACATCCACAGTATATATAAATGTAAATACAGTATCAGTGTGATCAGTGTGTTATGCAATACTAGTGTGTGTCCACAGTATCAGTGTGTGTGTGTAGTATCAGTGTGTGTATACAGTATCAGTGTATATACACAGTATCAGTGTGTATACAGTGGAGGTCCCTAAGTTATCATGACAGCCCTTTAGGTGACTGCAGGAGAACCCATGAGAGTTGCCCAGCAGGCTTCAGGAGACCCAGGCCTCAGACCACATTGTCGAGGCATCCTCACTGAGGCCAGAACTGAAGGCAGACGATAGCCAAGGCCTCCTGGAGCCCACTTCCTTTCCCAGAGCCCAGCCTTGCTCCCTTTTCTAATCTGAGAACTGAACAAAGGCCGAACTCTCTCCACCAGATCAGACCCAGCTCGGGTGGCCCTGAGGGCTAAGCAGAAGGGCCCAAACCTTCCCCCTTTAAGGAGAAGCATAATCAAGGCTCCCTCTCACTCCCCAGCAGTGGCTGCTGGCCAGCTGTTTGTGGTGGTTACCAAATCATGCACAGGATGGTGTGGGCAGGAGTAAGTCACATAGTGTCCTCTCTCCCCCCTCCTCCCTTCACCCCAGCCATTATCAAACAAGTGAAATCCAGGGAACTTGAGCATCAAGAGGCAGGTCCAAGGTGGCGCAGATAGATGGGCAGCCTAGGCCATGGGAGGCAGGGTCACAAGAACTGACATCCCTAGGGAATTTTAATGTTTGCAAGGACATGGCCCTTGTGGCACCCTCCCACCCTCCTTTTCTCAGAGGATACACAAATGGAGAAGAAGAGTGACGTACCCAGGGTCTTGCAACTAGTAATTCTCTCCCCAGCACCCACCCCCACAGGCATAGGATCTCCGGGCTGGAGTGGACACAAACCTATTTTTCTGATGAAGGCTCGAGACCTGGTTGTGCTTTGCCTGAGTGTCTACGGAGGTGGTACAGGGGAGCCTCCACTTCAGCTTAAGGAGCCCATCCTTTTGTTTCTCAAGGCCCTTTTGTACCCTAGTGTTGGGGAGGGTGGAGAAGAGAGAAAGCTGGTCCCAGGCAGAATTCCCAGGCCTGGCTCTCCAGGTTGGGGTGGTCAGGAGCCCAGACTCATTTCCCTACATCCAGGGCCAAACCTCTACCCTCGAAGGAATTGGAGACAGCTGCTGTGTGGTTCAGAACACACTCATGCAGTTTTATGGGGGGAAAAAAAGACTCTCCACTCTATGTAGAGTTAATATCTGTTAGTGCCTTCAGCAGGAATAGGAAATCTGTGGCTTGGGATTCAATCAAAGGGTCACTCTTGACCTAGAGGGCCACATGTGGCCTCGAGGCTGAAGGTTCCCCACCCTTGGCCTCTAGGAACCTGGAGGGTCAAAGTAGGAGGCACCAATGCACAAGTCCAAGTCCTGGTTTCAAAAAAGACTCCAAGCCCAGGATCCAAGGTCACGTTACTAACAGTGGCAGAGCTGGCTGATGAACTTGGCTCTATTGTTGTCCACTTCAGGGCTCTAGCAAGAGATGGAGACCAATGCAGATCTATGGGGCACTAGCCTGCAGCTTAACTTGTCAGGTGGGATGTGGAAGGGAAATGGCTTGGAGACAAATCCAGCTGGTCAAGCCTGTGGGTCACATGACTCCTTGGGCTACTAACCAGGGCCTAGTGTCCAGCTTGGTCAGGTCCAGCTGCCCTTGACTAAGTGGCCTCCTAATGCCCCCTGCTGGGCAAAAATGCAAATGACATGAAGAAAGGAAAGAAAGGAGGGAGGGAGGAAAGAAAAGAAAGAAGAAGGGAAGATTTGGGATCTGCTAGATGGGGGAGAAGAGGCAAGAAGACCCTTGGTTGAGGCTGTTGCTGAAGTGATCCAGCTGAGAGCTTCTGAACAAGGTCTTCCACTTCATAGGGCAGCAGGAATGGGGAGAAGGGACTGGGATAGAGAGAGGTCTGGAAGGTAGGTCAGCAAGAGTCAGCCTGAGAAGCTGACAGGGTTGTAGGGGACCCCCTCCCCCATTTTTGCAGACAAGGCCTTGAATCCAAAAGGCTCTCTAACCCAAGTCCCCTCCCCGTGTCTGCATGGCTTCCATCCCCTGCCTAGATGCCCACTGAGGTAAAACAATGTCCTGGAGAGGACTGGTCAGGAAAGATGAATGATGCCACCAGTTTGGACCCAGGGAAGTAAGAGAAACTCCAGATTCTTTCTGTCAGAACCCTCCCAAAGAGCTCTGAGGAAGCTGCTCTTCCCAGTAGCCTTGAGTCTTTTCCAAGGAGTCAGCAGGTAGTGCATTGAAGACCTAAGTTCAAATCCCAGCCTCAGACACTTACTAGCTCTGTGACTCTAGGCCTCAGTTTCTTAATCTATAAAACGTGGATGGTAATCTGAGTGCCTCCCTCCCATGGCTGTTGTGAGAATCTAATGAGATAATATTCATAAAAGACTTAACAAACCTTAAGTTTTGAGCCTAAGTCCTACCCTTTGGTTCTACAGGTTGAGGCCAATGTGGCTTGACCTCAGTTCGCAGGACAAGGCCTGGAGGTGGAGGGGGTCAAGGAGCTTTTCTCGGCTGCATGTTCCAAAATTAAATTCAATCTTGTGGTGCATCCATGCCCAGGTCAGGGCCCCTCCTTCATGAAGATTCCCCACCCCCTAACTCAAGTGAAAACAAACTTTCCTCGCTGTGATTTCTGATAGCCTTGGTATTTCTCACGTTTGCCATTCTGTTCAACCTCTCTCCTTCTCTGCACACTGTTCCATATTGGTTCTGTGGCTTTTCGCTATCTTTTAACACTGTGTTATTTATCTTATCTCCCCTTAGTTTAGACTGTAAGCTCCTTCAGCATAGGAATCTTAATGTCCACGGTGCCACGCTCAGTGCCCTGTGCTTAGGAAGCCACAATTCATGTTGGTTGGATTCAATGGAAGGGCGTATCCAGGACGAGAGAGAGGTTTGTTCTCCTGTTCTCAGCCTTGGTCAGAGTTTATCTGGTGTCAGGATCAATATAAAAACAAACTCTCCCAAAATGTTATAGTTACTTTGTGGACTAGTGAGTTGCTCATCCCTGGAAGTGTTGAAGCAGACTGGTTACCCACCTGTTGTGGAAGGAATTCATGTATCAGATGATGGGTTGGCTTTGATTAGTACTGAAGCCCCTAAGACTCTGATGCTGTAGTATGTCTGTAACCTGTGGCTCAGGGACTCTCAAAGGTCTGGGTTCAGATTGGGTTTGGTCTCAGGGTCTGATATCACCAGGCCATTTCCCCTCTATGCCCTCAATGTCCCACCTAGAGATTACTCTGGTAAATCTCTAAATATACCAATTTCTTGGTTTTCACATTTGTGGGTAAAAAGGGACCTTTGTTTCCCTTACAGTTACTTTTGGTAACAAAAGCATATGGGTAGAGGACAGCCTTTATTTTACCTGTCAGAAAATTTAGAATCACAGATAAAAAAGGACTCACAGGAGCTCATAATGGATACAGAAAGCATTCATAGTAGTCCCCTCAGAAGGAAATAAACTTAGAGATGCCACTGACCATTTGACATTTAATCATTCGATAAAACATCTGTTAATCACCTGCTACATTCTAGGCACTGTGCTAAGTGTGGAGACACAAATACAAAGAATTAAATAATCCATTCTCACCAGGAGCATACATTCTAATGAAATCAGGCATTCTTATGAAATGTCTCTCTCTCACATAAGTCTGCACAGACTCATGGTGTGACCTGTGGTTTGAACTTTCCCTGGTGGGCAGACATGCACTAGGGCTGTTGGACAAGCAAACTCCCTTCCTATCAGAGGCTCACTCTCTGTGAATAACTCACCATGATGATAGATGATGGCAATCCTCAGTCGCCCTTCAGATCCATAGATGAGAGTGGTCATGTCCCCCATAAATCCTCTCTTTTCCAGGCTATAGAAACATCCACAATTCTTCAGCCAAACCTGAATGAAGGCTTAAATGCTCTCCATACTTAGCAATTTTGGAACTAATGTAAAGCCAGGAAGGATAGTTAGTACATTCAATGATTAAGTCAAAATTCAAAATGATCTCAACAGACTAGAGCAATAGATCAAACTGAATAAGAATAAATTGAATGTAGAGTAGAACACGGCCTTTGATTCAAAAAATCAGCTGCTCTAATACTGACTACAGAGTCATGGCATGAGCTCATGGGACAAAGATCTAGTGGACCACATGCTCACTGGAAGTCTGTAGCTGACAAAGAAGATGATATGAGGGTGGGCTTCATGAAAAGAAGTCAACTGTGTTAAAAACTGAGGATACTAGAGCTGTGGCAAAACTATCCCTGCCTACAGGGAACCCTCAGGCTAACTGGGGGAAAGTACATGGACGTATACAGCCTCTATGTGGCACAGTGGGTAGAGAGGTTGACTTGGAGTCAGGAAGACCTGAGTTTGAATCCTGCCTCAGACACTTATTAGTTGTGGGACCCTGAGCAGAGTCTGTCTACCTGTCTGCCTCAGTTTCCATATTGGGGATACGTATAGCACGTATTTCCCAGAGTTCTTATGAGGACTATCAAGCACCTTGTGAACTTTAAAACACTATATAAATGCTAGTAATTATTATAGATCTACAACCAGGGGGATCAGACAAGGTTTTATATAGGAGGTGGTGCATCAGCACCTTTTTAAGGAAATGAGAGATTCTGAGAGGTAGGGGTGAGGAGGGAGCACTTTCTAGGCATCGGGGACAGCTGCTGCAAAGGCACAAAGCAGGAAATGGAGTTCTTGTGTTTCCCTCCCTTTTAACCTGCCCCTCCCGTTCCCTGGTAGTTTCCCTGTTGAGTCAGCATATTTCTACACTAAACATGCATCTGTGTGTGCGCTCAACTTTCCTTGTCTGTTTTAGATAAGAGTGAGGCTCTTGTGATGTCTTCTCTCCTCCCCTTTCCTCTCTGTACACTCCTCTGAACCAGTCCTTTATCTAACCACTTCAGTGCCCTTCGAAGGTACTAAGGTTCTGAAGGGACACTTGCTACTTAGAATGTCTTCCTATTAGAATGTCAACACTATATCATCATAGAGCTCCTCAAATAAATTTACCTTTCTATCAGTTTCTTTGGACTCTCACGTTCGTATTTTAAATATCCTACTCAGCTTTCAGTATCTTCATTAGAAATACTTGCAAGTCCTTTATTCCGTTTAAGATCCATTTTCTCCCCTGTAGAATAATACTCTGTTTAGGAGAGTAAATTATTCTTGATTGTAAACCTATTAATTTTTGCCTTTTGGAACATCATATTCCACGAATGCCTTTCACTTTTGATAGAAGCTTCCAGATCCTGTGTAATCCTGATGGCTGTTCTTTGGAACTTGAACTATTTCTTTCTGGATGTTTGCAGTATTTTTTGAATGGTACCTCCAGATCTGGGCTATGACGTTCCTGGAATTATTATATATTCCTGGAGTTAGATTTGCAGTTTTTGGTGTTGGTTGCTGTTTAATTTATTCATCTCTCCAGCTTTAGTTTCTGAATTGTAACTTTTTGCCAGGGCCAATCTTTGCCCCCTGTTGCACTTTTGGGTGCAGTGGTAGACCCTGATTCTTCTTGCCCTGGGTTCTTTCACTGAGTTCCACCTTCTAGGGTTCAGCATCTCTGAATCTTTGAAGCTCAGAGCACCACTCTGTCATCAAAGGAAAGAGTGTCAGGGATCTCAGAGCCCAGTATAAGTTTGACAGCACTGGGTTAGGTGGCACCACACTGTTCACACTGTGCTGGTCACTGCCTGCTGTGTACCTGATCCCCAAAGACTCTCACCTTGGGGCTTTCTGCCCATCCTGGGACATTCTCACAGGAATCTTCTGTTCTTGCTACCTCAGACATAGAGCCTCATAGGTTACTCATGTCCTGTCTCTGGTCCCCTTGACACTCTCTTGCATTAATAGAGAATTACCAGTGACATCACTTTGTCCATGGAAGAGAGTAATCACATGCTTACGGAAATCTGGTGGAAAGGCACATGAGTTAAGAAACTCATGTGCCTACAATGATTCACAATTCTGGATGGCAAGACTTGATATCTCCATTAAAGGCTGGGCAAAACCTACTTCTCTGCTATCTGCTCCCTGCTTAGTAAAGCTACTTCTCTGCTTTTCCCAGGCCCTGAAGCAATAACAGGCCCTTTTATGCTTCAGCCACTCTTGGTAGAGTGCTGAGAAAGAGTTATGCTCTTTCAGTGACAAGTAATTCCTTAAGGCTGGAGATCTACAAAACTTCTTAGGTCTTCAATTAGTCCTCAGCAAAGATGAAATTCTCACAGCATAACCTGTCTTTCTTCCCTTTCAAACCATAGTGGGAAAGAGGGGGACAGAAAAAATCATCACAGGCAAACCCTTGAGAAGTTTCCTTTCTCCAAGGCAGTAGATCATGCTGGACCATAATCCTATAATTCTCCAGCCCATCAGCTCTCAGCAAAGCAATGTCTTCTAGTCTACATGGCTCCCAGCAAAACCACAGCAGACCCTGAATATCTACTTTTTATCATTTTCTTTCCATTTTAAAAAATTCTATCCTCTGTAAGCAACTCCCCTCATATGTCTTCAGTTTCTGACTCCTCTATCCTCAACTTACTCTCCTATATTCTTCTGATCATCTCTTACCCCGCTTAACTCTTTTGGATTCTAATCAAGGGCTCCTTGTGAGCAGTGACCCATTTTTAACTTACAATGTGAAACTCAAAAAATTCACCTTTCTGTCAAGCAAGACTCTTTGCAATGCTGTTATGATTTTCCTGTACTCCCTAAACAATTTGTAATTTCTCATTTATAACCATAAAAACTTTGAAAACAGCATGCAAATGAACCATTGAAACACAGGACACTGCACTCGTCTTTAATTCACTGTTTTGCCTTTAAGTAGACCATCTTAATACATTTATCAGAGGAAGAGTAGTTTTCTCTTTCTGACCCTATCCTCAGCATTTTCTCTAAGAAACTATTTTTTTCTCAAACTGACTTGATCAGTTTGATCATTGCAAATGTTCTTTTTCTGGCACTTTCAAATATTTAGCATGCTATGATCACATAGTTTATCCTGTGTGGCAACCTTTCTGGGCTCCCTCTCCAACTTGGCACTTACAGGCTGATTTCCAGGGAAGGTTCCAAGTGGATAGAGTACTGAACCTGGAGTGAGCAAGACCTGAATTCAAATCTTGCCTCAGACACATACTGTTTGACCTTGAGAAGTCTCTTAGCCTTTTCTTTGCCTCAGGTTCTTTATCCATAAAGTGGGGGTTATAATGGCATCTTCCTTCTGGGTCGTTGTGAGAATCAAATAAGATAATCTTTGCAAAGCATTTTGTAGACCTTAAAGCACCATGGAAGTGCTGCCTGACTATTGTACTATTATCGTTACCCACTCCAAAACTACAGTTTATGATCCCTCATCAGTGAGTTGACCTTTTGTAGAATCCAGTAGACACAATTCAATCAAAGCAGAAGCATTTTACTAAGATATTGTAGTGATAACAATAGTGATAGAACATTCTCCACATAAATCTAGGGGTACATTATCTCACAAATGCAGTGTCAATGAGAAGAGTGGGCACAAACACAGAATACAATAGTCGGGAGGCCCACATGTAGGAAACACATGTGACTATGGGAGCTTTCACTTTCAGTACTATGGAGTCCTCATCCTGGGCTCCCTGGATCTGCTTTTATCTACAGCTTGACTTTCAACTGTCAGGGCTGATTCTTTCCTGGATCCATAGAGAGCTCTATTCTCTGCTGCCAACAGGCTTATGCTTTAATGTGGCTTTCTTTCTGGGTTGATGTGTCTGAAGAGTCTCTGTTCTCTGGCTCAAACTAGGTGTTTCTCTAAGTGCTTTGATGAGGTGGCTCCTACTAGATAGACTCTAGTAGCATCTTTTCAGGATGCTATGGGTGATGGCAGGTAAGAAGAGGAAAAGTCTCTCCTCCCTCCACTGTCTTCTGGAAGAAGCACAGGAACTACATTCTAAAATCTGCTTCCCATCTCAAGCTGCCTTGAACTCTCAAACTAACTGCCTCTAGGGCTTGGCAGACTTCACTTTTTACTTATGATCAATCTTTAGCAACTCAATAGCAACTGCCTCTTCCAACTCAATCAAAGAACTTTTCCTCTAGCACTTAATATAGGGAAGCAGGGCATATATACACTTTCACATTTAGTTTGCCATCTCAGCATCTGCCTATATAGACAGAGTCCAGTTCCAGTCCTTTGCCCCCGCCCGCCACACACGCACACATGTACATAGAATAAAGCAAGAAGGAAACTAGACCAGATACTTTTCTACAAAGACATTGCCCTTCAACTAGCCATTTCTCTGCCAGATCTTCGATGTGACTGGCAAAGGAGGGAGAATCCTGATCCACATGCATTTGAACCTTGTGGAAAAGAACTTGTGGAGGAGTGTTGGTTCCTTATCTTGGTATCATGAGCTTAAACAAAAGAAAACAGGAGATATGTTCAGTATTTACTTCCATTCCCACTTTCACCCCCTGACTAAAAGAAATCAACTTCTCCAGGTTCCCAGCAGAATAGGATTTCCAGTAGATGTGAGGCTCAGCCTCTCTGGATCTTTTCCCTTCATGGGTCCTGGTCACCACCTCTATGATGGGCTCTAAAATTCTCCCAGATGTGGTAGAAGTGCTGGCTATGATGTCATCCATAGTTTTCTATGTCGCCCATGACCACTAGGGCCTGTCTCCCAGAAACCCAAATCACAAGGGCCGAGGAAGCACAACAGGAAGCAAAACAAGGGGATGGTGAAGGATAGATAGTGCCCTTTTCCCAGTCTGCATTCATAGAAGACTAAAATGAACAACTCCTCCCTTTGTTGCCTCCACCCTTAGCCACTCAGTCTGGAATGTTCCTGATAAGTGGATCCTAGCTTTGGGGGATCACTGCTCCCTTTTATCTAAATGCTCACAGATCATCCCTTTAATAATGAATTCTAGGATTGTGGTGGGAATTGGAAGTCAGGTCATTGACTATAGTTAGAAAAATCTCCCTTTTACCCATGAGACCATTTCCTTCAGTTGTTTTCATATTCTTTACTCTTTTTCAGAGATTCTGAGCAAGACTCAACGATCCCTTCTGATCATTCTTTTTAGCACTTTGTGATGTAGTCTGGCTTGACCTGGTCAGCTGAACTAATTCAGGAAATCTCTGTGCTTTTAATACATTAGGTTTCAACTCCTTATTGACCCTTTTGTTCCGGTTTTCCCAATCCAAGGATCATTGTCCCTGTTTTAGAAAACAGAAGTAAAAGTTGGGCATCCGGGTGGCACCATATTGGATAGACTGCCAAGCCTGGAGTTAGGAAGATTCATCTTCCTGAGTTTAAATCTGGTTTCACACTTAGTAGCTTTGTGACCACTTACCCCTATTTGTCTCAGTTTTCTCATGTGTCAAATGAGCTGGAGAAGTAAATGGCAAACCACTCCAATATCTTTAACCAAGAAAACCCCAAAGGGATCACAAAGCATCAGCTACAACCAAAATAACTGAACCACAGAAGTTTTACCCTTCTCTCATCTAGTCATAGAGCAGTGTCCTTCTGTCTGCTCTGAGCAGCAGCCAGTGCAGCAGGCATCCTGGGGAATGTTCTTGCACTCATTTGTCTGGGGAGGTGATGAGTTTCTTGGGGGGAGGGGGAATCCAGGTTGCTACCAGGCTCACCTTCTGCTCCCAGACAGTGCTGAAGCCTGAGGAGAGATGTGGTCCTGAGCAGCACCTGGGGATTCCTTCCTGGGCAATAAAGGATTTGAGGACACCCTCAGGAACACTTTCCTTTCTCCATCTTAGGCGCTACGTGCTGAAGTTGTCAGATGACATTGGCAACTTTGGGGAAGTGAGGTTACCCTTGCTTGGGTGCCTCGGAGTCTCCTGGGTGGTTGTCTTCCTCTGCCTCATCCGGGGTGTCAAGTCCTCAGGGAAAGCAAGTACACTCTCCCTTCCCCTCTCCTCCTGGGATTGAAGGGTCTCCCCTAATCAGGGAAGGCCAGGATGGGTGGGGGTGAGGAAAAATCAGGGCCATGAAATGGAGGGAGGGGAATTGATGGGATGGGGACGGGGAACGAGGGAACATGGGAAAGACTCAGCCTTGGAGAATATCTTTCTGTAGGAGATAAGGTCTGAACTACATCTCCCTGCTGCCCTCTCCAGGTGGTCTACTTCACAGCCACATTTCCCTATGTGGTGCTGACCATTCTGTTTGTTCGCGGGGTCACCCTGGAAGGCGCCTTCACAGGTATTATGTACTACCTGACACCGCAATGGGACAAGATCCTGGAGGCCAAGGTGGGTGTGTGGGCGTCTGGGGACTGGAGGGAGGAGAAGGAACTGGACGTCCTCTGCCTGGCCTGCCCTGGCTTACCCCCAGCTCTCCTCTCCAAACCCCACAGGTGTGGGGAGATGCCGCCTCCCAGATCTTCTACTCACTAGGCTGTGCTTGGGGGGGTCTCATCACCATGGCTTCATACAACAAGTTCCACAACAATTGCTACAGGTGAACCTCAGACCTTGCTCCTTTCACCAGGCCCTCAAGATCCCTAGGTGGCCTCTCCCAGCCCCACCTCTGCTTCTCAATCTCAATTATGTATAGCTGGCACACCACCAGAGCCAGAGACCCAATCCCACCCCCACCCCAGATCCCCAGAGGCAGGGAATGAGGGTGAGGGAAGCGGGGGAAAAGGCCTGGGAAAGCTGAGGTGGGGTTGGTCCACAGGCTCAAGGGGGGTTCTGGGAAACCAAGGCCTGAGATGGGGGTAGGGGGTGGAGCCCTTGGTGAGATCGCTTCTGGACCCTTATTCTCCAAGGCTGAGCCTGGCTCTTCTTGGCCCTCCCAGGGATAGCATCATTATCAGCATCACAAACTGCGCCACCAGTGTCTACGCAGGCTTCGTCATCTTCTCCATCCTTGGCTTCATGGCCAACCACTTGGGTGTGGACGTGTCCCGAGTGGCTGACCATGGCCCAGGCTTGGCCTTTGTGGCCTACCCAGAAGCTCTTACCCTGCTGCCCATCTCCCCACTCTGGTCTCTACTGTTCTTCTTCATGCTTATCCTGCTGGGACTGGGCACTCAGGTACGAGGGGACAGAGCAGAGACCCCTGGGATGAGGAAGGGGTTCAGCACTCATGCATCAAGGGCAGCCCCCAGTCCGCACATCTCCAGCTGCCTAATGGTTCCTCAAACTGGGTGCCCCATAGACATCTTAGACTCAACAGATCCAAAACTGAACTCATTATCCTCACCCCTGCAAACACTTCCCCCTTCCAAACTTTCCTGTTACTCTTGAAGATCCTAGCACCCTCCCACCTAGGCGTCATCCTCCAGCCCTCACTCTCATCCCTAGCCAATCTGTCGCTAAGGCCTGTCATTTCTACCTCTCGAATGCCTCCCTTTCTCTGCCACTGCCACCCCCTGGTGCAGACCTTCATCACTTCACATCTGCACTATTGCAAATACAGCTTGGGGGGAGTCTCCCTGCCACCAGGTTCTCCATTCTCCACCCAGCTGTCAAACAGATTTTCCTAAAATTTAGGTCTGACACCCCCTTCTTTAGTAAACTCCAGTGGCTCCCTATCCCCTCCAGGATCGAGTCTAAAATCCTCTGTTGGACTTTTAAAGCCCTCCCTAACTCAACCCCTTCCCGTCTTTTCCCTTCTTATTTCAACTCCTCACACCATTCCTCTGTGATCCCATGAGCATGGTCTCCCTGTTGGTTCTTAGACCAGACGCCCCACATCCTGACTTCAGCATCTCTCCTGGCCAACTGTGCTCCTGGACATCTCTCCCTCCTCATCTCCACTCCTGGCTTCACTGACTTCTTTCACATGTCAGCTAAAATCTCACTTTCTACAAGAAACTCCTCCAATTTCTAGCGCCCTCCTTCAGCAGTTACCTCCACTTTATCGTCCCAGTCGCCTGTTTGCCCATTCGTTCAACTCTGAGCTCCTTGCGGGCAGGGCTATCTTTTGCCTTTCTTTGTATCTGCAACACTTAGTGCAGCACCCAGTACATAGTAGGCACTTAATAAATGCTTATTGACTGACGGTTTGATGTTAAATGCCCTCAGTTTTGCCTTCTGGAGACTCTAGTGACTGCAGTTGTGGATGAAGTAGGGAATGAATGGATCCTGAAGAAGAAAACCTACGTCACTTTGGCCGTTGCCATCGCTGGATTCTTGCTTGGGGTCCCCCTGACCAGTCAGGTGGGCCTACAGGCAGCAGGGGCTGAACAGGGTGGTGTCCTCTGGTGGGTTGTAGGATATGTGCCTGCCTGCCCTGCAGACATGTCTCAGACTCAGGAGCCAGTGGGGCAGGTGGGGTGGACCTGGCAGGCAGTGCCCTCCAGTGTCTCATAGGCTTTTGCTGTCCTGGTGGGCACACAGACAGCAGCAGGGGGATGGGTGGGGAGGTAGTGCCCTCCAGGGGTTCACATGGCTTCTTCCCAACAGGCGGGCATCTACTGGCTACTGCTGATGGACAACTATGCTGCCAGCTTCTCCTTGGTTGTCATTTCCTGCATCATGTGTGTGGCCATCATGTACATCTATGGTAGGTGTCCAGGCCACCCTGAAGCCAACACCGCCACCTCTAACCCTCCCGGAAACTCTCCAGAGTAGCCTCTGATGAATTCTCTCCCTAGGACACCGGAACTACTTCCAGGACATCCAGATGATGCTGGGCTTCCCACCCCCTCTCTTCTTCCAGATGTGCTGGCGTTTTGTCTCCCCAGCTATCATCTTCGTAAGTGCCCTTGTGTTCCTACCCTTCTCCCCCTACTCTCCCCAACCCCTGGCAGCCCAAGGACCAGTCCCTCCTTCTTTGGGTTTAATCATCCAGAAATAAGCCTACCAGAAGGCCTCAGCAGCAGTAGTTGTATAGCAGTAGTAGTACAGCAGATAGCAGTAGCTATCAGAGTCAAGGACATGATTAACTTCCCAGCATGCAGAGATGGTCCTGGCCTAACCAGAGGGTAAAAGCCTGGTCTTCAGTTCACACAAACCAATCAGAGAAATAAAGGAGCAGAGGCTGCTGGGGTGGAGGGAGAGTAGTATGGTTCGTCCATAAGCTCAATACTTGACCCAGTTCCTCAATTGGCACTGGAAACAGAATCACAGAATTGACAAGGGAAAGACCCCTTAGTGCCATCCTATCTAACCTGTACCCAAAAGGAAGCTCTACCATACAGGTGGGCATCCAGCCTCTACCTGAAGCCTCCAGGAAGGGGGTACCCTACCACCTCTCAAGGCAGCCAATTCACACTGAGGCAACTCTTGCTGTTGGGAGATTTGTCCTGACATCAGCCTAAATTTGCTCTCTGCACCTTCCCCTCAGTGCTCCTAACTCTGCCCTCTGGGGCCAGGCAGACTAATGCTGCCTCCTCCTCATGACAGCCCTTCAGATTCCTGACCATAGTTCTTGGGTCTAGCCTGAATCTTCTGTTCTCTGGGCAAAATATTCCCAGTTCCTTCAACCTTTTCTCAGATGGCCTTTCATCATCCCGAATGCTCTTCCTCTAAAATAAGATGCCCAGAACTTAGCCCAGTAGTCCAGGTGGGCAGAGGACAGAGGGACACCCAAAATGACAGCAGCTTTCTGGGCTGCCATATCATGCTCTGATTCATTGGGACCCCCAAATCTTGTTTAAGTTAACTGCTGCCTAACCATTCCACCCTTATCTTGAATTAATGAAATTGAATCAAAGTTTGACACTTATCTTGATGAGATTACAATTTGTGAATTCAGTCCAGTGTCCTCAGCCACCAAGATCTTTTGGGCTCCCGACTCTTCCCTCCAGTGTGTTAGCTTTCTGTGCCCACTCTAGATCATCTTCAGGATTGATGTGCATGCCACCTCACCAATGCCTTTCTCCTGATCATTGATAAAAATGTTCAACAGCATAGACCCAAGGAGATGGTTGAGGAACTCCACTAGAGACCTTCTGACAAGTTAATGTTGAATTATTAACACCTCCCTACTCTTCTGAGTTTGGCCATTCAGCTAGTTCTGAATTCACTTGTTTGTACTCTCTCCTTCTTCCACATCTTTCCTTCTTCTTCGTAAGGACACCAGAGAGACTTTCTTGTTGAGTGCCTATTTGATAACCTATATCTGCAGTCACCCTCTCATTTACCAATCTAGTGAACCTAGAAGAAAAAAACAAAGAACAAAGGTGAGCCCAGCCTGGTCCCTCCTGGCTCCTTACAATGACTGCTTCCTTTCCTCCGCCCCTCTAAATAAACCACAATTGCTTTTCTGGCTACTACATCCCACTGTCACCTGCACTGACCTCTCAGCCCATCCAATGTTCAGTTCTTTTTCAGACAGTCATAACTCTAACTCCCCCCTCCCCCATCATGTACTTGGGAAGCTGGTTTGTGAACCCAAAGCTAAAGCTTTACAAAGTGGTGTCTTTAATAGTGTGTTATTGAGGCTTTCCAGGAATCCAAGTCAAGCTCCCTGGCCTCTAGTTTGCAGACCTAGTTCTCTTGCCCTTTGAAAATCAGGACCATGTTTGTCCTTCCCCAGTCCTGCACCACCCCTCCCATTTTCAAAGCTCATTCAGACATCAGTGGCCATGGCTCAGTCATCCCCTTTCAGGACCAGGGCAAGAATGTCATTCACCTGGGCCACAGTACCTGAATTCATGTGGGGAGCTGTCTTACTGTTCTCTTAGTGTTCAGCCACTCCATGTCAGTCATTTTTGGTCTACCTTCTTGGTCCAATGATCATCCTTTTTGGCAGAGACCGAGGCAGTATCAGAGCCTCTAGGCCTGGCCCCTTCACTGTTGTCGCAGGAGTTTTCCAGCCTGAGTTCCATGAGAACCCAAGGAGAACTCGCTAACCATGAGGTCAGAGACACTGGAGGTCAAAAAGTGAGCCACCAAACTGAAAAAAAAAAAAATAACCAGTGCACGAAGGCAGGCTGCTTGGGCTCGGAGCAGCTTCGACTTCTTAGGGGGCAGATTGGGTTATTACAGCTTTTTAGATCTGGTTAGAGTACAGAATGAATGGGCTGCATTCCTCAGCCAAAAAGGAATGGGGGAGGGGAATGAGAAAGCCAGGAAGTCACAGGACTTGAGTAAGATTAGGGGGATCTTCCTAGAGGGAAATGAATTTCTCTGTAGTTAGTCATGCCTAAGATAGCAAAGCCTCCTTCAAGACAGAATTAGTCTGGCTATTATTATCAGTAAGAGGAGAATAAAATACAGCCTGACACACCCCCACAGCTCGGTGTTTTTGGCTTCGGAAATGTCTTTATGAAGGGAAATGTTTCTCCAAACCTTCCAGTGCTATCCTCTTTCTCTGCTGTCATCAGCTCTCATTGTCCCATCCTACCCCAGCTGGGATCCTAGCCCTCTGCTGGTCCCCATCTTTCTCTTGTAAATCCAAAAAAATTATACTTTTGATTGACTGCCTTTAGACATCTACTCATTATGAACTGAAGTCGCTTTGAGGCTGTTCGTCCAGGACTTTGACCGCCCCTTGTGGTTTGTCCTCTCGTACCTGCCTTTGCTTCTGTTTTGTGTTTCTGTTTCTCTTTTCGTCTCACCTGGTTGGGATGCTCATTGGTCTCTTTGGATTGCTCTCATTTACCTCTTCATTGGGACTGGTTTTCTTTAGGCTTCAGAATTTCACTCTTAAGAGATTCCTGTCCTCCACTCTTGTTAGGAGAGAGATAAAGAAAGACAGAGACAAAGAAATACAGGCAGAGAACTCCAGCATATGTCTTGATGACCGAAGTCCCCATCACTACTACGTTATGTCTGTGTCTCTGTGCCAGGCTTGAGATCCGTTTCTTGAACTTTATATCCATATTCTCTTTCTGCACAGGTGGTCTGCAGTATTTGAACATTAACATTGCTTCTATTTCAGCTATGGTAGATCTTAACCGCATTCTCACCCTGACCCCATCCTCCTCATGTGAGTGCAGGATTTCTTCACATGAGAATTTTCTTAAGGAGTATTTCATTGTCCTTCCCCTTCCCTCATGGCCTGGAACATAGCCTTGAATTCTTTCTGCTCTTCTTCTGGGAAACAAGTCCGATTTTTTATCAGTCACTTGTCTTGCACCCTCAGAAAGGAAAGTTTTTCACATTTTTCACACTTAATAAAAGACACTGCCCACTGGCCACCCTGCTGGAAATGAAATCCCCAGTGCTGACTTTTTGGATTGTTTGTGGGTGATTATCACTTTCTTCTTGTCACCTGGGTTGGTTTGTTTTTACAAATCACAGGTGTATGATTTTATCTTAGAGAGCTCTCAGAGAAGAAACTCCTTTCTTCTCTGCAACTTAAAACCTTAAAGGAGTGCCTCATGGGGCATTGAGAGATCAGGTGACTTGGTCGTGGAGACCAGAGGCAGAGGGATATAAGCCTGGATCTTCCTGACCTGGAGATTGGTCATCTCTCTGCTATAGCCTCTTAGATGGCACCTCTTACTGCCTCTTTGGTACCCACTTAACAACTGGACAACCAACCCCTCCCTCCCCTTCCCTTCTCTCACTAAGGTGAGACTGCTCTCAGAGCAGTCTTTGGCAAGTTTCCAGCTCCCTAATAGTGGGCACAGAATCACAGACCCTCAGAACACAGAGGGCCAGGGAACCATTGGGTTCAGTGTGAAGAATTCCCAAAGGCAGTCTGTGAGATGAGGGACCCCTAAGGCAGCCCCTTCCTCATTTGGATACCTTGTTATTAGAAAGTTTCTCTTCCTATTAAGTGTCAAGTGAAAGCTTTCTAACACCACCCCACCCATTGTTCCTGTTTCTGGGGCTAAGCAGCACAAAGCTGCTCTCTTTTTCCCAGGACAGCCCTTCTTGAGCATAGAGGCCCATCCTCCCCACAAACCTTTTCTTCCCACAAAATATCCCCACCTCCTTTAACCAGTCCTTACATGGCATGAAGGCCCTTCCCTATTCTGGCTGCTCTCCAGCAACTCCGTGCTGAGGTGCGGAGCATAATATTGCATGGCAGAGTGTAGTAGGATTGTTGCCTTCCTAGAATAAACACTTTTAAGGCAGCTATGGGGAACTACAGAGGAGAGAGGGCTGATTCTGGAATCAGGGAGTTCAAGGCCCACTTTAGCCACTTACTAGAGCTGTGTGGCCCTGGGTAAGTCATTTAACTTCTCTAAAACTCAGTTTCCTCCCCTGTAAAATGGGCATAATAGTAAGCACCTACCTTCCAGGATTGTTGGGAGGATCAACTAGGATAATACATGTAACGAAGGGCTTTCCAAACCTGAAAGTGCTATATTAACTGTTATTCTTGGCCTAAAACTGCATTAGTATCTGGGATGCCATGTGGAAGAGCTGACTCACATTGAACCTGCAGACCACCAAAGCCTTCAGATCTTTTTCAGACAAGCCATAGTCTAGACACAGTTCCCTCTTTTATACATTTGATTGTTTGTATCCAGGAGTAAGACTTGACATTTATTCCTATTTAGTTTCATCTGCCCAAATCCTTTTGGAACCTGACTCCATAATCCAGTGTCTTAACTCCTTCCCAGATCCATGAGTCAGCTGCCAGTTGGATATGCCTGCCATCAGTGCTTTATTCTGAATCACTGATCAAAATGTTAAAACGACGTAAGGACCCAGCACAGATCCCTGGGGCACTCCACTGTAGACCTCCCTCTGAGTTGATGTCAAACCATTTAGTGACTCCTCTTTGAGTCCAGCCATTCCAACCATTACAAGTCTCTCTGACCATTCTGTCTCCTAGTCTACATCCCTCCACCTTTTTTTTACAAGAATAACATGAGATACTTTATTCATTTTCTAAGATCTAGGTAAAACTGTATTTGAAGGACTCCTTTAATAAGCCAGCTTAGTGACCCCGTCAAAAAAAAAAAGGAAAGTGGTAAGTCTATCAGGACCTGTTCCTGATGAAGCCAGGCTGCTCCTTGTAATCACTGCTTCCCTTTCTAAAGGCTTAATAACTATCCCTTTGATAATATGCTCTAAAATCTAGCCAAGAACCAACATCAGTTTCATTGGTCTATAGTTTAAAAACTCTTGGTTCTTCCATTTTCAAAAAATTAGGGCCTTTGCCTTTTCTCTAGGCCTGTGGAACTCTCCCCACTGTGCATGAGCTTATCTCAGAGGTCACAATAGAGGCACAGAGATCAGAGCTTCTGCCTTTTACTCCACTAGTCCAGAACCGTGGAAGTTGTTTCTCTGTTTGTTGTTCCCAAGGGATCGTGTGGGTTCCCTTAGATGGTCACTTGGGTATTTCTGTTACAGTATCTCTTGTCTTATCCCATATGCTATCTAGTGAGGTGTTATTTGTTCTGCAGCTTTCATGTGGCGTCTTTCATGTGGTTTCTCTAATGTGGCGTCCCTTGTGTGCTGACTTTTTGTATGATGTCTCTGGGATGGTTTCTGTGGTGTGTGGTATCTCATGTGGTATCATTTGGGTGTCATCTCTGGTTTGGTATCTCATATTATGGTAATAATGATATTAATAGTTAACATTTATATAGCACTTTAAAGTTTGCAAAGGGCTTTACAAATATTCTCTCATTTAATCTGCATAACAAGCCTGGAAGGTAAGTCAGATCTTCCTGACTCGAAGTCCAGTCCGCTAGCCCCAGTGCCACGTAGGCACAGGGGTGTCTCTCAGGTGGCATCTCTGGTGTAGTGTTTATTGTGATGTCTCATGGTACCTGTCTGGTTTGGTATCTCCTGAGGTATCTCTGATGTGCTATCTCTGGTGTGTCATCTCCTGCATGGTGTTTCTGGTGCGCTCTGCTGTCTGCCTCTTGAGTAGTTGGCACTTGCCTTATGTCGTTTCTGCTCTCCTCAGTAGCCTCTTGGAGGGACCGTCCCATCTGGATGTGCATGGGTGGGTGCATGGGTTTCTGATTGTTCAGCAATATTCTTTCAGAGATCCTGCAAACCAGTTTTTCAGTGCTTTAAAGACTGAGTCACCTGCAGAAGGAATTTTAATTCTTCTTAAGGCCATTCACTTCCTGAGAGTCACGCCGCCAAAGGCATTGGAGCCTTTGCGGTGGCACCAACACTGACGAGGAGGTCACGTACCTTGTCTTTCCTGCACCCTCCTCTCTTGATTCTCCTTCCGTTTGCTAACTACTACATCTCATTCTTCTTTGCTGGATCACTGTCTGTCTTCCAGCCCCGTAGTTTGGGTTTGACTCTTGGGGTTCTGCTTTCTATCCATTTTCTTAGTGGTCTTACCAGCTCCATGGATTCAGTCCCACCTCTGCCTAGAAGAGTCAGCTCCAACTGATTGCCCAAACTCAAGCTCTACACTGTCAAGTTCATTAGACAATTCCTCTTAGATGCCTTATAGGCAGCTGAAGGCACAATGGATAGAGGACTGGACCTGGATACAGGAAGTATTTAAATTTAAATTTAAATCCTGCCTAAGATACTCATCAGTTGTGTATGTAACCCTGGGCAAACCACTTCACCTCTGTCTGCTTCAGTTTCTTCATCTATAAGTTGGGTATAATAATGACCCTTACCTCACAGGATTATTGTAGGAATAAAATGAGATATCTCTACAAACATTTTGTAAACCTTAAAACCTTAAGTATAATGTTATTCAGTCATTTTTGGTCATGTCATGATCCCATTTGGGGTTTTCTTAGCAGAGATCCTGGAGTGTTTTGCCATCTCCATCTCTAACTCATTGTAAAATGAGTAAACTGAGGTAAACAGGGTGAAGTGACTTGCCCAGGGTCACACAGCTAGTAAGTTTCTGAGGCTAGATTTGAACTCAAAATGATGAGTCTTCCTGACTCCAGGCCTGGCATTCTTTCCACTGTGCCACCTAGCTGCCCAAACAGCTTTGTAAATGCTCGTTATTATTATCTTTATTGACATCTCAAATTTAACATCCAAAACAATGTATTATCTTCCCAGAATCACAGGCTCCTCCCTGCCTCTGCTGAACTCTTCTCAATTTATATCGAAGGTACCACCATCTTCCCACTGACTCAGTTTGGTGAACACAGAATCATCCTTGACATTTCCCTCCCTCTCATCCCCTTGTTGCATTTGTCCTTCGTTCTTGAAAAGGACCATGACATCAAGATGATGACATGACTTGCAGTTGACTTTGATTTGAGTAAGGGAGGACTATGCAAGGTCACCAACCTCACTTTCTCCTCCTGAGCCATCTGGATCCAGTGACCAGATATTCATCAGGATGACTGGAGATGACCCAGAATGCAGTGGGAGACCCCTTTCAGGCTAAGATCTTATCATATTCTCACTTTGAGTGAGATATACCCATTCAATGAATAGGCTTCTTTAAGTAGTTACGCAAGAGATGGCCCCTTTAATAACCTAAATAAATAAAAATCAAACTGGGAGGGGAAGACCCTCAGAATTCCTGGGTAAAAGAGAAACAGTGACTATTTTAAGTCCATCTCTACAATATCTCTTGATTCTGCCCCTTTGTTGCCATGGCCATCATGCTAGCTCAGGCTATTGACTGGACAACTTTAATAACCTGGATTACTGTCAGCCTCCTAGTTCATCTCCCTGCCTCTAGGCTCTCCCCCATACAACTGACCAAAGAATCATACAAAGACCCAGATCTGACCATGTCACTCCTTCGCTCAAGAATCTTCAAAGGTTTCTAACAACCCACAAGTTCAATTACAGCCCTGTCTACCTGGCGTTTAAGAGCCCCCCTAGTCTGATTCCAAGCAATCTTTCCAGCCTTATTTCATACTATTTATTAATCCAACCTGCTTGGACTACCACCTACTCTAAGTTTCACATTCTATATCCTCACCTTGTACATCTGCACTGGCCATTCCTTGGGCTTGGAATATCTCTTTGTCTTCCTTCAAAACTGAGCTCAGATTTCGCCTTCTCTCGGCAGTCTTTCCTTGTCCCTGGCTCCAGCACACTTGGTGTGGGGTTCTCTTCCTCCCCAAGTTGCCTTATATCTGGGCACATGGAATGCCTTCAACAGAATATAAGTTCCTTGAGGGCAGGAGCTATTTTGTTTTTCTCTTTGTATTCTGGAGCTTAAGAAATATTTATTGGATTGAACTGAAAATAGAACCCTGTCAAAATGCTGGCAGATAGATTACATCCTTCCAGATTCCCCTTGGGCTGGCCTGATGCCAAGTTTTCAAGACACCTGTTGCTCTATCGCTGCTCTTTGCTCTTTGTGGGCTATTGCTGCTCTTGATCATGCCTTAACCTTTTCTAGAACTTCCTACAAATGGGCCAATAATCTAAGCCTCTTTTCTTCTGTCTCTGCTTGTTGAATCAATCAAGTTTTGCTGGCTGAGGCAGGTTCTAGATTGCTTTTGTGTGGTAATTTTTGTTGTGGTGATTCCCTTTCATTGGTTACACTTCTGTAGGAAGTCACAACAATCCAAATTGGCTTTTCCACCCCCCTCCCGCCATTTCCCATTTTTTTTGTTTTCAGTAGTTTGTAGGATGCTAGGGACCATAGATCTAAAAACTGGAAAGAATCTCAGAGGCCATCTAGTTCAACTCCCTCATTTTACAGGTGAGGAAACTGAGGGCTACACTGAAGGCCAAGGACCCTGACTCTCCCAGGGTTACACATCAGAAGTGGAGTTTAATGTCCCCTTAATTTCAGAATCAGTGCTCTTTCCATGCTGGAGCTATCATAACGCTTCCATTGTGTTTCATTCTGAGATATCTTCTGGTTCTCTTCATGTCCAACACTTTCTGATTCTCCTCTTGAAAAAGGTACTCATGACACAAAGGCAAGAGGTTTCTGAGTGACCACTCTACAAGTCTTTGACTTTCGTCTTTTCTTATAACCCTGTTTTGTGTTCTTCCAACACACTTTCCACCATCCTCCCCTCTGTCTGCCTTGGAATTGCAAGCTTGGAGTATCCAGGTATCTACTGTCTCGATCCAGGAGACCTGGCTGTTTTGAGAACTTGTCTGTGATGTCTTCAGCTCTCCATTCAGTACATTGGTTGCTTCTGCTTATTGTGAGCACCATAGGCCTGGAAGCTGAACAGCAGCCCAAGAAATGGCTCTTCATGCTGACTGTGGGTACTCAACCAAAGTGACTCCTCTGACCTCTTTATATGACTCAACAATGAGAACCTATTACCAGACTTCCATTGAGCTTTGGCTCAATTCTGGTTTCTCTTATAGCAAGAATGACAGCATTGATGCAATTTGGTTCTCCCAGCAAAAGTCCAGATGCCTGGCTGTTGGGTGAGGATCTCACCTGGAGAGTGTCCAAATCCACCCCTGACCTCTCTCTACAATGCTGCCAACGTAAGGACCATTGAATTCATCACTCCACAGCCCATCTGCTGGGAAGAGGTACTCCAGGTCCTCAGAAATCAGACTCCAAAGGTTGCTGGGACCAGACTTGAACTCCTTCCGGCTTCACAGAATATGAGTTACTCAGCACTAGCACAGCACCCAAGAACCTGGGCCATGATGAGGCATCAGGGAAGGATTTTGTGGAGAAAACTTCTAGAACTTTCACTTACGATACAAAATTATATTTTGAATAGCTAAACTTTCAGAAAAGACCTTGTCTGAACCAACATATCTGTTACATCCACCATCATCTTTGTGTCCTGCCCCCTGGTTTTGTCCACTGCCTCCACATTTATAGTGGAATCTGAGCGTTGGGAGGGACCTCGGCACCTTGCCATCCATCTATGCTCTAACATACCAGACGTATCTCTTCAAAGATCCATAAGGAGGGGAACCCATTGCTTAAGAATTGCTCAATCAATCAGCATTCATGAAGCGCCTACTATGTGCCAGCCCACTTCTGTCCAGCTGTCATTATTGGAAAGTTATTTTTTTCTTGACATCATTCCAGCAGTTTCTCCTGGTTCTGCTCCCTGGGTTCAGACATGACAGACAGGCTTCCACATACTCGAAGACATCTGTCAGTCCTCCTGAGGGTTCTCTTTTCCAGTTCTTTTAACCGCTTCTTCTAAGACCTGAATTCAAAGTTCTTCACCATCCTTGTTGCTCTCCTATGGACACTCTCAGCTTGCCAACATACTTCTTCAATCATGGCACCTAGAACTGCAAGCAGTACTTCAGGTGAAGTCTGATCAGGGCAATAGGCAAAGGATCTATGACTTCTATTTCTGGAATTTATGCCCCCTGCCAGTGCAGCCCAAGATCCCACTGGATGTTTTGACTGCCATAGCATACCGCTAACTGATTGACCTTGCCGTCTACTGAAACTTCCAGAACTTTACATAACCATTAACTGTTCTAATGAAGTTGATCTTTTGTGTAAATGTAAGATTTTATTAAGTGTAAGATTTTACATTTATCTCCAGTGAATTTCATCGTATTAGGTTCAGCCCAATGCCCTAGCCTATCAAGATCCTCTTGGATCCTGATTCAATTATCCAGTGTGTTAGCTATCCCTCCCAATGCTGGTATCAGTCACACATTAGAAAAACATTCTATCTACACCTTTATCCAAGTCAGCTGATAAAAATATTTAACAGCAAAAAGACAAGCATAGATCCCTGGGCCATTCCACTAGAGACCTCCTGCCATGTTAACATGGAACCATTAACAGTTGTCTTTGAGTCTGGCCATCTAGCCAGTTTTGACTTCAGATAATTTTATCATCTAGTTCACATCATCTGCACGAGAATATGATGAGTTATTTTATAAAAGACTTTGCTAAAACTTAAGCAAGCTCTATCCACAGCATTATTACTGGTTTAGTAATCCTGTAAAAAAAAGAAAGAAAAGAAATCATGAGAGTCAGGTAGCTAGGCTGTCCATCATCGAAGAAACTGTGACTGATAACTGCTTCCCTTTCTAGATGTCCACCAACCATCTCTTTAAGGATCTCTTTCCCAGAAATGAAAGTCTACATCAACGATATCTAGGTAACAGCCTTTGTGACCCTTTCACATGGTCTTAGTAGGGCACAGTCAGGATGCTAGGTGACTCAGTGGATGGAGTGCCAGACTTGTAATCAGAAAGACCTGAGTTCATTGGACCTTAGCCACTTTCTAGCTGTTTGAATCTGTGCGAGTCATTTAACCTCTGCTGGCCTCAGTTTCCTCATTTGTAAAATAACATCTGCCTCACAGGGTTGTCCAATGACATGCTACTTGTGAGGTGCTTAGCCCCATGCCTGGCACATAGTAGGTGCTGTATAAACGCTCTCCCTCACCATTGTCATCACTGATATCATAGTCTGCCCAGAGCAACTGCTCAGATTCTGCCCCATTCACAGCATTCCCAGGACCTCTGGGCAGCACAGACCTCTGAGCTCATCTGCACCAGGTCGTCCTTGAGGGTTTTCACATTTGTTTCATTTTCAATCACCCTGAAGCTCTTATTCCCCAAGAGGCAGAACCTCACTTTGTCAGCCAGCAGGGGAGTGGCTGGAGTAGTTCCTGGGCAGGCCACCAGGGGGTGCCCTCCAAGCTCCACACCTGGCATATAGTAAACACTAAATGCTCACTGGTTGGACCAACTCATGTTTGGGCAGAGGAGAATGGACCGACACAGCCAGTCGTTCCAGGCTTCTGATGCTCTCTTCTGCTTCCCAAGATCCCACCTCAGGGTAATGCTGCTCCAGCCCTCCAGTCCTTCCAGACTCAAGAGTCTCTCACCTGCCTTACTTCCCTCTTCAGCAGATCAGTCACTGAGTAGACAAATAGGATGGAATACAACCTTCCAGGAAAAGGTAGATCTCCAGCTTCCCCTCTGCCCCAGCTTCTTTTCCATCAGTCCTCCTTATTCTCATGAGGAAGGAGGGCCCACACACTGAAGGATCTTTGCAGGGATGACCTTCCAAGTGTCCCAGACATCACAGTCCCTCGGGCTGACCAAAGCAGGGCTTCCCTCCCACTAGTTCCCCCTGTCTCCTTGCATGGCAAAGGCCCATCCCCACTTCTGGCTGGCAGCCAGCTTTGGGTCCTAGGAGTGAATTCAATATTCCCTTGGCTGACCTGGGTTTCTGCCAACTAGGTCAGGTGCCTGTATCTTCTCCTGGAGTCCTAGGTGAGCACTAATTCTCAAAGAGCACCTGCTGCCAGGAAAAGGCTCAGCACAGCTTGGGAGGTGCACAGCTCTACATTTATCTCCTCAAAAAGTCTTGCCAAAACATATGATGGGACAGTATCTCTTCCTTCCTCACTCCCATGTGGTTGGCATCTGGCTGCCTCATCTCTTCAACATTTGTCACCTTAAGATATGGAAAATTTGAGGGAGGAAATTGCCAACTGCTACACAGAGGAGGCTCCTTCCACCTGTGTGCCAGCCTTCCTAAATTTCATTATAGGGACCAGCTCTGTTTGTTGAGTTGTGCTGAGGGGTTTGAGACCATTATAAATGGGACAAAAGTCAGGATCCCAAAAGATCTTTATGTACTGGAATGATCAGCCCAATCTAACAAGGTAAAATGTAAAATGGGGAAGTAAGTCCACAGGTACAGGAGGTGGGGTGGGCCATGTGTGGCCAGACAGCAGTTTAGGTGAAAAAGGTCTATGAGTTTAAGAGGGCTCCAAGGTCAATATAAGCCACATTTGAACAGTACATTCCAAAAAGCTCACGTGACCCCAGATCTTTCACAGAGAGGTGGTGCCTCTCTGTGAAGGAGATGCCATGCCACTCTCCTTGGCCTGGGTCTGAGCCCATCTGGAAGGAAGGCTGGGGTCAGTTCTGGGTGAGATGTTGACAAGCTTCCAGAGAAGGGCAGCCAGATGGCCAAAGGCTGAGATCCTTGCTTGACAGTCATTGAAGGAACTGGAGAAATTTACCTTGGAAAAGAGAAGACTCAAGGAGCTGCCTCCCGATGTGAATAATTGTTGTGTGAAGAAGGTATCTGTCTCAGGAGGCAGTGTCACAGAACCTCAGAGGTCATCCAGACCTCTACAATATTCTTACAGGATCACTGAATGAGAGATGTGTGGAGCCAAAAGGACTCAAGTGGCCTTCTAGAACAATCCTCCCCTGAAAAAGAATCCCTCCTCCAACCCTCGGCCCACAGGTGTTCAGTCTATCATCCTGTTTGAAGTCTTTCAAAGGAGGAAGTGCCTACCATCTCCCAAGGCAGCCCTTTCTGATCTGGGACAACTCTGGGTGGAAGTCTTTACTGACATTGACCCTAAGTTTGCCTCTGCAGGGTCCCTACCTACCAACCTATCTGCTCCAGATTCTGCTTTTTAGAGCCAAGCAGAACCAGTCTGCTCCTCTTTCATTCCAGCAGCCCTTCAGTACCTTAAGGCATTCTCTCTCTCCCCAACCCCACCCCACTCCACCCCATCCCTGCCTACCCCACCCCCAGCCCCGTCACCTCTCAAGGCCACAAGTCCCCAGTTTTTGAACTAACTCTCCTTGTGACATGACCCTGAGGCAATACGTAGAAATTATAGAGGCAGATTTTGGCTCAGTGTAAAAAAAAACTTCTTAACAGTGAAGACTGTCCCAAGGTGGAATAGGATGCCCCAGAAAGTAGGGAGCTCCCCATTCCTGGAGGCCTTCAAGTCAAGACTGGATTTGACAAGGATGATGGAAAGAGGAAACTTAGGCCCTTCCCCCAGAGGATTCCTTCTCACTTGGTGCCACCTGGCTGACAGCAAATCCCCATTTGTATATTTGCAGTTTTCCTGCAGATGACATCTTAGTGGCACCATCCCCTCTGACAGCCCCAGTTGTTCCTCTTTGGCCTGTTTGGTGGCAGTGGTTGGTGGAATGGCCATGGCCTCTCCCACCCCCCAACACATACATTTGTGTACGCATACTCATGCCCAGGGCAGGACAGGGACGTCCCTTGGGCGTCATTGGCCTTGGCTAGATCCAGGGGAATCATGGCAGGGAGGACCTGGCCCAGAATCTTCTGGGTCCTCATGGCCCACTTTCTCCTTGCCCCATCCTGCAGTTCATTCTCATCTTCACGGTGATTCAGTATCGCCCGATCACCTATAACCAGTACCAGTACCCAGGCTGGGCGGTGGCCATTGGCTTCCTCATGGCCCTCTCCTCGGTCATCTGCATTCCCCTCTATGCCCTGTTCCAGCTTTGCCGTGTGGATGGGGACACTTTTCTACAGGTGAGTCAGGATGAACAGGGGCTGGACAGGGATCAGAGGGGGCGGAGGCAGGGAGGGGAACAGGGACACTATTCTGACCCCTCTCTGGCCTACCCCCTTTGCCCACTTTCTCTCATTCAGCGTTTGAAAAATGCCACAACACCGAGCAGGGACTGGGGTCCGGCCCTCCCTGAGCACCGGACGGGTCGCTATGCCCCTGCTACAGGCGTCTCCCCTGAGGATGGGCTGGAGGTTCAGCCCCTGCACCCAGACAAGGCCCACAACTTGCTCCGGGGCAGCAATGGCTCTGCCCACCCCCAGGACTCCCGGATATAAGCACTGCTGCAGGGGACTGACCCCATCCAAACCCTTCCCTCCCCACTCTCCAGAGACTGCCCCGGGCAAGAGGCAGAGAGCACCCTGCCAGCTGCCACCACCACCACCACCGCTAACCCCTGTGCCCTTTGAGTCTCTCATCCTGTGTCTCCCCCTGCCCCTTCCCCCACTGTTTACAAGTCCCTTTTCTGTGCCAGGACCAGGAGGGGGCAAAGGCCAGGGGTCAGCTCTCTCCCTGCACCCTAAATCTGTCCACACACCAAGGGATGAGGGGCCTAGGCTGAAAATGGCCAGTGGGAGGGTGGGGTGGGGGTATCAGTGGGGAAGAAGAGGGGTATGCTGCTGTTGGGTGAACAGGAGCGCTTGAGCCCCCATCACCTGGGACCCTGGGTTCTGGGTGAGCTTTTGGCCTAGAAGAGTTGGGAAGGACCTCAGAGGCCACTGAGCATCACTTGGAGACCAGAACTTGCCCTTCAGTACCCAGGAAAGGCAAAACTCCAAACCTGGGTTCTGTCTGGCCTCATGGGACTGACCCCCTTCATGCTTTCCACTGCTCTCTTGACCCCTACTAGAAAGGAGAGGTGCTCTGAGGCCAGGAGGGGTGCGACCTTCCTGTGCCCAGCATGCAGCTGGCTGTCATCCTGGGTCTCAGATGGTGCCAGGCTAGACCTGGCACACTCTCTTCCCAAGGATGCCAAACCCCGTCCCTGAAGATGAAATGTGATGTCCCAAGCTGGTTTCAGTTCTCTACCTGCTGAAGTAGGGTTGAGAGATGGAGGGAAGAAGGTGGGGGGGATGCCCCCCTGTGACTTCAGGAAGCTGCCTCCCCCTGGCCCTGCTGACCCATCTCCAGGCAGTGGGAGTCCAGCAGTATTACCTGTGCATCCGGCCGCTGCCCCTTTAGCATTAGCTCGTGTGGTATGCAGAGGGCACAACATCTGTGGGCTTCTCTTTGTGTCCAAACCCTGTGTATTTGTGGTTGCTCCCCCACCCCCGCTCCAGGCCCAGTGTGTCTTCCAGGCTTGTCCCGCTGCCCTTGGGCCTCTGGGGACTGTTTCTTTCCCTGCCCCCCTATCCTACACCCTGGTCCAGAGCCCCTTGGGGTGTGGGCTGTGGAAGGCTCTGCCCCAGGGGTGCACAGGAAAGTGTCAGGTGATGGTGCCAAACGGGCCTGTCTGGGGCTGCAGGGCCCCACTGCCCTGTCCAGCCTGCCAAGCCTACTGTCTTCCTTGGCCTACACAGTGGCCCTGTCCTTGGTCCCTCTGCTGTATGTGTCTCCTCTAATTTCCTATGGCCATGAGGGCTGGGCTCAGCCCTGACCCACATGGGCCGGTGCACTGCTAGGGTTTAATGAAATTTTTATTCCTGACTTTGGGCTGCTGTTGTTTTTCCCCCTCTGCAGGGGGAGGTGGGCAGGATCTCTGGGTCTTCTCAGAGCCCTGGACCCAGCAGAAGGCTCTGGAGCAGACTGAGGTGAGTACAGTGGATATACAGACACGTAGATACACATGGCTCTCGCCTGAGCATGGAGGCCTTTATTCCCCAGCCATCAGGAGGCAGTGCTCGTGTGAGGCCCTGCACTGGTCAGTGGCCCTTCATGGGGATGGCACTGAAGGCGGCGGGGGCCCCAGCGGCTCTGGCGGTACGAGGTGCCTGAGGCAGGTGACAGAGGAGGCCTAGGGGGAAAGGCTGGCAGCAGGCCACTTCTCCGGGACTCCTGGGGCTGCTGCCCAGAAAAAGGCAGGTCCTGGCCCTTGCTGGCAAGCATCCTCTGCCTAGGAGACGAGAGGTCAGCTGTGCCTCTTCCAGGCCCTGCCCAGCTGCCCTCCCCAAAGGTCCAGCCCAGGCCTGTACCTGCCCAGGCCTTACCAGCCTGCATCTTGGCCCTTGTCCCCTTGCAAGCTGGGACATGGACTGAGGGGTGTCAGAGGCCCCAGCAGGTCCTGTGTCATGGCTTTCCTCTGCTCTTTGAGTTCTGGGGAGAAGAGCACTAGGCTGGCTTGGGGGCACAGGGTCCTCCCTTGCTCCCCCATACCACAGAAGGGAGCCCCAAATCCCCACCTGCCAGAGTGGGCTCCAACATCATCAGAGATGATTCTGCTGCCGAGCTGTGCACGTTCTCCAGACAGAGCTACAGTGCCCCACAGAGTCAGCGCTCAGAGCCCTGCATGGCTCAGGGGCTGACCTCCCCAACCCCTCACTCTGCCCACCCTAGTCTGTCACAGAGGGGTCCCAGAGTTCAAGGAAGGCAGGTCGAGACATCTTTGGAAGGCAGGAAGTGGTGTCTCCAGAACCAATGGAGGTTCACACACAAAGCCCAAAGGCAGGGCCTCTGTGGGGTGCCCACTGACTCTCCTAGTTCCATAGGGGAAAGGCACAAGATGACCACCAGTCTGGGGATGCAGGTGGCCACACACCAAGGCCCTCTGGAGCTGAATCCAGGAGCAGGGATGGACCCTCAAGCTCTGTAGGGGGGCGGGGCTCACCTGCAGGGCTTTGATCTCTCTCTCCAGAGCTCGGCACTCCTCCTTCAGGAGGGTCCTGGGGCATGGCCAGAGGGGTCAGGGGTCATAGCTACAGCAAAACTGTGGCCCAAGGACTGCCCCCCCAGACTGCCCTCAGCCCCAGGTCCAGGTCTCTGCTTCTAACCCTGACCCAGGGCCTCCATCTCTACCAGGCTTTCCTACCAACGCTAAGCTCATCCCCATGTCCTACTGAATCTGCTCCCTCTGTCTGGTGTCTCAGTCTCCTGGATTTCAAACCTCAGAGTCATCCCCGCCTCCTCCTCCAAAGTCCTCATTCCACGTGTGTCTCAAGCACTTGTCCTTTCTACCTCCATAACCATCTCTCCCCTCTGTCCTCTGCACCCAAACCAACTGCCTCCCCAGTTCAGGCCCCATCAGCTCTCCCTCCTGCTACAGCAGCAGCTTCCTTACTGGTCTCTCAAACCTCTAGAGCTCCCCTTCTCCAACTCATCCCCTACTCAGCTGCCAAAGTAATTTCCCTAAAATCCAGATCTGATCATATCCCCAACCATCTGGAGCTCCCTCCTGACCCTAGGATCAAATATAATCTTCTTAGCCTGGCATTCAAAGCCTTGGCCCAACCCTGGCCCAGGACACCTGTGCTCCTTCTCTCAGATGGCTTTTGTTCATCTGATTTCACCCTCACCTGATTTCTCTAAAAACCCAGAACCTTCACTGACAGACCTTGATCTTATCCTTTTTTTTTTTTTTTGGCTTTCCCTGGGTCAGAGACCCTCTCCCCTGCTGGGCTCTTAGGCCCTTACCGTAGATGCTGGATGACCTGGTCGATGTTGGCCACGTTGAGGCAATCCTTGATTGCACTGAGGTCCTGGCTGCTGTTTCTCAGTCAAGAGAGAGGCTCCTGGACTCAGGGAGGTCTGCCATTTCCCTGCCCATCCCCCAACCATCCTTTCCCTCTCCCCCGCTACCCCCTAATACAGCCCAGTCCGGCACCCTAGCCAAGGAAGACCCCCGGGCAGAGATGGCTTACTTGAAGCCGCGGGACCCCGGCAGCCTGGCCTCCAGCTCATCCACTACGCCGTCCCTGGGGTCTCCAAGGGCAAAGCGAAGCACCCGGGGGCTGTAGCGGGCCCAAGCCTTGGCCGTGTCCCTGGAGGGCTGCACCTGAGGGCTGGGGGCCTCGGCCCCAGGGAGGGAGAAGGGGAGGGGACCCCGATGGCAAGGGTACCTCAGGTGGGGAGAGGACCCCCAGTGGGGAGGGACCCCTATGGGGAGGGGACCCCGAAGGTGAGAGTACCCCAGGTGGGAGGAGGACGCCCGTTGAGGAGTGGCTGACCTTGGGGGCTGTCCCCAGGGGTGCTGGAAGGGGTCTTTAGAGGTGTGCTGGGACTGATCCCAGGGATCTCTGGGGTTCGGCAGCGGGGGGGACCCTCGGTGGGGGCAGGGGAGTCGGGCCTCCTACCTGCCCTCCAGCGCCGCCTTGTGGTGAAGGCCGCACAGTAGCTGCCTCAGCTCCCTCCGCACAAGGTCCCGCATCCGCGGGGCCGGGGCCAGAAGCGAGAAAGGGGTGGGGCTGGAGGCGTGGCCAAGAGCATGGACCACCTTTCGCTCCTCCTCCAGGAGGGCCTCCAGGATTTCCACCTGCCAGTTACAGGAGCAAGGGGCGGGGATGGGGCGGGGCTGGGAAGGCCGAAGGGCCCCACCTCTCGCTATGACCCCGCCCCCCTCACCTCAGTCCGCAGCTCCAGGCTCAGGTCCACCGCAGCCTCACCCAGGATCCTCTTCACCTCTGCCCGCTCGGGAGGCTGAACATGCTCCTCTACCAGCCCCCACAGGGATGGGGGCACCTGGAACATGGTGGGGCCCCGCCCCCTGCCCCACCCTGCCGGGCAGGTGGCTCCCGTAAGGGGCGGGGCCCGACGGGAGGGGGCAGGCTAACCTCTCCAGCCCAAGTCCCCGCCCCTAGTGAAGCCCCGCCCCCACACTGCATCCCTTGCCACCCCGCCCACTTCCACTCGCACTCAAGGGGCTCAGGGAGAGAGGTCTGTTCACCAAGTATGTCATAGGCCACGCCCCGATGGTGGGCCACGCCCACATCCTGGGCCATCCTTAAATAGGCCCTGCCCCATGCCCACACAGCCCCCCCCTGCGGGCCAAGCCCTGCCCCTATCCATCTCAAGGCCCCTCCTCACACATCACAGGTCACGGGGCGGGGTTCTAGGGGAGACTCTCCCGCTCCCCGACTCCATGCAGCCTCCCGCTTGAAGCTGCAGGGTCCGAGGGTCGCGGGATCTGACTCACCGGGCCCGGCCGGGCGTCAGGGGAGCGGGCGCCTCGCGGATATGAGCCCGCCCCCTGCGTTCGAGTCACGCCGTAACCATGGTCACGACGGCAGCCCGCATATGAAGGCCCCGCCCCCAAGGGCGTATGGCTCCTCCCCCTTAAAGGGGCCAGTCCGCGCCGAGCTCTGGAAGAGGCGCCGAGCTCTGGAAGAGGCGCCGAGCTCTGGAAGAGGCGCCGAGCTCTGGAAGAGGCGCCGAGCTCTGGAAGAGGCGCCGAGCTCTGGAAGAGGCGCCGAGCTCTGGAAGAGGCGCCGAGCTCTGGAAGAGGCACACGAGCTGGAGGGTTCAGTTGGAGTCGGAGCTATGGGTGGTCACGAGAGATACCGCCGGTCCCCAGAGAAGCAGAAACAGACTGAATGTATAAGAAATCCAGGGCAGTCTGCGAGAGTCGCCCGAGAAGCCCGGACATCATGATGAGGAAGGAACCTTGAAAGAAGAGGGGCAAAACTGAAGTCGGTGATGAAGAGGGAAAACATCCCCAGCCAGGGCAAAGGCGTGGAGGTGGGAAATGAAGGACAGCTTGAAGGCCAGAGTTAATGGAGCGCAGAATGCATGGAGGGACTTGGAAAGGTAGGAGAGGGTCAGGTTATGAAAGCCAAAGGATTTTATGTCTGATACTAGAGGCAAGAGGGAGTCACTGGAGTTGATTGAGTAGGGGGATGATATGGTCAGACTGCACTTTGGCAGGTGGATAGAGAACCATATGACATAAGGAAAATCTAGAAGCAGGGAGATCAGTCAGGAAGCTTTTGTTACAGCTCTGGAGTGAGGTGATATGGGCCTGAACCAGAGGGGTGGCAGAGGAGAGAAGGGGACATTTATAAGAAGTATGGTGGAAGCAGAAAAGGCAAGATTTGTGAACTGATTCCATGTATGGGGTGAGGTTAACCAAAGAGTGTCAATAGGAAGGAAGGTGAAATTACTAAACTTGGAGTGGAGCTGGGTTGGGGGTGGGGAGAGAATGAGTTCTATTTTGGACATGTTCAGGTTTTGGGACATCCAATGTGAGATACCCAAGAGGCAGCTGGAAATGGAAGGAAGGAAGGAAGGAAGGAAGGAAGGAAGGAAGGAAGGAAGGAAGGAAGGAAGGAAGGAAGGAAGAAAGGAAGGAAGGGAGTGGGTACTAGCCTTATGGCATTTTACAGTTGAGGAAATGGAGGCAGAGATGAAGTGACAAGGATTCACTCACCAGGTCTTCCAGACTCCTGCCTCGGCATTCTATCCACTGCCCCATCAAACTACCATGTAGGTGAGCAGAGAGGTTAAGGCTGGATAAATAGCTTTTAGAATCATGGGAGCTAATGAGATCACCAAGTGGCACAATATACAGAGACAAGAGGGCCCAGGGACACCTACAGTTAGGGCAAATGACCTAGATGAAGACCCAGGAGACAGGTGTGGTGAACAATGCCCGCTGTTTTAAATATTGGTTAACATCCTTTTGAGCTTCTTGTATTTAAATACATCTGTTGTGATAGAAGAAATATAACTGTCCTCAGTTAAATATTATATAATACCTATTACATATCAAATTGGCTGTTATGTTTATTTCTAATAGGGAAGCTGCTAATTCCTTTGGCGAAGGTCCTAGACAGGAGCTATACCTAAGCTGCAGTTCTATTCCAGAACGGGTATACAAGTCAAAGAAAAATGTCTAACTTATTTCTTGGGGGGAGGGGTGTCAGAGGGCCCTCTCCCCCATGAATAAAGGCTTTGTTTAAGTCCAGAGCAGGAATTCCTTTGGAGGGTGGGGGGAATGGGCATTCAATCTACACAATGTATGGGGGAAAAATATCAGGAAGAACTAAAGACCCTACTCTAAGGAAAATGTGGCTTCATACCTTTGCATAGTAAGAATGCCCACATGAGGATATCTAAGAACTAAAGGTGGAAAGCACTGGACAGAAGAAAGACATGACTCTTTTTTTTCTTTAACGGGAAGATATTACAGACCACCAGGACAGACAGAGGAAATGGATGACAAGTCTGGGAAGCAGCTTACCAGACTGGTACAAAGGTGGGGCTTTAGTTATCACCACAGACTCCAGACCAACTCTGAGGATTTGCCCCCATTTTTGGAAGGTGGATGGGTCAGTCACTCAAGTAAATTCCATTCTGGATGTAGCCTCACAAAGCAGCCAGGCACTGGCTGTGGGGTGGGAGTGAGATGACACACACCCTAGATTCTAGGAGGGCAGATTTCAAAGGGTTTAAAAAAGGCTAGATAGATAGGAGGTTTCACTGGTCAACCCACAAAGAATGGGATGTTCTAAGAAATGAAACAGGCTGCGCACCCCAAGAGTCTCCTTCAGGGGTCGACATCTGCCCCCCTTAATCACTTTGGCCTTACTCGTGCTCATGGGTGATCCTCCTGGGGGGCATGTAGGGGCAGTCTCATTTTAACCTTTTATCAACAACCCATACTCAAGTGACTCAAAGGTCCAGGAATTCATGGAACATGCAGATTATGAGAGTTGCTGTGGCCACCCAGGTGAGTTATCCTGGACAGGCTCTCAGGCCATCTCTGCCTCAAAGCCCCCCCACACCCACACCCCTCCCCTCCAAGATGGGCAGAACTTGGCCAAGTCCACATGCCTGTCATTGCTGGTCTTCAGAACCTTCCTTCATTTCAAGACTGATGAGGGCTGGGCTTTTCTGTCAGAGACCCTCAGAGTCTGCCAAAGCCCTAAGCCCAAAGGGTTGAACAAGGATTCCCTTGACAGCTCCACTCCACCCAAGAGCCCTCCCAACCTGGAAGTCCTGATACCTCCGGTAAGTGGGAGGTTTTGCACAAAGTAGAAATTGCAGAGAATGAAGGGGAGCTCTTGCCAAGCCCTGAGGGTGCTACCCTTCCTTCTGGGATGATAGGATTCCAGGGTTGCCCCTTGGTCCAAGCTGGAGCAGTTTCCTGCTTCCCTTCCTTCCATGAGGGGTAAATGAGGTTACTTTCCCTAGTGTGTGTGGGAAGATCTCCCTGGTTTCTCACTGCCCCACCTCCATCCCCTTCTAGCAATTCGGATCGGAGTTCTCCCACTTCCCTTCCCCCCATGAAAAGGCATGCAGAGGCCACAGTATGAAAACAGCTTAGGCTCAGCCCTAATTCTCTTCAGGTTTTTTACTAAAGCACTCAAACCAATTTCCATGTGATATACAAAGATCCCCAAGCAGGGGAGGGAGGGTCCCCTACCCTATCAGGGGCCTAGCTTTTGTCATCAGTTGCCCTGCCCAGCCCCTGACCCATGCAAGTCCGCCACCTCAGATGGACACAACAGCCCAGCTCTCCAAGGGCCCTGAGCCTGAGGGCCCCAAAGCTGGTAGCGAGGGCCTGAGCCTGGGCTCATCCCTTTCTAGATTCTACCTCCTTCTGCTTCCACAGGCCCTTTGCCAAGGGCAGGGAGAGCCCTCCATCTCAAGAGGGCCCAGGGGTAGTGATGCTGGCTCCTCCCCTCTCAAGGAATTGGGGATTTTAATGGGGAAACTGAGGCACAGAGAGGTGAAGTAGGGACACAAGATCTCAGAGCTGGGATGGGACCTCAAAGATCATATAGTCCAACCCCCTCATTTTACAGATGAGGAAACTGAGGCCCAGAACGGTTAAGGAACTTGCCTAAGGCCAGCCAGGCAGTGGTGGGGTTGGGGGCCACAAGGGGTCCCCTGACAGTGAGGCAGAGGCCAGCTGAGCTGGGGGTGCAAAATGCAGGTGGGAGACCCCCCTAGGTGGTGTTGAGTTACCTCTGCCTCCCCTGGACTTGGTGTCCCCAGAAAACACCCGCCTCGATAGAACCTGAGGTGCTGGGGGGAGAACAGGCAGCCTGGCTGAAAGGAGCAATCCCCTCCCCATCCCTGGGGCACCTGCTGGAGTCCGAAGTGGTGAGGAAGCCCAGGTCCCTGAGCCAGCAGGTCAGAAAACAGGAAGAAGCCTTCTGACTCAGACAGATGGACAAACAGACCAACCAACGAATGCTAAGCCACCCAGGTGAGCAGTCTGGAGTCCCGCACCAGGAGAGGCATAAGGGCACGCCCTGCCAGCCCTGCTTGGCCCAGCCCCACCATGGGAAGGGTGGCCTCATGCCCACAGCCAGTGGGGCAGCTCCTCAGCAGTCAGTCACAGGCCAGCAGGCACACCTGCCCCTGCTCTCCACGGACACCCTGAGCTCCTCCTGGGCAGTGTGCATCATCCTCGAGCTGGCCGTGGTGGGGCCCGGCCAATATCCACGGTGATGTTGGTGAAGAGTGGCTGCCTGGACACCTCGAGCACACGGTAATGCACTGAGCCAATGCCGTCCCGCTTCATGGTCAGCTTCGTGTTCTGGATCTTGGTGAACCTGGGAGGAGGGCTCAGGGTCAGCCTTGGCCCACCCCCCTCCAGCAGGGCTGAGGGCAGGGAGGACAGGGAAGGATTCTGGATAGCAGGGGCAGGAAGGAGGGCAGGGAGGACTCAGGACCCTGAATAGGACAAGGGGGAAGGACCAGGGCAGATGCCAAGCATTCTACATCAGAGATCATCAGCTCATCATGCCTGTGTACCTAAGCCAGGCAGTAAAACCCAGTGGAAGGAATGCAGTGTTTGGAGGCAGGAGCTGGAGCTGATGCCCAACGTGGCTGTCTGCCACTTTGAGCAAAGTGCTTTACCTCTGAGAGTGCCAGTTTCCTCCTTTGAAATGCCAAGTGAGGAAGAATGCCATCAGTGGAGAGGGAGGATCAGGACTGCCAGAGACCACTTCCAAAAGGGGGCAACATAAAAACATGGACTTTCAGCTGGCTGCCCACAGATGCACAGGGGGCAGAGCCTGGCATCCAAGGGTCTGAACAATGGCAGGTCTGACAGTCTGGGGCTCCAGACTGCTGGAGGATGAAGGAACCATGGAGATCGAGGAAGCCTGGAGTCATAATGTGAAGACGTGCAAACATACCCTTCTTATTACACCCCACACAAGCTGTCTTTCTGTTCAATGTGGGAAGTGATGGGAACCTTCCTTTGACCCCCGTGCCTTGGGAGGCTTCACCTTGCTTGTTTTTGGGAAGATGGGAGATGGTCTGTCAGGAAGTGATGTCAAAACAAGAAGTATTGGTAAAAAGAAATGTTTACAGAAGGGAATCCAGGCACTAAAGTAGGTGGAGATCCAAGTAGGAATAAGAAGATACGAATTTACCACAGACTAAACAGAAGCGATTCAATGAAAAGTTTGGAAAAGAGACAAGGGAGGATCCAGTTACGCTCAATGAATTCAAGTCACCAAGCACAAATTAAATGCATTCAGTGATTTTCATACGAAAAAGGAGTGTTTCATAAATCAAAAAGACATGGGATGCCTGGAAAGATAACAAAGATCCTCTTATTTGACAACCTTGATTATCTGCATCAAGAAAACAGATCTGGCAGCAAGAGCTGAGCATCTTGGGATGGGCTCCACCTTTGATTTCCCTTCCCACTCCTATTTCTGGTCTGCTCTGGTCTGGTCCTTTTTGAACCAAGGCTTCCCACCATAGGCATATGGTCAAGATGAAGGGACTTAGTTGGAAGAAGTTGCAGGTAATTCAGAACTGGATGAATGACCAGAATAACTGCACAACGCCCCAGAACACTGTCCTCTGCCCTTCACTAGTTCAGTCTATTTATCAGGGACATGTGTGAAGGCACATATGGCATAATTAACAGATTCACAGATGAGGCAGAGCTGAGAAGAGTTAATGAGATGACAGAATAGGGAACCAAAAGGACCTAGAAAGAATGAGGGTAAAGAGAGAGCCACACACTTGGCTGGAAAAAGGACACCTCGGGGTGAATGTGGAGGCCCACAAGAACTCTCTTCAAGTCAGAGTCTCCCATCAAAATGTGAAAAAATACTTTTTTCAAGAAAAGAACTGGTAAGTTATGGTGAGCACCATATAAAGGGTTTTTTTATAACAGAAAAAAACTCATTACTGATGTTGGGAGTCATTCCTAAGTCAGCTGTCTGAGAACAGCTTAGCACAGGGATGGGGAACCCGCACCTTTGAGGTCACATGTAGCCCTGTATGCCTCAAGGACGACCCTTTGACTGAACCCAAACTTCACAGAACAAATCCCCTTCATAAAAGAATTTGTTCTGTACAACTTGGACTCAGTCAAAAAGGCCGCACCCAAGGACCTGGAAGGCCACATGTGGCCTCAAGACTGAAGACTCCTTCCCCCACGCCCCAGTTTAGCCCAAAGACTAGAGCTAATACAAAACATGAAGAATACAAATGGGACAAAAAATGCAATCAGCAAAAATGACTCCAATCTGACTGATTAAAATACACTGTTGACAAATGAATAGAGGAATGGATATTGATACTGACTAAAAATATTTCCTAAAGAAGCTGAACTAATAAACACCAAGAAGCAGTGGAGAGAAAAATGTTTACAGAAAGTCTGGCAAGAGACTCAGTTAAGCAAAGTCATCCCAAGGGCATAAAAGTGGAGGGAAGATAGACATCAGAAGATGGAGAGGACCACAGACCTCAAGTCCCTAACGCTGGCTGGCAAGCACACTTGCCTTCAGAATAGGCATTAAGAGACTTGCTGGAACAATAGTATCTCACATTTCAGTAGCAAAGTGGTTTACATTTGTCATCTCACATGACACAACAGTCCTAGCCCTATTTTACAGATCAAGAAATTCAAACATAGAGAGGTTAATGACTTGCCCAGGGCTATACAGGTAGTAGGAGTCTAAGACAAGATTCAAACTCAGGTCCTCCTAACTCCAGATGTACCAGACCTCCATGGTGACTTGGGGCCAAGATTCCTTCTTCAAAAGGAAAAAGACTGGCAAAAAATGGAACACACTGTGAGAAAATGCAAGAAGCAAAGGGGAAGTATGGGATGGAATATGTGAATGAAGATCAACTGGGGCAGAAAGAGAAAAAGGAGCAGGGTCATTTTAGGGAGAAGTATCCACCTCAACTTAAAATCTGTAGTAGAGGAGAGGAACACCAAGCATATCTAGCCTGCCAGGCTACCTACCTTTGGCAGAATAGATTTCAAGAACTCAGAAGAAGGATAAGTGGGGCCCTAGAGACCAAAATTACCCAGAAGTCAACTGAGAAAAGATAAGAAACTTTCAAGAAAGAAATACTCTGGAAACAAAGTGACAGAGTAACAGTAACAATAGCTAGAATTTACACAGCACTTTAAGGCTTGCGAAGTACTAGCTCATTTGATCTCTGTAACACTGTAAGGTAGATGTTGTTATACTCATTTTACAAGTAAGGAAACTGAGCTTGAGAGATCAAGTGACTCAGGATCACACAGTTAGAAAATGTCTGTGGCAAGACTTGAACTCAGCTCTAACTCCCAAATCCTGTGCTTGATGCACTGCACCATCTAACTGCCCCCACTTCCCAAAAAGAAAAAAAAATGGGAGTTTGCTGAAGAGACAGATGAAGACACACAGGGAACTCACCAACCAACTTCTATTTTAAAAGGTTAAGTACAATAGATGGAAGCCAGGAGGCAGCAACATGAGATGAACAAGATGAACCTCCAAGGCAGAGGCTGGCACGAAGAGGGAAGAAGGACCAAAGCTGACAGCTTTAGGTCAATGTGGGGAAAGAGGAGTTTCAGAGAATGGATGAGACCGCTGCTCAGAAGGGAACACACAACAGAGAAAAGAAGGAACGACTCAGTTTTCATTCCATTTTCTCTACTAATTTCACACTTGGAAGCAACAGAATAAATGTGGCCAACAGGAAGATGACACCTAAGATGTATCACTAGACGGTAGGAAGGTACCCAGTGACTCTGGGGGAATTTCAGGTCCCTGGCCAAATGAATGAAATACTTTTTCAGGCTGGGCCACCATCTGTAATGTCTAGAAGATTTCCATTTTTTAAAAAGGGGGAGAAAGAGAATAGAATCCTCAGTCTATAAGCCAGGGAGTTCGACATCAATTCCAGGCAAAATTCTAGAACCTATTATTAAGGAGATAGTTGGGAGGCAGTCAGTATAGAAAGCAAGGATCACCAAAAGGAGCATTGCTTCCAAGAGCAAGTTGTGCCCGGCTACTCTTGGGCCCTTCTCCAGCAAAGTTAACAGACAGGTAGCCAGGAGAATGGGGTGGAGATTACAGATATTACACTTCATGCAATTGTGAGATCCTGGAGGACTGTCTTTTGCTTCTTGGTGCATCCCCAGCGCTCAGTACCGTTTGGAATGTAGGAGGCACTTCAATAAAGGTTGGGTGATTGAGAGCTCTATTTACCTAGATCTGAGTCAACTGTCTGAAGTATCTCATGCTACTGTGGGAAAGCCAGGGGCTGTCCAAGAATGCAATCAGACAGATTCTCAGCTGGATGCATGGCCAAAGAAGAAGAGGAATCATGTGTGGTGGTGTGTCCATTTGGCAGGAAGTCTCCAGGGGAGTGCCCTCACACACCCTGGTTTGGGGCTGTGCTTTTGGACTTTTTACTGCTGACTGTGACAAAGCCATAGATGACATGCTTATCCAATCTGTGGCTGACACCAGGCTATGTGGTGGATAAGACAGGATCCAAAGAAGCTGGGCAGGCCAGAGCATGGGCCTTAATCTGATAAAATGAAACTGAATAGGGATCATTGTAAAGTTGGGATTCAAGAAATGGAGCTCAAAGGTAAAATATGAGAAAGAAATGACTGGCAGACCAGGATGATAGAGGGCCTTGATGGGGTGACCAAGGAGGAGCAGCTGAATAACTAGATATTCTTGTAATTCCTACCTCCTAGGTCCAGGCCTTGAAAGGCCTTGGCCTCAGAGGGCTGGACCAGGAGCAATGGGAGGAAGCTACCGAAAAACCAGTCTAGGGCTAATGTTGGGAAAGACTTTCTGTCCATCAATCCCACCCTCTAAGTTTGACGGGCTGCCCCAGGAGATGGCAAGCTCCCTATCCTGAAGGAGTGCAAGCAGAGATGTCCTTGAAGGGATTATTTTTCAGGTACGCATTGGACAAACTTGACCACTGAGGTCCCATCTGGCTCTCAAGTTTTGTGATTGCCAAGGGGAAATGGCACTGAAGAAAGAGACTGCCGTGGGTCAGACAAAGCCTGGTCCAAAGCCACAGGATCACAAAGTCCTCAAGGGATCTGGTTTCAATGCATTGAAAAGGGAAGAGTATCCTGGCTCCCTGGAAACTGGGGCTTTATCATTACCAGAAATAGGCCATCAAGAGGACACGCCTAGGACGGGTTCTGAGGCTGCAGCCAAGCATATACATCCTTAATGAAGCCAGAAGAAGGCATCAGGAAGTTTCTCTCTCCCAAGCAATACACCTGGATCCTAGCAGTCACCCAACTGACCGAAGGGTTTGGAGAAACAAGATCCTATTGTACTTCTTCCTTGGGGACTAGGAAAAAAAGCCTTGAGTTCAGTGTAGCAGAACACAGCCCTGAAGATTCTGCTCCCACCAGGAGTGTCCATCATTAAAATGACACACTGCTCCTTAAAAGAGGGAACAGGACAACCTCCTCTCCGATTCTGGATCCCAAGCAGGACATGACATAGGACAATGGAGGCTGGGCCTCATCAGGAAGGAAAGCAGTCCAAAGGGAAGCTCAGGCTGCTGCCAATGACATCAGGCCAGCAGAAGCAAAGCCCAGAACAATGCAAACCCTCCAAATGGAGAGCTGACATCACTCTGGAGGCAGGGAAAGACCAAGAAGTCTAGTCCAGCTCTTATACCAGGCCACAGCATAGATGGCCCACACAGTTCTTCCAGCAGGCCACTGATGTGGGACAGGACAGGGCTGGCAGACTGCGCTGCTGAATGGCTCATGTTGTAGCATCGACATTCAGCTGACAGAGTGACGAGATGGAGAGTCACAAAGTGCCACAGCCTTAAGAGCTGAGTCCAAGGGTGATGGAAAGGACAAAAGCCAGTGTCCCAGATAAGGAACTGGAGTCAAGATCCACAGGCTGGTCATGTAATGAGAGTAAGAGACTTGATGGACAATTTGGCACTGAGAAAGGCAAAAGAAGCCCCCGGAGTTTGGGTGGAGCAGGGAGCCATGGGCAGAAGTCACCTGAATAGGCAGACAGGTCTGGGCTGCAATCTGTACCACTATAGGGCACGTGTACTAAAGAGGGCATGGATCCTATAGGTCAAGTGTCCAAGTTAAGTAGAGAAGGACTCAGCCTGTCTCTGCTTCATCCCAGAGGGCACGACCAGGAGCAATGGGGGCTGTGGGAGGGAGCAGATTCAGATGTGACATCGATAAAGACTTCCCTACAACTGGAGCTGCCACAGTCATGCGAGCTTCTTTGGGAAATGGTGGGCTCCCTGTCACTGGTCTTTAAGCAGACTGATTAACCACCTGCCAGGTGTGGAACAGCAGGATTCCTGTGCAGGTGTGCATTGGCTACCAGTTCCCACCTGACTGGAATTCTGGGGTCCATGTCAGTTTGGCAAGAGGGTCTCCAGTGAAGCCCCAGGAACCTGTACTCAGCCCTATACAGTTTGTCATTCCTCACAAATGATCTGGAGGAAGTCTTCCATGAGAGCAGGTGACTGCTTGGGATGCTGCAGAAGGATTCTTTCTAAGTGGCAGGAAATGCCTCTGAGATGAGAACACTTAGGTGTCACCAGGTAGAAGAGTGGGAGCGGATGGATAGGGGCAGTGTGGCAAAGTAGGAAGAGGATAAGCTGTGAAGTCAGAGGACCTAAGTTTGAATCTTGCTACCTATTCATTACCTAAGTGACTCTGGGCAGATCATTTCCCTGGGTCTCAGTTTCCCCCTCAGAGGTCCCCTGCAGCTCTATGAGCCTGGCTCCTGCTTGGTGCTAGAGGGCAGAATCAGGAGGAATGGGGAAAGCTGCCAAGCAGACCTAGGTCAGAGGTCAGTGAGAGCTGCCCCCATGGAAGGGGCTGGAGAACTTCATGACCTTCCCTGTTTTACGTCATCAGTGCCTCACTCCCTCCCATAACGAAGCTGTTGCCAATGTCTCTCCGTTTCTACCTTTGTAACACCTCTCCAATGCTCCTTCTCTCTGATTTGGCCTCCCCACAGGTGCAGGCCCTGTCACCTCACACCTGGGGCTCTCACCTGAGGCTGGCTCTGCTGGCCTAACCTGGCCCCTTCCTACCTTCCCAGCCTCTCTGTACTCTGTACTTCCAGGCCTGGCAATCTGGCTTCCTCGTTCCTTGGACATAACCTCCCATCTCCCATCTCTGGGCCTTTGCAATGGCCAACCCCATGTGTAGGATGCCCTTCCTTCTCCCCCTACTTCATGGCACCACTGAATTCCTTCCATCTCAGCCCAATTACTTTGCATTTACTCAACTTTCTACTTTAATGTCTCTGTCCCTAATGTTTCTCCTGCCTAAAATGGAGCTCTCCGAGGGCAGGGATGGATTCACTTGCCTTTGGATTCCCTGTGTCCAATACAGGGCCTGGAACCCGCTACCTCATCACCTCCTTTGGTACTGTTCTTTTCCTCAGTGTACCATCAGCTCCTGCTCTAAAGCTCACACACAGAAGCCAGTCATGTCCCTGAGTCCCAGATCCCAAGCTTTGGAGACCACCCTCACCTCGCCCCCAAAATTTGTCTCACTCTCCATGACCCATTCCTGCAACCAAGCCAGGCTCCTCCCTCTCTCTACTTAGCCTGTGCTGTCCCGTCCCCCAGTCTTAATCCACTTCAGGGGCTACCTCCCCATTGTGGTTTCCCCAGCCCCCTCAGCCCCCAGGCATCCTAACCCCCCTCAGTACCTTGTAACCTGTTCATTTATGAAGCAAACAAGTCCTTCCCCTACAGCTCACTCAGCATAGAGCACAGATCACACACCACCCACCAGCAGACCACCTTTCTTCCCTCTCTCTAGTCTAGCACCAAAGCCTAACGAGTCCTTCCCTCACTCCTGGATTACTTCAAAAGTCACTGGTCCCCATCCATATTTCCAGTCACCCTAGAGCCCAGATCTGATGAGCTCACACTCAAGCTCAAGGGCCAACCTGTCTTTCCGGTCTCCTCTCCCACCATACCCTTGCTCCAGCTCAACTGCCAGGGGCCTGCGTGTCTGCAATGTACCAGGCTCTGGCTCATGGTATGCTCTTCCACTTGTCTTAAGATGGCCTTCTGTTAGGTCCCACCTCTTCCAGGGAGTCTGCTCTGACTGCTCTGGGCCAGGACCTCCCCTTCCTGGGAGTGACTGAATTTGAAGCGTCTCTAAGGTAGAGGCCTCTGCTTCTCCCCAGAGACAGAAGTTCACCCTCTTGCTGGGTATGCCTGGGGCTGGTGGGGCTCCCTGCACATTCTCACAGTTCCCAGAAAAGGCTTGGGCACAAGTGTTCAAGAAAAACTGAATCTAATCTCTAAACATAGACTTAAATTATAAAAATAGTTTTCTTAAGAACTACTGAGGTCTTTATTCTTAACTGTGCCTCAGGCTGTCTGAAGGCACTAAGAGGACATACCACCTGAGGATGGGGGGGTGAGGGTCAGGGGCCATGTGGGGGTGGGGGGTCAGGGGTCACCTCTGGGGGTTGGGCTCATTATGCTTGTCCCGATCATGCTTGATCATTCGGTATCGGCCGATGCGGATGTCTGGGCGAGAGACCTTCATCCCTGAAAGGGAAATCCTAGGGGAGATGGAGGGGGATGGGACTTAGGCTGAGTAAAGATCTCTGAGTCAGAAGCAATGATGTGGGCCCAATTAACCCTTTAACTGCCCAGCCCCCTGCCCTTGCCCCTACAGATACCTCCCCATCCCTCTTCCCCACCCCATAGCCTAGTGAGCCCTGAGCCCAGCACCCCATGGCCATCCCTATTACCAACCCCTAGCCTAGCTGACTCTTGAGGTCAGTCCCTACCCACCCCTCTTCACCCTCTTGGCACAACACAAGCCCCAGCCTCACCGGTTGAAGATGTCGTCATCCTCACCCCCCCAGCCCCAGTACTCGTTGGGGAAGCCATTGATTTTCAGGAACTGGGCCTTGCTCAGACCTGATACACCCCCAAAGTAACCAGCATAGGGAAGTCTGCAGAGAGTCAAGAGCAAATGGGCTCAGTCCAGCAGCATGAGCCCAAAGGCTCCACGCACCCCTCATCCTGAAAGAACCATGAGCTTCTAGGACAATGGCAGGGAAGGGACCCACCCTACCCCAGCCCTGGGGAAGCAGAAGAGCCTGGCTCACCGGAAGCCAAATTTGTCCATGGCAATGGCGAAGTGGCGAGGTTGCTCCCCACAGCGATAGAGGTTGCGGTCATCCATGGGCACCAGGTCCACATCACTGAAGATGAAGCAGTCATAGGCAGGGTCTTCCTTCAGTGCCTCTAAGAAGCCAACGTTAAGGAGCTTGGCCCGGTTAAATGTGTCCTCACCATGCTGGGGGAGGGGGGAGGCACATGGGAGCAAGGAATACAAGACAGTCACTTGACTGCTCCCCAGCAGACACACTCAGCCCCATGCCCAGGCCCAGGAACCCTAGGCCAGGTCCCATCTTCTGATGACCTCACAACTCTCTTCCTCCATATCCCTGAGAGTAAGAAAGAGGAGGGAAAGCATACTCCAAGGTCAGCAGACAATTCAGGGAGCACCTATCCGTGCCAGGCACTGGCTGGTCACTGGGGACATGGACAGGCCCTGCTCTCAAACTCAATTCTACTAAGTCACATCAGGAAGGGCTCCTGGGAGGGGCTGGCCCCAAGAACACAGAGAGACAGGGTGGGGGTCACCACTAACGCTGAGCCTGACTCTGAGGTCAGGAAGAGCAGAATAACAGCATGACCTGCCCTGGCCGGACTGGCCACAGGCTGTCCCACATCTGTTAGTCCAGGGTCCTCATTTCGTTAAAAAGCAAAGTGAAGTCCAAAGAGAAAGAGCAACTGGCCCAGGATCCAAGCAAGGAGCAGACAGCAAAGCCAGGCCCCCAAACTAAGCCTTCTAACTCCAAGTAGGAAGGAGGGGCCTCTCATTAGACCACACTGCTAATTAACCACAAACTGGGGAGTATGCTCTGTGCCCAACAGTAGCATATTCTGGGCTAGAAGGGAGAACTGGCAACACCCAACCTGCCCTTAAACTTAAAAACAAGCAGGAAAGCCAGTTGTCCAGATGAGCAAGCAGCTGGGTGAAGGCCTGGGTGTGAGCATGGACAGGTGTGATCACAGAGCAGGCAGGTGTACCCTGAGCAGCATGGGGGTACTGCGCAGCCCAGGCCAGCTCCTATGGGGGCTCCAGCTTTAGCCATTTAAGGCTCTAGGAGGGCTGAGCTGGACACCTAACCTGCTCCCCAGTCCCTGCCCCCCAGCCTCCAGCTGGCCGTGCACACCTGGCTGATGACGTAGATGCCGTACCGCAGCCGCTGCCGCCGCAGGATGGGATGCAGGTAGTGCAGCCAGTATCGAAGGTGGTGCTCCCGGTGGCGGAAGGGAATGATGATGGCCACAGTTTGCCGAGGGGAACAGTCAGGAGGGGTGTAGCGGCCCCCCCCTTGCACACCAGGGTTCTCCTGCTGGACCCGATCCATTGGCATGGGTGAGCTAAACTCAATCAGCAGCCGGCCCACTGGGGGAAGGGAGGGGGCTCTTATAAGGGAAGCTGCCAGGGGACTCAAGCCCCTATGACCTCCCCCGCTGCACACATAGAGCTGGCCCCCCACGCCCTGCAAGGTGGCTCACCTAAGCCAGGTGGCATGTCAGGGCACGGAGGCAGGGGCACCATGGTGACCGAGTGGTTGGCGTCCAGCCGGGGGCTAGGAGCCTCTGAGCTGGGGGCTGTGCCGTTGGGTCGGGAGCAGTTGATGCCAATGCCTGTGGCAATGGCAGGGTGCGGCAAGTGAGCAGCAGTTCGGCGGCCGTGGGCACTGAAGCGACTGAAGAAGTCGAGGTGCTGGGCATAGACGTCAAAGTAGAGGATGACTGCGATGAGGAAGTGCAGCAGACAGAGGAGCAGCACAGCCTTGCAGATCCGCTCCAGGGTCCCCCCCAGCAGCCTGCTCATCTTCTGGCTGCCCGGCTTGGCCTGGGCATTGGTCCTGCCGGTCCTGCCAATAAACAGCCAGCTGGCTCCACCCTGGCAGCAGACAACCCCGGCTGGGACCCCAATGCCTGCACTGCCTGGGCAAACTCCACTATTGATGGTCTGGGGGAGCCACGAGTTCTCACCCTCAGCCCCCACAGAAGGACCTCTCCCTGGGGCCTGAATCCAAGCCCCCTGAGAAAGGTAGTGAGTTGGGCTAGACCAGCCCCTTCCCAAACTCCCAAAGGCACAAAGCTGGGAGGGAGTGAAGAGGACCCTGGAGTTGGCAAAGTGAGCCCAGAGAATTTCACAGCCTCTTCTCTTGTGCCATGGCTGGAGTTCTTGACTTGCTGGGAAGGATCTGGGACCCCACCCTAAAGCTGAGAAAGACAGAAGCTGCCAGGCACCCCTGGTTCTGAGAGAGATGCCAAGAAGGGCCTTGGGGACTGCAGACAGTGGGCACACCCAGGGTCTCAGGAAGGAAGCAAGAGGAGGCAGCTGGACTCTTTCAATAGAAGAAAGGTAGCCATGACTAGTTCTGGTGGGTCACAGGTGGGGCTGCCCAGCAGCAGCTGTCCCCTTACTGTGCAGGGCAACTGTTTCCTTCTGTGGGACACAAGGACTCACAGACACCGAGAAGCAACAGCACCCACCCATCTCCTCTCCCCAGCTCCAGAGGCTCAGACCCGAGCCAGCTCAGCCAACCCAACTGCTTCCATGTTCTCTCAGCCAAACAAGGCCCCAATTCAAGCACATGGCGGCTGAGTTCAGATCACAACAAACTCAAAGCTCCAAGGTTGGCGGGTGCTGGAGGCAGAGACTGGCAAGGAGAAACTCCGGACCAGGAAGGGAAGAAGAGGAGGAATAAAGGGGAGGGAAGGATGAAAGGAAGCAGGGAAATCTGGAGGGAAGGGGAGGAATGAGAAAGGAAGAAAAGACTAAAAGAGGGAAAAGTCTAAGTGAGGCCTGAGGGAAGCCTGGGAGAATCAGGGACAAAGAGAAGGCCAAAGCAGGTCTAGGCTGCTGGGGGAGGGAGGATTCTGGAAGGGAAGGTAGGAGTCCCCCAAACTGTGAGACTGGATGGGGAAGGGGGTCTTCTCCAATTTCCCAACTGCTCCTTTTTAGGCTCCTGATCAGCTGTTTGGGATGGGTCAGTAGAAGACCAGAGCTGGTGTGGGCTTCAGCCTTAAGGGTCCAGTGGGGCTAGATGGGAAAGGGTCTCAGACCCAGAGGGGGTGTGAGCTCGGGTCAAAGAGAACACGGGGAGGTGTAGGCTCGACACTCCGGACCCCGAAGGTCAGTACAGGTTGGGCAAGCTGGCGCTCAGGGCCCCGTGGAGCTGGGTCACAGCGGGGTGGATGGGCTTGGTGCTCGGGCCGCCTCTGGGCTGCACAGGTGTGTGTGGAGGGGGATCGAGTGGGGTGGGCTCGGCGCTCAAGGCCCCGCGGGCCTGTCCAGGATGGGTCAGAGGGGGTGGGTCGGCGCTCGGGGCCCCTCCCCGCATCCTCACCGGCTGCGCTCGGCGCTCAGGGCCCCGTGGGGCTGGGCTCGGACTCGGGGCCGGGGCCGGGCCGGGCCGCGGCCTCTCCGTCCCCCATGGCCCCGGAGCCCGCTTAGCGCCTCCCCGGAGGCCCGATGCCGAGTTCGCTCTCGCTCCCGCCTCCTCCTCCGCCTCCTCCGCCGCGGGGCATGGTGCGGCCCGCCCGGGGCCGCCGGAGCCGGAGCCGGAGCCGCTGAGACCGAGCCTCGCAGGGGAAGCAGGGAGCGGCGCCGCGCGCCCCCGCGTCCGCGCCCCCGCGCGCGCTCCGCCCCGCCCCGTCCGTCGCGCGCCCTGGAGCTCCAGGCCGCAGGCGCAGAAGCGACAGAGGGAGGAGCCTGGAGGGGAAGGGGGTGGGGCCTGGGCAGAAAAAAGACTCGGGCCGAAACTACCCCCAGCAGCCTGGGGGGCGGAGCCTACGAAACCCACAGGTCGCTGAGGCAAAAACCTCAGCAACTGGAGGGCGGGGCCTGGACAGAGGGGCGGGCCAATCCATATAAAACCTACGGCGGGCTACCTTGGGGGCGGGGCCTGGGGAGAGGGACGGCCCACATAAAATCCACAGCGGGCAACCTCGGAGGCGGGGCCTGACCTTAGGAGCACCCCGGAGGAGGCAGAGCCCCATGGAAAGGGCGGAGCCTCTTAGCCAAAGGGTCTGAAAACTCTAGGCTCCCTGTATGGCGAGATTTGGGAGGCCACCTGTAAACCCTGGAACAAGCCTCGGGGAACCGGGGTCAGACGAGGCAGAAGGGAGAGGCGAGATCGGGGAAACTTGAGTGGTTAGGGCCGGAGGGACGGACCAGGGTCAGCTGGGGTTGAGGGGTTCCCAGAGGGCATCCCAGGCCAGAAGGCCACCCAGAGAGAACTTAAGGTGGAGAAGGAATGCCAAGACACGGGCAGCTGCACCACTTCCTACCCCATCCTGGATGACCAGCATCTGGTCTGAGCCATACCCAGATGTAAGCACTGGGAAGGGGACAAGGATTCCCAATGCCAGACCCCCTAGGGATCTCTCCAGGGTGACACTCTGGGCTCCAGATAGAAGGTGAAGCACCATATAGCTTGCCCTCTCCCCTCTGTGAAAGGATCAACAGGGAAGCAATAACTGGAGTGATCCAGGACACAGACCTTTATTTCAAACACTGGTAAGGAGGGGGATGGGGCAGGGATAGGTAGGCAGAGGACATGCCCTCCCAACCCAAGGCCAGGGCCTGCCCCTCTGAGGGATTCCAGAAGGGGGCAGATGGAAGTGAGGGGCAGAGGAACACAGTATGGACGCCATGGGAGCAGCTCCACTGGCTGGGGCAGCCAGGCCCCCCAGGAAAACCAATAAATTAAGAGTAGGGCACAGCAGGGAAGGGCCCTCCCACTGCTTCAGGGCTAGTCTCCCATTTTTACTTTAGAAGTCTGCAAAGAAAGCACAAGAGGCAGACAGACAAAGGACACACAGAGAAACAAAGAAAGAAACCAGGAGTGAGCAGGGGAGTCCCAGGCCCCCTGCCCCTCCCCCAGTCCCAGGAGGGGCCCCAGGCTTTGGGCTCCTACCTGAAGGATGGCCACAATGACCCCAAAGAGGCCAATGGCACTGCCAAAGATCTCTACGATAAGGATCTTGACAAAGAGGCTGGCGTTCTGGGCATCGGCCAGGGCAGCTCCACTGCCCACAATGCCCACGCACACACCACAGAAGAGGTTGGACAGGCCCACGGTAAGGCCAGCACCAAACATGGAATAGCCTATAGACACAGAAGGGGAGTGCTGAAGGGAGGGTCCACATGCAGGCCCTCCTGACCCAGACAAGCCTGACCTGACCCAGGCCTACCTGCATGGTAGTTACGGCTTCCAATGGTTTTGGGGGTGGTGCCACTGAAGGGCTGCAAGACACAGAGCGTTCTAGCCAGTACCGATGCCCCATCCCTGGGTGTCAGCTCACCCATCTCCCATCCCTGGATGTCAGTACTCCCCCACCCCCACCATTTCTCCCCCTACCTCTGCCATGTTGCTGATGACGATGGCCATGATGATGCCATAGATGGCCACAGCCTCACAGAAGATGATGCTGTGGGATTTGGAAGCATTGGCTAGGGGCTCAAGATGGTCAGAGTTTACCATTCATGGTCCCACCTCCAGGAAACCTCCCCTGATACATCTAATCTCCCCCACCCCCTCATTTCCTTCACAACCTGAGAAGAGATGAATTCTATTTTGTCTTCTGGTCAAGACCTGGCACAGAGCAGAGTCTTGGCCAGAGGCTAACCAAAGGCTTCCCTAGGCCATGCCAAACTCACCTTACCAAGTTCTTGGTCTTGATCCTGGGGGCCTTGACCCCTCCACCAATGATGGATGAGCCTGTAATGTAGATGCCCCTGGGGATAGGCATGAGGAGGTGAGCCAAGGCCTACCCCCAATGGGGCTTAGGCAGCAGCATCAGTGAGTACCCCATTCCCACCTCTTCTCCTAATCAGCCATGAGTAAGCACCCAGTCCTTGGGTGCCTTAAGGCCCCAAGCTCCCCATCCTAGTCCCCAATATCTAGACCTCAAGTATTTCTCCCTCTTCCCCAACATGGAAATACTCACCAGGCTGCTCCCACCACAGAGAGGGAAATGGCCAGCCCTATCCCTAGGTTGGACCACATGTAGGGGGACGTCTCCGTGAGGAACCTGGCAAGGAAACACATGAAGCCCCAAGAAGGGGAGTCAGTACCTGTTCTAGGCCTGGCCCACTAACTAAAGCATTACCACCCAGCCACCCTCCCAGCTCTGACAACGGGCCTCTCCTCAGGACCTTGAAGAGGGGTGCTAGAGACTGTGGGCCATGACTCACCATGCCACATCAAAGCGGAAGCCCAAGTCGAATATTGTATAGCAGATTCCTAGGAAGAAAAGAAGAGAGCAGGGACTAAAACAAGGCACCTACACACACACCTCTGCCAGCCTCAGAGCCACAGGGCCTGGGCACAGGGCACAGACTGAGGGGAAACAAGGTCCAAGGGTAAAGGAGAAGGGAAATTCGGCTGGATGGAATAGGCTAGAGTGCAGGTTCCTGGTGATCCCTTATGTTCCTCACTAAGGCTTTTCCTGAGCCCTCGTCCCCCACTTTAGACCCAGGACCATCATACTAGGATCCAAAGGAACCCCACTCCCCTCAGGGCTGGATTCCCTCTCAATAAAGAAGAGGGTAGGGGCTGCCCGGAACCATGGTGGACCTGTTTTCTTCAGTCATTTTTCAGTCTTATCCATTTCTTTATGACCCTTTTGGGGTTTTCTTGGCGAAGATACTGGAGTGGTTAGCCATTTCCTTCTTCAGCTCATTTTGCAGATGAGGAAACTAAAGTCAATGGGGTTAAGCGACTCACTCAGGATCCCACAGTCATTAAGTGTCTGAGGCCAGATTTGAATTCAGAAAGAGGAGTCTTCATGACTCCAGGCCCAGTGCTCCCCCTTTGGTGCGCTTGGGGATTTGGGGAGAGCTTGGGCTTGGTTCTTCTATTAAGGTTCTTAAAGCTACCTTGGCACCTGTGGCTCCTAGTCTGAAATCTCCAGTCCACCGGGGCTGTCCTCCCCAGGTGATCCCACTGCTCCCAGATCCCAGGGAGGGCCAGAGTGACCTTTGAAGAGGTAGTGCCTGAAGCCACCGCAGGCCAGGCAGCTCGCCCCTGGAGCCTCTGTGCCCCCGTCCAATTCCCACTTTTCTCCTCGGTTTGGAGAGGAATAAAAGCAAAAGCTGGGGGTCCTGGGCAGAGGGGAGGGCACAGGGCTGAGGTCAGCCCTAGCAGTCCCCGCCTGACCCGCCAGGGGCTTGTTTACCCAACAAACTGGAAGGGCAGATTGAGTCCTAAGTGGCTCCGAGCAGATCAGACTAGCCCAGGCTGGGGACTAGAGCAGCAAAGGGGAAGTAGTGGCGAGGGAAGGGCTTCCGGGACCTCGAGCGGGCCCTTGCCTGCCAGCCTCACAGCAGGATCGGGTAGATCCGGAGAAACTGGAAAGGGTGGGAGCCGAGCAGGGGTGCGCGGTCACCGGAGGTAGGGGAAAGATGGGAGGGGGCACATGGATAAGGTGGGAGTGAGTAAGGGCACGGGGCGCGCGGACCGTCACGGGGGCAGGGGTCACTCGCAACCACGGACACGCCCGGGAGGGTCGCGGGGAGGGTGGAGGGCATGGACACGCGAGGGGGCGAGGGGAAGGGGAAAGTGGCGGGCACGGACACGCTCACGGATGGGTCGCGGGGGTCGCAGGCACACGCAGGGCGCCCGGGCCCGGTCGGTTTCCAGGGGCTGCTTCCCTCGCCCCCCGCCCGCGGACAAGGCCCGGCTCTCACCTACGACAATCACGCAGCTCCAGAAGGCCACGGACAGGCCGGAATAAAGCAGCGCGAGTCCCGTCATGGCGGCGACAGCGCCGGGGTCCAAGGCTGGAGCTGGGGCCGGGGGTCGGGGGTCGCGGTCGCCGGACGGGCCCGAGCGCACTCAGCTCTGCCGCCTCCGCCCGCCCGTCCCCGCGCCGGGTCACCTGACGTCACGGCCTCTGCCATGTGACCGCAAGCTCCACCCCCGTGTGTTCACGTGATCCTGCGCGACGGCCCCGAGAGGCCTCCTGGGAGTTGTAGTTCGACGGCCCAGCGGCCCGAAGTGCCAGGTCCTGCGGGGGCCCCAAGGGAGAAATGGACCGGCAGAAAATGGAACACAACCAGCCAACCCTTCACATCTCACGGCGCACCGCCTCGTGGTTCAGGCCTACTCAGGTCGGGGGGAAAAAAATCTTTAAAAAGGCGACGGATGGCAATCTCGCCCCCTGAAAAGACATACAAAATATCTTGGGGAGGGAGTGCCGTAGAAATTGGGGGAGGGGAACCAGAAAGGATGTCAAGGTGGGGGTGGTATACTTGAACTGAATCAAGAAGGAAAGAGGGCTCCAAGAGGTGGGAATGCATACCAGGCTGGTTCGAAGGCACAAAAGCAGGAAATGGTCTGCAGGTAGACCCGGGGTTCGGAAGGAGGAGTTGGAGAGGGAGCATAAAGTGGAGAAGGGCCAAACAAAGAGTTTCTATTGATCCTTTCAAGGAATTTTTGAAATGTTGTTTGGGCAGCGGCATGGTCAGATCGACCCTTTGGAACAGCATTCTGGCCTCGGTGTCGGACCAAAGAGTGGCCAGAAAGGGAAAACACGCCAGCAAGCTTGTACAATAGTTCACCTGAGGAGCTCTGCACTGGCGGAGGCGCTATCTCTAAGGAGAAATACTATGTTGCAGAGAAGTGGGGAAGAAGAGTTGAGGCAGAGAAGCCGCAAAACTTGGCGGCTGATCAAATGGGTGAGGTGATCAAGAAGAGCCCAGGATCCCATCGATAATGAATGAGTGCTGGAGTATAGTAAAATAAATTCTATACAGCAAAGCAAACGTCCACACTCTATGGAAGACTGTTGTTCAGATTTATAGAGGAGAAAAAAAATTTTTTAAAGTGAACCGAAGAAGTCAGAACAGACATTTTTAAATAGAAGGGGGGAAAGCTTTATTCTTCAGGAAGAGCAGTCAGGGGAACCCCAAAGATACACTTTGTAATAATATTTCAAGAGCTTTCTTCGGAGCTGTTCTGCCCCTTCCCATTATCAGGCAGGATGTCCAGGTGTGCTCCAAAAATCAAACAAACATGGATGAGCTGCACTGTCAGAACAAGTAGTATCACTCCAAAAAGAAATTTTAAAAACCCTGAGAACTCTGGGCAAGTGTAGGACAATCCTAATAGGAATTTGGTACATTGGTTTGTACAAACTTTCCCAGATTTCTCTTAAACCATCCCCTTCATCATGTCTTATAGCACAACAGTATTACCTCACATTTAAAAATATAACTTGTTCAGCCATTCCCCAATTGATGAGCATCCCTTTAATTATCCATTCTTTGCCACCTCAACAAGAGGTATGGATGTTTTTGTACATATTTAGTTTTCTTTGCCTTGGATTTGCCCCTCTTAATTCACCCTCCTTGTCATTCCCCTTCTCCCCTGTCCTTCTTAATTCCCTGTTGAGTGAAATGCATTTCCGTACCAGTCTATGTATGTGTATCCTTCCCTCTACTTGCACACCATGATTATGTGAGATGATTCTCCCTAAGCTTCTCATTTCCTTCCCTTTCTTCCCCTAATGTCTTCATTTTCGCTTCCTTAAGATCATTAAGACATAAGAGTCACAACCAGGACTTCTGTCTCATTAGATTCTTTCCATGACCCTTAATGATGAAAGAGTTCAGAGGGGACACGTATCTTCTCATATTAGAATACAGGCAGTTGTATTTTCTTCTATTTTTCAGTCTTTTAGATTTGCCTAATATTTCTTGCTATATCACAAAGTCATTGATTTCTATTTAGTCTATTCTGGATTTCAGGGAGTCTTTTACATGAGTAAGCTTTGTCACTTTTTGTTACAACCTAGGTATTCTCTCTCCACTTCTTTCCTCCTGAGTTTTTATTTCATTACTTAAAAATTTCTTCTATATATATGCATGTAATCCTTGTGAGAAATTTCTTTTCCTTTGAGTTCTTTGCTGTTCTTACAAGGTTAACTCGCTCCTTCTTGGGATGGGATGGGAGGAGTGGGGGAGATCTCTAGATCTACGATAAAATGTTTTTATATTGATCAGTGTTTTCCTTGATTTACCATGGCCAATGCCAGTTGTCTTGACTTTTGTCTTGTCACTGGACTCTGCTGATTCTGGAGGAAACAGTGAGGCTGATGACTTTACCCAGCTCTGCCTCACTTAAATCCAATTCACTTGAAAATCAAGATATTATCCTCCTGATGTCATTGGTCTTCTCCAAGAGCAAAGGACAGAACAACAATCCAATTTGTCTGTCTCTTCAGCTTTAGTTCCTGATTTGTAGCTTTGTGCCAGGACCAGGATCTACTCACTACCTGTGTACTTTAGGGTAGAATGGTTGGCCCTGCTTTGTCTTCCACAAGTGTTCTTTGGATTCTCACACTGACCTCCAGCTCCTAAGGTTAGGCCCTCCTGGATCTTTGAGATCCAGAGTGCTGGATTTTTAGAGTTTTCTCTGACATCTCAGAACAAAGTGCCAGAGATCTCATTGTCCCTGGCTCCGAGCTTTCCCAGTCTTAGCATAGGAATGCCATGATAGTTGGCATCGGACTGGTCTCCTAGCCACTCCACAGGCTTCCTTACCGTGGGGCTTTCTATCCTTTCTAAATGAGAGAATCCTGGAGGACACCCATGGTCCAGGAGTAGGTTGCGGATAATGATTTTGCAAAGGGGAAATCAGACAGATAGAAAATAAACCATAAATCTTGAAGTTGCTCCAAGTATGTTTCTCTTCTAGGGAATTCTAAACAATATAGTGGCTCAAAGAGTAGTTGTATTTGCTTTATTAGCCAAAGAGAATGAAGAAGGATACTTGGCCTGGAAAGGACATAATAAAAATGGACATTGACACTCCAGATATGTGGGAAGGCTGTGAGAGAGTACCCAGCTGCCTTTGAGGGGTTCAGGTCACTAGACCTGAATAGAACACATCCAGTGAAACTAAAAAAACTGGATAGTGGGATTGCTGAGTCATTGTCTAAGATGTGAATCATAGAGAACAGGAAAGCCAACAGAGGACTAGAGGAGGCAGAGGTGGTCTTTCTTTTTATTAATTTATTTTTAGTTTTCAACATTCATTTCCATAACATTTTGAGCTCCAAATTTTCTTTCCCTCCTTCTACCTTTGTCCCCAAGATGGTGTGCAATCTGATATAGACTCTACATATACATTTATATTAAATTTCACATGTCATGTTGTAAAGAATTGGAACCAATAGGAAATTCCAGAAAGAAGGGAAAGAAAGAGAGAGCAAATAGTATGTTTTGATCTGCACTCAAATTCCATAGTTCTTTCTCTGGATGTGGATAGCATTTTTCTTCATCAGTCTTTTGGAGTTTTATTAGATCCTTGCATTGCTAAGAAAAACTAAATCTATCAAAGTCAGTCATCGAACAGTGTTGCTGTTATTGTGAACAATGTTCTCCTGGATCTGCTGCCTTCACTCAGCATCAGTTCATCTAAATTTTCCAGGTTTTTCTGAAGTCCACCTGCTCATCATTTCTTATAACACATTAATATTCCATCACATTCATATACCACAGCTTGTTCAGTCATTCCCCAGCTGATGGGCATCCCCTCAATTTCTAATTCTTTGTTACCACAAAAATTGCTGCTAGAAATATTTTTTGTGCATGTGGGTCCTTTTCCCATTTTTATGATCTCTTTGTGATACAGACCTAAACATTGTATTTCTGGGTCAAAAGTTATGCAGTTTTATAGCCCTTTGGGCATAGTTCCAAATTACTCTTCAGAATGATTGGATCAGTTCACAACTCCAACAATTCATTAGCATTCCAATTTTTCCATGTCTTTCCAACATTTATCATTTTCCCGTTTTGTCATGTTAGCCAATCTAATAGGTATGATGTGGTACCTCAGAGTTGTTTTGGTTTGCATTTAGAATTTTTGCATATGACTACACATAGCTTTAATTTCTTTATCTGAAAACTGTCCATATATTTTGACCATTTATCAGTTGGGGAATGACTTGTATTCTTATAAATTTGACTCAGTTCGCTATATGTTTTGGAAATGAAGTCTATCAAAGACACTGGCTGTAAAAATTGTTTCCCAACTTTCTGTTTCCCTTTCAATTGGCTTTTTAATTTAATCAAAACCATCCATTTTGTATTTCATGTTTTCTATGTCTTGTTTGGTCATAAATTCTTCCCTTCTCCATAAACCTAACAGGTAAACTATTCCTTGCTCTTCTAGTTTGCTTATAGTACCAGCCTTTATATCTAAATAGTGTACCCATTTTCACTATATCTTGGCATACAATATAAGTTGTTGGTCTGAGGCAGCTAGGTGGCACAGTGGATAGAGCACCAGTGCAGGAGTCAGGAGGACATGAGTTTAAATCTCACCTCAGACACTTGGAACTCACTAGGTGTGTGATCTTGGGCAAGTCACTTAATCCCAACTGCTTCATCCTGGGTCATCTCCAGCCATCCTGATGAATATCTGGTCACTGGATTCAGATGGCTCTGGAGGAGAAGTGAGGCTAGTAACCTGCACAGCCCCTCCCTCACTCAAAGTCAACTGCAAGTCATGTCATTATTTCTCTGATAGAATGGTCTTCTTCAGCAACAAAGGACAAACACACACAAGTTGTTGGTCTATGCCTAGTTTCTGCCATACTATTTTCCAGTTTTCCCAGCAGTTTTTGCTAAGTATTGAGTTCTTATCCTAGAAGCTGGAGTCTAGGTTTATCAAACAGTAGATTACTATAGTCATTGACTATTGTGTGTTGTGTACCTAACCTATCCCACTGATCCACCACTCTGTTTCTTAGCCAGTACCAAGTAGTTTTGATGATTGTTGCTTTATAATACAACTTAAGATCTGATATGGCTAGGCCAAAAGGTAGTCCTTCAAAAAAAAAAAGAGAGAGAGAGAGAGAGAGGACAGAGTCTACCAAGTCTTGGCTATGGACTTTACAGTAAGTATGCAAGTAAGGCAGTATGGAGAAAGGGATAGTTAGTTGGCATCTGGAAAGGGAAGTAGTGATTAGAGAGGCAGCCCAGGTCTTGAGAAATTAAGCTTTTTTGTGGGCTGTGATGAATGAGGGGGAGGGGGTGGGATTTCTCTGTGGAAGGGGGAGTGTTGATCCCAGGAGTCCTAAAATGCCAATATGAGCATAGGTGCAACTACTCCCCACCCTACCCACTGTTTCCACACTTATTCCCAGTTAAGCTTCTCTGACTTTAAAAAAACATAGGCAAGCAAGTCTAGGGTGCGATCAGAATAGTATTCCATCCACTCAGTCTTCTCAGTTCCTCCTCCAAGGGAAACTCAATTTTTCCCTTTTGTGTTGACTCCCCCCGCTTCCATCTGGAACAGGGCCCTTGGACCAAAATCATCATAAATGAGCTTTTCTAGCATTTGTGTAGAGTATGAGTATGTATATAGGTAGTAAAAAGAAATACATGGTATAATAGCCACTTCAAGCAACACAGAAATGCAGAATAAAGAAGATAAGAGGGCCAAATGCTATTTGGGACTGGTTGATGTCGGGTCACCTTCTCCCCCAACACTCCGTATGTGAGGGGCACCCCTATGGAATGCAAGGGGATTCAGGGTTTCCTCAGGTAGCTGCACATCAGGACAGAGGGAAGGAAGGCAAGGGCCTCTGGTCTGAATTCGGAGACTCTCCTTCTCAAACTGTCCTCTGACTGGCCTGATCTGGCCCTTACCTCTTCTTGCCCCCTGCTTTGCCCAGCCCCACTCCCCAGCACCACCTGTCCCCTACCTTCAGGGGCTGATTACTGTCAGGCACAGTCCCACCCCCTTGACCCCACACCTGCTTTGACCTTGCTACTGCTGCTATCTCTGCTTTGTCCTTTTCTCCAGTCTCAACTGGTGGGGAGGAGGGGTCCCAGTCACTGGGGCAGTGCTTCTGAGAGCAGTCTCCTCCCTCTCCTCAAGAGACTTCCTCATTTCTCTGTTGAAGTCTTAGGAAGTCATTTGAGGCCCTAGGAAGCTGGCAAAACCACAACTTTCTCAGTCTCTCTCTGTGTCTGTCTCTCTGACCTTTGAGCCTCCCACATCAGCGATGCTTCAGGTAGTTTACCTGGACTTTTAGCAATGTGACACAAAACATCTCACAGTAGTCTTCTGGGAAAAGCCATAGCCAGACAAGAGTCCAATTGGGTGGCCTGGCTCAAAGGACTGACAGAAGTATTTTAATAATAGTCACCACCCACTTGGAAGATCTTCAGTGGCATTTCCCAGGGATCTGTGCTTGGCTCTGGGCTGTGTAATGGTAGTGACTGAGAGAAAAGCATAGCTGGTAATGTAGTCTCATCAATCTTGCAGATGACCCTGAACTGGAGTGGATGGAGCTCACATACTGGACAGCAATTGGGCTTCAAAAGGATGGTGATGAATTGGGAGACTTGGGCTGATTCTAAGGTGAAATCCCAGAGGGGGATCCTGCACTTGGATGGATGGGAGGGGCATGGACACACAGCAGGTGCTCTGGATAAAGATTAGGGTGGGATGGGTTAGTGGACCACAAGCTCAGTGAGCCAGCAGTGTAATGAGACAGGTGGCCAAAAGAGCCAATGTGATCTGGGCTGTATTCAAAGACACCATTTCAGGAATAAGGTGATGGCCCCACTGTTTTCTGCCAGACTTCATCTGGAGGAGTGTGGTCAGCTCAGGCTGAATGTTAAGAGGCACCTGGACCAGCTGGGGAGTGTCCAGAGCACAATGAGAGAGGCTCAAGCCCAAGTCATATGAGGATGGAACTGGGGGTGCTTATCTTGGAGAGAAAGACCCAGGTGGGCCAACATAACTTTCTTCATGTTTTTGAAGGTCAGATGTGGACAAAGATTGGGCTTGTTCTGTCTGGCCCTGTGGGCCATATCAAGGGAGAGAGGCAGAATGATTGTTTTGCAGGGGGAACTTGTTACCAATGAGAGCTGCCCACTGTCCCCAGATGAGGGGAGAAGGGTTCGGTATTCCAGGCACGGGGCGCATTCTGCATAAAAGGGGGAAGGCAAATTATAGAGGGGGAATAGCAAGGAGGACAGTTGGCCAAGATGTAGAGTATATGAGGCCAGCCTAGAAAGAGACTGCAGCCAGGCTCTGAGTGCCTATAGAGGAGAAGCAACAGGGAGTCAGTGAGGCTTCTTGAGCATTAGAGTGATGTCATCCTGATGTGGTTTAAGGAGTTCAGGGACTTCACAAGGACCAGAGTACTGGACAGGGTCATCTGGAATGAATTCACGGACTCAAGCATTCTTTAAGGGTGGCAAAGGTTTATTGTAACACCAAAATGGCAGGCTCTTTAAGGAACTTGGATTCCCCAAGGAACCTGCAACCTAACAGGAGTGATGCTAAAGCCAATATAAGAAAATTGGTGGATTATCTGGCAGATATGCTAATTAGGTCACTGGCATCATTCACCACTGGAAAAGAGAGGAAGGGGTTTCTCTGGAGTGTGTTTTTGGGGTTTTTTGTCTGCAGCAAGGTAGCTCTGAGAGTTGATGCCTATAGCTTGACCTCTGGATTGAATATGACAACTCCAGGAAGCAATAATTCTCTGGTTACAAGATAGTCCTGTTTATACAAGAGAATTTCTTCAGAGGTCAGCTTGTTCTTATGTCTTATTGGGGCCTACTCATGAGTTATTACTAGGCATAACATTCTCAGGCTGGGGAGAAAACTGTCAGGGACAGTGTTTTGAGGCTAGGGAGAAATGTGATCTTGGAATTGGGGTTCAAGCACAGGCACCCCATCAACCCCACTCCTACTGTGTCAGAAGGAAAAATAAGAGAGGAAAAGGCTGGCTTTGGGAAGACCAAGGAGAGGGTTGTGGCTAGAGTCCAGGTGGGAGGGGCCTTGGAAGGCTGGCAGTCTGGGAGTAGTGGCTTGTGAGGAAGAGCATGATTTGGTCACTGATTTTTTTGGACATGAAGGAAGAGGGGGGAGAGGGGAGTCAAGGATGACACTGGAAGCAGGGAGTGCCTTAGACAGAAGTTGTGGGCTGGGGAGAGGAGCTCTGTTTGGAACACGGGCCAAAGCTCACCCAGTTGGCAGGGTCTGCCCATGAACAAAGCTACAGCTCTGGAGAGAGCCACATCCAACTAAGGCGGGCAAGCCAGGGCCACATGGGGCATCCTGGTGAATCCGACCTTAGGACTGAGTCCCTCCCCAAACCTAGGTACCTCCTCAGATAAAGACCCTAGAAATTCAGGGTACCCTTTATATCATTCACTAATGCATTATTCAACATTCTTTTAAAATGTTTTTTATTCTGAACCTAACGAATAAAATGGGTATTTCCAAGAACATGGTAGAATAAGAAAAAGATTATACCTGAGAATGTGGCTGTTGCCTAGTTGGCAAGGTTGCTTTTCTTTTTAAATACCTAACACATTTAATTGGGACTTCCTTCTCCCCAACTCTGCTCAAGAGGCTCTTGTCTCTCCAAGTGAATCACCCTCACCAACAGTGGTTCTCTCAAACGCACAGGCAGCTTTGGGGACTGGGACAGGGTGGCCTGTCCCATGCCTGGAAGCCCCCAAATCCCCTCAGCTCAGAGTCTTTGGTCGATGTTGTGTCTCCCACCACAGGGGGAGGAAGCACACATTCAGCACAGGGTCTGACATACTGTCACACAGTATGTGCCTAATTAATACCATTTGTGTGCTGACAGGGCTCCTGGGACACCGTGAGGATGAACACATAGAGATAGCAGCAGCCAAAGGGACAGTGTTTGGTTTTGGGGGTCACCTTGATCTTAGACCACCTGTTAGCTAGATGAGTACAGGGCACAGAGTGCTGAGCCTGGAGTCAGGAAGACCAGAGTTAATATATAGCCTCAGACACTTACTAGCTGTGTGACCTGGGTAAGTCACTTCACCTCTCTCTACCTCAGTTTCCTCATCTGTAAAACAGGGATAACAGCACCTACCTCCCAGGTTTACTGGGAGGATCACATGAGGTATTTGTAAAGGTATTTGGCCCACTGCCTCACACACAGTAGGTGCTGTATAAACAAAGGTGGTGTATAAACACTCTCCACTCCCTTGTGTTCAGCCATCAATAAAGACTCAGAGAGCGGAAACACTTAAAATCTGCCAGGGAGGAGAGCCTGGCCCAAGCCTGCTTACTCCAGCCAGACTGGCTGCTGGCACCTGGGATCAGCTTTTTCAAGGAGTGCCAAGGTCTTTCCTTAGAGTTTCATCTGCCACCAAGGGTTCCTCAGCTGCCAGGCTCATCCTCATACGCAATGGGCACACCTCGTCTCCCAGCTACTGCCCTCTTTGGTGCCGTCTGGCCTAGCTGAGGTTCCAACCCCTGCCAAGTACGGGACCCAAGGAACAAAGCTGGGAAAGGACAAGGAAGAGGGTCAGCCGGGAGTCTAGACACCCCCCACCCACCAAGTGAAGGTCCCAGAGAATATAGGGGAGCTGGGAGGGGGACAAACTGGGTTACCTGCTGGACTGCTCTTAGCAAGCTCAAGCCGGGATCGCTGGCTCAGGGCTGAGGCCTCTAGGACATCAGGGACATCTGGTGAGGCCAAGGCCTGTGGTGGGCGAAGCTCTCCAGTGATTAGTGACATATCAGGTGCATTCCACAGCTCAGAGTCTGGGGGTGGGACTGGCACATGGAAGGGGGAGCCTGGAGGGACAGTGGAGGGAGATCAGAGATGGACTCTTCTCTCCTGCTTCCCTTCCAGCTGGGAGCAAAACCAAAGCACAGGGCTAAGGGACAGGGAAGGAACCTGAGTCATGGGGGGCTGGGCCTTACCTGGAAGCAGGTCAGAATAGTGAGTCAGGTAGGGGCCCAGCCCCAGGGGCTCCCGAGCTGGGTTGCAGGCAGCTTCCAGCTCATAGGGGGTGAGCATAGGCCGGAAGAGCCCTCTGCTGGCACCACTCTGGGGTCGGTCAAGCGCCCTTAAGGGACAGGCCAGCAGTACAAAGACATCCACCTCCGGGAAGTTGGCCAGCTTGGCAGGGCTGGGCTGGCCCAGCGACAGGACATAGGCCCGCTTGCCAGCAGCCTGCACCAGTTTCCGAAGGTGGGCCAGAGCCTCACAGTGCCCTGCTCCCCCTGGAGCACCGGCTAGCAGTCCCACCACTCGGGCATCTCGTGCCCGCTCCACCAGATAGTGGCTCCGGGCTCTGACTCGGGCTGCCCGGGGGCCCTCTGCTTGGGCCTGTCCAGAGTCTGGCAGGCAGGATGAGAAGGGACGGCTGGGAGCCCAGGCCAGGAGCAGCTGGAGCAGGTCTGGGCTCACTTCAGCTTCACTGCTGCCCCCATTCTCAGAGCCCCCCACATAAAAGGCACCATAGTCCTCCAGCTGCCGCCCAGGGCCCAGTGGGAAAAAGCGGCCAAAGCGCTCCAATGGTGGGTAATTCCAGCCTGTGGCAGCAGCAGGGAGAGCTGGATGGGAGACCAGGATGTCCTCATACTGCGGCCGAAGAAGAGCAGCCAAGGCTTCTGCAGGGAGAATGCACTGGGTCAGAGGGCAGGGCAGCCATATTAGGGGCCAGGAGCTCAGTGGGAAGGACTACATGGGACCTGACAGCTAGCCTCTAAAGTCCAAGGGGGAGAAAGCCTCAAAGATATGAGTAAGCTGGACCCATAGTCAGAACTGCACCGCACTAGAGACTGGGCTGCCGTGGGAAGGAGAAAGCATCCCTCACTGAAGGACACACACTCTAGATGGCCATCATATTGTAGCGGTCTGAGACAGATTAGACTCCAGGTCTTCCCAAATGTCCTTTAAACTCTGAGGTCCTATGATTCAGGCATTCATCCCAAGGACATAAGAAACTAAGGTTCTTTGCTAAGGAGCAGGTGGGGAAACTGAGGCAGCAAACAAGGAAAGTGGCCCAGGTTGACTTGGAAAAAGTCTCAGCCAATTTCCTTTCCTTCTCCCCAATAAATCAATCAACACTTAACACCTATTATGTGCCACACCATGACAGTGCTGGGGATAAAATGAAAATCAAAAGACAGTCCCCTTTTCACAAGGAGTTCATAGTCTAATAATGGATGAGAACGCATAGACATACATCAGTGGACCACCAATGCAGGCCTCTACCCACCCTCTTCTCCCCTAATCCTCACCCAAGGAGTGGGCACAGGCTGGCTCACTAAGCAGCACCACAGGCTCTGCAGGGTTGGGGTGCAGGGCTCTGAAGGCCTCTGCGCACAGCTCCAGGGCCACCGGACGCTGGCCTAGGACGTAGGTGACAGGCAGGGGACAGGAAAGCGGGCTCAAGCAGGCAGGGCCAAAATGGACCAGGGCATCGGCTTCAGCCTGCTCAGCCCCCAAGACATCCACACAGCAGCTGCAGAAAAGGATCAGTTATAGGGGCAGGGCAAGGCCAACAGAAGACCTCCCTGATTCCCTCCTGTCCTCAGGCTCCCACCTGCCATAGGCTGTGTCCCCCAGAACAAACATCTTGGCTCCCGTCATCTCCTCCAAGGCCCGAGCTACCGCCACACTGTCTCCAAGGAGTTCATCGGGGAACTGCAGTGCCACCTGAGCAGCCAACAGAGAGCCCTGCTCAGAGCTTCATTCAGCTCTGGCTAGGGGACTTACTCCTTCCCCTGCCCCAGGCCCCTTCACCTGCTTTCCCCCTCCCTCAAATCTCCCCTTTTCCAGTCCCTCCCTTTACACTTTCTCTTCCCCCTAGTGTCCCTCCCCCACTTACCCGCCTGGCTTCGTGCTCCAGAACAAAGGCCTGAACCCGCTCCAGCTCATAAGTACGGCCCAGCTCGGTGAGGGGCGTCAGAGGCGCCGGGGCTCCCGCCTCCCTCTGCAGCGCAGCCCCTGCTGGGCTGCTGAAAGCGTCTTCCATGTCACCTTGTGCAGCAGGAGCTGCCAGGCCTCAGGACCGAGTCTGGGATCAGCTTCAGGTCTACAGTGCGTAACCCAGACTCTCCACGTGGGTCTCCCCTCCAGCCTCTCCTCTATTTCCGGGAGTACCTCCAGCTTTCAGACTTAGCCAATGCGAGGCCGGGATTCCTTTCTTGCCCTGAGCCAGTAGCCAATAGCCTACTCCTGGAATCTGAACCAGTAGGAAAGGGTGTAGTTGCCCTGCCTCCGCTCCAACCGCAATCTTCAGATCTGAGCTGCATAGCTTTGTGGGAGTTGTAGTTTCCAGGGCCCCGGATAAGAGGTGGAACAGGAGGGTGATGTAGTGGAAAGTGGAAAAAGTCGTGGAGCCGCATGCGCAACCTGGCTCTCGTGTTCCCTTATCCCGTGTTCCCGGGGCAACGGGGTATGGGAGGTGTTCCACCCTAAGTCGAGGAAGACAGCTAAGCTACCAGCATTACCCAGAGCTATTAGTGTAAAGCACTTGGAGAGCAACGCTGCGGCAGGCCCCCGGGTCCTCCTCTGAGCTCCTCCAGCAATCTTCGGCTCTGGGGCGGAGCTGAGGGTTGCCGCCACAGCAGAGATGGGGTGGCGTGGAAGAGATAGTCTCTCTGTCTGTTTCTCCCCCCAGTGGTTACCATGTAGCCTCGGGATAGAAAGCTGCTGGCCCCTGAAATAGATACTGTGTAGCCACCCGCGAGCCCCGAAGAGGAGGAGGGGCGGCGGCTGAGTTGCGGTGGATACAATGTAGCTGCAGGACCTCGGCCAGCTGCGGTACGCAATGGTCCCCAGCTCTAGATACAAGGTAGCCGCTGGCCGGGCTGGGGAGGGCGGCCGAGGTGGATACAAGCTCCAAGCAGCAGGCCGCCACACTGACTCGAGTGGCTACCACCTCCGCAGCTCTGGAATGGGCACCAAGAAAGGAAAGACAGCCTCAAGGCACCCAAAGGACCGTTAGCTCGGCCAGTCCAACTCCCTTCATTTTACACACGGGGAAAATGAGGTGGGGGAGAGGGGCTAGAAGAGACTTTCCCTAGATCTCTCAGCTAGGAAGTGGCCGAGTCGGGACTTAAGGCCGAACTTCCTGACTCCCGAGGGATGCAGGAGCCTCGGCAGGCTAACCCTTTCCGAAAAGCCTGCCTGGAGGAGGCGGCGCTTCCATCGGAAGAAGCCATAGGTAGATGGAGAGCTGACAGCAGTAGGGGTGGGGGTAGTAGTGAAGACACAGAAGTCTGCGATCACTCGCGCGATCTCTGGAAAGCGGAGAGGGCCTGGGATATTTGGTTTTCTCCCCTTCTCCTCCCAGGTGGTAGAAACGAGGAGGAGGAGCCTGAATCCGAGGAGGAGCCTGAATCCGAGGAGGAGCCGGCCTGACCTCGAGACTGAGATGATTGATGCTGGGATGCGGAGTCAGGAGACCTGGGGCTGAGTCACTTCTCCCTGTTACCCTGGGGACTTCTCTTTCTTCTCTCAACTTGTTAATTATGGGAAAGAAAAAAAAAGGAATGGGAAGCGAGTTGAGCTTTTCTCACAACCTTTCTTATGCATAGATTTGGGCAAGAGAATCCTATACGGTCAAATCTTTATAGAGATTCTCTGGGGCCTCCCTACTGAAGCTTATACCCCTACGTTCGGCATTCAAGTTTTTTGTTGTTTTTTTTGTTGTTGTTGTTGTTTTTTTTAACAACCTTTCACTCAGTTGTCTCTCTAGCTGAAAGGATTTAGAATCAGGAAGTTCTGAGTTCCATTCCCGCCTCACACACATAGGAGCTATGTGACTCTAGGCAGATCATTTAATCTCCATGCCTCAGTTTCCTCATCTCTAGAATGGAGATAATAAAAACATCCACCTTCCAGATACTTTTTTCAGGATCAAATGAGATAATGTATTCAAAATACTTTGCAAATCTGAAAGCACTAAATAAATGTTATTCACTCATGTTTTTCTCCTTCTCACCCTGAACCATACTGGAAGACACATCGTCATCATAACAATAAAAGATAGTAACTAACACTTACCTGCTAAGCACTTTACAATTATTCTCTCATTTGTTCCTCACAATAACCTTGAAAGGCAAGTGCTGTTATTATCCCCAACTTACATAAGAGGAAACTTAGGCAGATAAGTTAAGTGACTTGCCCAGGGTCACACAGCTAGCATATGCTTGAGACCGGATCTCCACTTTAGTTTTCCTGACTTCAGAACCGCTTTCTATCCATTAGGCCGCCTAGCAGCTCCTTTTCATGTTACCCTGGGCTGTTCCCTCTATCCAGAATGACCCCATCTCTCCCTCTTCAGGTGCATAATTCCTATCTACCCTTAAAATCAAGAAACTAACGTTTGTTTACTGAGTGCCAGGCAATGGGGATAGAAAATGAGACAGCCCTCAAGGAGCTGTCAGTGGGACTGGGGAAGATGACAACATGAACATTTTAAATAGATACAAAATAAACACAAGTGCCAGCAAATGGGGGCAGGGCACAAACACCTATGGGGATCAGGGAAGACTTCCCGTAGGAGATGGCAAATGCCATGAATTTTGAAAGAAGCAAGAGACTGTGCAATGCTTAAGTGAGCAGGGAGTGCTGTCTAGGCATGAAACATTCACCATAAAGTGCTGCAAGTGATCTACAGCAACTGGACCATCACATTTTTGGTAATGCTTTAAGATTTGTAATCTTCAAGTCAACAAGGAATCATCTAGACTCTGCTTGGAGACCTCCTGTGTTGGGGAGCCCCCACCCATTCGTCCATTTCACTTTTGGACAGTTCAATTAAATAGACCTTTACTAAGTGCCTACTGGTGGCACAGTGGATAGTACTGGGCCTAGAATCAGGAAGACTCATCTTCCTGAGTTCAAATCTGACCTCAGATACCTACTAGCTGTGTGACCTTGGACAAGTTATGTAACCCTGTTTGCCTTAGTTTTCTCATCTATGAGCTGGAGAAGGAAATGGTAAACCACTCTAGTATCTCTGCCAAGAAAACCCCAGCGGTCATGAAGAGCTGGATACAACTGAAATGACTGAACAACAAATGATGTGCCAGGCACTGTGCTAAGTGCGGGTGATGCAAATAGAAAAAAGTAAGTTCATGCCCTCAATTGGCTTACAATCACAAAAGGACAAGGAGGAGGGAGCACGGAGTAGGGGGTCACCAGCATAGGAGGCATCATTTCATGGAGCTAAAGCCAGACAAGCCTCCTGGCAGAGATTAGAGGGAGCTGGACATCTGATTTCTGCCCCTTATAAAGGAAATTTTTGGCAGGAATTCAGTACTCCACCCTCCTGTCCACCAATCAGAGGGGTAGGGGGCTGAGGGAGGTGGTATCCAATGCCTGAATTAGCAGCATGATACTGAGGTTAGACGTGATGCTGGAAGTGGCATTTCATCTGTGAAGGTGAAGCCAGGCAGAGATGTATATGGAGTGAAGAGCTCTTCTGTGTAAGATTTTCCCTAAGCCAAACATCAGACCCTACACACCTGCCCACTTATTCTGGGCAATTCTTATTCATGTTCTCCCATAAGTTCACATGCCAGAGGGCTTTCCTCAATTTCTGTTGACATCTTGAGTTCCAATGAAGGACTGTGGCCAGCACTCTGTGGTTTCTTGCTCTCAACATAGGATGGGCCCATTTGCTCTTCCTAGCATACATATTTCTGATGGCTTCCTACCCCTCTCATGCCATCCCTTTCCTCTCATCTGCCTGTTTTTGCCATCCAAACAACCCAACTGATCTCATTTTTAGAGCAAGGTTGTTAAAGTTAATGTGATTCAGCTCTTCTGCCGATGAATGTGTCCCCTCACCTGTCAGTGGACAAGGACTTTGCATTAGAAGACCAGCAGTCAAATCAGAGTTTGAAGGCCTAAAACCACATGGTTCTTGGCAGTCTTTTCCTCCTTGCTGCTGCTGCTATCACTGCCAAAGAGGAAAGGATCACGCAGGACCAGGGTTGTTGCCACAACCAAAGATGCTTCACCATCAAATGACCAGCCCTGCTCTGGGTGCTTGAATAGCCAAGCCAGGCCAGTGGGGCATCCCTCCAGGCCTTTTCATGACAGAACTTGCCCCACAGCATATGCTCCACCACCATTGGTGCTGGATAACCCAGGGCTGCTGACATGCAACCTAAACCTGCCTACTTACAATCCCTCCCCCTACCCATTGCTCCACCTTCTGCACTCCCTCCCCTCTCAAACAGATGAGAAACAGAGGCACCCAGGAGGGAAGGAGGTGATTGAACTGAGCTCATCCAGTGACCATAGCTTTGCTGGACTGGTCCCCATCCCAGGGGCAGCAAAGCCTACTTGGATGAGCTAGGTCTCTTCACTTAGAGGCCCAGGCTTTAGAGTTGGGAATGGGGAGGGGCCAGGTAATAGAGGGAGGCGAAGGGAGCAGGATGGTGTCAAAAGACATCACCTACCCTCTTCCCAACTTGTGGTTTCCTGTCCAGTCCCCCAGGTTCATAGCCATACTAACACCTTCTACTCCGTACTCTCCCTCACCCAGCACAACAAAGCACTTGTCAGATCCTATTGGTCTCACTGTTATAGCCAATATCCATCCTCTCCTCTCCTCTCTACATGGTCACTGCCCTTGGGCAGGCCCTCACTACTAAATCCCTCAGCTCTGGCAGTAGTAGCCTGCTGCTTGGCCCCCCTGTCCTGTCTCTCCCAGGTTAAGCTACTCTCTTTTCAGCTGTCAATTTAACCTTCCTTTCACTTTCATTTTAAGCCATGTCTGTACATATCACCTGCCTAACTACCCATGCTAGGGAGCTAGGGACTCCCCATCACTTCTAGGAACAGATACAAATCCTCTGTTTGGCATTCAAAGCCCTTCACATCCCAGCCTCCTCCTACCTTCCTTGTCTTCTTAGACTTTTGTGCTCTGATCCAGTGGCCCTGGCCTCCATCTTCCCTGGCAGTCCTCCATGCCTGGTATGCTCTGCCTCCTCATCTCTGTCTCCTGACCTCCTTCAAGTCCTGGCAACAATCCCATCTCCTTAGAGAATTGTTTTCTGACACCCCTTCTCTCTATCCATATCTCCAGTTTATCCTGTATAAAGCTCGTTTGCCCAAGGGTTTGCAGGTTGCCTCCTCCCAGCACTAGGTAGGTCATGAGCTTCTTGAGGACAGCTACTGTCCTTTGCCTTTTATTCTCCTCCATTAGCCTGGTGCCTGAAACAGGCAACTCATGATACCTTAGTCAATAAACTCTAGAACTCTGTTCTCTCTAGGATCCCATGCAGATTCCCTTGTTGTGTATTTGAGTCCTTGAATAAGGATGGATTGCTGCAGCTGGGAGTTGGTGCATGTGGAGGAGAGCACTGGGAAGGCTGGAAAGGGCCAGGTTGGGAAGGGAAAGGAAGGGCTCTGAATGGCAACCAAAAGGTTTCCTATCTGATGCTGGAGAGGACAAGGAGCCACTGAAATTTAAAGTGTGTATGTGTGTATGTTGTACATGCTGGGGTGAGTAGTGACACAGTCAGACATTCACTCCAGGAAAATCAAAGCAGTGTGTTTTATTGGAAAGGATACTCCAGAGGCAGGGAGATCAGTACTCCAGGCATGGGTGGTGAGGGCCTTGGGGGTGAGGCAGGGGGAGGACATTGTGAGGGTATATGGTGTGTGGGTGAGTGAGAGGTCGCTCTTAAGTTCCCAACCCAAGGGGCTGAGGATACACATCCTTGATCCCAAGCCCTCCTGTTTTCTCCAGTCACTCCACTGCCCCATCTATCATCCCTACTTTCTAATCTGAAATCTACTGGCTCTTCCCCTGCTGCCTACCCATGCCTTCCCTAGCCTTCAAACTGTCCCATCCCTGCTAGCTACCACCCTCTATCTTGCCTCCCCTCCACAACTGAATGCCTTGAGAAACCCAAATGCCTTTAACACCTACTGCCTGGAATTCTTCCTTCTCTCTCCCTCAATCTCTAGTCTGGCTTCTGACCTCCTTATTCCACAGAAATCAAAATTTTTCTTTCCAAAATTATGGCTAGATTCTTAATGGCCCAAAGAAATGGCCTTTTCTCAATCTTCCTCCTTTTTGACCTCTGCAGCCTCACACACCCTCTCTTTTGGATACCTGAGTTTCTCTACTTTTATGTGACACTGCCCTCTGGGATGCCTTCCTGACTGAGCCTTATCTCAGCCCTTTACTGCATCCTGGTCTTGCCCACCCCCTGGAGGGGGCCCCAAGGCTCTGGCCTGGACTCCCTTATCTATAGCATTTAACTTGGTGATCCTGACTCCCCAGGCTTCAATTATCATCTGACCTGCAGAGGCTTCCCAGACTGACCTATCCAGCCCTAAACTCCAGATACACACCAACTGCCTTTTAGACATGCTGAACTGGCTGTTCCACAGGCATCAGAAACTCACCATCACCTCCCCCACACTTCCCTTCCCTCTTCCAAACATCCCTATTGCAGCCAAAAACACCACTCTCCTCCTGGTCACCCAGGCTTAACCTTGGCATCCACCTTGGCTATCTCCACTCACTCCACATATCTAATAGGACTGTGTTCGTCTTTCATGGCTGGAAGCCCATGCCATCAGAGAAATGATGATGTGACTTGCACTCGACTGTTTTGCGTGAGGGAGGGCTGTGCAGCTCACCAGCCTCACTTCTCCTCCAGAGTGGCATAGTCTTCTTTGGCAATGCAGGACAAACACAATCCTGTTCCTGGTTACATCTCCTCTCCCTCCCCTCCTAGGATGGCCAAAAGATGCCCAGTTGACTTGGGTTTTACTGGCCCCTTTCCTTCCCTTTCCTTTCTCCTGTTCTGTCCTGTCATCTCCCAAAACCTTAAACCTACTGCACTCTGAAACTGGGACACCAATGGGCCCCTGCCTAAGAGCTCCTCTTGACCCTCCTAGCTTTAGAGTGATTTCCAATAGTAACTGTAGCTGTATCTGACCCAGCCTGATGTCTTTCTTTTTCTTTGTCTCCTTTAAGGGGCCATGCCTTGGCTATTTCTTTAACAGGCCTATTCAATGAATGGGCATTGCCTTACCCTAAGTGAGTACCTGCAAAGACCTTGGCCTAAAGGGCCCAAGGTGTCCCAGTGCATCCTGGGTCATCTCTAGTCATCCTGATGAATATCTGTTCACTGGATTCAGATGACTCTGGAGGAGAAGTGAGGTTGGTGAGCTGCACAGCCCTCCTTTACTCAAAACAAAGTCAAGTGCAAGTCGGCATCATTTCTCTGATGGCATGGTCTTCTTTGGCAACAAAGGATGAACACAGTGTCTAATATGCGATCAAATCCTTTCAATGTTTACCTCTCCTGTGTGTCCCCTTCTCTCCTTGGGCACTGACACCGTCATGATAGAAGACATCATCTCACATCCACTGCTGCATTAGCTCAAGCGGGGGGATGCCTCAAGTCACTCCCCATTCCAGTTCAGCCTCCTCTCAGATGGCAAATCAATCTAGCCATCCTTACAATTCTTGTAAATAAGAAGATAAGGGGGCCCTGGGGGATACTGAGATTTAGTAGGCATGAAATGGATGGAGGACTAGGAAAGTCATTGTGGGAAAAGCTGAAGGGAGAGTCTTAAGAGATATTGATGATCGGTGTCAAAGGTTGCAGAGCTCAAGAAAAATGAAAATTGAGAAAAGGCTGTTAGAATCAGTAAGTAAGAGATCATGGGTGACACGGAAGAGAGCCATTTCAGTCTAGTGATGGGGTCGAAAGTCAGACTGCAGACAGATGCCAGGGTGCTGAGAACAGGAGGCTTTCTTAAGGAGTCTGATTTCGAGAAGGAGGGAGAGAACAATAGCTCAAGGGAATGGCAAGGTCTAGGGAACCTTTTAAGATTGAGGGAGATTTGGGCATATTCAAGGCGGCAGGGAAGTTAATACAAAGAAATTTGAGAGTGGAGTGGGAGTGGTAGGAAGGAAGGACAGTTTTCTGGAGAATGCAAGAAAGGATGAAATCAAGGTTGAAAATAGATGGCTGGTCTTGGCAAAAAGAAAGGTCATCTCTTTTTGGGAGATGGACTCAAGGGAAGAGAGTGTGGGGGAATGTCAGAGCACCCTGGGACAAGAAAGTGGGGGTGGGGTGAAGTGTGGGTCACAAGAGTGAGGTAGGAGACTTCAGGAGAAGACAGGTCTAGAACACCTGCTGTGCAGAGGCGGACAGGAAATGGGTTAGGGAGGGAAGGGATGTTTGCCCTGCTGCAGGGTAAGGCCCAGTGCCAACAAGACAATCATTTTGTAGCAGCCTCAGTGTGCAGTTTCACAACTTGCCTGGGCTCCCTAGAGGTAGATGGTGGGAGCTGACTGACAATCCAAGGCTGGAGACTGCCAAGGCCTGGAAGGTATTGGGAGAAGGCAGCAAGAGATTTAAGGGGACAGTGTGGACAAGACATCAGGATGGAAGGGAGGGCAATGCCAGGGGGAATGGGGAGGGGCTGGAGGTCATGGGGATCTGCCTTAAGGCTCCCAGGATGCCTTAAGGATCTAGACAAGGGATAACTACAGATCAGGGAGGAGAGGCTGTTCTCCTCCAGGAGCTCCTCTTTGCCTCCCCAGGGCCACATTTGTACAAGGCACTCAATCACAACTGAACTGTTCCCCTCTCCTCAGACCAGCCAATGGAATCCCTACCCCACCCCCATCCTGGGGCCACCTAATCCTTCCCACACTCATGAAGGGGATAAATGACTGTGAGCAGGCCCTGGCCTCCCCCTGTGTTCCTGAAGCAACACAAAGCAAGAGGACAGAGTTGAATGGGGGGTTTGGGGTTTATTCTATAGAAAGTCAGCCTCAGCCAGCCCTCAGTAGTCAGCAGTGTAGTCAGTACCATGGAGACCCCGGCACAGCAGTGTGAACTCCTTCACCATCTCCTTCACTCGACGCTTGTTCACCCGCTCTCTGCAAAGGCAGCGAGAAGAGAAAGGGGGCAAAGCATTAACTCCATTCATTCATGACTTTGGTGTCAAGGGGGGACTGTTCAGGCCAGGGAACAACACGTGGGAAGGACGAAGGAGGTCAGACAAGGAGCCGTATGTGCCATGCTCTGAGCTAAGCTCTGCTCTAGAGGAGCTCCCAGATGAAGGAAGGAGGTGATGAGGCTGGCGAGGATTGGGGGTCCCTGTAGGTCCCTTCCCGCACCTGCCCAGTCACCTGAGGACCTGCTGGCTGAAGGTGTCTTTCTGTTCAGCGCTGAGCCTGGGCGAAGGGAAGCCCGGCGCCTGCATTACTTCCTTGATCCACACACTGAGGCAGCTAAAGCAGTGCTTGTTGAGCGAAAAGAGGACATCCGCAAAGGAATCCATGAGGCTTCGGGAGGCCTGACCACCAATGGCCTAGGGGGAAGGAGGCCAAGGCAGCTGGGTCAGGAGGACAGAGAAGCCCCCAGAGAGCCCAGCTCTGGCCTCTGCCACCCTGCACGCAGTGTGCTGAACTGCCTAATCCCAGGGATCCTTCTGCTTCCAACCCATCTCCCTCCTCCATGACTGCATGGACCCTGCCCCACTCACCTCGAGCACAGCCTGCAGCAGCACTTTACCATCCTCCTGGACCACCTGCCCGATGGGTGGGATCTCCCCACATCGGGGCAGCAACTCTGTCTGCAGCAGGGATAGGAGACAGGCGACTCAGACCCCTAGAAGCAGGCACAGCCATGGCCCCTGCCTCCCCAGGAGGGAGAGTCTCCAGCCAGACTCACATATGACCTGCTGGGAAGCAGGGCCTGGCCAGGAGAATCTTGACCCCATTCCCCTCACTGGGACCAGGGCTTGGTCACCCCATCTGATCTAACTTTCTCATGTGAAGTGGTAAGAAATGCAAGGAAGAAGGGGTCTTAAGTATCTTGAGATGTGACTCCCCCCCGCCTCTTGGCCCAGGAGGACAGAGCCCTGCCTCATACACCTGTGTCCCAGTCCCAGGCCAGTCAAGTCCTCTGGGGAGCGCCAGGATCTACGTGCCAGGATGCTCCTGGGTGAGCCCAGGGTGAGAGCCATACCCTCTGAGGAAGAAGCCGCAGCTGCTCAAACTTCAAGAAAGGGTCACAGAGATATACAAGGGCCCCAGAGAAAGGTCAGAAACTCTGAAGAGGGACTCATCCACTGGACCACAACAGTGGGAAGTAAATTTGTCTTCCCAAGTACTGGGAACAAGATGGACTGACATGATCCATGCAGGTGGGAAGGCAAACCTGGGAGTGACTGTCCCATCCTTGTGACCTGAATCAAGATAGAGGGCGAGGGAGAGAAGCTGCCAGGCCAGCACTGTGTGCTGGCACTGCACAAAACACAAAATGCCAGCGGAGAACACACAATCCAGATTGTTTTCACTTTAAACACACCTGTATTACACAAATTCAACACTGAAAGGAATCTGCATTCCAAAAAAAACCCCACTAGTGTTAACTTTACAGGACAGTGCTTGGCTCTCTACCTGCACCTGCTCCTTGGGGGTACTCCACGGCTTCCCCTCCAAGTGAAAAGAGAAGTGGGGAGAGAACCCACTGCTGCAGGTGGATTCAGAGCTTGGCCTGAGACCTCTAGCAGGGGGGAGAACTTCGCCCTCCTCCACCCACATGTCAGTCTTCTGTCTCCTCACTTGAGTACCTTCTGTTCCCAACTCCCCCATCACCCATCCTCTCCTGCCTGGGTCTATGTCCACCCCTACATGCCTGCCTTGCCACATGCTCTCCCTCTCAGCTGGTGCTGGCCCCTCTCTCATTTCTGTCTCCAGCCTCCATGTGTCCTTGAACAGTACGCTGTCCTCCTACTTGCACTGGTACACAGCCTCCTTCCTGCCTCCCTCCCTTCCCCCCATCCACAGGGAAATTTGCATTACCTAAAAATCACTTTACATAGAAGTCTGTGGAATAGTTCACTTATGTAAAGCAAGAACTGTCTGTATCTACGAACAAAGGTAACCCTTTGTTAGTTCAATTCCACAACTGTCACTAGACTTGTGGAATGGAGCTCAAGTCTAGAATATGGCTATGGAAGGTTCTACCTTATTTTAGAAGGTCAGAATAAACCAAACGTGTGGTAGAATACATCGTATAGCAAGGAGAAGAAATACACAAATGAGAAGGGAGGCACTGAGGAGAGCTTCTGAGAGAAGACCAACAGTGAGAGGAAGAATAATGTGGTAGTAGCAGCTTACTACCCAGCCAGGGTGAGGAAACAGATGAGCTCAGGAAACACATCACAAACCCAATACAGAGGCAGGAAGATGGGATGGGCTTTTCAGCCATAGGGACACTGGCTGATCTCTCCTTCTAAAAACACAGCAGCTGCTGAGTTCCTGATTGGCCCCAAGCACCCTAACTCTGACCAATAAGGATGAACTAGCTGCTGAAATAGAAATTGTAACATGCTTGCAAGAAAACTGCTCCCCACAACACACGAGCAACATCTCTAAAGGGCTTTCCTGCTCCCAAAGCACTTAGTCTGAGTTGTCTTGTTTGGTCCTCCGGATATGCTTGTGAAGTATACAGTATGGGTGTGATTATTCCCAAGCTTCCTTAGAAAGGAAACCGGTGCTCTGAAAATGGGTGGCCATAACCACATAATGAGTGTTAGGGCCAGGGTATAAACATGGTCTTCCTGACTCCGAGGGCTGTGTTCTGTCCACTATCCCCTGGGTGTGAGAAGAAGGAGAGAGAAAAGCCAGTAACACTCTAATCAGAGAAAGGAGAGACAAGAGTGCACACCTAAAATCTAGCAGAGAATCAGCCAGAGGGACAAGGTCTATCAACCAAACCAGGGGCCATCAGGGGCAGCCCCAACATACAAAGAGCAGTGACGGACACTTGAGAAATCCATAGGAGAGAAAATCTAAGAAAGGAGCTGATAATATGGCCCATGAGCACCACTGACTAACCCCAATGGCCCCAAGGACTAGTAACAAGTCAGGTGAACCCTAGCTCCTGACTCAAAGAGGCTAATTTAATCCTCCAGATATCATGCAGACTTGTGGGAGAAGACTCAGGCCTCAGGAACAGGGAAGCCAAGAAGGGAATGAGGGAAGATGTTGGTGGAGCACTGTTTATGAAGAACACACTCATGGGGGGAAAGGAGGGAGAAAGCCCAGGTGCATAGTTTCACTGACACAGGGTGCCCCCAATGAGGAAACTCTTTTAACCAGTGCAGGTCAGTCTCTGCCCTAAACTCAGAGTCTTAGGGAGTGACCTGCTTAGTTTCACAAAGATAGTAGGTAGTGGAGGCAAGATTTGAACCCATATCTTCCTAACTCCATGGGCAGCTCCGGCCAGACTCATATATGAAGAAATATAAAGGAATATGAGACTTCTACTCAAATAACGAAATCCAGGAGGTAGGAATGGGGCAGAGCTGGGGAGGGGTAGTAAGGGAGAGGAGAGAAAAGGCAGTGAAGCGCCATGGAAAGCAATTGAGAGAAGATGCACAGAGGGAGAAATAGAAGTAATTATTCTGAAATTGACTACAGACCATCTTGGCAGAAAGAAGAAAGAGATAAGGAGTTCAGAAAACATGAGAAACCTGGCACAGCAGCAAGGTGGTGACAGGGGACTTTAGTTATCCAGATACCTACAGGAGTACTCTCTCTCTCTCTCCCTCCCTCTTCTTTCTGTCTCTCCTCTCTCTGCTGCAATGGGCAGCTAAGAACTTACTGATAATTCCATCTTTCAAAAGGTGGAAGTGCCAACAGAGGGAAATTCTGTTTTGGAGCTCTCTCTCACCAACATGGAAAAACTAGCTGCTTGGGTAGAGATAATGGGAATATCCTGTGGAAGAGTCCACTCCATTATGGGATTTGTTAAAGAACAGGAATAAAAGGACATGGCATTACCAGATCTCAAACTCTATCATAAAGAGGAAAAGGAAGTACAAAGCCTAACTAGAGAAAATAACTCCTTAAAAGGAACAACTGGACCGATGAAAAAGGAGATGCAAAAGTTAACTGAAGAAAACAATTTGATAAAAACTAGAATTGGGCAAGTAGAAGCTAATGAATCTATGAGACATCAAGAATTAGTCAAACAGAATCTAAAGAATGAAAAGATAGAAGGAAATGTAAAATATCTAACTGGAAAATCAAATCACCCAGAAAATAGATCCAGGAGAAAAAAAAATCTAAGGATAACTGGTCTACCAGAAAGCCATGATGAAAAAAAGAGCCTGGACAATATCATCCAAGAAATCACCAAGGAAAACTGCCCACAAGTCCTAGATCCAGAGGGCAAAATAGTCATTCAAAGAATCCACTGTTCACCTCCTGAAAGGGATCCCAAACTAAAAACATCAAGGAATATCATTTCCAAATTCAAGAACTATCAAGTGAAGGAGGTTGATACTGGTACTGATACTGCAGGCAGCCAGAAAGAAACAATTTAAATATCAAGGAACTACAGTCAGGATCACACAGGACCTTGCAGCTTCTACATTAAAAGACTGAAGGAATTGGAATACAATAATCAGTAAGGCAAAGGAACTGGGACTACATCCAAGGATTAATTACCCAGCAAAGTTGAGCATAATATTTCAGGCAAAGAGATGGACATTCAATGAAATAAGGTATTTCCAGACCTTCCTGATGAAAAGGCCAGAACTCAATAGAAAATTCCATCTTCAAACACAGGTCTCAAGAGAGGCATAAAAAGGTAAACAGGGAAAAAAAACCAAAAAACTTTGTTATTCAATATGGGCAAACTGTTTACATTCCTATAAGGGAAGATGATACTTGTTAATCTTGAGAATTGTATATTTATTGTGATATATAAAAGGCATATACAAAGACAGAAGGAGCAGTATAAAGTAAATGATGTGATGATAACGTGATTTAAGAGTACAAAGGGACTGTAATCAGAGATGTGTAAAGGAGTCAGAAAAAGGTAAATCACATCACAGGAAGAAGCACAAAAACGTATTACAGTAGAGGAAAGAGGGGAGGGAGATGAGCATTGTTTGAGAGGTACTCTCATCTCACTGGGTTCAAGGAGGGAAAAAACCTCAGTTAAGTATAGAAATACAACTAGCTCCATAGGCAGTAGGAGGGAAAGGGCAAAAGAAAAGGGAGGGGAGGCTAAAAGGGAAGGAAGAAGTAGTAAGGGAAAAGGGGATTAAAGGGGAGAGGAGCTTAAAGAAGGGAGGGAAGACTGAGGGAAGCAGTGGTCAAAAATTAAAACTCTATTGTGGAGGGGAAGGGAGAAGGGAGAATTAAAAGCATAAATGGGGGAAAGAAGATGGAGGGAAACACACAGATAGTAATCATGACTGTGAATGTTAATGGGATGAACTCTCCCATAAAACGGAGATGGATAACAGAATGGACTAAGAACCATAACCCTACAATATGCTATTTACAAGAAATACATCTGAAATGGGGGCAAACACACAGGGCAGGGTAAAAGGTTGGAGCAGATTATTCTGTGCTTCAGCTGATGTAAAAAAAGCAGGGGTGGCAATCCTAATCTCAGACAAAGCAAAAGTAGAAATAGTTCTAATCAAAAGAGATAAGGATGGAGACTATATCCTGCTAAAAGGCACCATAGACAATGAAGCAACATCATTACTAAACATGTATGCTCCAAGTGGTGTAGCATCCAAATTCTTAGAAGAGAAGTTAAGGGAGTTACAGGAAGAAATAGACAGCAAAACTATGCTAGTGGGGGACCTCAATCTTCCCCTCTCTGAACTGGGTAAATCTAACCTCAAAATAAGCAAGAAGGAAGTTAAGGAGGTGAATAAAACTCTGGATAAGGTAGATCTTTGGAGAAAACTGAATGGGGATAGAAAGGAATATACCTCTTTCTCAGCAGTACATGGCACATATACAAAAATTGACCATGTACTAGGCCATAAAAACCTCACAATCCAGTGCAGAAAAGCAGAGATAGTCAATGCATCCTTCTCAGATCATAATGCAATAAAAATTTTATATAATCAAAGGCCATAGAAATATAAACCAAAAATTGGGAACTAAATAGTCTAATCCTCAAGAATGAGTCAGGGATAAACAACAAATTATAGAAACAATCAACAACTTCATTCAAGAGAATGACAACAATGAGATAACCTACCAAATCTTATGGGATACTGCAAAAGTAGTTCTTAGGGGAAGTTTTATATCTTTGAATGTCTACATGAATAAAATAGAGAAAGAGGAGATCAATGAATTGGGCATGCAGCTGAAAAAGCTAGAAAAACAACAAAGTGAAAATCCCCAAGTAAATACCAAATTAGAAATACTGAAAACCAAAGGAGAGATTAATAAAATGAAAATTAATAAAACTATTAAACTAATAAATAAAACTAAGAGTTGGCTTTATGAAAAAAAAACCAATAAAATTGATAAACCTTTGGTCAATTTGATTAAAAAGAGACAATGGGACCAGGGCAGTGGAATAAGAACTCTGGAGTCAGGGCTCAAATCCCACCTCCAGCCAGCCAGTTCACCAGTCTGGGACTCAGTTCCCTCAACTGTAAAATGAAAGGGTTGGTGCCAAGGTCTTTTCCAGTCCTAGATCTAAGACCCACTGATTTTATAATCTTTTATTGGCAGATGGAACTTACCAGACTACTTAAGAGCTTACAAAGACACATATTTCCCCAAGGAGGGAAGAGAGGCAGGTAATAAAGGATGAAGAGGACAAATCTGCAAAGAGAGTTCTAAGAACAATGTTGAGTGGGCAGAAGGCTGACAGCCGAAGGGTCAGTTCTGGAGAGACTGGGGGAAAAGAGAAGGATGGAATTCCTGCTTCGTCAGGCTGGATGGGGCAATGGCTGGCAACAGAGAGAAGGCAGACCTGCGTGGCTTTAAGCTGCCCCTTTCTGCCAAGTTGAACAACTTTGCAGCAGATAAAGAGAGAACAAAAATGGCAGATGAGAAGTTGAAACTAAAGAAGGAGAGAGATAATAAGAGAAAATCCCGTAGCCCTGGACACATCTGGGTCACCAGGGCATATGAGCTACAATCTTAAAGGAAGTATCAATGAGATTGCTGTCAGAGGTCTTTGAATGATGACAGGATTTCAGGGTTGGATGGAAACTCAGATGTCATTCAGTCAAACCTGCATGTGAAGGCCTTCTACAACATACCTCAAAAGCAGTCATCCAGTCTTCGTTTGAGACCTCTAGGGAGAGGGACCCACTGCCTCCCAAGGCATTGCCTATGGAAAATGGGAGAGGCACCAGGGGATTGGAGCAGGGCCAGCATCCCAATTCTCAAAGATGGGAAAGAAAATGGAGTTTGTGTTTCTAATAGACTTAGCCCTTCACAGCAAAAACATTCTCAAGACTCTTGATGCAAAATGCCATCACATTCAGAGAAAGAACTATGTAATCAAAATGCAGAAAGACTATTTTCTCTTGTGTTAGGTTTTGTTTTGTTTTTTCTCATGGTTTCTCCAATTCATCTTAATTATTCTATGCAACATGACTAACATGAAAATGTGTTTAATAAAAATGTATGTGTAGAACCCATATAAGATTGCAAGCCATCTCGGGGAGGAAGGGGAGAAAATTTAAAATTTATGGAAGTGATTGTTAAAAACTGAAAACAAATTATTTTTTTTTAAATGGAGTCTACAAACTATAGGCTAGTGAATGCGGCTTGAATTCCTACAAATATTCTACATGTTATTAAAAGGGATGGTTACTAGGCATCTGGAAAAGGAGGCCAATTTGGTAAGATAAAACCCAGGCCTTGAATATGACTCAGAAGAAGTAGGCTAAGCATAGAAAGGATTTAGAAATGGTTGTGTGGCCAGGCCCAGAGAAGAGTTACTAATGACAAATATAGGGTTTCACATCTGGTGGATGAGTGAGGGGTAAGGCCTTATGAGAACGTTGCTGAGGCACTTCACCTCAAACCCAGCACAGTCAGGGTTTGGCTGCCCCAAGGCAATGTTACATGGTGGTTTGAGTTTTTGTTTCTAGAAGAAGCTTAGGGTCATTGAATATGCCACACTATTTCCAGCTTTGGTCCTCGAACATTGTCCATCCAGATGCAGTGCATGGTCTGGACATCCACTGGGAATGGATGGGAAAGAACTCACTCCCTGTTCTTCCTGCACACAGCCCCTCAGGCTGAACTACTTGCAGGGGTTCAAGTTTTTTTTCAGGAGGCACTAGTCAACCACCAAAAGCATGTGGGCAGGGTGCTGGGCCACCCCCCAAGACAAGAAGTGACTGGGGAGGAGGGAGAGGCATTGTTCTTTGTTACCACACTTGGAGGTAGCAATTAGTACTGTTAAACAAAGCTTGCACCCATTACATCTCTTGAGGAATCTTATGTGATTATGGCATGTTTTTGGGAGACATTGCCAAGCAGGATGCCTTTTAGGTGGGCCTTTCCTTTAACTATTAATTGTGATCGTCTTTTCTAGGGATGCTCCCCGCCCATGGGGGACCGTAAAGATGTGGTCTGCTGTGGAACACTGTGCATCACCCACTAGCATGCTCCTAACATGGGTAAGAGCCTATTGCCCTAGGGTGTGGAGACCACGATGTGGAGTTGTGGAAGTCCTCAGGATTGTTTTTTTTTTTTTTCAGGAACAGGAGAGCTCTGCTTTCCCTCTTTCAGGTACTCTAACAGATGGACCTCAGGTAGCCACTCCATGGATCTCTGCTTGCTGTATGTACTTCCTTGCAGAGCACACTGCAGACCTCAAAGCCAGGCTTTCATGGTCACTGACACAAACCTCTGGTCACAAATTTCAGCATGATCCTTGCCATTCCCTGCTCACTGGTCCACCAGTTCTGGCATCTCAAGCCAAGACATTTCCTTTCAACTTTTGATGCTATTTTATGAGAAAGTACTGCTTACAATCTACAATTTTACTCCACAAGATTTTGTAAATGAGTTGTTACTGTAAAAGGGGACTGCCCTTTGCTACCATGTTTGGCTGCTCAGCCAGGAGGTTGAAGGTTTGCTGACTCAAGCACTTTCCAGGATGTTTTGGTCTCCTCTGAGCAGGGATTACATTGTAATGGTTAAATTTCTACAGGCAACAGAGATTGCTCATGACAGTGTCTGTTCCCTTATCCATTCCTGAGTTTTTCCCCCTAAAATTATCTGAATGGATCTGTGACTTCATCATTGTGAACTTTCTCTCTAATGATACAGATAGAAACCCACCCGGAGGAACTCTTACTCATGCCCACCCAAAGTCCTGGGGAAGAAGTGGGGGTGAGTGTTTTCTTTCCTTTCTTTTGCTATTGCAAAGATACAGTGGAAACACCTTCTGTCCACCAGTTTATCCTTCATAGTGGCCATGTGGCCCCATTTAAAAAAAATCTATCATGATTTCTTTGATGAAATCCTTCGCTGTGTCAAGACTGTTTTAAAATGTTGGGTTGGACCTGGTTTTGTTGCCTGCTGATTTCTGTTCTTTCAGTTTGGTGTTGATTTTGATCTTTAAAAAATAAATGCTGTGACAGGACCCTGACTTCTTGATGCTGCTTTTCTTTCATTCTTGAAGAGGATCATGACCTCAGGGAGGTGATAGCGTGACTTACAAGTCAATTGGATTGAAGGGAGGGAGGACTGGGCAGAGTCACCAGCCTCATTTTCTCCTCTGGTGCCATCTGGGTCCAATGACAAGATATGGATGCAAATGATTCAAATGACTACAGCAATCAGTCTTTTCCAATCAAAATAATAATCAACCCCATTTTTGTAAGAGGATTCCATGTTCACTACATTCAGAGCTTCTTAACTCTATTTTCAAAGAAAATATTACCGCTAGTAAGTGTGAGGCTTCTCTAAACTCTACACTGGTCCTGGACAGGGGATCAGCGTACTGCTTGCTCACCATCACCCCTTGCCACTACCATTCTGCAACCTCTCCTCTATGGAGGTTTTCTCTATCCAGACTGATTATCTAATCTGGCTCCTGTCTTACCCACCAGCCCCAGTGCATGTCCCTTCCTCAGTTTTCTCCTCCCCCAGCCCCTGTCCTCTTCTATGGAACTTCAATGTAATAGTTGGGTCCCTCAAAGACCCAGGACTTCCTAGTTCTTTATTCTCAACCCCCTTCCCAGATCGACTTACTTCTCAGTCGTACTGGAATGCTCATGACTTGGCTCTCATCATCACACACCAATGTTCCACTTCCAAAATCAAGAATTCTAAAATTTCTTTACTCAACCCTGGCATCTGATCATCCCATTTCTGCATGTGCTTTACTCCTAAAACTCACCATGACCTTAATGCTAACATCTGACTCTGCAGGGCCCTGCTCCGGCTTCACTTTTTTGTCTTCCTCCCAATCTTAAACTTACAGTAATCAGTTCAGTATTATGCTGTTCCCTGCTTTCATGTCCTCCATGCCTCTGCCCTGGCCCCAATCTTATCTTGCCAAACACCAAACCTAGATTACTACTTCCTGCCTCCTTGGCTCTGATTCTGCACTATCTAGGTGGGTCCCCTAATCACAGCTGAGTTTTCATCCCTTTCTGATTCTCTAACACAGTATACAACAGCTCTCTCTCGAGCTTCTCACGACACCCACTAGCTCTATCTGCACAAAAAAGAACCTCAGGTTCCCCTTTCTTCAATCTCTGTTGTGCACAAACACATTCAAGTCTTCTTGATCTTTATACCTTACAAGACCCTATCAATCCCTCCCCAATTATCTTACTTTTCCCTTTTCCAGCCAAATTCCTAGCTAAAGCCATCTCTATGGCTGCCTCCATTTCCCCTCCTCCCACTGACTTCTCAGTTCTCTGTGACCTGGCTCTGCTTTCATCACTCAATTCCAACTGCTCTGTCCAAAGTGAACAAGAATCTAAGGTTTTGTCTGCCTTTGCTGGATCATCATCCATATAGCCCTACCTAATAATGGATGGTCCCCAAGGGGTCTTCCCTGGAACCTCTTCTCTCTTTACCCTCTTTCCTGGTGTTATCATTATCTCCCAAGGGCTCAATTACTAACTCTATGCTGATGACTCCCAAGTCTTTAGATCCAGCCCCAGTATCTCCTGAGGTTTTGGTCCCATATCAACAACTGCCTCTTGGACATTTCCCAGTGGGTGTCCTATAGGCATCTTAACTCAACAAATTCAAAACAGAACTCACTATTTTTCTTCCAGACCTCCCTATTTCTGTGGAGGGCACCACCATCCTCCTAGTCACTCAGGCTCCTGACCTCAGGGTATTCCTCAATCCTTCTCACACTTACTCATCTATCCATTCTATTTACATGTCCACAATATCTTTCTTATCATTCCCCTTTCTTCATTCCATGGGCCACTGATCCAGACCAAGCCCTCAATACCCTCTCCTCCGAACTACTGAAAAAGTCTTCGTCTCTCTACTTCAATACATCCTTCTCCAATTCCTACCCCCAACCAAAGCGATTTTCCTAAGGGTTTTGTTCCACCACACCATGCCACCCCTCACCCCCATTCAATCAGTGGCCCCCTATCACCTCTAGGAACAAATGCAAACTCTTTCCATTGGCATTCCAAATTCCTCACAACCTCCCTCCCACTTGCCTTTTCAGTCTAATTCTACATCACTCCCCTTCACACACATTACAGTCCAGTCAAACTGCTCTTATTGTTGATTTGCCCCAAGATCATTTCCAGTCTCCATGCTTTGTGCATTAGGCCTCATGCCTGAACACCCCCTTTGCTCACCTCTACCTCCTACTACCACTGGTTTCCATCAAAGCTCCTCTAAGTCCATCTTCATGTTCCCCAGCATCTCTCCAGGAATGACCTTGGGTTTATTTTGTATAACTTACTATGCATGTGCTGCCTCAAAGGCAGGGGCTGTTTCCTGTCCTTTTTTATCTAGTTGAGTCAGTCCTGACATAGCATGTACTTGAGACCCTTCTCCAGGCTGGCCACCCTCCTCCAGACAGGCTCCAGCCAGCTGATCCATGTGGTCCCTACACAAAGAGCTCTGGATATCACCTGAGGTAATGGAGCACAGAAGGGCTGGTCCCATGAAGGCAGCCCAAGGTGGTAATCACTTTCTAAGGACTGCACCACACTGCTGGTTACTGAACTTGCCATCCAAAGATCTTTCCAGACATACCATCAAGGCATGCCTTTACCTGATGCTGCTGCTATGAGGGTGGCTTTTTTTTAAAATCAAGACCTGAGACTTTATATTTATCCCTATTACATTTCATCTTTTAAAAATTTTCAATCCCCAAGAGATCATAAAAATGGGAAAGGGTCCCACATGTACAAAAATATTTATAACAGCACTCTTTGTAGTTGCCAAAAACTGGAAATCAAGGGGATGCTCATCAATTGGGGAATGGCTGAATAAAATTATGGTATATGAATATAATGGAGTACTATTGCGCCATAAGAAATGATGAACAAGAAGACTTCAGGGAGGCCTGGAAGGACTTATATGATCTGTTGCTGAGCAAAAGGAGCAGAACTAGGTGAACTTTGTGCACAGCAACGATCACAGTGTGTGAGTTTTTTCTGGTAGACTTGGAACTTTGTAATAACGCAAGAACTTTAAAAAAAAAAATTCCCAATGGTTTTCTAAGGCAAAATGCCTTCTGCACTCAGAGAAAGAAGTATGGAATTCATTCGCAGAATGTAGCAGATCATGTTTGTATGTTTTTGTGTGTGTGTATTATGTTTTGATTTGTTTTATGATTTCTTCCATTTATTTTAGTTCATCTACACAGCATGACTATAGTGAAACTATATTCAACAGCAAAGTATATATAGATCCTACATAGACTTAATTGTATGCCATCTTGGGGAGGGAGTTGTGGGGGGTAGGTGAGGGGGTAAAAGTCTAAGTTCTATGGTAGTGATTGCAGAACATTAAAAAAATAAAATAAAATACAAATTTCAGCTTAGAAGATTCAGTTCAAAGTCTGTCAAAATCACCTCGGACTAACCTGTCAGCCAGGACATTAATGCTCTTTCCCAACAGCTTTCTGTCACTGAAAACACTACGACCGGTTTGTCATCTCAGCCTTGATGTCACTGATAAAAATGACAAACAGCAACAAGGCCTAGCACAGATGCCTCAGGCTCTCCACTGGAGACTTCCTGCCACACCTACATCAGACTACCAAAGACTACTTGGGTCTGGTCACTCCACTAATTTCAAATCCATATAATAATACTAAATTCTAGTTTACATCCCGTAAGAATAATATCAGATCTTTGCCTAATTATCTGATAAAACCTCAGTAAATAGCAATAATGGCATTCTCCAGCTCTTCCAAGCTGGCTAGGTGGTCCTACAGGGTAGATATCCTTCTATGACTGGCTCTGAATGGACCCATGATGGCTTTTGTGATTACTGCTTCCTCTTCTAGATGTTTACCAACCATGCCTTTAATAATACCGTCTAGAATTTTTGTACAAATCAAAGTTAGACTCACTGGCTTATAGTTAGTGGATTTCATTCTCTTCAATTTTTTCCTCTCCCATTCTCCACAATCTTTCAAATATCAGCAATCATATCCACCTTTTCTTTCAACACTGGAAGAGTGTTTCTCTGGCCCAGATGATGAATTCATCAAACGCTATAAGTCCTTTCCTTACAATCCCCTTAATTAACCTTATTTATTTTGCCACCTCAAGTTCAAAGACCTTGCCATAGAAAGGAGAAGCAAAATTTTGAAGGTGTCTTGTGATTTGGAATCTGCTTCGTCTGGAGGCACCCTATTCCACAGTTGAACAGTTTCAAATTCCTTAAGTAATGCCCAAATCTATCTACCCCCGAATCTAACCCATCTCATTGAAAATGACATTTTACTGAGCTCCTGGTGGTATCCTTGCAGACAAGGTGACCACAGAGCCTTCTCAGTAAGATCAGTTGCTAGTAAAAACAGACAAGCTTAACAAACCACACGGGAAAAGCAAAGTGGATGAAGAATACATATTGCCCATTGACATACTCCAATAGTACTTTTTCTATGAAGGTACACTGTAGATGGATAGTGAGCTCAGTCCAGAATTGAACAGCCTGAGAAGATTGGCTGGGTATCATTTGAAAAGTTGCTCCCCACTGCCAAAACTACAACATTCTTAATATCAATATTGTCCTGGTAATGCTCTCAGGTGAGATCATGGACAACCATAACCTCAGAAGCAGCAAACTTACGGGTGAGCTAGAAGGCAACAGAAAGACACAGGATGGATACAAGGGATGACATCTGACAGCCTGACCTGAATGCAAGAAGAGGCTAAGAGACTTGAGGGGGCTGGTCATATCGTAAGAACAATGCTCCTAGGGCTGCACTGCCAGTTTTCAACCATCAAGATCACTCTCTCCATCTGAAGACTGAGAATGAGCAGGGAAGGATGAACCGTCCTAGGGACAGCACACTCCCACTGGGAACACAAGACTCTGAGGACATGCTGAAGGAGCCTGGAGAGTCCAAACAGCCTAGCAAGGACAGCCAGAAGGCTTGGGTTCAGATCCTGGCTGCTACTGCACTTCACTTCTGAGGGACGGCTCCCCTTCTTCACAGATGTACCACCTACCTTGTACCACCGACCTCACAGGACAACAGTTTGTAACCTTAAAGCGCTCAAGAAGCACAGGAGGGAGGGGACTGGGCAACAGTTCACATGAAAAAGATCTGAGGGCTTCAGTGAACTGCAAGCTCACTCAGTCAGTGTGACAAGACAGTCAAAACAGCTCATGTGACTGTGGGCTGCAGAGTGACCACTGACCCCCCTACCCTGGTCAGGCCACATCTAACAACTGTGCTCAACATCACAGTTTGGAAGGGACATTTTACAACTTGATGCATGCCTGTGGAAGGTAACCAGGCCACTGATGGGACTCAAGAAGCCTAGAGATCCTTCCACACAAGGATCCACTGAAGAACTGGGGGACTTAGCTCAGAGCACAGAGACCTCTCAGGGTATGGGAGCTGTCCACAGGAGCTCCAAGGGCTGTCATGGGGAGGCGGGCAGACCCGTTCTGTTTGACCCCACAGGCCAGAACTTGGGCAATGGGATGTGTATGTGTGTGTGTATGTGTGTGTGTGTGTGTGTATGTGTGTGTGTGTGTGTGTGTGAGACAATGTGTGTGAGGGTGTGTGTGTGTTGTATGTGTGTAGATAAGTGTGTGTCTGTGTAGTATGTGTTTGAGTGTGTGTGTATGTGAGTGTGTGTGGAACATGAGGGTAAAAGTGTGTGTGTGTATGTGTATGAGAAAATGTGAGTGTGTGTTGGTGTGTGAGGGTGTGTGTGTGTGGGTGTCCATGTCCTCCTGTGTGCCTACAGCTTAGGCAGATAGTTCCAGCTCATTGTCAGCACCAGCACCTTAACTACCTGTCTGCTGAAAGGTAGTTATGGCTATAGGTACCTTTGGGAGACCCTACAGAGAGGATTCCTGCAAAGCCAGAGGTTGGACCAGAAGCCTCTGGGGGGACCCTGACAGCTCACTCAGGCCTGTGGTTGCACTGACCAGCACATGAGAGGCGTACAGTCCTGGTCACACAGAACACAAGGGAGAACAAGAAGGAAGATGTCTTAGAGACTTATTTCTAGGCCGTTGTCCAGTGGTTCTGAATGGCAAAAACCACAAAACAACAATGAGCCTGAGACACATATAGGAAGCAGGGAGATGCTGAGAGCAGGTCCTATTGTAGCAGCCCAGGCCAGACCCCAGGAATACAGGACAGCCATCCTCTGAATGACCAATGGAAGCATTTGGTTCCTCTTATCCTGCACCCTGAGAGTCCTGTGGAGGTTGGGAGGGGAGCAGGGCCCCATACTCACAAAGAAGCTGCAGGAGGCCTTGACAGTTGGAGCCTCAGGGAACTTGAGTGCCAGCACACCTGCCCACAAAGAGAGACAGGTCAGGCCAGGGAACTCATTCAGCCCCTCCCAAGGCCATGGCCAGCCCCCTACTCACCACACTGGAACACAGCCTTGACATCCAAACTCTCAGACAGGAAGAGGTCTGGCTTCCGCTTCAGGGCCTACAGGGAGACGGAGCCCCCGTGAACCCAGCCCTGAGCCCCTCCTGGCCCCACCCCACTAAACCACTCACCTGCCCTTGTCTGTTTTAGGGTGTAGCCACACAGGGGATCCAGCCTTGCTAGGCTCCTCAAAAAAGCCTGTCCCCTCCCTTCCCACCCCCCGCTCCCCACAGGGACCCAGGACACCTCAAAGCTCCTGCACGAGGTGGGGGACAGTAGCAGAAGGCAGGGACATCGTGTGCTGGGACCAGAGGCTCTCTGGGTAGAGGTAGCAAGAGACCCTGAGTCACATATCGGGGGAAAGATACAGAAAAGGAAGAACTCAAAGGACCCAGGGGAAGCCCAAGTGGGAGCTTTCTCCAAATCTCACCCCCGCAGGGTCAGGCCTCCCACGAGGGCTCTGAGGAGACGCAGTACTGGCCCTGGGCTCAGGGGCCAAGTGTCTCTCAGCCCACTACCCTCTCTCTTCTCTCAGTCTTAACAGCGCCTCCTGACCCCACCACCAGCCCCATTGACCATCCATTCCCAGAACACTCCCAAGCCACCAGGCCTTCATAGTCCCCCCCACCTCTCCAGGAGGCTCTGACCCAGGGGAAAACACAGCTTCCCCCTTCCAGTGGATCAGAGCATTGTGGGGCGATGCCAGGCCCCTCCACTTCTCAGCCTTCCCACAATTCATTAAGGCTGAGGGCAGCCCACTGCCCAGGTCTCACCAGATCCGGCCCTAACATCGATCAGCCCAGAGGCCCAGGCCCAGCCCCCATCTCCTCCTCCCCCATACACAGTACCTTCCATAGAATCCACCAGCCCAAAGGTTCCCACTCCCTAGGAGTTTTGGAACAGACCAGGTACAAATAAGCCAAGAGACCTCCCAGCAGAGGCTCACAGCAACTGGATCCCCAATTCCACTTGGCTCCCCAGGCTCCACAGCCCCTCCTGCAGCCTTGAGGGTGGGCGCCTAGCAACGGCAGAGCTTCCCGATGTAGCCCACCCCCAGGCCTGCCTACTCGACCCTCATGTGCCCACGGGGGCGGCCTCTCCACAGCCCTTGCAGCAAGTCCAGGGGGAAAGGAGGACTAGAGGAGAGTGTTGGGTTATCAACTTCCACGGAAACAGATGGAGAAACTCTATTCAACTCAACAGAAAAAAAGTTGTCAACAGAAAGCTAAAAAGATATTTAAATTGAATTCCAACAGAAGAGAAAGAGAAAGAGAGAGAACAGAACGTGAATGAGTAAGAAACTAAAACACACCTGTGCCAGGAGTTGCATAAATGAATCAACAATATCAGGATGATCCCTGGGCCCTAAAATATAATAAATAAAGATGGAACTTAAGAAAAACTCATCCAAACAGCAACTCAACGTCATACAGTTACGTGGGCCGGAGGGCCTGCAGGAGGCAGGCCTGAGCGGCAGGAAGCGAGGGAAAGAAACAAAACATACAAAAACCATGAACTGGGAAAGCCCCAAACAGAAAGAAACAGCAGAGTGACGGTGGGGATGGGCAGCTGGCCCCTGGCCGGCAGGAGGGAACTCACCAGCACAAAGCATCAGAGGAAGGGGATGAGGACAGGGACTGCCACCCCCTTGCTACCTTTCGTGGACCTACTTCCTCAGGCCCTCAGCCCAGTAATGCCTGAGACAGAACCAAAGAACCCTGGTCAAGGGCCATGGCGCCAGGTGCCCGTGCCAGTCACGCAGGGCAAAAGGGCCTCTGAGTTCTCAGACTGCTGGCTTGGGGATTGGTGAGGGAATGATCTTCCTGGTGCTGACCTCCTACCCTGGCCCCTGTCCTAAGGCCCTGCAGCAAACTTCTCTTAGGACTCTTCCTGAATAGTAACGGGCAAAGAGGCAGGAGGAGGAGGAAAGGGCAGAGACCCAGGGCATGCAGAAGTCCTGGGGCTGGAGTGGATCAAACAGAGCAGGAGGAATGTCGACAACGGGGTGAGGAAGGGTGGCTGTGGCTCCAGAACTGGCTCCCACTCCCCACCCTTTCTCCTTTCAGGCAAGGACTCCAGGCGGGGTTCAGATGTGCACAGAGATGGCCCCAGAAAGCCAAGAGTGGAGCTGGGGCAGCAGCACCAGGGACAGCTCAGGGAAGACAGGGATGCACTGAGGGCCGGCATGCTGGGGGAGAACAGGAATAGGGAGACTCATGACTTAGATCCACATATGAGGGTTTCCCGAGACTACAGGCCCAAGGAGAGATGTTCTCCCTTGGAGGGGAGGTGGCAGACCTCCCCCACTGACCACAGCCCTCCATGAGCAGTGCAGGAGGATCAGCCAGATCCGTCCCTGTCACCACTAACCTCTGTCTAGGTCCTCCTCTGCCAGATGGGGGATGAGACATGCCCATGAAGACGATGTCTCTACCAAGCTCCCGCCATCAGGCTACTGCAAGTATCAGACAAGAGGCACCTGCCCTGACCAGCTGGGGCCTGACCCAAGCTCCCTTCTCTTGGTCCCAATCAGGGGAGAGTCTGTGGCCCTCCCTGAGGCACACTGCAGCTCCTGATTTGGCAGAGGGTCTTTCAGGGTTGCTGTGACCAGTCTGCACATACAGCCCATCACCAAGGCCAGTCCTCCTGAGGCTCAAGGCTAACCCTTGCCATTTGGGCAACCCTCACAGATGCCTCATGGAAAGGTTTGTAGGAGACACTGATCTCTCTGAGGGGGTCAGCTCCCCCTTCCCCTCCCAGCACCTGTACTGCCACATCTGCTGGGGCTGGGAGGAGGAGGAGGAAAGTCACTGCTCTGCCCACCCTGGGCCCAGGGACCAAGCCAGTAAGGGGCTAGGAGGTGAAGAGAAGGCCTTAGGGCAAGGAGGAGGAGTTCTGGTGACTAGTGCCAGCCACTCTGGACTCAAGGCCTCCCTCACAATGTTCCCCAACTGTGGGTTGGCAACCCCAAGCCAGGTGGGGGATGCCTGGGCTCCCTGCTCAAAGGCAGCCCCCAAATCCTGCTGTGAATAAGAAATCTAGATGTAGGCAGGCTCCTGTGAAGCCCACAGGCCCTCGGCCTGCCTCTCCCCAGCAGAGCCACTGCCAAGCTCTGAGGCTGGCACAGACAGACGCCCCCTCTACTCACTCTCCCATGCCATCCAGCCACCTCCTTCTGGAAACTCTTCCCCAGCCTCTCAGCCCCTTTCCAGTCTGGCCACTCTGGAAGGGCAAAGGGAGGGCTGAGTTGGGAACTTGGATTCCTCTGCCTGGGTAGGTGGCGGCGGCGGCAGCGGCGGCGGTGGTGGTGGTGACAAGAAGAGGAGCATGACCCAGTTAGACCTACCTTGCTGGAAGAGGGTGAGTGTGACAGAGGTGACGAGGAGGAAGAGGGCCTTGATGGGGGGAAAGTGGGCAGGTTCATGAGCAAAGATGTGCACCAGCTGGAAGAGAGAAAGCACGCCCACCATGTGTCAGCCCAGTACCCGCTCCCATTCAACGAAGGACCCCTACCCACCCAGTCTGCCCTGTACCTGGCGAGTGAGGTCGAGGGCAGAGGCCTGGGGGATCGTGCTATACATCTGTCCCAGCATCTCACACAGCTGGGGAACCATGGGTGCAAAGTCATCCAGCAAGGTCTTAACGGACTTCTCAAAGATGGCACACACCGCCTGGAGCAGAGAAGAGAGGAGGCTGAAGCACACACATGTTATTTCCCTGCATTAGTCCCTCAGGTCCCATTTACACAGCATGGCTACACTCAGCTCAGTGACAGCTGCTCATGGCCCAGCACCCACCACTCCTCTGCCCTCCTAATGATGGCTCTCCACACTAAATCCCCCACCTCACTCAACTGTCAAAATGAGGAATGGAAGGCCACGGTGAAGACCAAGGTTGGGAGTAGCCAAATTTGGAGACACAACACCTGAGCTTAAATCCCAGCTCTGACACTTACTGGTTATGTACCTTCAGGAAAATCTGAGACTCAGTTTCCTTTTCTGTAAAATTTGTAGACTACTATCCCACAGGGATGTTGTAAAGAGAATACTTTATAAACCTTTAAGAGCTACAGAAATGAGAGATGTCATTTTTTTGACAGAATTTAACCCACAAGTGGCCATGAGAAGAGACTTCCTCGTGACCACAGCTACTCCAGTAGACAGAGCGCCTGGTTTACCCAGGTGTTTAAATCCAGCCTTCTCTGGTTAGGGGCAGTGGGAAGAAGCCATTCCTGCCTTGGCTTGGGGTAGGATGAGACGGCTTCATTGAGCCTGAAGGTTGTAAGAGTCTAGTCTTTTCAAGGTTAAATGATCCACACACACCCCAGGCCCTTCTCAAATCTGATATCCAGTGAGAAGGTCAGCCCACTGTGTTAGTGCTTTGTTCTTGAAGAGGACCATGACATCAGGGAATGATGACATGACTTGCAGTTGACTTGGATTTGAGTGAGGGAGGGCTGTACAAGGTCACCAGCCTCACTTTCTCCTCCAGAGTCATCTGTGTCCATGGCCTGATACTCATCAAGATGACTGGAGATGGCCTAGGATGCAATGGGAGACTCTGGCCCTTTAAGGCTAAGTAAGACTTTTATGACTCTACAGGATCCTCTAGGAGAACTGAGCCTGCTCTGACACTATCAGATCCCTCAAAGACAGGGCAGCTAGGCGGCAAAGTGGATAGATCTCTTGACCTAGAGTCAGGAAGACCTAAGTTCAAATCCAGCCTCAGACACTCACTAGCTCTGTGACCCTGGGTAAGTCACTTAAATATGCTTAGGCTCAGTTTCTTCATCTATAAGATGGGAATATTCATAGCACCTACATCTTAGGGCAGTTGTGAGGATGAAATGATAAAATACATATAAACTGCTCTATAAATGTTAGCCATTGCTGGCCTTTTGTGACTATGAGAAACTCACTCTGGGACTCTACTGGAGTCACTGGTAGAGGCCAGCCTCCTCTGCTTCTGGGATCCCTCTGACAAAAATCAGCCTAGAAGATGGTAACCAATGGGCATAATGCCCCACAGGAGCCTCTCTGACCGCTGACCCCCACTGCATTACTCTACAGGACCTGCCAGGAGACATTAGCTTGCGGTGGGATTCTGATCCTCAAAGAGAAGTGGGCCTCTTTGGGACTGGGGATCTTGTCAGAGGTGCATCTCTATAGGATCCCTCTAAGAAGGGTGGCTCCTTTAGTGATGCTACAGAAGCCTAGAGGAGAAGCCGGCCCAGGCTGGGTCTCCAAGGAAGCTTGCCTCACTATGATTGGAAGCAGCCCAGGAGAGGTCAGCCTGCTCTGGACTCTGGATAGGAAGTTCATATTGTTGGTGACACTTTAAGTTAAGCATTTCCAGACTGAACTCATTGTCTTTCATCTCCAAACACTCTCCTCTTCCCAACTCCCCTTTCCTGACAAGGGTCCCAATCTTCCCAGTCACTCAGGCTCCAGGTTATCCCAAGGTGATATCCTAGTGGAAAAAATCTCCTTTCTACCTTAACAACATGTCTCCCCATCTTCTCTCCGCACACAGACACTGGCCTAGAAGAGGTTCTCCACCTCTCACCTGGACTCCTGAAACAGCCTTCTGATCAGTCTCCTTGCCTCAGCTCTCTGCCTATCGCTGTTGTCAAAGGGACCTTCCCACAGAGCAGGCTGATCCCCCCACAACCCAAACAGAGCTCAGTGGCTCCCAATACTTCCAGGATCAGACAGAAAACCCTCTGCTTGGCTATAAAGCTTCCTAACCTGGCCTCTGCCCTCCCTCCCTGGCTTCTGGTACCTTCTTCCCTTTCAGGCACTCTGCCATCTGGCACCACCAGCCTCTTGGCCTGCTGGCCTAGGACACCCCACCTCCTGACCTCTAGCCTCCCTGGTTTCCTTCACATCTCAGCTCACAACTATCTTTCCTGATCCTCCTTAATTCTGGGGCCTTCCCTCTGAGACTGACCCTGCCTGGATCCCATAGTATGTCCATGTGCCTGCTGTTCCTGCCATTCTCTGTGCCCCCTGCCCTCTGCACAGAGCTGGCTCATAGCAAGCACTTAATGATGATTCTGGGTTCCATGACTTTCCAAGGACAAGTTACCTCGACCACCTGGGCATCATTTAACCACTTGCTCAGCACCTTCTGGATGAGCTGGAAAACTTGCTGAAGCACAACCACCACCTGGAGGAAAGCACCAGATGAGAGAGGAGCTGGGGGAAGGGGAATGTCTGGGCTACAAGGGTCCCAGTGTCAGCCACCCAGGACTAGGCCCAGAGGTGAGGAACAGAGCTCTGGGACCAGGGGAGGAGAGGCCAAGGGTGTCACCCACTGGGTTGGGTCCCTGTGGTACGGGCAGCTTCCTGAGCTCAGGGCCTTCATGCTCATCCTCATGGTGACTAATGTCCAATGTAGTGAAGAGGTTGGAGAGGAGCCCCAGGATGTGGACAATCGCCAGCTTGTTAGAAGGGTTGGGCTGTGGAGGTGGAGAGAACGTTAAATCAGGGACGTACATCCTAGAGGTCCCACAACTGGAAGAATGGGCAAGGCTGGGCTGATGGATTGGGAGGGTGGTTAATGCCCTGAGGTAGCACCTTCTTTCTCCATCTGCCCCTTAACAGATGTTCCAAATGGGCCATCCCTGTCACCTCTCCCCCTAAACCAGATCCCACACCCACTCTGGGTGGACCTCCCAAGCCTTGCCCATGCACCCCACTCCAGGGAGGCTTCTCTCTCCTCCCCTCCCCCAAGCTTGACATATACAACCCACACTCCACAACCATCAGGTCTCTACCAACTTCCCTCCCGAACTCTCCAGGCAGACTCCCTCACCTTGTCTCCTGCCCCTCCCCCCTTCCAGGTGACTCCGTTGTCTCCCACTGCCCAGCCTCCAGCAGGCTGGCCTCCCTTACCATCTCCTCAGCCAGCTTCTCCAGCTGCTGGATGTAGGGGGTGATGAGGGAGTGGAGGTTTTTCAGAATCTCTTCTACTTGCAAAGCTGAGAGCAGGAAGCCCAGGGCCTGCATCAGCCACATGCACTGGCTTGTCTGTTGGGCAGAACAGGGAAGGCTCAGGCCCTGGACAAGGCCCAAGATCTGTGACCTCCCCACAGCAATCCAGGATGGGAAGGGAGTTCCTCTCCTACAGCCAAACTGTAGGAAGTTAGTGGAGGAAGGGCTACCATCACTTTGCACAAGAAGAAAGATTCCGACAGGCTTCCAAAGCTAGAAACCCAGCTTGGGCTCTCCCTGCTCCAGACCCTCAGTCCCAAGGTCCAGGCCATCTCCCCCCCCTCCCCATCTTCCAGCTGCTGCCCAGGGCCGTACCTTGTGAATCTGCTTCATCAGCACATCCTGGGGAGACAAGGAGAGGACCATCAGCAAGGTGGGGGTGGGGTCAGCAGGCCCCTGACCCTGCTCCACACCCACCGCATTTCCATACCTGGGACACAGCCACGATGTTGGCTGCATATGGGGGGAGGTCATACTTGCACTCCCGACAGATCTTCTTGAGGGTAGAGACAGAGGACACAGAGAGCTCAGGGTTGCCCAGGGCATGAAGCACCAGGGGCAGGACGTTGTTAATCATGACCGGGTGATCTGCCAGCCACTCTGACAGGGCCCCTGGGGAGGAGACAACAGAGGATGAGGTGAGGGGGACCCAGAGGCTTCCCCCCAGGGGGCCCAGAGCCCACCCACCAGCTGCATCTCACCGATGGTGAACATGACTGTGTCTGCCAGCTGCACGTTGCTGATGCTGATGCGGGGAATGAGGCCAATGAGGCCAGGCACCACGTCAGAGTAGTTGACATCGATGGTTTCCGCAATGGACTGGAAGCCATAGAGAAGAGCCTCCGTGTGCTGTGGGGAAAGGCTGGCACTGAAGGCAGGTGGGGGGCAGGATGCGGCGGGAGAGGGGTGAGCAGAGGTAGGAGAATGTACTTCAAAGTCAAACTGCAGGATCAAGGTGCCAGGCCACCCAAGAGCGGTAGGGAGAAGACGGGCTGTGGCAGGCTGTAGGGGGGTGGGGGATGGGGTGGGGATTTACCTGCCAGGAAGAAGGCTGCTCAGAGTTGGTGAGCAGGCGACCCAGCTTGTCATAGAGGTTACTCAGCAGCTCTGCCCCCAGCATCTCATAGACGTACATGAGCGTGTCCGAAATGTCCACCCTAACAACGGCTACCATTAGGACCTGCCCACACGCACACCAAGATCCTGCCGGCCAAGGCCTCAGGCAGGCTTCCCCGTGATGTGGTTGGAGCCAGCGTGAGCCCAGGCGAGCTCACCTGTAGATTCGGAACTGCTCCTTCTCATCAGATGACCAGAAGCTGTACTCTTCGTCTGCGGGAAACTGAGCTTTGTGTAGGAGCACGTCCACCAGGTGGAAGTAGACAGGCCGGTACAGCTGCTGGTACACAGCCTGCTTCTCTGCCTCCAGAGACAAGATGTCATCCTGGGGGGTTGTAAGGGAAGGGCAGTCAAGGTTAGCCGGCCTGGACCCCACAGGAGTCTCCCTTGTTCTTTTGCCAGGCAGCTTCACCTCAAAATTAGGTTTCCCCTGTTTTCCACCCCTCACTGGCACTGAGAGTCAACCTTCCCACATACCCTCAACCCCTCTGGACCTGAGCCCCTCCCACCAGGAGTCTGCCCCACCTGTCCCTATCCATCACCCTCAAGACTGGTCTCTTAGAAGTGAGAGCTCAGTGCTACACGCCTCTAAGTCCCAAGACCGCCTTCCCCCACCTCACCCCACCAAAGAAAACACAACCAACCTGCAGAGTGTACCAAAAAGTGAGGGTCAAGGAGCTGGTGGTCTCATTGACTGGGTAGTGGCCAGGGATGCCCGTGCAGAACATGATCATGTTGACCAAAGCCAAGAAACTTTGCCAGTGCTCCACCTGGTCCAGCAGGGCCCTGGCATGGGGCAGAGGGCAGAGGTGACCTCTACCACCTGATCAGAGACTCACAGGGAACTAAGCTTGCCTAGCAAGAGGATGACCTGGGGCAGGGATGGGAACCAAGCTTCTTCTACCTCCCTGAGGAATCACAGGATCTCTGAGATGGGATGGAAATGACCCAGCTCCTGACGAGAGTTCTCTGAGGCAGAAGAAAACCACCCCCATCCCCCAAGGTAACCAGTTTTGTTCTGGGATTGTTCTGATCATGAGCAAGTTTTCTCCAGCCTGTCCTCTCCTCCCTCTTCACCTCTGCTGGTCCTCTGCCTGTGGACATCTCTGCTCTGTGGCTGACAAGTGACCTTTGACCCTGGGCCTCCCATCTGATCCTACCTCCCATTCTCTATCTGTTGGTAGTCACCAGAAGATCCCCAGTACCTGTCACCCTTAATAGACTGCACTGCCCCACCTCATCCCATTTCCTGCACACAGCTATGAGGAGGTGATCCACTCCCCATTCCTTATTTCTTGGTCCATACAGCCCCTCTGTTCTCTCCCCCAGGAGCATTTCATTCTAACTTGGCATCCATTTATTCACTCAGCCCAGTCTTCTGTGGGCCCCAAGCTACACTTTTCTCTAAGCATAAGCATCTGGCTCAAAGACAGTGAATTCCTCTACTTTGACCCTTACCCTCACTTCCACACATACAATAGCATCTCCTCCTACTTCCTGATCTCTCAAGCCATTTGCTGCCTTGACTGCGATGCTCTGCATGACCCCACCATAGCAAGGGAGAATTGGATTCTGAGGTGACTATCACCTCCATGATCCTGAACTTTGACCCCAGCCTCCCATCCTTCCTCCTACTCTACCCCCAGCTGTTTGCCCTACTCTTGCCTCCATTCCTTTATAGGCTGACCCTGACCCTGGCCCTTAAACTCCTTGCCAGTTTGCTAGTCACACTAAGGCTGACCTCAGTGATGGCTTATCCCATTACCTATCCCTTCACTCCAACTCATGGGCTGCTATTGGAGCCACTGAGGTGGGTTGGATCTTCCCCTGACTCCTCCCTAATTAGCTATTACCCTTCCTAAACTAACTCCTCCCTCTCAGCTAAGGAATCTGCCTCTCAATCTCCTCCCATCCTCCAGTCTCTGGCCAGGAGGTGGGTCTTCCCTTCCCCCAGGTCAAACTACCTTGTCTGGGAGCCTGTCCCTTTGCTTGGATCCCACTCACCCCCATGTTCAGCCTCTCCTTATCTACAGGCACCATCAAGTCTTACCCCAGTCCCCCACTTTGATCCTGCAGAACCCACCCACTGCCATCCTAGGTCTCTCCTCCCTTTCTCAACCCAACTCCTCACAAGGATGGCCTCCACTTCCTCATTTCAAACTCATTTATTGCCCATTGAGATGGGGGACCCGAGGCCTTCACACTGGCCCTGACACGAGGTCCTCTTGACCCTTGGGCTATGCCATTTGCCTTGCAAACTAACTTCAGCATTTAACACTGTGCTTGGCACACAGGAGGTACTTAACAAATGTTTAGTGACCAACTCTCTCTGATCAGAGTGTGAACTCCTTTGAGGGCAGGCCCTGTGTCCAGCCCTCTCCCCTTCTCAGACGCTCTCTCTGGTCAATATCCTTTCTAAATCAGCTTCGAGTGTCACCCCCAGTGCTCCAGATGAGAGCTGACCTGGGAGTGGAGCAGGGCTATCTCCTTCTAATTCTGACCTTGAGGCCTTCTTGAAAAAGCTCACTCAGGCACCAGCTCTCTTGCCTGTCCAGACCTTTCTGATACATGGCTTTCCCAGCATGTCTCTTCCATAAGGTCAGAAGCTGAGTTTTAGAATCTGAGTGTACGGCTTTACTTTTTAACTCAGTACATTTCCTCTCCTCAGATGCTGCCTCATGTTTTAAGTGGCCAAGATAAGTCTGAATTTTGACACTGACCATCCGGTTCATTAACTGTCCATTCTAGCTTGTGGCATCTGCACATCTCCCAAGCACACCCTGGGCCATTACACAACCCCCTGACACAATTATGAAACAGCACAGTACTGAGGACAGATCCCTAGGGCATGCCAATGGAGACCTCCTGCCAAGGTGATGGCAAGCCACTAATGACTACTCTGAGGGTCTGGCCTTCCAGTGGGCTTCAAATCTCCAGAACTTTATAATGGTCTGGCTCCAATGTCACCATCTTCTCTACTGGAGGAGCTTGAGAGGCCATCACATGCTTTGCCACAATGCAGGAAAAGATCCCACCCATCCTGTCACCAATCTGGGGAGCCTGTCATCCCCAGTGTCCGTGCAATCATGCTGCCCTTCCTGAGCGTGCACCAACCATTTCTTTAAGAACAGGCTGAAAAAATTTGCCAGGAACTGAAACTCAGCTCCTTGGCTGAGAGTGTGCAGACACCAACCCCTTCTCTTTTAGGGAAACTGAACCACCTGACTTCTCCCGGCCGCCAGGTGTGCTCAAAGATCACTCCTAGTCACTTAACGCTTATATCACCTGTTGCCCAGGACCCTCCCCTGTAACCCATGCAGGCCTGAGAACTCTGTTCAGCAGAGGTGCTGGGTGTTCTACGAACATCTCCTTGCTTAGCTCTCATCCCAGTGCCCATTTCTGCTGTCTTTTCCAGTCCCAACATTATTCTCCTTGGCAGAGAAGGAGGGAGCACAGTAAGTGCAACAGCCCTCCCTTCCCTTGGTCCAGAGTTCTCCTGTCTTTTCCCTTCCTGGGCTGTCCCCCTGTTCCTTGTAATTAACCTGGCCTGACCCACCTTCCCTTTATGACAACCTGGAAGACTGACTACAACACCCTGCCTACCCAGCACTGTCCACAGTCACATGGCAGACTACTCTGCTTCTTACCAGGCCTGTCAGAAAAAGGACTCGCCCCTCATTTGCCTTTTTCCATGCCCCCAACTTCCTTGACCTCCATCGTGTCTCTAGCCCACATTTCAGCTTTCCCAGGTGCCCCTAGGCCTCACCTGGAATGGTTCTCCCCCAAAGCCACAGCAACTCGGCAAATTCCATGAGATGTCTCCATGTCCCCGTTCTGTACTGCCTGCCGAAGCTGGTCCTGCAGTCCCAGCACCAGGGGGATCAGCTTGAGCAGTGTGTTCACATACCTGTGGGGACAACCACCTGTGGCTCTCCCAGATTCTTAGCCATAGACCTCCAAGGGGTCCTCAATCAGAGCTACCTATGGGGAAGAGGCCAGGACCCTGTAATCTCTCCTCCCTGATGCGAGAGGCCAGGACCCCACAAGTCTCCTCTTCTGCCCCCAGGGAGAGACTAGGACCCCAAAGTCTCCTCTACTCCACAGCCCTGGTCCCATGAGAGGTCAGGACTTTTCTCCCAGATCCCTGTGCCACAAGGCCAAGACCCTGAAGCACATCCCACTCCACCCCCCGAGAAGCCAGATGCCCACATAGCCACTTGCCCCATCCAGCACCGGTCCCACAGAGAGGAGTGACTACGGGATGTAGAAACAAGCCACATGCACTCTTCAAAAAAAGTTTTGGAAGCAAAATAATACAGCAGTGGGAAGGACACCACGGGTGGAGCCCAGAGAGCCTGGGTGCAACCCTGGCTGCAGACTTGCAGTGCCTAGGACCATGGCAGCTACTATATCTTCCTAAACAGGCAGTTTCATCAGGAGAAGCCTGGGTAATGATACCTGCTAGTCAGAGGGGGCAGCCCAGAAACTTAGGGCCACTTGAGGACACAACGTGATGGGGCAGGGCAGCAGAGCCTGGGCCTCCATACCCAGCCTAGGTCAAGGGGAACCGAAGCCACCATAAGAGGGGCATCTCTATGGCAGCCCACAAATGGGGAGGGGGAGGAGAAGGAGAAGAGAACTGCCATCGAGGCTGGACAAGGACCAAGGCAAAAGCTGCTTCTAGGTATGAGACACAAACCTACAAGTTCCCTCCAGTCTGGAGGGGGGGAGGGAGAAGCTCCCATGCCCACCCCTCCCCCAGCCTTTATCCCAGAGCATTTGTTCCTTCTGGTGCCAGTGGAGATGGCGTCACCCCTTGCTGCCCTGACACCCAAGGTCCCACAACAATGAGAGCCTTCAGTCACTGCCCAGCATGGGCCTGCCAGTGGCGGGCAATGCCTGGTGCACAGCAGGCACTCTGCTGCAACTCACAGAGAAAGGTGAGACAGGCCTGATTATCCACAGTTTACAGGGAAGGAAACCAGGGGTCAGAGAAGTACCTCATCCCCACTCACACAGTGACTTATGGATAAAACCATAAATAGAACCCAGGTCTCCTGCCCCCCAGCCTGGAGCTCAGGGGGACACCCAGGCCTCTTGAGGAACTCTCCTGGCTGGGCAGTGGGGATGTGGGGCTGAGGGCAGAGTAACCACACTCAGGCACCTACTTCTTTGGAGGTCTAGGATCTCAACCTGGAAGGCAAAGCAGCCAGGGCAGGTAGGGGTCCTGGGGCCCCTAAGCATAAATGTACAGTTGGCACAATTAATGAATGATGGCTGACTTGAATCAAGAAGAAATGCACCCCATGTGTCCTTCCACCTGGCTCAGGGGTCTCAGAAATCTCTCCCCACTCCCCACTTTCCCCATTTTCCTACCCTGCCCCCTCACCCTAGGCTGATGTGCTATACCAAGATTAAAAATACACTTCAAAGACTTGTTGTCTTGGCACAGGGAGCACTAGTGATGGGTGGCAGCAGCTGTGGAGGAGGCAGGGAGGGGAGGAGTCAGGCCAGGTGGGGGTGGGGCTGGGCTGGCAATGAAGCGGGACTCCCCACTCCACAATGAACACCCAGATCAGAAGAGATCCAGAGCTTGTCTGGAAGCCCAGGGCAAGCCCAGCCTCCTTGGGGAGGACCAACTGCTGGCAGAAAGGGCTGGGCAGAGTGGGGGAGCCTGGGGAAGGGCAGTGTGTGGGGTTGGGCCAGGGCAATCCAGGCTACCAGCCCCTGGGGATGTGCCCCTCAGGTAGTGCTGGTGCTGGCAGGGGTGGTATCAGTGGCAGTGGCAGCAGCAGCAGCACCTGACTTCCTGGCTGCCTCTCACACTGAGCTCAACCCAGACCTGCAATTAGAGCTCTGAGAGGCGAGCAGAGAAAATGGGGAGTGTTGCTAAGCAACCAAAGGCTCTTCAGCCAATGGGAACTCAGACAGCCGTGGGCTCCCTCCTTGGGGGAGGACGGGCATCATCCGGATTCCTGGCGAGGCCCAGAATGGCAGGCCCGGCAGCAGCTCCCAGAAGACAGCCCTGCCTACACCTGAGACTCAGGAGGCCTGTCCTGGCTCAGCTCTGGGAGCCTTGGAGCTGACTAAGAGGCAGGGACCGCTAGCCCCCAGGCTGATGCCAACAGGAAGCCTGAGCCTCCTGGGGATGGAGAGGAAAAGGGAAAGGGCTGGGCGGGGGAGGGAAGGACACACATTTAGGAAGTGCCTACTCTATGTGCCAGGTACTACACTAAGCAATACTATCCCATTTGACCCTCACAACAGCCCTGCAAGTTGGTGCTATATATTATCCCCATTTCACAGGTGAGGAAACGAGGCAGTCAGAGGTTCAGTGACTTGCCCAAGGTCACAAAGCAAGTAGGAATCTGAGGCCAGATTTGAACTCACATCTTCCTGACTCCAGACCTGGCACTCTATCCATAGCACCATCAGCTGCCACTAGCACCCACCTGCATTAGCGATGTGACCTGAGGCACGTACCCTCCAATGGTGCACTCACCTCTGGGCGTCAGGCTGTGAAATGGCATTGACGATGGCCTCCACACTACTGTCAAAAAGCTCAGGGTCCCGCAGGGCACTGAAGGCGGCCTGGATCAGTCGTTCACAGTCCAGCAGGGGAACCTCCAGGGGGACCCAGCTGGAGAAACACTTGAGCGCCTTCTGCTTGATGGCGCTGGGGAGGCTGGGTTGCTGCAGCAGCTGTTCCAGCAGGGGGAAGATGGACCGGCACTCCTGCGCCAGCATGGCGCGCACCTGGCTCTTGCGGTATTGGGGCAGCCGGCTAGTCTGGAACTCCTCAGGTAGCACAGTCAAGAGCTCCAGCAGCGCCAGGCAGCGACCCTGCCCATCGCCAGGGGTGGCCTCAGCCTGAAACAGACTCACCATGTCCGCCACGGCACAAGGCCAGGCCTCTGGCATCATGCTGAGGGCAAGAGAGGCCAGTGCCACACACAGCCGTGTCAGTACAATCTTGGAGCCGCTGGCAAAGCGACCAATGTGTGCCAGGAGCTGGGCCTTCAGACTCTCATATTGGTCGGCGGGGATGTCACTCCAGTAGCGGGAAATCTTGATGTGCAGGGCACTGGCCCCAAAGTACTGGATCTCAGGCACTTTGTCGGGCTGCAGCAGCTGCCAGCTGAAGTGCCAAGCCTGTGGGGAGACCTGGGCCTGCATCAGCCACTTCTGGGCCAGGTTCTTGTTCTCGATGTTGGGGTCATAGTAGAGCTGGTGAAGGGCCTGGGGAGGAAGAGAGGGCAGAATGCCAGGTGTCAGCACAGGGGGCCCCAAGTCACCAAACCTCAGAACTAGCTTGTGGGCTCCCTCGTGGCCAGCTTTCCCAGGGACAGGTTGTCAGTGAGGGCCAAGCCAGGACACCCCCCTGCCTAACCCCTGCCTGCCTTCCACATTAAGTTCCTTGGGGGCCTCCGAAGTCTTTCTTCTGATTCCCCATGTTGCTAGCACCCCCCAACCTGAAATTACTCTTCATAGGGACAGGGCTAGAAGCTGGACTTCTAACATTTCTGTTACTGGGAAATCCTAGTGAGGAAATTCCCACTAGCGTAGGCTGGCACATCGCCAGTGTGATGCCCACCTGGTACTCTGCCTACATTTGGTATTTACTGAGTGCCTGAGAGAGGGAATCTTTTCCTACCCTCCAGCCTTAATTGGCCTGTTTGCACCTCCTTCCCAACACTGCTCCTGACTCTGCCGTCAGTCTCCTGAGCCTTCTTCCACAGGACAGACCCTCAAATACTGGAAGTCACCCCTGGGACCCTATGAAGTCTTCAGGGGCTTCTCTCAGGCCCTGCTCCACCCTGGCTGCCCTCCTCAGACATTGTCTGTTGTGCCAAGCTCCCTTAGGACTCCACACCAACAACCCACTCAGAATAGGTGGGGGAATGAGGCCAGGAAAAGCCTCAGCTAAGAGGAGGCAGTAGATGAAGTGCTTAATGTGTCTCAGAACACGCTGGAAAGAGCCCCGAGAGATCATCTGAGCCAATCTTCTCAGGCCCATAGAGGGAAAGGGAGCTGCCCATAATCTCAAGACTCCCAAGTTCTCAAATCAAGCCCCAGGAAATGAGGGCCTTGGGGAGGAAAACTTGACCTCTGGACAGCTCCCTGTTCCCTATCCAAAGAAGTGGGAGGCACAAGTCTTTAGTTCCAATCTTTTCATTTTGTGACCTTGGCCAGCCCTTTCTCTTCCCTGGGCCTCAGTGTGCTATCAGTACTATCCAACCCTAAGTTCTACAAATCTCTGATACCAGAGTCAAAGGCACTAGGTCTACAAGAGTGAGACTGGCCAGGGATGCCGTTCCCAAGGGAGCCTTGGGAGTGGGTTGGGAGAAGACCCCTGGCCCTCCCAGAAGCCCAGTCCTAGGGCATTGCTGGCCAGTTGCTTGATTCATAGATGGATCCCCCCAGTCAGAGGCCCCAGTGACATGGGTCCCTTGGGCCACAGAGTCTGGCTAGGATCAGGGCTAATCAGCAGCTGACAGCCCCTGGGCCCCAGCATCCTCTGGACCTTCTTCTCCTTCAAAGTGTGAAATATGTACACACCTACTAGATACTTAACAGCCCAAGCCCGGTAAATCAGCAGCATCTATAGGAATTTGAGGTTGTCTGTCTGCCCCCTCCCCTTTTAAGTCCTTAATCTCAGTAGGTTGCTATGTGGTGGGGAAGCCCAGAGCAGACAGTCCTGGGGCCTAGTGCTCAGGTCCAGCTGCATTCAACTCTGAAGTGGCAAGAAAAGAGGGTGAGGGAGGGTTATTGCAACCCCTGCATCCCTGGACTGACCTACAAGGAAAGACTCCTCCCACCCCAAAGGAGGGTACACTATATAGCAAGATCCTAGCAAAGACAAAGAGGCCTGGAAAAGGGTTAGAGAAAGGTCCATCTTGAAGGGCCTGCTAGGGGAAGTGGGAAACCTCACTAGCAGCCTCTGCCCCATCTGGGCCAAAGCCCCAACTTGGGGCAAATTGGCCACAGTTCTTCCAATCTTGTGCCAGTTTCACTGGCCACCCTACAGCAGGTCCATTGGAGCTGGCTAGGGCAGTCCTGCTGCTCTCTCCTGGATCCTTGAGAGTTCAGCCACTGGCTCCTCTTCATTTGGCCCTCTTGGGCTAGCCGGGCCTAGAAACAGGCCTCAGGCTCCAGAAAGCTGCTACAGAGAACAAAGGGAGAAGGCCCAGGAGTCCTGGGGAGCCAGAGGGGAGGGCATGTGTGTGGGAGAAACCTTCATTCACTTTTCCTCTTCAGAATCTGAACCAGCAAGTCCCCACGGTGAGGTGAAAATGCACAGATGCTAGCCACTCATTCCTGGCAAGGAGGGCATCCTTCAGGACTGCCCAAGGGTCTGGTGGGCAGGACCCCCTCTCTTTTCCTAGCACACTCACTTCAGCTCCCTCGTGGAGGTCTGTGTAGCCTCAGTTTACACTAGTAAAGGACTGGGCATCCTTGTTCTCCAGAAAGGTGGGTAAGTGATGGGGCACAAATCAAATCCTAAGAAAACCCCCAAGTTGGGGCTTGCTGGGTCACAAGATAAGGGCTTTAAGAAGGGCCATATGTGGCTGAGGGCCCAAGAATCATTGCATCTGGGCCCAAAGTGGGGCAGTCTACCCCACCTAAGAGAGAAACAACCTGGCTGACCACTGGTGGCCATTCCAGACCAGCCAGGGATGCTGTAGCCAGCCCCTCCGAGCCTCGTGGTTATGACTGACAGTTTACACTGAGCCTACCATGCCCACCAAGGCCCAGGTACCAGGCCAGCTCCCAACCAAGCCCAGTAACCATGTAGGACTCTATGCTGAGCCTGGCCTTGGCCGGAGGGCCAGGACTCAGAACTGGGAATCTGGACTGCCCCTGGCCATGCTGTGCCCAATATTCATGGCAGATGATCTACACTTCCACTGTGGTCATGCCCACTCCTACCGGAGCTGCCCGGCTGTCACTGCCACGCCACCCCGACCCGCTCCACTGGCTGGTGATGGGGCTGCCCCTGCCATGCCCACCCTGGTCGGGGTGCAAGGCCACCGAGGGGTCATCGTTCGCGGGGCCCTAGCCACGGCGGGGCCGGAGCAATGGACCAGCATGTCCACTGTGGCCAGGGCGCCCGGAGGGGCTGCCCCTGCCATGCCCTCTCTGCCGGGCACTGGGGTCGGGCCACGGCCCCCACTCACCTTCTCCACGTTCTCCACAGTGAAGTCCAGCGGCGGGGGCGGCTGCACACCCGGGCTGGGGCTGGAGGCCGTGGGGCCCGGAGGCGGCTCCTCCCGCCCCTCCATCTCGGGCAGGCGGGGCGGGGCGTCTACACCAGCAGTCGCCGGCCGTCTACACAGCGTCTACACCCCTCTGGGCGCCCGGAGGCGGGGCCAGAGCGGGCATGGCGGGGGCGCGCACGGTGCAGGCAGGAGCGGGGAGGAGGCCGGGGCCCGGCCGGGGCCGGGGCGCCTCCGCCGCCGCCTCCTCTGGGCTGCCCTCCGAGCTGTCGCCTCCCTTCTGCCGGGCCGCTGTTTCTCGGGGTCCGCGCCCGCTGCCCCCCACCGCCTGCTGCGCTCCGCTCCGCTCTCTCCGCCCCTCCCCGGCCCTCAGTCGGTCCGTCCGCCCCCTCCTGCCCTCCCTCCTGCGTCCTTTTGGACTCTCGGCCAGGCCGGCCGGGCGGGCGCCCCGGAGGAGGGAGGCCCGGGGTCCTCGCGCTTAGGGTTGTCCGTGCGGCGCCGGGGCCGAAGATGCCCTCCGCGCAGGCATCCGGACGGATGTCCCCACCTCTCAAGGACCCCGCCGCAAGGCACCCTGGGAAATGGAGTCCTGGGGGCGGGCACGAGGCTGAGGCTGGATGGGGGGGCTGGGCAACGAGATGGGGCGGGGCCGGAGAGGAGAGGGACGTGAAAGAAGGAGGAACCGGGACGAGGTCAAGGGCGGGGAGAACGGAGGAGGAGGGAGGGAGGAGCCGAGGGTAGTAAGATCACGAGCTTCGCCCCCCTCCCCCCTCCACTGACCCCCCCCCCCCCATCTTTTGCCTTCTCCAAGCAGCTCTCCTTCATTCCGACCCCGAGGGGAAAAAAAAAAAAAGTTGGGCTGGACTCAGTTTCCCCATCTGCAAGATTCAGTTCGGCTCGGACGCCTGATGGCACGCCGTCTCTGTCCCGCGGCAGCGGGTGGGAAGGGGGCAGAACCAGGCAGCGGCCAGGGGACGCTCCCGCAGCGAGCTCTTCCAAACGCTGACACCCGTCCCCAATGGAAAGGGAAGGGGCAGCTCGGGGAGTGACCCACCGGCCCTGGAAGTCTTCCTGCTTCTGCATGACCATTGGCAGCAGGGACCCCAGCCAGCGGCCCCGAACCCTGCCGGTTCTGTTCTGGGATTCTGGACGTCCTGAGTGAGACCGCCGCAAACCCTCTGCCTGGGTCCTCACAGCCACGCGGCAATCCTCCTCCTTCCCTAAGGGATTCACATCCGACTTTTCACTTTCTCCTTATCAGCCAATCAACTTCATTGATTAAGCACTTTCTGTGGCCAAACAGCGCGCTTAGAGTGGGAAATACAAAGAACGGCAAAAACACCGTCCCTGGCCTCTTCTCTCCCTTATTGCGATTGAGCAGATAACATGCAAGCATTATATATGCACGAAATATATACGGGTAACCAAACCGACAGAAGCTGAAGCAGAGAAAGACCTGTTATAGTCAGTCAATAAACATTTTTTTCCTTTCTAACTTTATTTTTAAAATTTTCTAACATTATTGTTTAAAACGTTGAGTTCCAAATGTAAACAATCAGATATAGATTATGTGTGCAATCATGTAAAATTTGTCCATGTTAATCATTTTGTACAAGAAGACTTGAACAAAAGGAAAAAAAGTGAAATATAGCATGTTTCAGTCTATGTAAAATCAGTTCCTTCTCTGGAGGCAAATAGCATGCTTCATCATGAGTTCTTTGAGATTGTCTTATATGTGCTGAGAATAGCTAAGTCATTCTAGGTTCTTCAACAAACAGTATTGCTGTTACTGTGTACAATGTTTCTCCAGGTTCTGTTCATTTCACTAAGCATCAGTTCATGTAAGTCTTTCCAGGTTTTTCTGAAATCATCCTGCTTGTCATTTCTTAGAGCACAATAATATTCCATTACAATCATATGCCACACCTTGTTTAGCCATTCTCGAATTGATGGGCATCCCCTTTGATTTCCAATTCTTAGTCATAACAAAAAGAGCTTCTATAAGTATTTTTGTACAAATAGATTCTTTTCCCTTTGGGGATATAGATCTAGTAGTGATATTGCTGGGTCAAAGAGTATGCACAATTCTATAGCCCTTTAGGGATAGTTCCAAATCGCTCTCTAGAATGTTTGGATCAGTTCCAATAGTGCATTAGAGCTTCAGTTTTCCCCTCCAACATTTTCCTTTTTTGTCATATTAACCAATCTGATAGGTGTAAAGTGGAACCTTAGAGTTGCTGTAATTTGCATTCTCGTATAGAGTGATTTTGAGCATTTTGTCATATGACTATAACTAGCTTTGATTTCTTTGTATGAAAACTATCTGTTCATATCCTTTGAACATTTATTAATTGGGGGATGATTCGCATTTCTATAAATTTGACTCAGTTCTATATATGTTTGAGAAACAAGGCCTTTATCAGAGATACTTGTTGCAAAAAAAAAAAAAATTCCCCAGTTTTCTAATTTCCTTGTAATTTTGGTTGCATTGGTTTTGTTTGTGCAAAAACTTTTTAATTTATATAATCAAAATTATCTATTTTACATTTTGTAATGCACTTTATATTTTCTTTGTCCTCAATTTTTCCCTTGTCCATAAAGCTGACATGAACTATTCCATGCTCTCTTAATTTCCTTATGATATTACCCTTTATGTGCAAATCAAGTCAGTAAAAATTTTAAAGTGCCTACTATGTGCCAGGCACTGAATTACAAAGAAAGGCAAAAAAACTAATGGGGGAGACAACATGCAAACAACCATGGATACTGTCTACTGGATATAAGGGGAATAATGACCAGATGGGAGATACTAGCATTAACAGAGATCAGAAAAGGCTTCTTGCAGAAAATGGGATTCTAGCTGGCATTTGAAGCAAACCAGGGAAGCCAGGAATTGGGAACAAGAAGGAGAGGACTCCAGGTAAGGAGGACAGGAGGTAAAAATATACAATCACCAGGTGGAGTGTCATGTTTGAGGAGCACAAGGAGGCTAGCATCATTGATATGTGGAGAAGTTATAAGAAGCCTGGTGATGAAAGGTTTAAAGAGCCAAATGGAGGATTTTATAGGAGACAGGTGAGAGTAAACTACCAGAATTTATTAAGTGAGGGATGGGTGAAGTGGTCACATCCTCAAGTTAGGAAGATAATTTTGTCAGCTGCATGAGGAGACAGTTGAAGCAAGGAGACCAGCCATCAGTCTATTTAATAGCCCAGGTGTGAGAAGTGGGTGGGAGCAGTGTTGTAGCAAAGAAAGGGGAACATGGGAGAAATGAAACAAAAGTGTAAAAGGCAGGTCTTAGAAACAGGTTGGATGGAGGGGGTGGGGGGCAGAGATGTGGATGAAAGTGAGGAATTGAAGAGAATACATACATTTTAAGTCAGGGGGACTGGGAGGTTATGGTGCATTGGGCAGTAGTGTGTGCGTGTGTGTGTGTATGTGTGTGTATGTACATGCTTTGTTGTCATCAGAGAATAATGACATGACTTGCACTTGACTTTGTTTTGAGTGAGGGAGGACTGTGCAGGTCACCAGCCTCACTTCTCCAGAGCCATCTGATTCTAGTGACCAGATATTCATCAGGATGACTGGAGATGACCCAGGATGAAGCAATTGGGGTTAAGTGACTTGCCCAAGGTCACACAGCTAGTGAGTGTCAAGTGTCTGAGGTGAGATTTGAATTCAGGTCCTCCTGACTTCTGCACTGGTGCTCTATCCACTGTACCTCCTAGCTGTCCCATTGGGCAGTAGTAGAGAAGGTCATAATGAGGAAGGATTAAGAGCAAAAGAGAATGAGTTCAGTTACAGACATACTGAGTTTAAGCTGTCAACACATCCCAGTTCAAGATATCTAATAGGATGTGACACTGGAGGTTAGAAAAGAGGTTAGGTTTGGATATATAGATCTGAAAATCATCCACCTAGAGATGATAGTGGATTCCATAGGAACTGACAGAAATAACCATGTGCAGTAGTACAGAGGAAGAAGAAAGTCCATAATTAGTGGGTCAAGCAACTAGGTGGCACAGTAGATTGACTGCGAGGCCTGGAGGCAGGAAGACTCATCTGCCTGAGTTCAAATCTCTTCTCAGATACTTACATGGGAAGTTATTTGACCCAGTTTGCCTCGGTTTCCTCATCTGTAAAATGATCTGGAGAGGGAAATGGCAAACCACTTCAGCATCTATGCCAAGAAGATCTTGAATAAGGTCACAGAGAGTTGGATAAAACTGAATGACTGAAAAACAAAAACCAGAAGAATGAAAGGCTGCAGAGGGGTCAAAAAGGACAAGAACTGGGAAGATGAAATTAAGATGTGGCCTTCTGGTAACTCTGGAGAGAGCAATTTCAACTGAATGATGAGGTAGGAAGTTTGGCTATCTTCTCAGCCTCAGTCTGCCTGAAAGTCAGGATCAAAAAAAGAGCCTAGACTTCATATTTCAAGAAAGTATTAAGGAAAACTGCCCTGATACCATAGAAGCAGAGGGTTAAATAGAGATTGGAAGACTCCATGGATCATCTCCTGAAAGAAATCTCAAAATTAAAAGTTTCAGGAATATTATAACCAAATTCCAGAGCTCCCAGGTCAAGGAGAACATATTACAAGCAACCAGAGAGAAACAATTCAAATCTCATAGAGCCATGGTCAGGATAACCCAAGATTTAGCAGCTTCTACATTAAAAAATCAGAAGGCTTGGAACATGATATTCCAGAGGGCAAAAGAGCTAGGATTACAGGATCACTTACCCAGTGAAAAGGAATATAATCCTTCAGGGGAACAAATGGACACTTAATGAAAATGAGGACTTTGAAGCATTTCTTATGAAAAAGCCAAAGCTGACTAGAAATTTTGATTCTCAAATATGACTCATGAGTAGCATAAAAAAGCAAACAGAAAAGAGAAATTATAAGAATTCAATAATGTTAAACTGTATATATTTCTACATTGGAAGATGAAACTTGTAACTCCTAAGAACCTTGTCATTATTAGAACAATTAGAAGGAATATTCTTAGACAGAGGGTATGAGAGTGAGTTGATTATAGGGTATGAGAGTGAGTTGATTATGTTGGGATGATATCCAAAAAAAAAATATTAAGGAATGAAAAAGAGGAGTGCTCTCAAAGAAGGGAGAGGTAGAATGGGGAAACTATTTCACATAAAAGAGGTATAAAAGAGCTTTTACAGTGGAGGGAGAAATGGGGGTGTGTGGTGTGCTATGCTTTATTCTTGATACTCTCATCAGAATTGACTCAAAAGGGAAGAATATACTCTCTCAGTTGGGTATAGAAATCTATCTTAACCTACAAGGAAGTAGGGGGAGAGAAATAAGAGAAAGGGGAGAGGCTAGTAGACTGGAGGGTGGACTGGAGGAGGTGATGATCAGAAGCAAAACACTTTTGAGGAAGGATAGGGTGAAAGAAGAGTCAGAAGGAAAAAGGGGGTGGTGGAGAAGGAGCATGGAAGGAAATACACAGTTAGTACTCATAACTGTGAATGTGAATGGGATGAGTTACCCATAAAATGGAAATAGATAACAGAATGGATTAAAAACCAGAATCCTACAATATATTGTTTACGCTTGAAATAGAGAGGCACACAGATAGGAAAGGTAAGGGGTTGGAGCAGAATCTATTATGCTTCAACTGAAGAAAAAAAAGCAGAGGGTAGCAATTATGATCTCAGACAAAGCAAAAGCAAAAATAGACCTAATTAAAAGAGATAATTAGAGAAACCATATTTTGTTAAGAGGTACCATAGATAAAGAAGTAATACCAAAATTCTTCAAGGAAAACTTTTAATTGAGTTACAGGAGGAAATAGACAATAAAACTGATAGAAACTTCCTCTCTCAGAACTAGACAAATCTAACAAAAAAAAATAAACAAGAAAGAATTTAAGGAGATGAGTAGAATGTTAGAAAAGTTAGATATGATAGACTCTGGAGAAAATTCAATGAGAATAGAAAAATATATATCTTTTTCTTAGAGGTACATGACACCTTCATAAAAATTAACCCTGTATTAGGGCATTAAAAACCTCACAACCAAATTCAGAAAAGAGGAAATATTAAATGCATCCTTTTCAGATAAAAATTACATTTAACAAAGAGCTCTGAAAACAGATTAAAAATTAATTGGAAACTAAATAATCTAATCTTGAATGAATGGGTCAAAGAACAAATAATAGAAACAATTTCATTATAGAGAATGATAACAATGAGTAAATAGAATTATCATTCTTTGAAGATATGATGCTATGCTTAGAGAATCAACTAAAAAGCAAGCTGAAATAATTAACAACTTTCACAAAATGGTAGAATATAAATATAAAACTCTCATAAATCATCAGCATTTCTATATATTACCAACAAAGTCCTGCTAGAACAGAAATAAAGAAATTCCACTTAAAATAACTGGAATGTATGGCTTATATCAGATTGCTCCCTGTCTTGGGGGAGGGGGTGTGTGAAAAATTTTCAGAAAAACATGGAAAGACTTACATGAACTGATATAAAGTGAAGTGAACAGATCCAGAAGAACATTGCACATAGTAACAACAATATTGTATGGTGAAAAATTGGGAATAATGTAACTATTCTCAGCAATACAATGAGCTAAGATAATCCAGAAGAACTCATGATGCAAAATGCTGTCCACCTCCAGAGAACGAAATGAGGGAGTCGGCATACAGATCAAAGAATGCTTTTTAAAACTTTACTTTTCTTGGTGTTTTTATGGAGGGGAGGTTGTGTTTTCTTTCACATGACTAACATGGAAATGTGTTTTGCATGACTGCACCTGTATAACACATCAAATTGCTTGCCTTCTCAATGCAGGGGGAGGGGAGGGAGTGTGGGAGAGAATTTGGAACTCAAAATTTAAAAAAATGTTAAAAATGGTTTGTTACATGTAATTAGAAAAAAGTAAAAGATCAAAATAAACAGCTTACAACTAAGGACAATTTTTCTGGCAAAACTGAGTTTAATTTCACAGGGGGCAAAATGGACCTTCAGTGGAAAAGATTTCTAAACATTCCTGCTTCCTCTTCCTGACAAAAATGGTAGAACTAAAATAGAAATGCAGACACCAAGAGAAATATGTTTAATTGTAAGGGAATTTGTGGGGATGGATTATTTAGGAAGATAAGAAATAAATATCTTCTCAGAATCATAATATCTTTAAAGGTCATAGAGAAAGGTAAAATGATAGTGGGCCTATGGGTCATTTTGTTCTGTCTAATAGTCTAGAGGATAAAAGTAGGGAACTATAGAAGGGAAGAAAGAAGGAGGAGGGGAGGGAAATCACTAGCACATAATAGAAGTATATAAGATGAAGATTATATAGTCATGGGAAAAGTGGTGCGAGGCAGGAAGTTAACATTTATTAAACACCTCCTAAGTGCTTGACACTAAGCTAAATATTTTACTGATATTATCTTGTTGGATCCTTACAACAACCCTAGGATGCAGGTGCTGTTATTCCCATTTTAAAGTTGAGAAAACTAAGGCAGTAATTTACCTAGGGTCTTTAGTAAGTGTCTGAAATTATATTTCAATTCAGATTTTCCTGTCTCCAGGCCCATTGCTCTAACTACTGTGACACCTGTTGGGGGGCATCATCATTCCCCCACAGACAAATGGACAAAGCATGTGAACAGGCAGTTTTCAAAGGAAGAAATCTGAGCTATTAGGAACTATATAAAAATGCTCTAAACCATCAAGAATTAGAGAAATGTAAATTCAAGGAATTTTAGACTTCTTCCTCTCAGCCATCAGATGATGGGCAAATCAAAGAAGAAAATGACAAATACTGGAGTGACTATGGGAAGATAGACTTCTAGGGAACTGCTAGTTGAACTCTGAATTAGTTCAGACATTTTGGAAAACAATCTCGAACTATACCCCCAAATTAACCAAACTGTACATACATTAGACCCAACTATAACATGACTAAGCTTAATACGTCAAAGAAATTTTAAAAAGTAGAAAAAGTACTTCTAGTACTACTGTTTCATAGCAGACAAAAACTAGAAATGAAGAGGGCATCCTCCTACTAGGGAGTGGTCAAACAAATTTTGGTTCATGACTGCAATGGATTTTTAGACAATAAGACATGAGGGGATGCATCATTTAGGGGAAACTGAGAATATCTTTATGAATTGATGCTGATTGAAGTTAGGAGGACAATTTATGCCGTAACAACAGCATTATAGAGAAAAACAACTTTGAAAGACTTTAGTGCAATCATAAACTAAGAGTTCAGAAGACTCAAACCAACACATGCTGCTCACCTCCTGCCAGAAAAGGGGGTGAATTTATGCAGAGGGAGGCAGACATTTTTGGTCATGGTCAATGTGGGAGTTTGATTTGTTAACCTTGGCATGCGTGATGGGGGACCACGTCAGTTTGCTGAATTGGAATCATCCATAGGGAGGACACTTCTTCCGGGAAAATCCCAAGGATAGGAGCATACTTGGACACTTTGTAGCTGTTTCTGCCCTAATCTGTTACTATTTGGTTGGGAAGATTCTTTTTCTATCACTTGTATATTTTCGAAAGGGCCTGAGGCAGCCCTGTTTGGAGGGCTTTGGGTAACTCTTTCACTAACAGCTTCCTATGAGAGAATCATGCTGTAGGGCCTCCTCCCACCCCACCAGGACATATGGCCACCCCCAAACAGACCCTGATCTTTGACCTTTCCTTCTATTCTTTTCTATCCTGGGTACAGGGCATGGAGTCTTTGATTTGGGCTGGGAGTGTGAGCCACATCATCTGGGAGTCCAGGAATTCAGACTGACTATTATTAACATCCTGACGGACAAGGATGGGGGAGGGTAGGCAAGTGTGAGGGACAGATTATAAATGCATGTAAAAAAAACCCAAGTCAATTAATTTATTATTAAATTAAAATGATACATTTATTTTTAAAAGGAAAATACATTTGTAAATCATAAAATTCAATTAAATTATTTTAATCAAGTTTAAAAACACATAATACTAGAATAAATGAATAAAATCTCTACTGAGCACTTCTTGTATGCAAAGCACTTTGCTGAAGGCTAGGGATACAAATAGAAAAGCAAGACAGGTCTTGCTCATATTCTAATGGAGGAGACAACGTATGGGGAAGGCTTCAGCTGGAGAGTCAGACAAGGTCCTTAGGGTGCAGCAGCAAGACAGATGTTAACACATCTTCTCTAATGTGGTTTCCACTGTTAAAATCCTATCACTTTCTGATGGTTGAACCATTGGACAGTGCCACAGGTTTCAGCAGAAAGAATTTTCCTTTCTGGGTCTTCAGTAGCTATAGCTGCTGCACCTGCATACATATAATAAAAGATCATAAAACAAAACTCCTCTTCTAAGTCAAGAAGTATAAAGAAACATTTCAAATTCCTTTCCTGACCCTAGTCTAATTATTTCAGAATCCAAAGCACCAGATAGGCCCAAGCCCATGGGTAACTCCCACGGCATCTCTTGCTTCTGCCCCCTTCTCTCCACTTTCAGGGCCCTCATCACTTGTCATCTGGTCTATTTCAATGGTTTCCCAATTGGTTGCCTTGCCTCAAGTCTCTGCACACTCCAATCTCTCCTCCAGTAAAAGCAGCCAAAGTCATTTTCCCAAAATGCAGCAGACTCTGACCCTGTCAACCTCCTTCCTTAAGAAGCTTTAATGGTTTCCGATTATCTTCATGGTCAAATACAAAGCCCCCTGTGGGCACAACTTGACCCCCGCCCCTCCTACCTTTCCAGTCTGCTTCTACCCCATTCTCTTCCACCCACTCAGAGGCCTCCTTGCCATTCCTAACACATTCTGTCTCTGGGCTCTGTGACTTTGACCTCTGCACTGGTTTTACCCATGCCTGTAACTAGTTAACTCTGAAAAACTAACAGTTCCAGAAGCTTCCTACTTCTCAGTTTCTCTGACTTTCCTTAAGACTCAACTCAGATTATACCTGCTACAGGAGACTGGGGCATCAGTTGCTAGTGCCTTTTCCTCTAAGATTGCCTTCCTTCTGCTCTGTGAGCTCCTTGGGAGCAGGGACCAGTGTTCATGTATTTCTTTGTATCCCAAGCCCTTAGCCCAGTGGCTGGCACATGGTACATACTTCATAAACGCTTCTTGTCTATTCTTGTACATCTAGCAATAGTGAGAGACAGGATTCAAAGCAAGGTCTCTTCTGAATCCAAGGCCAGCAATCTTTCCACTAGGCTACATTGCCTCTGGCACATGGAATAGGATGCCCCAGGTGGTAGTGAGTCCTTCACCACTGGAAGCATTGGGGTCTAGAGGCTGCATACTCTGTTTCTGGGGTTGAAGGAGCTGGAATGAGCTGGAGGAGAAATTGCTGGATTAAATCTGAGTACCTTTATGGAGGTGAGATGGAACTTAAATACAGAAAAAGACTGAGGAAAGAATTCAGGTGTTGCCAAGTGGTCTGGGGTCCCAGGGATGGTCTTGATAGACCAAACTCAGGGAGGATCCTGATTGGAGTAGCTGGTAGGCTAGACAATCCACAATGCTGACTGGGTGACTTGAACCTCAAGAGAATGCTCAAAGGGAGGAATATAGTCTGGAATAAATATAGGGAGCAATAAATAGTCTGGACAGCAGAATTTTGATAAGGTAGGGAATATCTGGGCTGGGAGAAATGGAAGGGGAATCTAAGAAGCCCCCCCACCCCAGGCCATACTTTCCAGGGCCATCAGAGAAATGGAACAAAAGCCCTACTGATAGAAGGGAAAAAGGTCTTGGCTTGGGCTTGTACCCCATCAAAATGATTTTGTATTTATTTATAATAATGTACATCTATTCTCCTTGTCCATAGAATATAAACTCCTTGAGGGCAGGAACCATTTCTCTCTCTCTCTTTCTCCCTTCCCCTCCCTCTCTCTCATATCTTCAGTACCCAGTATAGTTTCTGTCATAAGTACAAATCCAGAAATACTTATTAAAATTGAACTGAAATCTAATAGTTGAAGACTTGGAAATGAAGCAGATCCCCATCAGTTGAGGAATAGACAAAGAAAATGGAGTCCATGAATATAACGGAATATTATTGTGATGTGAGAAAAGATGTGTGTGACGAATACAAAGAAGCATGGGAAAATCTCCATTAACTGATACAGAAAGAAGTCAGCAGAGTCAAGGAAACAAGAAACACAGTAACGACAATGTAAATAGAGAGAACCACCATGTTCCAAAAAATCAAAAAAAATGTTACAAAATTACAAAGCTTAAGTAAGACTTGAGTCTTACTATGAGAAGATACCCCTCAATCTACCCTTCATGAAGTGGGAGGTCCACAGGTGTTACACATGGCACATATTTTCAAACTTTTTCAATTTATTGATCAGTTATGCTGATTTTTTTTCTCTCTAAAAATATCCTATTTGTTATATAGGATGGATGGATCTCTGGGAAGCGGAGAAGGTAGAATGCTTAAGATAACTATGATGATGTAAGAAACAAAAGCTATTAACAAATATTTATTTTTAAAAAAGGAGACAAATGGCTTGATTTGCTTGATGGCACAAAGGAGGGATGGGGGTGGTCATTCTACCCTTCTTGGGTTTTCAGAAGGACCAGGTGTGTGAAGTAAGAAAGTTCTGTTGTCCACATTCCTAGGGGATAGGAGTTGTGACTTAGCATGGACAGGTCAGAGGTCAGAAACTAATGTGGAGACCCAAGGAACTGTGTGAGGAAGGGCCTTCAGGGGAAGGAATGTAGGCCTTCCCTACTCTGAACTCCATTTATAATCAACTTTTCTTGATACCTTCTTTGTGTGTTAAGTTTGTCTCTAACACAGCTGATCAGTAGAGAAGAGGTAACCACACTGGTCAGGAGGGATGAGAATAGAAAAGATACCTGTGACTTCATTGATACAGGAAACTGTCAGATGAGGAAATTCCTTCTACCAAAACAGGTTGGCGACTTTTCTGCAATTTATAGTCTTCGAGAGTTGCCCTTGGCACCGAGGAGTTAAGTGATCAGCCCAGGGTCGTACTGTCCATAGGCCACTTGCACTCAGGTCTTCTTGGCTTTGAGGCTGACTTTCTATCTACTAGGTTATGCTGCCTCTGCTCACAGGAACAAGACCAGAGGAAAAGGTAGCCTTTAGCTCCATCATGATCCTTTTTTTTTTTTTTTTTTTATTTAGCTTTTTACATTCATTTTCACAAATTTTTGGGTTCCAAATTTTCTCCCCTTTTCTTCCCTCCCCCCACCCCAATACCCCAAGCAATCTAATTTTCCCTATCTCCAATCTGCCCTCTCTTCTGTCATCCCTCCCTTCCCTTGTCTCTATCTTCTCTTTTCTCCTGTAGGGCCAGATGACTTTCTATTCCTCATTAACTGTATGTCTTCTTTCCTAGTTGCAACAACAATACTAAACAATTGTTCCTAAAACTTTGAGTTCCAAATTCTCCCCATCCCTCCCTCCCCACCTATTCCCTTTGGTACGGCAGGCAATTCATTATAGGCCATATCTGTGTAGCTTTGCAAATGACCTTCCTGATAGTCGTGTTGTGTAAGACTAACTGAATTGCCATCCCTCCTAACCTGCCCCTCATTGTTTCTCTTCTGTCCTTTGATCCTGTCCCTCCCCAAGTATTGACTTTCAATTGCTCCCTCCTCCCTTTGCCCTCCCTTCCATCATCCTCCCCCAATATCTCCTTCTCCCCCGCTTTCTTATACTGTAAAATAGGTTTTCATACCAAAATGAGTGTGCATTTCACTCCTTCGTTTAGTCAAATGTGATGAGGGTAAACTTTTGTTTATTTGTTTGTTTTGTTTGTTTTTTTTTTTTTTCCCTCAGCTCTCCTCTTTTTCCCTCCACTAAAAAACATCTCCTACTTGCCTCTTAAATGACATATAGTTACCCCCTTCCATTTCCCCCTCTTTCCTCTCACTACATTTCTCTCTCACCATTTACCTTAATTTCTTTTAAGGTATGGTCCCATCCTATTCAGTTCAATCTGTGCTCTCTGTCTCTGCATGTGAATGCATGTGTGTATGTGTGTGCATGCGTGTACATGTGTATGTGTGGTCCCACCAACCACCCAGATACTGAAAAGTTTTAAGAGTTAGAAATATTGTCCTTCCCTGTATGAATGCAAACAGTTCATTTCTGGTAAGTCCCTTAATACTTCTCCTTGCTGTTTACTTTTGCATGCTTCCTCTCATTCTTGTGTTTGAAAGTCAAATTTTTTTTTCAGCTCTGGTTTTTTCATTAAGAATGATTGAAAGTCCTCTGTTTCATTGAAAGACCATATTTTCCCTTGAAATATTATACTCAGTTTAGCTGGGTAGGTGATTCTTGGTTTGAGTCCTAGTTCCTTTGCCTTCTGGAATATCCTATTCCACGCCCTTCGATCCCTTAATGTAGAAGCTGCTAGATCTTGGGTTATCCTGATTGTATTTCCACAGTACTGGAATTGTTTCTCTCTAGCTGCTTGCAAGATTTTGTCCTTGAGCTGGGAGTTCTGGAATTTGGCCACAATGTTCCTAGGAGTTTCTCTTTTTGGATCTCTTTCAGGTGGTGATCGATGGATTCTTTCAATACTTATTTTGCCCTCTTGTCCTAGAATGTCAGGGCAGTTTTCCTTGATAATTTCATGCAAGACGATGTCTAGGCTCTTTTTTTGATCATGGCTTTCAGGTAGTCCCATAATTTTTAAGTTGTCTCTCCTTGATCTATTTTCCAGGTCAGTTGTTTTTCCCATGAGATATTTCACATTCTCTTCCATTTTATCGTTCTTTTGGTTTTGTTTGGTGATTTCTTGGTTTCTCATAAAGTCATTAGACTCCATCTGTTCCATTCTAATTTTGAGAGAACTATTAAATTCAGTGAGCTTTTGAGCCTCTTTTTCCATTTGGCTCATTCTGCTTTTGAATGCATTCTTCTCCTCATTGGCTTTTTGAACCTCTTTTGCCAATTGAGTGAGCCTATTTTTCAAGGTGTTAATTTCCTCAGCATTTTTTTGGGTCTCCTTTACCAAGATATTGACCTTTTTTTCATACTCTTCTTGCATCTTTGTCATTTCTCTTCCCAGTCTTTCCTCCACCTGTCTAACTTGCTTTTCAAAATCCTTTTTAAGCTCTTCCAAGGCCTGAGCCCACCCAACACCCCCCTGAGGTGTCTGGGGTGCTGAGGCCCCGCCCTCCACATCTTTCCCTGATGGGAAAAATACGTTCTCGTCCTCCCCATCAGATCCGAAGGTTGGGATCATTTGCATTTGTTGGAAAAAACTCTCCAAAGTCTTATTTTTCTTCCCCTTTCTAGGCATTTTCCCAGCCAGTTACTTGATTTCTGAGATTCCTTTCCACCCCCGCCTGGATCCGCCCAGCAAATGCTTGGCCTCTGAGATTCAAATGCGCTTTCCCGCGGCAAGCTTTAGTTCTGGCGCAAGGGTGGGGGCAGGGCCGCCCTCTAAGCTTGGGCCCTCAGGGGCTTCCTGCAGAGACTTTCAGGAACGGAGCGGGTGGGGGGGGGGGGGGGGGGGCCCCCGCCTGCTGTGCTCAGCTCCCTTGGGGGTTATATTCAGAGGCGTTCAGCAGTAGAGCAGGGTGGGGGCAGGGCCGTCTCCCCTGCTCGGCTCCCTCAGGTTGGAAAGACCTTCAGTATTGAAGATCCTACCTGCTGCTGGGGGATTCCTGAGTCCTGGGCCGCTGCCGCCTCAGCCGCCGCCCACGCCTCTGCCTCCGCCGCTTCCTGCCCCCGTCTCTGCCGCAGCCGCTTCCTCCCGAGGGGGCCCAAGTCACGGAGACGCTCCGCTCCCCTCCCCTATTGCAGCTTTCTTTCTTACTGACCTGTAGTTTCTGTGGGCGGAGGGACTTTCCCGGCTGCCGGAGCTTCCCCCGGAGCTTTCCTCTCTGAAGTCTGCTCGGGTCAGCTTCTCTGGGTCGCGGCCAGGGGTGGGGGTGGGGTCCGCTTTCTGGATCGCGATGGACCCCGGGGACGGCTCTCCAGGGTTCAGTGGAACGGAAATCTCTTCCCCTATGTTTATGCACCCCCTGCAGAGATTCAGAATTTATGGGGATCTCCTTTTACCTCAATTCCATGGGTTGTGGGCTCGGAGCTCGTAAATGTGCGTCCTTCTACTCCGCCATCTTGGCTCCGCCCCCCATCATGATCCTTTAGAGAGGCTGTGGTCATGGAGGTAGCACCTGAACATCTCACTATAGCATATATGTGGTCATAGTGGGGCCAAGGAGCGGCATGGATGGTGGGGGGGGTGGGGGGTGGGGAGCCCTCCTTGGATTCCCCTTCCATTTCTCCCAGGCCGCATACTCCCTATCTTCTATTTAGCATTCTTTTGATATTCCTCCCTTTGGTCTTATTACTGGCCACTCCCATCAGGATCCCCCTTGGGTTTGATCTATCAAGACCATCCCTGGGACCCCAGACTACTTGGCGACACCTGGATTCTTCCCTCAGACTTTTTCTGTATTTAAGTTCCATCTCGCCTCTGTGAAGGCACTCGGATTCAGCTCCAGCTCAGACTCTGTTTAGCTGGGATTCTATCTGGCCCGCTTGTGAATACAAGCATCACAAATGCTTAGGCTCCTTAAGAGGCAACCCAGTATGGTGAATCTTTAATAAATTTAGTTTTTCTTTGGCTTTAGGAAGGCTTGTGTTGAATTCATTCAAACAGGACCCAGAGTGTCAACATCTTGGGGCTTCCCAGCACCCAAAACCTCAACAGAGAGAGTCTTCCAGTATGAAGACCTCTGATCCCAGTTCCTAGGGCAAGTGATGGAAAAGATTATGCTCCTCCTCATCTTCTGCATGCCTGCCCCAAAACTGCATGTTCCCTCCTCCAAGCCTTTGTCTTACTACTGTGCCTGCTGTTCCCTATGCCTGGAATGCTCTCCCTTGTCATCCCCACCTCCTGACTTTCTTGAAGTCTCAGCTAAAATCCTTAATCTCAGTGCCTTCTCTCTGAGACTATTCCCAATTAATCTACAAATGCTGAGTTCAGGCATTCTGATATCTTGTTCTATTTTGGAATTAATATGAGCCATTACATCCAAGTTTTGTTTTCATGTTCCCTCCCTGCCTGCAATGTGCATGTGTGTGTGTGCGCGTGTATGTATGAGCATGTGCGTGCGTGTGTGTGTGTGTGTGTGTGTGTGTGTGTGTGTGTGTGTGTGTAGAGACAAAGAGAAATGAAAGGAGGAAGGGGAGAGAGAGAGAGAGAGAGAGAGAAAGAGAGAGAGATTGATTGATTGATTGATTGATTGTATCTGCCTTGAGGGCAGGGACTGTCTTTTGTATTTTTTTTGTTACCCAAGCACTACCTGACCTGGAGTTGGTTGGTTGTTGTCCTTAGTCTTCGAAGAGGACCAAAATGACATCACCATTGTAAAGTGAAATGTCAGTGTGTGTCCCACTGTGACTGATCAGAACAATACAAGCCCGGAATGCTCTACCACAGGTTGGGCACAGATAGTCCATGTGAATATCTGGGGTGGATATCCCAAATTTGCACATCCTGAGTTTACTTTGTGCTGTCTCAGTTCTGCTTTGCTCAAAGAGCACAGCACCCTTTCTGATGTGGACACTATGCTGAGCTGTCCTGTGCCAGTATCTCCCATGTTGTACTGTCAAATCCGAAGTTCTTGAAAGAGACCTTGAGAGTGTCCTTGTATCACTTTTGTTCTGGCCACCATGTGATCGCCTGCCCCATGCAAGTTCTCCGTAAAATGGTCTTTTTGGCAATCGCACATTTTGCATTCGAACAACATGGCCAGCCTATCTGAGTTGTGCTCTTTGAAGCATAGTTTGAATACTTGGCAGTTCAGCTCAAGCAAGGACTTCAGTATCTGGTACCTTATCCTGCCAGGTGATCCTCAGAATCTTCCTAAGACAGGTCAAATGGAACTGATTCAGTTTCCTGGCATGGTGCTGGTAGACTGTCCATGTTTCGCAGGCATACAACAATGAAGGCAGCATAATGGCTGTGTAGACCTTCAATTTGGTAGTCAGTCTAATACCTCTTATCTCCCAAACTTTTCTTCAGAGCCTCCCAAATACTGAGCTAGCTCTAGTAATGCATGTATCAACCTCATTGTCAACGTGTACATCCCTGGAAAGTACACTACCAAGATAAGTGAGCTTATTCACAGTATTCAAAACTTCTCCATTTGTTGTAATTGATGGCTCCACATATGGAAGGTGTGATGGTGGCTGATGGAGCACCTGTGTTTTTTTGGTGTTAATTATTAGGCCAAAATTAGCACAGGTAGCAGAGAACTGATCCATACTTTGTTGCATCTCAGCTTCAGAGGCTGCACTGAGTGCACAATCATCTACAAACAGAAAACCATGCAACAATACTTCCTCCACTTTGGTCTTGGCTTGTAGCCTTTTCAAATTGAAGAACTTACCATCAGTACGGTAGCTGGCCTTGATGCTATGTTCATCCTCATTGAAAGCATTTGTCAGCATGGCTGAAAACATCATGCTAAAAAGCATGGGAGAAAGCACACAGCCCTGTTTCACTCCATTGGTGATTGGGAAGGCACTAGAGCTTTGTCCATTATCCAGAACTGGGGCAAACATGCCATCATGAAATTGACATACAATATTGATGAACTTCTCTGGGCAACCAAATTTTGACATAATTTTCCATAAGCCTTCACAACTAACAGTGTCAAAGGCCTTGGTCAGATCTACAAACATTGTGTACGGACCTCTGTTCTGCTCCTGGCATTTCTCCTGGAGTTGTCAGGTGGCAAATACCCATATTGACTGTTCCTCAACCCTTTCTGAAGCCACACTGGCTCTCAGGTATATGACCATCTTCCAGGTGAAGGATCAGCCTATTAAGGAGGACTCTAGCAAGAATTTTGCCAGCAATAACTAAGAGAGAGATTCCCCTGTGATTCTCAGGACAACCTATTCCCTTTATCCTTATAGAGATGGACAATGGAGGCATCCTTGAACTCCTAGGGGATAACCTCCTCTTGCCATATAACCTGGAAAATTTCAGTTCTATAGTAGGTCCTTAATACTTGTTGATGACTTGAATTAACTTTCCCCTCCTGAAATTCCTCTAAAGGTCAGTTTCAATGCCATTTCTTCCAGGCCATTTCTTCTAGTCTAGCTCCTCCCAGAGTCCTTTGCCCTTCTGGGAGCCCCTGATACCCTGCTGGTATATAGAGACTGCTTCTAACGCCTTGCCAAGGCTGTGAGCCCTGTCTTGGCATCTCCCCGGCAGTGAGCACCTTCCTCTTGTAGAGCAGAAGGCAATATTCTTCAAGAGGAAGAGTGATGATGGACTCCCTCTGACACTAGAGAGGAGCAGAGAGGGATGGAATAAACATCCTTAAGTACTGTTCTCTCCTCTTTCTGTTTCACAGGTTCCTTTTCTGGATCTCCACCTGGATCATGCTTGCCAACTTGGATCCTACCGGGGCTCTATCTTCTCTTCGAGAATGATTATTTCTCTCTTGTATAAATAGCTTATCTGATCAGAATCAAGATTTTCTCCTTTCCTACTTCCTCACCCAGAAATCAATCAGTGTGGGAAATCTTACTCAAAGATTTACCCAGGCTCAGATATGATAAGACAGTAAAAGAAATTCTAAGTTTAAGCTAATGGATGGATTCCTGCTCTTTGTGTTTTCTCAGAAAGATCTTGGGAAACATTGATTCTCCCCTTTCTCAGGCAAGTGATATGGGAATTGATAAGTCTCTTTGACCAAGACTTGGGCTATCCTAGTCACGTTCCCCTAGGCTTTCGTTGTACAAGAGCTGCTGCTGGGTCTGCCTGCCTCAAGTCTCTCCCTACTCCAATCCATTCTGCCTTCAGCTGTCCAATTGCACTTTCTAAGGGACAAGTCTGATCATATCACTCTTCCTAAATAAATTCAAGTGGCTCTCACTCACTCTATCACTTTTAGGATCAAATATGAAATCCTCTGTTTGGCCATTAGAGTTCTTCATCATCCGGCCTCTTATCTATTTTCTTGTACTTTAATCCTCCCACCCACCCCTACATCACCACATGTATATACCCTATGATCCAGTAACACTAGCCTTAGTTCCTCAAACCAGACATTGCCTGCCTGGAATGCCATCCCTTCTTATCTCCATGCCCTAGTTTCTCTGGTTTTCTTCAACTCTCAGGTACTATCTACAGCAAGTCTTTTCTGCTCTACTCCCTCCCACCTGACTGTCCTCCCCTGCTAGGACCTTCCTTCTCCTCTCTCTATGTCAGCAGTTACCAGTCACGGTGGATAGATCTCCAGGTCTGGGGTCAGAAAGACCTGAGTTCAAACGTGGCCTCAGTTACTTACTGGTTGTATGACCTTGGGCAACTCCTTTGACCTCTGTTTGCCTATAAAATGTGAATAATAACAGCACCTACCTCCTAGCATTGTTGCAAGGATCACATGAGGTAATTGTAAAGTGCTTAACACAATGCTTGGTACTTGGCAATGGCTATGTAACTAGAAAGTAAGGTTATTATATACATGTATATATACGTACATATAGTAGCTCTCTATATTATTACTATATGTAACAATATAATAGGACTAGTTGTATAATGTCAGTGACTATCTTGCATGCACACACTTGTCCACCTGATTCCCCCTCCCCCCATTAGACTGAACTCCTGGAGGACAGGGATCAGCCTTTGCCCTTCTGTGCATCCTCACAGTTCAGACCAGCGTGTGGCACACAGTAGGTGCTTAGTGAATGCTTGTTGATGATGAATTCAGAATTCCAGTGCCAATCTCCATCAGGCTGCCTGTACCTTCCTCTTCCCCTTGCCCAGACTGTTTTTCTGCCTAAGCAGCTCAGACACTTTGTTGTAGACCTGAAATCTGAGGTCTCCCCTGAAGGGGAGAGAGGAAAGATGGAGGCTGATGGAGATTCTTGGGAGGCAAGATGCACCGTGGGTTTTTAGCAAAGAATAGGAAAGCTGAGTAGCAGGCATGACCAGGCCCCCAGGCACCGTAGGGCAGCATGAATCTGTGGCAGGCCAAGCCTTTAGGGTTTGGGGGGAGCAGGATGAAGCAGAGAGGGGGTTTTTGGGCAGAGGGGCTGATGTCAGTCAACTTCTGACAGTGACTTCACCCTTGGCCAACCCTTGACTTGGTAATGGAAGGGCATCCCAGGGAAGGCCTTCAATCATCTCCTTCCCTAACCCCAAGATTCCCCCCTTAGAGACTTGCTGTCCACATAAGTGGAGAAGGAAGATGAGAGAGGAGTCCAGCCTTTTTAGTTCCTGGATCTCCAGGGATACCTAGCACTTCCCAAGAAGTTAGAAAGGCCCTACTGGAGGGAAAAGAGAAAGGTCCCAGTGCTGGGACAGAGAATAAAGCAGGAATGAGTTAGGAGGCTCTAATTCCAAAGACACAGCCTTTATTCTGTATGACCCCAAGGCTCAGGGAACTCAGAGAATCCAATCGTACCATCCCTACAGGGAGGAAATAGAAGACCAGAGAAGGAAAGGGTCCAACCCATAGACAGCAAATGGAGGGTCCTGAATTTGAACTCACAGCTTCTGACCTCATATCAAGGGCTTTCCACTAAAGGTTCATGACCCTTCACAACATGACAGCTAACTTGACCCCCCTGTCCCCTTCTCTTCTCCAGGCTAGCAATGCCCAGTTCCTTCAATGACTCCTCCAATGATGCAGATTCCAGACCCTTGTCTGCCCTGATCACCCTCCCCTAGCTCTCCAACTCATCAGTGTCCTTCTTAAACAAGGCACTCAGTGGTTCTTTTGGGGATGTCCCTGGGAGGTTCTCACTCAGGTACAGATGTGTTTGATTTGAGGCTCTGGCTATCTATGGCTTAAGTTGGGTGAGGGAGAAGTCAGAATTGAGCTGCCCGTCTGAAGTGGGGCTGGGAGATTGACTCCTGGCAGGAAGGTGGACAGATCATGCCTGTCCCAGGGTCTAGGGGTCTGGAAGAAGGGCTTAGTAACTGGCCTGAGATGGATGGAACCCTGTCCCCTCCCTCATGGCTGTTAAGAATGGACCTGCCTCCAGGTTACTTTTCTTTTCAGTTGGCTAGAGAGGCTGGTTCTTAGCAGGAATGGGCATCTCAGTAACTGTCATGAACTGGATGGAATGTCCATCCATCCCTGATGGCTAAGTAAGCATGGGCATTTCCTGGCCCCACCTGTCAAAGTACACAAGACAACAGGCCATAGCAGCAACATTCATTCATTTGGAGAGGCTGGGGGGGGTGGTGGGCATCTTTCTCTGACACTTTCCAGGTTACAAAGTGAGGCTGCCTTTCAACAGCCCTGGAAGATGAGCAGTTCTATGGACAGTTACTCCTGTCATACAGAGGACACTATGGCTCATAAAGGGACAAGGACTTGTTTATGGTCACATGGCTAGCAGGGGGCAGGAATTTGGTTCCCAACCCTGTGTCCTTTCTTGTCCCTGCCCCTAATCCCCCACTGGCTGTGGCTGGTGTTCATTTACAGTTAAGAGGGGAGGCCTCCACGGTCCAGCCCTGTCCAGTGCCCAGAGGCTGGCTCTTGTGCCACTGGGGATCAGGCAGGGTAGATCTTATATCATTCTAAACCCTCTGGGCCTTCCTGAGCCCCTGGCCCTCCCCTCTCTGACCTCAGGGCATAAATAAATAATTTATGTAATAAATAGCTGCCCCAGGTGCCAAGAGGCTGCTACAGGGACTGGTTGTACTCAGCCTTAGGTATGACCCAGGGTTACAAGTGGTGCCTCTTTCCAGGCTCCTCTGGTACTCTGTGGCTGCCCTGCCAAAGGACTGGGGGCTTGGCTCCTGGCAGCTCTCCCTCTTTTCTAATCCCTGAGTCCAGCAGGCCATTTGGAGGGCTTCTCCACTGGCTGTCTGCCTAGTTGTCCTACCCAGCTGGCAGGTGGGTAGATCAAGGCCCAGGGAGGTGGGCTGCTGATGGCTTTGGGCTCCAGGAGTGAGGCTGCTGGCCCTCAGCCTAGACACCCACAAGCAGCAGCAGAGAGGCTGTCCACTGTCCTCCAGGTGTTGCTGACGTCCATGAAGGAGACGGCTTTGTAGGCTGTGGGCCGGCAGCAGGGGTGGCTGAGTACTCGGACAGAGCCTTTTCCTGTCTGGGCAGGGAGGCGTAGACGGCCGGAGCGCAACAAGTATGCCAAGCTGATGTCATGGTTGGAGCGGACCTTTGGGCAGGCCCCGCTGCAGTACTGGAATCGGATCAGCTCATCTGAGTCATGGCCCAGGCCCAGCTCATGCACCTTCACCAGTTCTGTGCGCAGGTGGCAATCTAGCTTTGCCCTCCTGCCCTGGCTCTGATTCTGGCCTCGGCCTCTTTCCCGTTGGCCTGGCTTGCCCTGGCCCTGTAGCAGGGGTGACAGTACTGGCTTTGGCCCTCGACCTCCTCTCAGAGGCTTGGGGGTGCCTGGGGTTGCCTCTGAAAGAGAAGGACAGAGTCCTTGGTGAGAGCCCATGCCAGACTCCTCATACCCCCACCCTCCCTGCTTCCTTCTCTTCTGTACCCCAGGAACCTGCAAAGGAATCTGCTAAGTCCTAGTATCACCTCTTTCCCCTTTCCATGCCCTTAACCCCCAAATTCACTCACCAGGAAGGCCCTGGGCACCAGGTCTAAGGGTTCCAATGAGGGGCACCCTGGGGCCAGGGCTGGAGAGGGCTGGGGGCAGCATTAGCATCAGCATGAGGAGGGCCCCTAGGGCTGGGCTCTGACATAGGGGTGCCTACAGGAGGAAGAAAGGAGACGGAAGTGTGTAGGCTCCAGAAGTGGAGGAGGAACAGGGTCCAGTTGTCCTCTGCTTCCCTAGCCTCCCCTCCTGCTAGTTCCTACCCCTCCACCCAGCATTTGCCCCACCCATTCTTTTCCTCCTGGCCTCTCCTCTCCAGATTGGCTCATCCCTTTCATACAATGCTGACCTTGGGGTGAGTGCTGAATATAAGGTGGAGCGGGCCAGTGGAGAAACCAAGAGCGAGTGTCTGGAACTCAAGGGCCCTACTCCCCTATCCCCCACCCCCAGACTCCATCCAGAGACCCAAGACTTTTCTCAGGTCTACCCCACCCAGTACCCTATCTATACTCTCCCCCAAACTGTCTTGTCCTGATGCCTTTCAGCTGAGAAGCTTGCTGAAGCAGTTGAGGTTTAGGCTGAATGTAGAAGCAAGACAGGGAAGTCAAGACGCAGAGGTGCAGAGGGAGGACATTCCAGGCATGGCCCTCAGCCAGTGCAAAGGCACAGTCAGGAGATAGAGTTGTGTGACACAGCCAGAACACTGTGTCACTAGAAGGGTGTATGCAAGGGATTAAAAGGAAAGAACTTTGGAGAGGTAGGAAAGGCTTTAAATGTCAAACAGAGCATTTTATATTTGATATTAGAGGTCATAGGGAGCTATAGGAGTTTGAGGAGGGTCAGACTTGCATTTTAAGAATTTAAAGCTAGAAATCCCATCAGACCTCTCCCTTCACCTTTTCTATGCTACGTAACCCCAGCCCACCCTCTCTAAATTCTCACTTGGGATCCCCCACCCTTATACTGGAGATCTTCCCAAAGTCAACCATCCCTGAGGCTCTGCACGCCCCACCTTCATCCCCTGCCCTCTCTTTTCTCCCCTTCCACCCTTCTGAGATCTTTCCTCTGGAAACTTTCCCCAGGGCCCTGCTGTCAGGCTGAAGGTGGTATTCAGCAACCCTCCCCCCAGGGTCCTCTGTCACTAATGAGGTCTTCTCTCTTCAGCCTGTGCCTCTGTACTTCAAGAAGCCCTTCCTCTCAACCTTAGTGGTGCCCCTGGCCCAGATGGGATTGAAGGAGAGAAGGGCTTGGAGTCACTGACCAGTCCATTGGGAAGGTCTCTGGGTGTCTTCTTTCTCCACATCATCTCGGTCCTTGGGAGGCTGCGGGCTTCTGAAGCTCTCCTCTTCTGTGCCTCCCTCTAGCTGCCAGCACCCCCAACCCAAGGAGAAAGCACCATACAGGAGAGGAAGCCTGAAAGCAGAAACAGGAAATGTGGAGGCCAAACTCTGACTTTGCTTTGGACTGGGATGGGGAGGGGTCTTCTGGACCCTCCTGAGGCACCTGGGTGGGAGAATGGACAGAATGCTGGACCAAGTCAAGATTGGAGTTCAAATCCAGACTCAGATATTTTCCCTGGGCATGTCACTCTGTCTTCCTCAGTTTCATCTGTAAAATGGACATAATAATTGCATCTATTTCCCAGGGCTCTTGTGGGGATAAAACAAGGTAATGTTTGTAAAGTAGCACTATAGAAAGGCTAGGTATTATCATTTCTTAGTGTAAAAAGGGGAGGGGGGGTAGATGAGAAGATTTCTAACGGTCCTTCCAGATCTCACATCCCATGACTCCAAGCTGATGAGCCAAGCATGGCTCTAATGGGACCTGGACCTAGAACATTGTTCTCCTGGGCCCACTCTCTCATGTCTAGGGTGCCCCCATTTCTTCTCTTTCTGGATCCTCAAGTGAATTCTAGCCTTAACTATGCCCCCCACCCCAGAATCCAGGGGACTTGGAGAAAGGCCAGCAGCCTCTCTGTGTTTTAACTTCTTCCTAGGTAATATGTGGGTGATATGTGGACACCACCTGCCTCCCAGGGACAGGGTGTTTTAGGGAAAGCACTTGATAGTTTACAGAGTGCTAGGGAAATGGGAATTATGTGTAACAACCTTGGGAGGAAGGCAGGAAATGAGGATCCTGACAGGAAGTACATGGGGAGGCACATTAATAAAGAAACAATAGGTCAGTCACATAGGTGACTAAAATCAGACAAAAACTACGTGCCCTCCCCTGGCCAGGACTTCTCTGAAACACATGCCTTATGTTCCCACCTCTGGCCTGGGTTCAAGGGCAGTCTTGTGGAGGCATGTGTGTCATTCTAGCTTCAAATGGCAAGTCATACTGACCTGGGCCAGAAGCTGAGCTAAGACCAAAGTTTGGGTAACCACTGACACATTCTGTGCCTCAGTTTCTCCACCATGCCCCGTGCATCTAGGAAAGGCTGCTAAGAAAGTGGCTTCTCCTGCACAGGAGGAGGCCCTGCTGTAGCTCTGAGTGGCCACCAGGTGACAGCCTCTGCCTGATCACAAGGGTGGTCAGCAGCTATGGCCTGGTCCCTTCTGCAGTTCCCACCTGTTGTTAGGCCAGGAGTCCCAAGCAGACAGTGTCCATCCTGGTCCCTCTGTAGTCATTGCCCTCCAGGAGGGCCCTAGGCTCTTCCCTGTGTCTGTGGTTCTTCTGCAGAGCCCTGTGAGGTGGGATGGACTGGGGAGTTTTCACTGTCTGTGTCAAGGCTAACCCATGGATTCAAGATGTAAGATACTGGCTTTGTGCCCACCATGGGGCAGGCTTCCATCCAGATAGCTCCCAAGGATGTCCCTGAGTCCTCCTGCCTTGGAGGCCTGCGTCACTCCCTGGCACCACTAGCCCTGAGCCCCTAGCCTGTCACACTGGGTCCCCAGTCCGGGCCCAGCATATTAGAGCTCCAAGGTGAGGTGCTCCCCTTTGGCTCTCTGTCATTGTTTTGTCCAGACTTGTCCTGTTCGGACTTTCTTACCGGACACTCCCAGCCAAATAAATCTGTTCTCCCCTCCTTGATCAGATTTTGAGACATGAGAGATTTATTGCCCAGAAATCATAAGCCCCTGCCCTGCAGACCTGTGGGCACAATGCCCCCCAGGGGTTCTTGCAGATGTTGCTACCTGTTGGAACTGCCCTCCCCCCCAAACCTAAGCTTCAGTTTGGTCTGACTGGGAAGGTCCAAAGGAGGAAGGCAGGATCACTCCCAGTCTCTGTCTGAGCTACTCATGTGGTTCTAGGGTCAAGCTGCTGTGACCTGCACTGGCCAGCCTGGGGTGGGCAGTGGGTATGAGGCCTAATGGGGCCTTCCCAGCCTCGATGGTCACTTGGTTCTGGGTTAACCTAAGTAGATGCCAAGGTCCTTTCCAACTTGGAGTCTGGGGGATCCCTAAGGTCTCTGGTCAGGCCAAGCTGGCCTGCTCCCTCCCTCTCTAAATGGTATCACCTTCTCCCTCTCCTGGCCTTTCAAAGTCTTCACCCCTTGTCTCTCCTCCAGGAAGCCTTCCTAGATAGCTAGACCATCAGTGATGCTTCTTTTCCTTACCCCCACCACCTGTCTCCATGGCACCTGCTGATGCCCTCTTGGCACTGAGTTCAGCCCATGCTGCTGCCTCTTAGATTTCTCTCCCTAGGGCTCCCGTAGCTTGGGAGCAGGGAGGAAACAGGCTAGGCCTCAGCCCTCTTTTCTTTCCCTGAGGGTAGCACCCTCCCCCCTGGATGCTGAGGCCCATCCCCCTCCCCACACTCCCCCATTGCTCCCCAAAATCAGGCATATTTCCACAGGGATCTAGCTACTAGGCTCTCCCAGACCTGCCCGGAGAGGGGTGGGGAAGTAGGGGGTGGGCATCAGGTTCAAGGGGGGCAGTGTGTCCCTCCACGCCCCCATTCCATGCCATGCCAGGTCAGTTACCCTTTCCTCCCGGCTCTTCCTGGACCCTCTAGGGAACCAGCCATGGAGGCTCAAGGACTTTTCCCTGGAGACGCAGGTACTTACCTTCTCCTAATCAGCAGTGCCGGCGTCCTGGCCCCCTGTCCCTGGGGACGCCCCGTTAGGAGCCAAGGCTCCGTAGGACCATGTCGGGGCTCCTCACCTGGGGCTCCGCACCTGGGGCTTCCGCCCGCTTGCCCGCCACAGCTCTGCACCGAGCCCGACTGGTCTCCTTGAGGCCGCGACGGGAACTCGAGTTACTAGTGCCTGCGAGGGGCGGGCTGGGGGCCGGGCGGGCGGGCAGGGGACTGGGGCGCTAGGGGGGGCGGTCTTACCCGCAGCTAGCTCGGGGCCGGGCCGGCCAGGGCGGGGCGGGGAGGGGCGGGGCGGGGCAGGATGGGACGCGACCCGGCTGGGCCGCGCTGGAAAGGGGTGTGGGAAAAGACTGAGGCGGTTTAGGGGTGCCGTGGAGGCGCTAGAGGTCCCGGGCCACGGAAGGAGAAGCGGGACCGACTGAGGAGGTGGCTCCTGGACAGACGACCGCCGCGGGCATCGGGGCCTGCACCACCGGCTACTTCTCTGCCTGGGGCCCACCTCCTTCCGGGGCCCCCCGGTTGCCTGACCCCGAATCAAGGGAGGGGCCCCTACTGCTAGGACTCCAGGATCCACTGAGGCAGAGGGGACGGACTCCAGGAGCCGCGAACGGACTGGACGGCCCGTGAGAATAGGGCCGGAGGAGGGCGGGGGCCGAACCCCGAGCCGCTGCTCCGTGCTGGGGAGATATGGCCCGACTGGTCAGGGCCCCGGGAGCGGGAGGGGGGATGGGTAGGCACAGTGGAAAATGGGGCCACGGCGGCACTCACCGGTCAGCGCGTGGAGGTGGGTACAGGGTGGCCCCGTGCCCAGAAAACGGCGGGACTCGGAGAGAGGAACCGGAGGCTAACCCGGACTGCAGGCTTTGGGGCCCCGTCTGAGGGGCTGAGCCCAACTCCATCCCTCTTCATTCAGCTCCTTGCCTTCGCAGCCGAAGCCGTCTGGTGTCAAATTCCAGCTCTCCGGTCACCTGATCCCGATCTCCGGGCTAGGTTGGGTAGGGCAGGGCAGGGCAGGGGCGGGGGCACGAAGGAAGGCCCCCTAGTCCCGTCAGTCCCCCTAAGTCCTGTCCCCTCCCATCTCTTGCCCTAGGCTGCTTACCTAGTGGTAGCTCCTTCCAGCTACCGGTGGGCCTCCTGGCACCTGGGACAGCGCCCCAGAGGCTAGTAGGGAAAAGAGGGCATGCGTCTCAACTAAGAAAAAGGTAGGTGGGCAGGGGAGATCCCAGCAGACTAGTCAGGTGGAGGTGGGGAAGAGGGAGAACTGGGGAGATGGGAACCCCTAGGTCCCAGGAGGAGTGTGTGTGGATGTGCACAGAGGGATCGCAGGTAGGGGATGAGGGGAGGCCAGATCCTGGAAGAAGAGCAGGGCTAAAGATGCTTCAATTGCAGTGGTCAGGAGGATGAAAGAGGGCTAACTGGTTCCATTCTAGGAGGATTAATAGCTTGTCTTGGTTGAGGCCATCACACCTCTCTCTCTTCAGAGGTGGAGGCCCTACCCCTTGGCCCCTGGGGTGGGGAGGGCACAGAATGAGGAGTCCCTGACTCACCATCTTACCAACTGTGTGGGGCTCTCTGGGCTGGGCTGGGCTGCCAGGGCCCTGGGGGTTTAGAGCCCCCACCTGTTGGTTCTACAAGTGAGTTGAGTCCCTCCCTGCTCCCTCAGTGATTAGGGGTGGGGCGTTTCATACTGGGGCCCTTGGTGGGTCTAGGACTTGATGCCTTGGCAAGGCAGGGGTCACAACCCTAGGAGTCCTGAAGGGCCTATTCTCTGGAAGGATCAGCAGGGCCCAACCCCCAATGCTCTAGGCACCTTGAGCTACAATAGGGAAGTCGGGAGCTCCTCTTCTACAACTACAGATTCACACAAGTGCAGAGCTTCCTGGGTCTGGAGGGAGATTGTCCACTCCCATTTGATCCAGACCAGGACCCCCTTTGACAAAGAGATATGACTAGAGCTCATCTGGTCTCTTCTTTGAGACCACCAGTGACAAGGAGCTCACTACCAGTAAGGCACATTCCAATTGATGGACATCTCTGATTCCCAGGAAGTGCTTCCTTATATCAGAGTAAAACTTCCCTGTTCAGTCAACTAGAACATGACCAGCTCCTCTGTCAATCCACAGATGTTAGGAGGTGTGTCCCCTTTGAGTTCTTTCGAGGCCAAACATCCGCTGATACTTAAGCTGATTAGCATTTGGCAGGATTCTGAACCCTTGCCTCATCTGGGCTAGCTTGTCACGATAAGTCCACAGTGTCCTTCTTCAAAGTGTGTGCCTAGAAATGAACACAGCCCATGGATCAGATGTGCTTAAAGGCCAGGGCACCACCCTCATCTCCCTCATTATAGTACCATGCCTGTCTCACCTGCTTTTTGGCAACAATGTTGTACCGTTGATTCAAATAAAGTCTTTTTTTTTTCAGGTAATTTTCAGGGAAACATCCTCTCTCAGTACTTAGACAATTAATGTTTTAAACCTCAAGTATAAAACTTTACACTTGGTCCTATTAAAATTCATACTAGATTCCATCATCAATGTGTTTGCTATCATTTCCAGCTCCAAGTCATCTGCTCATTTGATAGCTGGGCCATTTCTGCCTTCATTCAAGCAACTGATACAAATTATTGGACTGGACAGTCAGTCAGTAAGCATTTAAATGCCTGCTGTATTCCAGACACCGTGCTGAGTGCTGGATTCTGGTGCACCCTAGAGACTTCCCTGTGGGGTGGCATTAAGACTGTAGTCGTAGGAACTGACCACACTGCATTTACCAAGTGATCACAAAGTCCACAGAGCCCTCTGAGAGCAGTGATGTGGAGCTCACTAAGCCTCAAATGTCAGAGGCAGCCCTGAGAGCTTCCCAGGTTAGGGTCCTTGTACTGAGCCTGTAGACCTTTTGGCAACTCCCTGACCTATCGCCCCTCCATCATTCATGGTCCTGTCCTCTGGGGCAGAGCAGAACAAGCCTCATCCTCTTCCTCACCACAGCCCATAATGGCATCCCTGTTGGCTGACAGGCTTCCCTACTCTTCTCTTTGATGAGCTAAGCATCCCGATTTCCTATAACCAGTACATACACAGGTATATATGTGAATATATATGTATCTAGACTTCCCTATGTGGGTTTTTGAATTATTCACTGTACTAGTTTTTGTACTTTGAAGGAAGAAAGGGACTCTGAAAGAGAGACATGAGGAAGGGCTATATGCTTGCAGTGAGAATTACAGGGGACACTAAGATGGGAGATGGAATGCCAAGCTTGGGAAATAGTAGGTCAGTTTGGATGAAAAGTAGAATGTGTGAGTGGGAGTGATATGCAGAAAGCTTGGAGAGGTAGGGTGGGGATAGTATGGGAAGGACCTTGAATGCTGGGCTGAAGCTAGAAAGCTAAGCTTGGGCTCAATTTCCATTGCTGATTTTAACTATGGGCAACTCACTTAACCTTTCTAAGACTCAGTTTCCTCATCTGTGAAATGGGGATAATAATGCCAACAGTCCCTGCCTCACTGGGCTGCCATGGAGATGGAATAAGATTAGGATTGTAAAACATTTGGTAAACCTGAGAGAATGCGCCGTTATTCAGTTTAGAGACAGCAGGGAATAAAACACTCAAGTTTTTTTGAACTGGAGAATGATGTGTTCAGGAGGCCTGTGTCCTCAGGAAGATCATTTTGGCAGGTCTGTGAAAGATGCACTGGAGAAGGGAAAAGAGATTTGGGCAGGGGTATGAATAAAGAGACCATGACAGGAGTCCAGGCAGGAGGCTTTGAGGGCCTGAACCACTAAGGTGATGGACAGGAGGGCAGAGAAGGGTCTGAGAGATAAAGTGGAGGGTGAATTGATAAAACTTGGCAATTGATTGAATATGGAGGCAAGAGAGAGGAAGAAGTCGAGGGTACCACCTCACACAGGAGGGCTTTCCTAATCTGCACTCTGCCCCTCCCATTACCATCCCCCCTCCTCACCCTCACCCACCAGATAAAATGACCTTGTATTTGTTTTGTTTGGGGACATTTTATAGGTATACATATTATTCCCCTAGCTAACTGACATTCCCTAGAATGTCAGTTCCTCAAGGGTGTACCTATCTTTGTTGTTCCTGCACCCAGCAGCACAGGACTTGGCATGTAGCAAGAGCTATGTTGATTGACTGATGGATTGGTGGAATCTTCCATAGAAGAAGGTACAGGGAGAGGATAGCACAGTTTGGCCATATTGAGTTTGAGGAACCCAAGGGACATTCCATTGAAGATCTCTGAAAGGTAGGTGGACACAGGACTGGATCATGAACTTGGAGCAGGGAGGAGGCTGATATGCAGATTCTCAAAGTCTGTGCTGGACATTGTCCTTGGGTAAGGGGGTTAGTGGGAAGAAGTACAGGAAAACAGGCATTTATAGGGCTGCTTAAGAGGGAGGGTCCTCCTTTCTCCAGGAATCAACTTGATGGCCGCTTTCTGAGGATCTATTTGTCAGTCTATATTACAGAGGTGCCATGATCCTGAGACAGCATGCAGAAAAGGCATAAATAATTAAGGCTCAGATTTCAGAAGCCCTTAAAGTCTCCCCAAGTGCTGATGGATGACACTGACCTCTACAGGCCAGGAGGAAGGAAGGTTAACCAAGACCTTTGCTTCAGCCATTACTTTGGGGGTACAGCTGAAGCACAGGTGGGGTAGGACTGGACCTGAGGAGCAAGGAGGTGTCCAGGAATGGAGATGGTAACATAGTGAAGAGGCAAGAAACCTTCTATGGTATGCCATTTTGTGGGCGCCATTCCCATCTGCCTCCTACCCACCCCCCCAGAGGGACAGATGGAATAAACTAGATCCCAAAGACCTGAGTTTGGGTCCTACTTCTTCTACTTAGCCCTTGCTTGGCCTTAAACAAGTTATGTCCACTCTCTTGCATCTGTAAAATGAAAAAGTTGAACTACATCTCTGAGGTCCCTCCAGCTTTAAATCTATTATTTGACCACCCTGGTAGGTGGGAGCTACAGACACTGAAGAGAAAGGTGATGCTGATGTGAAAGTGTGGACATCACTGCCCTAGACTTGGCTCTGAGATCAGACCTCCTCACCATATGACTCTCCCCAATGTAACTGCTACCAAGAGAACCCTGAGGTAGGGAATGAGGGCTGCATAGAACTGTCAACAATTAGCCAGTCTATCTTATAAGCATTTGTCTGACTCTCAGTAAGCCCTTAATACATGGTTATTGATTGATAGTCTACTATGCCAGTTAGTCAACAGTTACTGTTATTGTTTAAACTAAATTTTTTTTCACTCAGCAAAAATCCATCTTTTCTCCCTCCTACTTTAACCTACCTCCCAATGGAGAAAGAAAAATAAATTCCTATCACAAACATGTGGTCAAGCAAAAAAAAAAAAAAAAAGCCTATTATTAGTCATGTCTGAAGAATAGCTGTTTCCTTCTACTTTCTGAGGCCTTTTTTTCTCTCTGTAGATGGACAGAATATTTCACCAGGAGGCCTCTAGAGTCATGGCTGGTCCTTAAGCTGATCAGAGTTCCCAAGTCTGGCAAAGTCATTTGTCTTTGTGATATTTTTGTCATCATATACATTCTTCTCCTCGTTCTTTTCATTCTGCACCAGTTCATACATTTTCCCAGCTTTCACTAAACCAGCCCCTTCTTCATTTCTTAGGGCCAATAGCATTCCATCACATACATACACAATAACTTATTCAGTCACTTCCCAATTATGGATACCTCTTTAGGTTTCCAATTCTTTGTCTCCTCAAAAAGAGAGCTAAAAATATTTTTGTACAGAATTTGTTTGCTTAAGCACCTATGTCAAATAAGATAATAATTGTGAAGTGTTTAGCACAGGGCCTGGCACATTGTGAGTTCTATATAAATGTTCGCTATTGTTATCATCATCTCATCATCATCATCGCCTGCCTTAATCTATCTTCCCTCTTATTCTCTCTCTCCCTTCTTCCCTTTTCTTCCTGTTTCCTTGTTCCATGAAATGTATTTCTGTACTGATCTTCATGAGTGTGCTTATTTGTATATGTATGTTTCTTAGATGTCTCAAAAATTATAAGCTTTAATAACTTAAAACTACACTAAACCTTTTGGGACACTGTACTCTTCCCTCCTTTGGGTAGTTTCGATGAGATCAGATCCAAGTGTCACCCACTTCTCCTACTCCTTCCTTCTTGTTTAGATAGACTTCTACGTGGGCAACTCTGATTACGTGAGATCATTTTTCCTAACCTTCCCCTCCTTTTCCATTGTCCTTTTAAGATGATCATAACATAACAGAACCACTCCCAGGTCTTCAATCTATTTAGACTCCTTTTACTGAGACTTCTCTCAATGCCTGGTACCTCCTGGTTCTGGAAAAGCTCACCACACCTGTGTTCTGCTCATTCTGGAATGTTTCTCCATAAGGCTCACCCATCCCTCCCTGCTCATATCAGTGAGTTCCTTTGGGAACCTCCATTTTGTGAAAGGGACCAGGCCAGCCTGATTTTATTCTCCTCCTGATCTCGTTTCTGACTTCCTCCTCCTCATACCCTCCTCCATCTTTTAGCTTCCTTTCATGCATTGCCTTCCAATGGGGTGAGAATGGGTAGCAAGGAGTTAGGGGGGATATTAGAATGTCAGCTACTTGAGGGTAAGAATTGTCTTTCTTTTTGTCTATATCTGTATTTCCAGTGCTTAATACTGGCCAGGCACTTGTTGTTCATTTGTTTAGCCTTGTCAGATCACAGCACTCCAGGCCCTTTTATCTTCCACTCTTTCCCAAAGTTTGTCCAAGTTCATTTTGTTCCCCCACCTCATCCTTTGCCATCTCCTTTGGTTTTGCCTTCAATCTTTCCCAACATCAGGGTCTTTTCCAATAAGTCCTGTCTTCTTATTATGTGGTCAGAATATTTAAGCTTCAGCTTCAGTGTCTGTCCTTCTAATCAGTAATCTGAATTGATTTCTTTAAAGATGGACTGATTTGATCTCCTTGCTGTCCAAGGGACTCTCAAAAGTCTTCTTTAGCACCCAAATTCAAAAGCATCAATTCTGCAGCACTCAGCTTTCTTCATAGCCCAGTTCTCACAACTATTACAATGGAAAGATCATAACTTTGATCATAGGGATCTTTTCTGGCAAGGTGATGTCTCTGCTTCTTAATATGCTGCCCGGATTTGACATAACTTTCCTTCAAAGGAGCAAGCGTCTTTTAATTTCATGGCTTTGTTGACTGTCTGTCATGATCTTTGAGCCCCAGAATATAAAATCTTACACTCCTTCCATTTCTCCCCTTCTATTTGCCAAGGTGTGATGGCACCAGTTGCCATGATATTAGTGTTTTTTTTAAATATTAAGCTTTATGCCAGCTTTTACACTTTCTTCTTTCACCCTCATGAAGGAGCTTCTTACTTCCTCTTTACTTTCTGCCATCAGAATGGTATCATTTGCATATCTGAAATTGTTGATATTTCTCCCAGTAATCTTGATTCTGGCTTTTGATTCATCCATCCTGGCATTTCACATGATATACTCTGCATATAACTTAAATAAATAAGGTGATGATATACAGCACTCCTTTCCTAGTCTTAAACCAATAGTTGTTCTTTGTTCAGTTCTAATTATTGCTTCTTGGTGTTCCCATCTATTTAAAGACTTGCCACATTTTGTTGTGATCTGCATGGTCAAAGATTTTAGTGTAGTCAATGAAATAGAAGATGTTTTTTTCTGTAACTCCCTTTCTTTCTCCATAACCCAGTAAATATTGGCAATTTGGTCTCTAGTTCCTCTTCCTTTTCAAAAACCAACCTGCTTTTCTGGTAATTCTCAGTTCACATATTTCTGAAGCCTGGATTACAGAATCTTAAGCATAACCTTGCTGGCATGTGAAATGAGCACAATTGCTCAGTAATTTGAACATTACCTGGCATTGCCCTTCTTTAGGAGTGGGACATAAACAGATCTTTTCCTATGTAGTGGCTACTATTGAGTTTTCCAAAGTTGCTGTTTTATCAAGTGCAGCACTTCAACAGTGTCATCTTTTAGGATTTTAAATAGCTTAGCCAGAATTCCATCACCTTCACTAGCCTTACTGCTAGCAATGCTTCCTAAGGTCCGCTTAACTTCATTCTCCATCTTGGTTATTAGTGATGTTAAGATCTTTCTTGTATAGTTCTTCTGCATATTTTTGCCACCTTTTCTTAACCTTTTCTACTTCTGTTAAGTTCCTACCATTTTTGTCTTTCATCATGCCCATTTTTTTGTATGAAACGTACCCTTGATATCTCTAATTTCCTTGAAGAGATCTCTTTTCTGTCCCATTCACTTTTTCCTTCTATTTTTTTTTGCATTGCTCTTTTAAGAAAATCTTATCTTTCCTTGCATTCTGAATTCATTTGGGCATGTCTTCCCTTTCTCCTTTCACTTTCCTTCTTTCCTCAGCTATTTGATAAAGCCTCTTCAGATAGCCATTTTGGTTTTTGTTCTTCTTTTTCTTTGCAATGTTTTTTGTGGCTTCCTCCTGTTTTGAACCTCGATCCATAGTTCTTCAGGCACTCTATCTACCAGATCTAACCCCTTAAACCTATTCATTTCTTCCACTTCATATTCATGGAGGTTGTTTTTTAGATCACTTCAATATGGTCTGATGGTTTTCCCTAATTTCTTCAATTTAAGTATGAATTTTGCAATAAGAACCTCATGATCTGAGCCACAGTTGGCTCCAAATTTTATTCTAATTGACTGTATAGAGCTTCTCCACTTTGGGCTGCAAAGCATATGGTCAATCTGATTTTGATACTGATCATTTGATGATGTCCATATGTAGAGTTGCCTTTTGGGTTGTTGAAGAAAAGGGTTTGTATGGATATGTTTTGCATGACTACACATATCTAACCTATATCAAATTGCTTGCCTTCTCAATGAAGGGTGTGAGGAGGAAGGAAAGGAGAGAATTTGGAACTCAAAGTTCTAAAAACAAATGTTAAAAATTGTTTTTTCATGTAATTGGGGAAAAATAAAATTCTAAATAAATCCGAAGAAAAAGAGTGTTTGCTGTGATCAGCAAGTTATCCTGACAAAATTTTATCAGTCTCTGCCCTGCCTCATTTTATTCTCCAAGGCCAAACTTGCCTGTTATCCCAATTATCTTTTGATTTCCTACTTTAACATCCCAATCTTCTATCATGAATGTAACTGAATCACTGCCTTGTTGTATCAGAGAAATTTGCATAGCTTATGACCAGGGTTACCCAAGACAGACATGTCATAACGGAGAATTCTGACAAAAGGTGATCCACTGGAGAAGAAAATGGCAAATCATTCCAGTATCTTTTCCAAGAAAACCCCATGGACAACATTGAGAATGATAAAAGACATGATATTAGAAGATAAGCCCCTTGGATCATAAGGTATCCAACACAATACTGAGGAAGAATGGAGGACAATGAGAAGTAGCTCTAGTACTAATGAAACCTCTGGGCCAAAACTGAAAGGAAGCTCAGCTATGGATGTGTCTGGTAACTAAAGGAGAATCTGATGCTGTAAAGATCAGTATTGTGTAGGAACCGGGAATGTAAGATCTATGAACCAAGGTCAACTGGATGTGGTCAAACAGATAGGAAGACTAAACACTGATATCATGGGTGCCAGTGAACTTAAATGCACAGGAATGGATAAATTGAATTCAGGGGATCAATATATATACTACTGTGAGCAAAAATCCCTTACAAGAAATGGAGTAGCCCTCATGGTCAATAAAAGGGTGGAAAAAGCAGTACTGGGGCATATTCTCAAAAATGACAGGCACTTAGTAGTTGCTTAATAAATGCTTATTTCTTTCCTTCCTCCTTCTTCTGACCCTTGATGATGAAAGGGTTCAGAGGGAACCCATGTATTAGCTCCCCATTTTAGAATGTAAAATGTAGCCTTGTTTAGTCTCTTGTAATTGCTTGCTTATGTTTCACTTTGTATATTTCTCTTGACTTCTGCCTTTGCACCCCAAAGTTTCCATGAAGCATTGTCTTTTCATCAGTAATGCTTGGAAATCCTTTCATTACAAGAACATTTCCCTCTATAGGATTATACCCAGTTTTGCTGGGCAAGTTATTCTCCTTTTCCCTCTGGAATATCATGTTACAAGCTTTCCACTCCTTTATAGTGGTGGCTGCTAAATTGTGTGTAATCCCAAGTGGCTCCTCGGTTCTTGGATTCTTTCTTTCTGGTTGTTGGCGGCACTTTTTCTTTGACTTGACAACTGGATTTTAGCTATCCGGCTGGGTCCTGATTTGTGTTAGCTGGAATAATGAAGCTTGTGAAGTGGTCATATTATTCAGATTCACTTTTTGAGTTAATAATAATATCAAATATGCTATTGGTCCCAGCTCAGTAGAAATATATAAAGAAAAAATTAAAAATGTTTTTATCTGTTTATTAACATAATAGCAAAAATAAGAAAAATTTTCCGATTCACGTTTATGTCAAAGTAATAGAGAAAGCAAAATTTTAAAATTTTCAAAATTACTATCTTATCTAAGGATAAAATGTTATGACAAAAAGCTTCATTATTTCCATTTAAAATATTTTAGTAACCATGGTCTGAACTGTCTTCTCTTTCTTTGAATCTTGATAAATGCACTGTGATAGACACAGAGCTTTATCCACCTCTCAGTGAATTGGTATGCTCTCATTTTCACACAATAAGCATTATCTGAAATCAGAAAGGCTTTAAATTTAATATTATTGTCCTTGCAAAAGTTTTCAACGGCTGGACTGAAATAACCTGAAAACTAGTCTTCAAAATCAGCTTTAGGCCACGCATGCTTTCTTATTTAGCTGCCAAAGAACTGTAATTATTCAATGACAGAGCTTGAGGATTTTGAAAATTATAAGCAAGAATTCTTAAAAAAAATCCCCTTCAGCATTAACTTTTAATAAAATTGTCAGTTGATCCTTAGACAATTTAAATCCAGGTAGAATTTGTTCTTTCTTAGAAATAGAAGTTCTACTCAAAGTTTTAAAAAATGAATGTTAAAAATTCTTTTTACATGTAACTGGAGAAATTTTTAAATAAAGAAATATTAAAGAAATATAAATTCTAAAAGGCATCTTTTTCTAGAATAAGCTTGTTTCATCCACATTAAATATTTGTTGACTTTAAATTTCTTCAAAACATAGAGATAGTTAATCTCAACCTCATCTTCACCGGCCTCTTTGCCTGTAATTTTAGCAGAATGTAATTGAACACAGGTCTTGATTGATCCAACCAATAATTGCAGTAAAAGTTCCTTTTATTTATTTATTTTTTATTCACATTTATTTTTTATATTTATTATTTTATTTATTTATTTGCTTCATTTCCATTTTCTTTCACTACCATAAGTAAACTTGAAGCTTTTGAGTGGGTGACTGCTCTGCTAACAGAAGTGCATTTAAAAAAGAATTATAATTTTTAATCCATACTGCTAAAAGATACCCCATTTCTATCATGGTAGCACTTCCATTCCTCAAAACTGTTTGCAAAAAGCTGATGTAACTTTGTTTTTTTTCTTTTATTTTCACTGAATGTTTTATAAGGTTACATACAGTAGTTTCAGGCATTGTGATATCTTGCCCTCTTTTAGTTACTATAACCACACCCATCCCATTTGATTATATCAAATGTTTGTTCTAATGTAATAACAAACCACTCTCTTTTTTTGGTAACGTTAGTGTTTCTCTCTCACATATTCTTCCTTTTGTTCAAAAAGAAACACAGTTTAGTAATAAGCAATATATGTAGTAGCATAGCACATTCACATGTGAGGATAGGCAAATGCGGCGTATTAAAACCCTAGACCAGCTTGCACACATCAGATTAATTGAAATTTCACATTTTCACATTCACTCAAATTTTGCATCATTTGAACTCGTATGAATCACAAACTGTCTGCAATGTTCTTGAGTGTTTCCATTACCAATGAATTCTTTCTAACTCCACTTTATCCTCAAGTTCAAAGAGGTCTGGGCAGTTTTCTTCAAAAATTTCTTGAAATATGACTTTTAAGCTTTCCTTTTGGTTGTGGCTTTCAGGCAATCCAAGGATACTTAAATGATCTCTCTTCTGTTTTCAGAGTCAGTTGATTTTACTATGAAATATCTCACATTGTCTTCTATTTTCTCATTCTTCTGACTTTGTTTGAATATTTCTTGTTCTCACATGAAGTCATTAGCTTCTATTTGATCCATTCTAATTTTTCAGGGAATTTGTTGCTTGGGCAAGGTTTTGTACCTCTTGTGACAAACTATTAATTCTCTTTACAATTCTTTCTTCTATAACTCTTATTTCTTTTCTAATTTTTCCTTTCCATGCTCTCAATTCATTTTTAAAAATCTTTTAAACACCTTTTTGTAACTTTTGATTCACATCTCCCAAGAATTCTAGTTGAATTTGTGGCCAAATTTTGTTTTTCTTTGAGGCTTCACTTGTAGATGTTTGGAGTCATTCTTTTCTTCTGGGTTTCTCCCTTGAGAATTCTGTCACAGTAATAGCTTTTAATGGTAGGATTCTTTCTTTGTTTTTCCTTCTAGCCTACTTCATGACTTCAGACTACATTACAGTCAGGCTAGGTACTTCTAGAGGGGATATCTGGGCTGTTCCTGTTGCTTTCTTGGGTTGTTAGTGTTGTGTTTTCCTAGGATCTCAGGGATCATTCAGGCAGGAAACTTGCATACTTCCAGTGCTCCCAAAGAGATTTCAACCATGGTATGCCACCCTCCATAGTATGGGCTCTACAAGTTTCTGACCCAGGTTTGTGTCTAAGAAACACATCTGTTGGCTTGCCCCTGGTTGGAGTTCCAGTAGACTGTTTCTGGACTCAGTCACCATCAGCCAGCTGGAAAGCTGAAAGTTCAGAATGACAGAAATGTCAATTTCCCTTTGTTCTGGGATTTCTCCCCTGGCTATTCTTTGCAAGCTCCAGTCTGGGTTGGAAACTGGAACTGTGACCCAGTTCCACTCTTGGAATCCAAGTTACACAACTGCTCCTTGCTTCTGAATTTGCTCCTTGGTAGGCACACAGCCTAGGATCTATGATCCCTCCTTATTCTTAAGAACAGTTCTCCTTATCAGTCTCCCTCAGATCTGTGATTGAGAACTAGGGAGTTAGCAATAGAGCTGCCAGTTGGCACTTGTCCCTGCAACCTACACAAGTCTACACTCTTCTGTATTTAATCTGGGGCTACTTCGTGCCTTGGTGCACAGCCTCTCCCTGTGCTGGAATGCTCTTTGCAGTGCACTTCTGGCCAGATCCAGGCCCTAGTGTTTACAGATCTGTCAGTCTCCCTGTGCCTATCTGGGTGAGTAAAATGACTCACTGTGATTTTTCTTGGATTTCCTTAGCAGTATTCAGTCTGGTGCATTTTAAAGATCTGTTTGGATCAGTAATCAGCTCTCTGGGCCCCACAGATGCTCCACAAGCATTTATTATAAAGTGTCAAAGTATCCCAGGTACTATGTTAAACACTGGAGATACAAAGAAAGACAAAAACATTTCTGCCCTCAAGAGGTTTCCAGCTTAATGTATGCATACATGTATGAGGAAGAGACAAACATTTCTGCATCTAGATATAGAGAGAGTGTCTGTAGGACAAACGTAATGTCACCTGAAAGGGGAAGGATACCAACAGCAGACAGAATCAGAGAAGAATACCTGCAAGAAAATGGGTTTTGAGCTGAGTCTAGGAGATAACTAGGGAAGCTGGGAGCTGAAGTTAAGGAGGGAGCCAGTCATTAAATTCCTGCTATTTGCCAGGCACTGTGCTAAATGCTGATACAAAGAAAGACAAAAGATACTCTCTGTTCTCAAGGAACTCACTCACATTCTAATGGGGGAGACAACCTGTAAACAACTATGTGTAAACAAGATATATACAGGATAAGTTGAAAATAATTGGGAAGGACTGGGAAATCATGGGTGAGATTTTAGCTGAGACTTCAAGGAATCTAGAGGAAACCAGAAGGCAGAGCTGAAGAGGGAAAGAATCCAGGCCTGAAGGCAACCAGTGAAAATACCTGGAGTCAACAGGTGGAGTGTCTTGTTTGAGGAACAGCCAGGAAGCCAATGTCACTGGATCACAGAATGTATTAGGAAAGGAGGATGTATGAGGTATAAAAAGTCAGCAAAGGTGGAGGGTGGGACAGGTAATGAAGGGTTTTGAAAGGCAATTAGAGGACTTTGTATTGATCATCAAAGTGATGGGGAGCACTGCAGTTTATTGAGTGGAAGTATGGGGTGAGAGGAAGATTAATTTGATAGCTGAAAGGAGAGTGGACTGGAGTGGGGAAAGTCTCTAGGTTATTGCAATAATCCAGGCATGAGGTGACAAGGGCCTGGATGGGGTCGGTGGCAATGTCAGAGGAGAGAAGAGGTTAGGAGAGAAAAGGAGAAGTGGACAACAGTGAACAGCTCTCAGTGAATGGTTTCAATGCTCTCAGTGAAATGTGAAGCAAAGTTCTTAGCTGAGAGGATGTGGAGGGTAGGGAAAGGGAGCTATGGGAGATTGGAGAATGAATTAAATGGTTTGGAAAAGCCATTGTGGTGATTCAATCAGGAGATATAAAAGAATTGTCTTGCCGCTGTTGAGATCGTGTAAGGAAATTGTATTGGACCCAGGCAGAATTATTTTGTGATTTCCTACAGCTTCATTCAGCTGGAGGTGAATTCAGAGTAGAAGCGAAGGCAGCAGACGGTGGGAGGAATCCAAGACTGAGTCTTGGCAGCACAAGATCAGAGATAGGGTGATGGACCAAGGGACACAAGGGAAAAGGATGTATACAGCTCCGATAGACATAGCTCTTCTCAGCAATGCAAGGATCTAAGACAACTCCAAAAGGCTCATGATGGAAAATGCCATCCACATCCAGAGAAAGAACTGTGGAGTCTGAATGCAGAGCAAAGCAGGGAATTGTCTTTTTTTTTCTTTCTCGTGGTTTTTTTCTGATTCCTCTTTCACAACATGACTAATGTGGAAATATGTTTATTACGAGTATACATGTATAGCCTATATCAGATTGCAGGCCTTCTTGGAGAGGGGAGAGGGAAAAGAGGGGGAAAATTTAGAGCTCAAAATCTTATAAAAGTGAATGTTAAAAACTAAAATAAATAAATTTTTTTTTTTTAAAGAAAAGGATGGTATAGAGTTGAACTGGTTTGTTAAGGAGAGAAGGTAGGGAAAGGAGGGGAATGTAGGCAGGGGAGAACTGATGGACTGAGGAATTGGAAGTCACTTGGAAGATGACGAACATAGTTTGGGGTTATAAGGCAGAGAGAAAAAGCAATGAAAGGTTGTGATCAGCTATGGGAATTTCAGAGTTTATTCGTATGGATTTGGAATACTTCTGGATAATGGTATTTGAGGATGATGGATTGAGGGTATGACCATCCCTGTGGAGAGCTGTAGGCAATGAATAAGTTGATGAATCATGAAGTTTGGGTGTTTCAGGGGGTATCAAGACATATGGCAAAGTCCCCTAGTATAGGACAGGAGTCGGCAAGGAGAGAAAGGATATGAACCACACATTGAACTGGTTGGAGAAAGAAAGGGAGTGTCCTAGAGGTTGGTAGACTACAGCTACTTGGGTGATAGATATGGAGTGAGTGAATATCAAAGGAGAAGCAGTTACTCAGTAATGGAAGTAAAGGGAGAGCCTGGAAGTGGCAATGGGAAGTCAACACTCTTCTAATTCCTCCCCCTCCTCAGTGAGCGGTGGGGAATGAGTGCAAATGCAGCCAGTGCTGGAAAGGGAGTCCAGGGAGACTGTGTCATTAGGAGACAGCCAGATTTCAGTGAGAACCAGAAGGATACTAAGGGAATAGGAATTTATATAGAGCTTACTATGTGCTAGGGACTCTGTGTTAAGCACTTTACAGATATAATTTCTTTTGATCCGCACATCAACTTTGCAATTATTATCTCCATGTTATAGTAGAGGAAATCAAGGCAAAGTGAGGTTAAGTGACTTTCTCAGGGTCACACAGCTAGTAAGTGTCTGAAACTAGGCTTGAACTTCCATCTTGATCCAAGGCCCAGCTCTATCCACTGCTCTGCTAGCTCTGTCTGTGGACAGGGAAACCAGGAAAGTCTTCTAGAACATGGAAGGAATGGAATGTTCTCTCAACCATTCTTTCTCCCTATCTCTCTGCCTCACCATCTCCCTCTCTGCCTCGCTCCTTGTCTCTGTATCCCTGTCTCTCTCCCCCAGCTCATTCCAAAGAATCTCTCCCTGCCTCCTCCCCATTCAGGGATGACAATGTGAAGGAGGGATAGAGACAATGAAGAAAGATTCAGTGGGAAATGTGACTGAGAGTTAGGAAAAGAGCAGTCGAAGGCTTGGCATCGAAGACGCTGGAGGCTTCTGTCCACAGGTCCTAGTCCCTGCTTTCCAGAGCTGAGCCTGAGCAGGCCAGATGAGGGCCCTCCCTGTTCACAAGCTTCTCATTCCAGCCAGGACAGACTTGTTGCAGGTCTCAAGCCCAGGATCCATTCACACAGTTCATTTTGACCTTGCATTTTCAGGGCCTCCAGTCATTCGTGTTCTCTCCTGCTCAAATTATGCAATTTGGAAGCATCACAGAAGATCTTGATTTGATTTCTGTTTCAGATACTCTCTTATTAGCTGTGCACCCTTGGGAAAATCATTTAGCCTCTCCAAGTCTCAATTTCTTCATCTTTAAAATGAACCATTGATGGAACCCATAACACTGGCCTCCTGAGGCTGTCATGAGGCTCAGAGATAATGTGTGTACTGTGCTTGGGAAATATTGACTATTGTCATTGACCTGCAATGGTAGACAGCCTGAGGGTTCAGTCTGTAGAGCATGATCAGGCTCATCCTTTCAGATGAGTTATACAGCTGTAACACATGCTCTAAGGTCACCCTTCCAGCCCCTAATCAAAATGGCACATTAGGTCCCTAGAGAGTGGCTACTGATTCTTTCCTCAAAGTTCAAGGGCTAGTCCTAAATGGGTTATGGCTCGTAAGCCCCCACCTCTGTGTTCACCCATTGATTATCAGTTGATATCCATTAGCCAGTCAGACTTAATTTAATTAGCATTTAGATTTTTTGTTGTTTTTCAGTCACTTTCACCCTTTAGGGGTTTTCTTGGTACAGATACTGGGAGTAGTTTACCATTTCCTTCTCCAGCTCATTTTATAGATGAAGAAACTGAGGCAGACAGGGTTAAGTGACTTGCCCAGAGTCACACAGCTAGTAAATGTCTAAGGGTGGATTTGAACTCAGGTCCTTCTGACTCCAGGTGTGGCATTCTATCCACTGCACCATCTAGCTGCTTGGGTATTTACTAAAGGGATATTGTAGCACAGTTGGTACAAAGTATCTACTCCCCAAATCTGGGACACATCTGCCCACAAGTACAAAGTACAAGAGAAATGTAGGCTCAAACTTAGGGTATGAATGGCAATGGCAAAGAGCTCCCACCTCCTGCAAGTCCTTTGGTAGAAGATCTTTTTTCCCTTTGTGGGACCCTCATGATGTTCTCCTTAGGCCTGGTGCAGCATTCCTCTGGACTCCTTGGAGAGTCCGGTAGCTTCTTTTCCACATTGTGACTAGTTTATAGTCACCTCTCAATGTAGATATGGGCACCTGCCAGGGTACATGAAAGGTTTGAGCAGCTGATCTTTCTTTCTTTTCTCTGGCATCTTCTGAGTGAAGCAGGCTGCCATGAGCCACCAGGGAGGGAAGCTGCCATGTGTCCCTGAACACATGGTGCCTTTGGTTCTCTTGTGATTTTTTTACCTGATCTTAGGTGAACAAAAACCTTGAGATGGAAGTGCCCAGTTGACTGATCCATCAGAGAAATTCTTCTAGCAACCTGAATGGAGGCAGCTTGGAGGGAGGAGGGGATTGGTCATGATTTCTCATGTCAGATGGAAAGGCTGGCTATGGACTCTAGAAATACAACAGTCCTCAGAGCCCAGAAGAACTGTCTCTAATGCCTATACGTCTGTCTATTCCATGTCTGTCTTTTTCCAGCCCATCCAGTCTTCACCCCTACGTCACTATTTAGTTTTCACTATCTACACTACTGGAACTGAGTCTTAGACATCTCACAATGAATGATTCATATGCACCTCAAACTCAAAATATCCCAAAAGCCACTTAAGTGTGCTACCTAGGAGTCATCCTTGACATGGTTCAGGTACCGTTTCCAAGTCTTATTAATTCTGCCCCACCTCTAACATCTCTCCCATCCACACACTTCTCTCCACTTACAAAGTCATTACTGAGGTCTAGGCTATGACCTCTTGCCTGAGTGGTTGCAGAAGCTTTCTGATTTATCCCCTGGCACCCATAATCTCTTCTATCCAGTCCATGTTTCATTTAGTTGCCAAAGTAATTTTCTTATAAAGCCCAGGTCTGAACATGTCACTCATGTATTTCATAAATTCTAGTGGCTTCTTATTGTGTCTAGGATCAAATATGGATTTCTTTGTTTGGCATGCAAGGCTTTTCACACCCTCCCTTTCCAGGCTAATTACACATTCTTGCCTTCGAGTTACACTCTCACTACACTGGCCTTTTTACAGTTCCTCATATGGCACAGCCCTTTTCATCTCTTGCCTCCAAGTCTTTGTACTGGCTCATTTCTGCATGCATTCCTTCCTCTGCAAGACCTTTTAGAATCCCGAGTTTCCTTCGAGGTGCAGCTCAAGCATCACCTTCAATATCAGGCACTTTCTGATCTCCCAGCTCGCCAAGTTACCTACATATGTATCTCCCTACATGTGTATTTTTTCTCTCCTGCCTAGACTGTAAATTCCTCAAGTGACTTGCACTTTTGTCTTTGGAGGCCTCTAGCCCCATGCCTGGAACATAGTGGGAACTTAATAAAGTTGTATGTTTGACTGATTGGTGGCTCTAAGTTAACTATGCAAAAGCAGTGGAACGAGGAAATGTCCCATCTGAAAAGGAAGTGAGGTGTTCAGGGATTATATGTGGCCAGAAGGGAGGATAACAGATGGACAGACGGTGTTGTCCTGGAATAAGAAAGGTCTCTTAAACAGAGGTGGATCCTCCATACAGGAACCATGTGGACCAGGACTGCATGGCATGAGAAAATGCATAGGGGGCTACCCAGGAATCCACAGACCCATAGCCTTTTTTTAGAAATCCCCTTTCTTGAATTCTCTTCAGCCTTTGATAACTGTTGATAAACTTCTGATGAATGCTCTCTCTCTCTGTCTGTTTCTCTCTGTCTCTCTGTGTGTATTTCTATCTCTGTCTCTCTCCCCCTGACAATTGCCCTCTCCAGGTTACCTCTTACATCTCTGTTTCTTCTTACTCTCCTTTGCTGACTCATCATCCATCTCCCACTCCCTAAGCACAGGCATCTCCCATGGCTTTGTCCATGCTCCTCTGTTTTTCTCTTCCCACACCTGTGATCTCCAGGGTAAGCCATGAGTGACTCCAGGACAGTCAGCCCCACAGAGGATAGAAAGATGGGTCCCATGTTGTCCTCACCTCAATAGTCAGTTAGGGGTGTTGTCTCCAACACAAACACATCCACACATCTCCTGATACTTCCCTACTCTACTCTCCCCGCCCAACTCCACTCCCGTCAGCTTCATTGGCTCATCAGGGCATCCATAATCTAGCACTCCCTGGCACTCACAGTAGCAGTTGTGCAAGTGGCATTGATAAAAATGTGCCCTCATTTCCTCCCCCATCTCTAATCCAGATCATTTTGCTGTGACTGTGGGAGATACCTTGGAGGTTAGACTCTGTGCCCTGGGGTAGTGGCCAGTGAACAAGGGACCACACCTCTTCCTTTTTTTTATTTCCATTCCTTCACTCATTTGTTCATTATGATGGATGGATAGATAGATGGATGGATGGATAGATGGATGGATGGATAGATAGATGGATGGATGGATAGATAGGTGATGAATGGATAGATATAAATAGATGATAGGTAGATAGATAGAGGGTTCATCTGCATAGAGATGATAATTGAATAGAAGATGATGAGGTCATCAAGAGAGGCTGTACAGAGAGAAAAGAGGAGGACACAGATCAGGGTGAGGCTAGAGTGAGTTGGACAAGATAAGCAGGGATGGATGGGCTGGTTACAGCAGCATAGATCTCATCCTATTCTCTTTGCTCTCCAATACCTCCCCCTTCCAACTTTCTGTTATGGTCAAGGGCACCACCATCCCCCCAGTAGGCTAGGTGAGTAACCGCAGTGACATCTTTAGCTCCTCCCTCTCTCATCCCACATCATAAGGCATGTGCCAAATCACCTGATTTCAGACCTCTACGACATCTGTCTACGACATCTCTCCAGAATGTCCTTTCCTTTCCCCGGCCCGGCCTCACTCTTCATTGTGGACCAGCTGGTGCCCGGGCTCTCTGCCTCAGCTCTCCCCAGAAGCTCCAGGAATCTTTCTAAGGCACAGCTCTGACCATATTATTGTCCTGCTCAATAAACTCCCAGGAGCAACTATTATTTCATTTCATTGCTATCTCATCCTTTTCAAACTTTTATTTTTGATTTAAGTTTTATAATGCCCATAATTATTAGGACAGTAGTGCCTAGTTCTAACTTACAAATAAGAGAATATCTAATTATTTGGGGCTTTAGGATCATAGGTTTAGAGCAAGAAGGGACTTTCCAGGACATCTTGTCTAACCCCTTCATGGCCCCAACAGCTAAGTGCTTTGGCCAGAGTCACACAGCCGGTAAGAGTCTTGTCTGCTCCAGTCTTCCTGCCCCCAAGTACAGCCCTTTAGCCCCTCTGCCAACTTTACTAGTAGGGATGTGATCCCACAGCTTGGAGCCCATTGCTCTCCCCAGCCCTTTTGGGGAGCTCATTAGCACCCATACCTCAATGATCTCTCCAGTGGAGAGGAAGAGTCCAAAGATGTCCTCAGGTCGGAAGCCGAAGCTCTCTCCTGAGCCCCAGTTGGGGATCTGCACATGCCTGCTGGCCATCTGGGCCAGATGCTCTGCAGAATGAGCCTCGTCATCTTCCCCTCCTCCAAATGGCCCCATTTCTGTTCCTGGAGCCGTTGGTTCCCCAGGCGCCCCTAGCTCAAAACTTCAGAGACAACTCTGACACGCTCCTCTGCCTTTAGCCAACCAATTGACAAGTCCTCCCTGTAGGACCTCCGTGATGTCTTTAAAACTCAGCCTCCTCCCTCATACCAAAGCTCATACCAAAGGCACCACCCTAAGATCAGACACACAGACAGGATGGAGGAGTGATAGGGAACTTTAACTAGCTACAATCTGCTGGCTCTCTCTCTCTCTCTCTCTCTCTCTCTCTCTCTCTCTCTCTCTCTCTCTCTCTCCCCTCTCTCTCTATTTGCCATATCTCTCTCATCTCTCAGTGTTTCTCTGCCTCTCTGTTTCACTGTTTCTGTCTTTCTGTCTCTCTATCTCTGTGTGTGTGTCTCTCTCATATCTCTCTGTCTCTCTCTTGTGCTATGTTTCTGTCTCTCCTCCTTTCCCCTCCCTCCTTTTCTCTCCCCCTCCTTCTCCTCCTTTCCTCTTTCTCTCTCCTTCCCTTCTCCCCCCAAAACCAGAAAGCTGGAAAGCAGAGCAGCCAAGAACTGTGATCATTTCATCCTTCACTTTAAGTAGTCATCAAGAGGAAATTCTCTTCTAAATCTGAATCTGAATTAGTGTAATGGAGAACGGTGGGGGAGGAAGGAGGAATCAGTTAGAAAAAAAGAGAAAGGAGCTGGTAAAAGTCTTTGCTTTTTAAAAAACAGAGTTTTAAGGGTTCAGATAAAGGACACCTGGGAGAGACAGTTCAGGAGAGGCAGGAGGCCTTCAGGAGTGAAATTCTGCACACCCAAACTGATGAGGGAGGCCCATGTCAGGAGACCGATGTGGATGCCCAGGGAACTCAGGAACCAATTTTGATGTTCAAGATATGTGCCAGGGCAGGTAATAGGATGAGTACAAAAGCATGGCACTGCTCTGTAAAATGGCATCAGGAAGGAAACAAGCATTTATTAAGCACCTACTATGTGCCAGATATTTTGCAAATATCTCATTTGATCCTCCCAATAACCCTGGGAGACAGGTGCTATTACTATTCCTGTTCTACAGTTGAGGAAAATAAGGCAGACAGAGGTTTAAAGTGACTTGCCTAGGGTCACATAGCTAGTAAATGTCTGATGCTAGATTTGAACCCTGGTCTTCCTGACTCAAGATCTGGGGCTCTAACCAGTGTACCAACTAGCTGCCTCAGGTGTCAGGAATGCAAGCAAACACTTGGAGGGAGCTGCATCTGGAAAGACAGGCTAAGAACACTAATAAGAATTGTGGGGTTTGGGGAGGTCACTACTAGGGAAAAGTGAAGGATCAGAGAAAGTATGGGTCCCTGCAGGGGTAGGGAGGGGTGTAAAGCGAGAAAGCAAAGCTGCCTGCTGCCTATTTGACCCCTGTAGACCCTGTCTATTCAAACTGTCAACTTCTGCCTCCTATCACTCCCTCCCCAGGTTGCACTTTTGAGTACCCCTAATAGCCATGAGGGGGCCCCTTGGGCCCCATAGAACACATTTCCACCTGCCATGAGGTTGGGCCTCAGTTAAGATCTTGAACAGTCTAATTATTTGTCTCTCTCAAAGAACCTCTCTCCAGCCACCAATGCCTGGACTCATTCCTCAGTGGTTAACATAGTCATACTCCCTCATTCTTTTCTCATTCTATTGACTCTGAACCCTTGGCTGACACCATACAAACCTGATTCCTCATCTTGCTCTTTCCCTTACCTCACTTAGATCACTCTCAACTCAAACTCATGAGTATTTCACTCTAAGGCTACCAGCCCTTCCACCCTGCTCTCGGAATGTCTGCTCCATAGATAATAAACTTGCTTTCATCTTCAGTCTTTTCTTTTCCCACTCCTTCCATCTAATTCCTAGCTCCTTCCTGAGGACACAGCCTCCCTTTCCACCCTTTCTAGCACTGGCAGCACTTTTCTTCATTCCACCACCTCACTGGTTTTGGAGTGCTCCTTTCTCTCCATTACCATTTCCAGGCTCTCCCTTTACTTCCATCACTGAGTAACTTCTCTTTCTTCAAACTCAGTAACTCAGTCCATATGCACATCCCAATCAAAACTCTGATGGCCGTTGTCGGTTGAACTCCCAGACACTCCACTTCTGTCCTCAACAAGAGGTGTGCCCAATTCACAGTCTTTCTTACCTCCCCAAGTTCTGCCCTCATTCTAGAGGACTCCACCATACTCCCTCAAACATCCTCCCAGTTCTTCAGCTTGCTCACTTCCCATGACCCACTCCTCCACCCTACCTCAACCACACTCAGATGGTCATATCTTTGATCTTGTTCAGAATGCTTCATATATATCTTCATGAACTCTGAAATGCATTTGTTTTATCAAAATCTAATGTCATCAGATGTGGAGGAAACTTTTTCCTCTGCCATGAACCCAAACCTTGTTCTTCTTCAATGGAAACTCCAATCTCTCAGTCCTTCAGTTACCTCCCAGGCAGGGCTATATCTTCCCCAGCTTGGCTCCTTGGTGAACCAGCTCGATCTTACAATTGTCTCTTTTCTAGAGTACCTTGCCTTCTCCTGTCATTGATCTTTTCCCATCAAGCCTCACACTATTATCATCTGCTGCTTTCGGCCCTATACATGTACTGATGAATGAAGTTTGGGAAAATTATGAAATCGTGCTGACTAAATCCACTACAACTTTAAGTTACCTAACCTCATCCAAACTCTCACTGATGTAAAGCAATCCTTTTACACCTCCCTAATTAACTCATGGGCTCATGCACCACACCAGCTTTTCTAAACCTTTCATCTCTCTTTAAATCTCTCATAGCTTCCTCTTGCCCCGCCTTCTCAGGTGAGAATCTTACTTCATATTTCACTGAAAAAGATGAAGGCATTTACCAAGAGCTCCCTGTTTTCCCCAGATGCCTTCTGCCACTATATCTCCTTCCTCTTTCCTTCCCCTATCTCACATGAAGAAGTGACTGTATCCAGGCAAAACCCTCTACATGTATAAGAGATTCCATTCCGTCTCCTCTTCTCCAGCAGATTGCCCTCTTTGTCATTCTCACTTATCTTCAATCTCTCCCTGTCTCCTGGTTACTTCTCTGCTGCCTACAAATGTGCCTTTTCCTATTTAGAGTAAATAAAGTATTTATTAAGCACTATGTGTCAGGTATTGGGCATAATCTTTAAAAAACTTCCCTTGACCTATCCATTCCTTCTGACTACTCTTCTATAACTATCTTTCTTTTTGTAGTTCAACTCCATAAGAAGACCATCTACAGTTGATGCCACCAACTTTGCAATCTGACTTCCAATCTCATTATTCAACCAAAATTGTTCTTTCCAAAGTTTCTGATGATCTCTTAATTGATCCGATCCTTCTTCTTTGCCCTCTCTGCATCCTTTGATTCTGTTAATCACTCTCTCCTATTGAATACTCTCTCCTCTCTAAGTTTTCCGATTACTGTTCTCTCCTGGTTTTCCACTTAACTTTCTGACCATTCTTCAGTCTCCTTTGCTGGATCTTCATCTCAGTCGTGCCCACTAATAGTGGGTGTCTTCCAGGGCTCTGACCTGGGATCTCTTCTCTTCTCCCTCTATGTTATCTTGCTTGGTGATCCCATCTGCTTCTATAGATTCAATGACCATCTCCATGCAGATAATTCTCAGATCTATCTAGCTTCAATCTCTCATCTGAGGGAATATGAACAATCTTAATGTATTTACAAGTTTTTTTCATATGGAAAGAATTAGCTTTGTTCGACTTATTCTAGAAGACAGAACCAGGAGCAATGTGAGGAAATTGTAAAAAGGCTGATTCAAGCTGGGTATGGAGAGATGACAAGGGCTAGTCTAGAGTGGAAGAGGCTGCCCCAGGAGGTGGTAAGTTCCCCTTATTAGCTTGAAGCCTTCTAGAGATCCACTGGGTAGGGGTGTCATAGACGGCATCCTGATGGCCCTTCTAAGGCTGAGCTCCTATTATATTCTCCAAGACATTTATCTGAACTGCCATGCTAAAGCTTGTTTCCTACTGTGTGTTTCCTACTGCCCTTCTGATAAAATATGGTCTCCTCAACTCAACCCTGAACCACTGGCCACAACCTCACCTTCCAGATTCCTCTCATACAACCCTCCTTTGCTTCTAGAATCCTTCTGCACAGATCAGCCTGCAAACTCAAAATCCCATCTCCTGCCTCTGTGTATTTGCCCAACTCACAGACCCATGCCTGCAACTCCCTCCCTCTATATTTCAGACTTTTGGGAATTGCATCTTCCTTCTAGGATCAGCTCAGACACTATTTCTTTTCTAAAGTCCTTTGTGTTTTCCTCCAGTTTGGGCTCTCTTTCTTCTCAAATTTTTCTGGAATCTTGTCTGGTCTCTCTCTCTGCCCCTTCATTTTCTATCTTATTAAGTAGGGTCTTCAATGAGAACCAGCTCTGTGGTTCTCTGAGCAGCCACAAGAGCTACTGTATAAGAAATTGAGTCAGAAGGTCATGAGAATTAATATGGGGATATATGAAGACAACTGAGTGTCAGCTAGGCTTGCTGCAGGGATGAAGCCAAATGAGACTATGGAAGACTAGGGAAACAGAATAAATGTTTATATGGCACCTACTATGTACCAGACACTGTGCCAAGCACTTTACAAATATCTCATTTAATCCTCAAAACAAATATGTGAGGTGTACATTGCAATTATCCCCATTTAACAGATGAAGTCACTGAGGCAAGCAGAGGTTAAGTGACTTGCCTAGGGTCACTCAACTAGTAAGAGTTTGAAGCCAAACACTTAGCACAGAGCCTGGCACATAGTAGGAGCTTAATACTCATTAATTGATGCTGAATTGTGGTTAGTGCTGGGCTGCCAGTTATAGGAATTCTGGGTGGTGGAGACAAGGGGAAATAAGATGATAACTTGTCAAAGGGTGCCCTCTGGTGAGGAATGGAGATAGTACAGCCTTTGGGAAAACCAACACATGCACACAGGTTGCTCTGACAAAACCACTTGACTGGTAGCTTGAGGGTAATGCCACCTGGTGGTCAAATTATAGACTACACCCCAGTTGCATGCTAATTTAATTAAGTATTTTGTTAATAAGTGACAGCCTGCTTTTCTGTAGGCTTGCTAAAAACATGGAAGTAGCCAGGGCTGATAACAAGATTGCTCTATTGCTTTGGTAGTACATCAGATGTCACCTGGGATGCCCACTAAATATACAGATATTTGGTTTTGTTCTTAAATTTCTTTTCTCTTGTTTTTTTGTTTTCCTTTTGAGCCACTTGCTCACTGTGGAAGTTTTGTTTTTTTTCGATTAACTAGAATTTTATTCTAGTTTTTTGTTCTATTATTTTCCTAGGACATTGCTGCAGATCAGCTGCTTGTGATTTAGGAAGAAAAGGTGCACAAAAGAGAAGAGGCGCAAAAAGTCAGGGTGATCAGCCCAGCTTTGTTCAGGGATTTACTTACAACAAGCAGCAGGGCACAAGTCCGAGAAGGGGCTTTGCTCTTGAGTTCCAAATTCTCTCCCTCTCCTACCCCTCCCCCACTTGCTGAGAAGACAAGCACTATTATATCAATTACACATGTGAAATCATGCAAAACACTTCTGTATTAGCCTTGTATTTTTTTTAAAAAAGAAAAAAGATGTAGTGAGAAAATTATACTTCAATTTGTCCTCATTTCTCTCTGGAGGGATAACATTTTCACTGTGAGACTTTTGGTATTGTCTTGGAACATTGTAATGAGCAGAGCAGCCAAATCTTTCTCCGTTGATCATGATGACAACATTTCCGTTACTGTGAACAATGATCTCCTGGTTCTTCTCACTTCACTTTGGCTTCAGTTCATATAGGTCTTATCATGCTTTTCTGAAACCACCCCCTTTGACATTTCCCACAGCGCAATAGTATTCCATCACAATCATATGCAACAACTTGTTCAGCTATTTCCCAATGGATGAGCATCTCCTCAATTTCCAATTCTGGTGAAAATATTTGAGTTTCTTGCTCTTAACTGCAACCATGATCTGCTTAACCCATAGGTTTTTTTTTTTCTTTTAAGATATCCATTTTGAAATATTTTGCATTCCTTCACTGCAGTTATTTTTCCATGTCAGATTTTTGGCATCTAAGCATTTTTAACTTTTTGTTTCCCTGTGGGAATTACCTCCTCTGCAGTTGCCCAGTTTTACTCGGTCAATTTGCTGTGGTACTAATTAATATGTTTATTTTACTGTTCTTACATGTCTGACTGCTGACTTTTCATTTTTTTTTTATTTGTGGAGTACAATGTTAACTAATAATTGAGCAAAATGCTAGATGAAATTTTGGGAAATTTTTGTGAAACACCAAAAGGTTTCTTGATCTGAGTTTAACTGCTGCCCCACTCCCACCCCCACTTTGGGGTTGGATCACTCCTTGTTTCTCTCAAGGCATGTAGTTTGGACTAGGTTCCATCCTAGGAGCCTGCATTTAATTACTGGGGTTAGACACCCTGTTATCACCCTCTTTGCCCTGTTAAATTCTCCATCCTGATGTTTTGAGATTATTTTTCTTATGACTCACATTTAGTGCACTGCCAAAATAGGAGAGTAAAAATATGCTCAATGTACAATATGGGTCAGATTACTGACAACTTATTGACAACTCAAATGCTTATTAACAGAACAGGATGCAATAACTTAATTTATAATTACTGTAACAACTTCTGGGAGGTTGACCACTAAATTTCATCAGAACATAACAGCATCAGAGTTTGTAGTATTGTTAATTAGGCATTTTATATTTCACCTTGGCTCTTCATTGTCTAAGCCTTTCCCAGTTTTTGTCTTCTGGGAAAATGGACAAGTTTGAGCCAGTTCTGTCAAGTGATTCTTTGCCTTGTGTTCTGTTTATTGTATGTAATGATAATGTTGATGTAGTGGTAAATGGCACAGGTGATGCTGGGAAAATTATCTTGGGTCTCTTTGTTATTTATGCTTATTATGATATTTCTGGTGTATTTTCCCCCAGTAGTTTAAATGTATTCCAATTTATTTTTTCAAGGATTGAAAAAATTTTGACTGAGAGGAGGAATGTAGAAAAGAAGAAGAAGCTTGAGGAGCCCTCAGAACTTCCACAGGGGAAATCAAGTCAGCAGCATATTTAAAGCAGGACTTAACCAGGTGCTGAAGAAAAGGAGAGGGCTATTTGAGAAGGGAATGGGGAACAAAGAATTAACCACCTATTATACGCCAAGCACTGTACTAAACCACTTACAAATATTGTCTCATTTGATTCTTAGGTAGGTGTTATTATCACCCTCATTCTACAGTTGAGGAAACCGAGGCAGGATAGGGTCAAGGACTTACTCAGAATCACACAGCTGGAAAGTGTCCAATACAGGATTTGAACTCAAGTCTTCCTGACTCCAGACCCAGAGAGATCAGGAGAAACGGGCTTGATTTGACTGTGGACATTTAAGTCAACTCCTCCTCCCTTTTTCTCCTTGCTCTTGAGAAAGACTTTCAGCCTGCAATTTTTCCCATTTTCCCCATTCTCCCTTCAATTCTATTCTTTTCATGCAGCTGGCATCAGGAAAATGGAGGGTCAGACCATCAGTAGATGTTTGTTACTTATCGGTCGATGCTGCTGCTGTGGCCTCTCCACTTCCCCTCCTCTCACTCCTTTTACCCCTTACAATCTAGTTTCTGACCTTGTCATTTCACCCAAATCCCTCTCTCCAAAGTTATCAATCACCTCCTCACCGCCAGACCCAGTAGCTTTCTCTCCATCCTCATTCTCCTTGACCCCTCTACAGCCTTTGACACTATTGATCACTCTCTCTTCCCTGATATTCTCTTCTCTCTAGCTTTTCGTTACTCATTGTCCTCTCCTTGTTCTCATTCTACCTCTCCTCAGTCTTGTTTGCTGAATCTTTATTAAAGGCACTCCTACTAACTGTAGGTGTCCCCTATGGATCTCTTCTCTTCTCCCTCTATACTATTTCACTTGATGATCTCATCAGCTCTCACAGAATCAAATAGCATAAAATCTTGGGGGAGGACCAAGATGGCAGAGTAGAAGGACAGACCTGCTCTAACTCTCCCCCATAACCCATAAAATACCTGTGCAAAATGACTCTAAACAAATTCTAGAGCAGCAGAAGCCATAAAATGACAGAGTGAAACAGATTTCCAGTCCAAGACAATCTGGAAGGCCAACAGGAAAGGTCTATTACACTGAGCTTGGAGTGGGGCACTGCCCAGCCTAGACAGCATGGCAAGGACAGGACTGGAGCAGGTTCAGGGTCTGGAATCATGGCAGCTGCTGCTGGTTCCCAAATTTCTCAACCCACAAATGCTAAAGACAGCTTCAAAGGTCATTAAGAAAGCTCTTTCACTTGGGTGAAAGGTGAGCATGGTGTGGCCTCAGCCCTGGTACCAGGGTGGCAGCAGCCACTGTGGCAACAGTGTCCACTTTTGGAGCCCTGGCCTAAAGACCCTGGGGGAATCAAGTAGCTGACCTGAGTCTCAGTCCTGAATGATGGTCCTGGGGTGAGGAGGAGTGCTGGCATGGTGGAGCTGCTGGTGGCAGTGGAGAGAGAATCCTACTCAGAGATCTAGGGCAGAAAAGAGTGCTTGTGGTTGCTCTCAGACCAGAGCCCAGGCCAGGAGAAGAGTAAACTCCTCTCCCTCAATTGCACCACCTTGGAGGAACTGAGAACTTCCAGGTCTCTAGAGATATCTCAGAGAACAGCTACACAAAACCTCTGAAACCTAGGGTAGTATACCCTCCGTTTGACAAAGGAGTCAAGAGTCAAGTAATTGGCTGGGAAAATGCCCCCAAAAGGGAAAAAATGACTACAGATGGTTACTTTCTGAGTGAAAAGATATTTTCTTCCATCCTTTCAGATGAGGAAGAGCAAAGCATACCATCAGGAGAAGACATCAACGTCAAGGCTTCTACATCCAAAACCTCCAAAATAAATTTGCAGTGTCTCAGGCCATGGAAGTGCTCAAGGAGGATTTTGAAAACCAAGTAAGAGAGGTGGAGGAAAAATTGGGAAGAGAAATGAGAACAATGCAAGAATATCATGAAAAGCGAGTCAACAGTTTGCTACAGAAGACCCCAAAAAATGCTGAAGAAAATACCTTTAAAAATAGGTTAACTCAATTGGCAAAAGAGGTTCAAAAAGTCAATTAGAAGAAGAATGCTTTAAAAAACAGATGTGGCCAAATGGAAAAGGAGGTCCAAAAGCTCACTGAAGAAAATAGTTCTTTAAAAATTAGAAAGGAGCAGATGGAAGCTAATGACTTTATGAGAAGCCAAGAAATTATAAAACAAAACAAAAAGAATGAAAAATAGAAGACAATGTGAAATATCTCTTTGAACAGACAACTGACCTGGAAAATAGATCCAGGAGAATTAATTTAAAAATTATTGGTCTACTTGAAAACTTCCAATTCTTGGAAGATGATGTTCTAGGCTCTTTTTTTATCATAGTTCTTTTTTTATCAAGGAAAACTGCCCTGATATTCTAGAATTAGAGGGTAAAATAGAAATTGAAAGACTTCATCAATTACCTCCTGAACGAGATTCCAAAAGGAAAACTCCTAGGAATATAGTAGCCAAATTCCAGAATTTCCAGGTCAAAGAGAAAATATTACAAACAGCCAGAAAGAAACAATTCAAGTATTGTGGAAATATAATCAGGATAACACAGGATTTAGAAGCTTCTACACTAAGGGATAGAAGGGCATGGAATATGATATTCCAGAGGTCAAATGAGATTGGATTAAAACCAAGAATCACCTAGCCAGAAAAATTGAGTATAATACTTTAGGGGGAAAAATGGAATTTCAATGAAATAGAGGACTTCCAAGCATTTTTGTAGAAAGGACCAGAGCTGAATAGAAAATTTGACTTTCAAAAACAAGAATCAAGAGAAACATGAAAAGGTAAACGGGAAAGAGAAGCCTTAAGGAACTCATCAAAGTTGAATTGTTTACATTTCTACATGGAAAGATGCTGTTTGCAACTGATGAGATGTTTTTCAGTATTAGGGTAGTTAGAGGAAATACATATTATATATATAAATATATATATACACACACACATTATATATGTGTATGTGTATATGTGTCTATATATGTAGGTATGTATGGGTATGTATATATGTATGTGTATATTAAATATGTGTAGGTGTGTATGTATATATGTGTGTATATATCTATATATATGTACATAGAGAGAGGGTACAGGGTGAGCTGAATATGAAGGGAGAATACCTAAAAAAATAAAATTTACTGTTAAATGGAATGTACTAGGAGTAAGAGAAAGAGAGAGGTGGAATGTAGCAAATAATCTCACATAAAAGAAGGAAGAAAGAGCTTTTACAATGAAGGGGAAGAGGTGGGAGATGAATGGAAATAAATGAGCCTTACTCTCATGCGATTTAGATTACAGAGGGAATAACACACACTCAATTAGATGTGGAAATCTGTCTTACCCTGCAGGAAGGCAAGGGGGAAGGGGATAGAAGAGGGAAGACAATAGAAGGGACAGTAAATTGGGGAAAGGGATAATCAGAAGCAAACATTATTGTGAGAGGACAGGTCAAGGGAGAGAATGGAATAAATGGAGGGCAGGATAGGACACAGAGAAATGTGGTTAGCCTTTCACAACATAACTATTATGGAAGTGCTTTGCATTGTTACACATGTATGACCTATATTGAATTGCTTGTTTTCTCAATAAGGGTGGGTGAAGATGGAGGGAGAGAGAGAATATGGAACTCAAAGATTTAAGAATGAATGTTAAAAATTGTTTTAGGATGCAACTGGAAATTAAGCTATACAAGCAGTGGAGTATAGAAATGTATTCTGCCCTACAGGAAAATAGAGGGGAAGGGGGATGGAAGAAGGGTGGGTAATAGAAAGGAGGACAGACTGGAGGAAGGGGTAGATGGAGTGCATACCATCCGGGGGTGGGGAGAGATGGGGAGAAAATTTTAAATTCAAATTCTTGTGGAAGTGAATGTTAAAAACTGAAAAATAAATAAATTATATATTTAAAAAAAATAATTAAATCGTATTTCTGTGCTGAGAATTCTCAGATTTACTTTTTCAGTCCTAATGTCTCTCAATTCCAGATTCTTGTCCCCAAACTGGATGTTCCATAGACATCTTCAAAATCACCATGTTTCAAACTGATCTCATTGTTTTCACCACCACCCCTCCCCAAGCCTTCTCCTTTTCCAAACTTCTCTATTATTGTCAGTTTATTGTTATCCACTTGTTTCTGTCATTTCTGACTCTTCCTGATCCCATTTTGGGTTTTCTTTGCAAAAATACCTGGAATGGTTTGTCATTCTCTTCTCCAGATCACTTGACAGATAAGGAACTGAGGCAAACAGGGTCAAATGACCTGCCCAGGGTCACACAGCTAGTAAGTGTCTGAGATCAGATTTGAACTCAGGAAGAGGAGGCTTCCTGACTTCACATCTAGCACTCTGTGCACTATGGCACCACCTTGCTGCTTTATTTCTATCAAGGCTACCACCATTCTTCTGGTTGCCCAAGCTCAAAACCTGGCTACCATCCTTGACTCCTCACTCTCTTTCATCTCCCATATACTATCTCTTACCAAGATCTGCCGATTTTTACCTTTGTAACATCTCTAGCCTATGGTCTGTCACTTCTTTCCTCTGAAACTGTCATCACCCTCATCCAGATCCTCATCAACACATGCTTGGATTATTGCAATGGCTGTTGATTGGTCTCTCTGCCACAAACCCACCAAGGTATCCTCCACTTGGCTGGAGAAGTCATCTTCCTTAAGCCTCTTGAAGTGTGGATCTGACCATGTGACTCCCCTCCCCTCTCACACACACACACACACACACACACACACACACACACATACCCCTCCAGTGTTTCCTTCTTGCCTCCCACGTTATATATAAAATTCTCTGATGTTAAAATCCCTTCATAACCTTCTTGTCCACACATATTTCTAGTCTTCTTTCACTTTACCCCCTCCCCAGCATCCACGGATGCTGGCTGGCTTCCATGCTCTTCCTCACCCAAGACTCTCCACCTCTCCTTTTTCATTGACGGTCCCCCACACCTAGAATCTTCTCCTCCTCCTTTCTTCCTTCTGGATTCCCTGGCTTCCTTCGAGTCTCAGTTAAAATCCCATTTTCTACGGGAAGTCTTTCCTGATACTTCATGATTCTGGTGTCTTCCCTCCGAGACTACTCCCAGTTTATCCTGTGTATATATTGTCTGTCAGACAAGAGGTAAGAGCCAAGCCTCCTTCATGAGGACTTTCATTACAGGGCCACTCATTTGCTGTTTTCCATTTCACCTCCACTGAATAGAGCCTGATCAATGACGAGGAAACTCCTTTCTTCTCTCTCCATAGGGGAGTCCCTCTCAGGCAGTCTACCACTGTTGCCGATGCCATGAACCTAGTACATGATAGTATCTGCTCAGGTGCTCAGGAAGGAAGGGAGCCAGCTGCCTTTCTGGTATCTCACAGGGTCCTGTATCAAAGGAAAGAAGAACCTGGATCATGTGCTGAAAAGTCTTGGTGTCTTAGTATGATAAAACAACACTTTAGTCCTTCCTCACCCTGGGATAACTGCAGGAGTCACAATGATGCCTGTGTTAAAAGAAAAGACAATTTTCAGTTCCACTTTAGAGTCATGTGGATTCCTCTTCATGAAGTATAAGGGGCACAGGGGTGAGAGGAATTGGTCCAAGCTTCTACCCGAGTTTCCTGCCGCCTTTGTCTTTGGGTGCTGCTTTTCCTGAGTAGGTGATCAAGTATCAAGTTTGAGGTGGGTGCATCCCACCTCAAAGAGTAGAGGCTGACTCAAGAGTCCAAGAACTCTGGAGGTCCTGGGCCCAGTAAATAAAGCTGACTGGTGGCAAGAGGAAGTTTCTGCATTGGAGAAGATGACCTCCAACTAGGGAGTTGGGCCAAGCCTGGCCATTTTTTCCAGGAACTTGTATGGGAGTTGTTTGACAGTACAGAGATGAGGTGAAATGGAAAGCATCTAATTGACAATCCGATAAATTGCTTGATGTTCTGATGAGGCGAGAGCATCAACTTCACAGCAGAATAGAACAGTAATTCTAGGTCAAGTTATTGAATTGTTCTTGTTTTGTGCCTGGAACATAGTAGGTGCTTAATAATTGTTGATTGTTGACTACCATAATGGTCTCCAAGTATCTGATGGGCTATAATGGGTGAGGGTTTAGGTGTATTCAACTTGGCCCAAGGAAGCAGAACAGGAAGCAGTAGGTAGAAGTTAAGCTTGGAGTGAGGGAATTGGAGTTACCTAAAAATGGAATGGAAAGTGAGTTTCTAACACATTGTTGGTGGAGCGTGAACTGATCCAACCATTCTGGAGAGTAATTTGAAACTATGCCCAAAGGACAATCAAACTGCGCATATCCTTTGATCCAGCAATACCACTGTTAAGTCTGTAACCCAAAGAGATCATAGAATGGGGAAAGGACCCACATGTGCAAAAAAAAAAAAAAAAAATTGATAGCAGCTCTTTTTGTCATAGCAAAGAACTGGAAATTGAGGGGAATCAATTGGGGAATGGCTGAACAGGTTGTGGTATATGAATGTAATGGAATACTATTGTTCTACAAGAAATGATGAGCAGATGGACTTCAGAAAAACTTGGAAAAGACTTATATGAACTGAGGGTGAGTGAAGTGAGCAGACCTAGGAGAACACTGTACGTGGTGTCGGCAACATTGCATGAGGATCAACTATGATTGGCTTAGCTTTTCTCAGCAATACAATTATCCCAGACAATTCCAAAAGACTCGTGATGGAAAATGCATCCACTTACAGAGAAAGAACTGTGAGTCTGAATGCAGATTAAAGCAGACTGTTTTCTCTTTTGTTGTTTTTTTCTTTCTTGTGGTTTCTCCCTTTTGTTCTGATTCTTCTTTCCCAACATGACTAATGTAAAGATATTTTTAACATGATTGTACATGTATAACTTACATCAGATTGCTTGCTGTCTTGGGGAGAGGGGAGGGAAGGGAAAGAGGGAGAAAAATTTGGAACTCAAAATCTTACAAAAATGAATGTTGAAAACTATATTTATGTGTAATTGGAAAAAAAATACTATTGTTTTTTAAAAAAAAACAAAAGGCTTAAAAAACATTAAAAAAAAAAGAAAGTGGGTGCTTTGGGAGGTAGTAAGTTCCCCAAGGCTAGAGGTTCTTCAAACACAAATTAGAGATATTGCAGATGGACCTTCTCAGTGAGGTAGACACTGGACACTTTGCCGCTGAGATTCCCTTCTAGCTTTGAGTCAGGGACTCTGACAAAGCTTGTCAGTTCCAAGGCAAAGGAAACCCTAGTTTCCTTTGGTGATGAGTGGGGTCAAGAGGCCCCAGATTGCGACAAGGGTCAAGGGTGGGCCTGTGAGTATAGAGGAGGGAGGGGGAAGAGTGGAAGGAATTAGTGGTTAGGCTTAGGCAGGGGCTTCTGAGGAGAGGGTCTGAGAGGGGCTCCGTAGCTGCTTCCTAAAGCCACTGGTGGAATATGGAGCTAGAGAGTACTGTGAGAGGGTACTAGAAGGTTCTTGTTTCTCCCCAGCCACAAAACAAGCTGCTGCCAGCCTGGATACCCCATGGCCCTTGTGCTGTCTTCTAGGATGAGACACTGTTCTGGCTGCCCTCATTCTCTCCCCTACTCTCTCAAACTTGGTTCCTGCTCCCCCTAAATGAGCCTTTTCCCTCTCTTCGGGGACCCCTGATCCCTTGCTAGGTCTTCTTGCTCATTGGAGACACTTGATATATGTTTGCTGTGTAATGGGGGGTAGTGCATGCAGAGACCCCATCAAGATGCTTAGCTGTTGGAGTGTACCTGCCAACCAGCATAGAGTATACACCTACGTATACACTGGGCATAGAGTAGACACCTACATGTTTGTTGACTTGTTAAGTGATGTAACTAAAGTGCTAGAAAGTGGCCTTTTTTAAGTGGGGGAAGCCCAACCACTAGGGGCTAGAGTCAAGAGCAGGAGAAGACACTCTGACTCTCCCAGGAGGCCTCTAGAATTCAGAGCAGGAGATGTAGTGGGCTTCACCGGGAAGGGCTGACCAGAAAGCATTCATTATAATTGAGTATTGGTTGTGGAAATGGCGTTCACATAGGCATGTGACTAGATCTCAGTTAAAGGGGCTCATTCTCTTTGCACTTCTCTTAGGTTCTAATTTGGTTTTTAGCCATATTTGTTCTATTAGTTACAGTTTAAAGATTGACAGAGAACAGGGGAGCCCAGCAGGATCAGAGGAATTCAACTTTCTATCTTATTTTTAAGAAATAGTGTTACATAACAGATAGAGTTGGTTTCAAAGCCAGGAAGATCTGGGTTCAAGTTTTGCCTGGGATATCCATGTGATCCTAGGCAGAAACACTAGACCTCTCAATGTCCCAGGCAACTCTCTAAGGCTATGAGTTGCAAAGAAGGGGTCGACCTATGTTGGTTGAGATTGCTCTTCTGGGATTCCCCAATTTCCATGAAATGATAAAGCCAGGTTCAGGTCCTACCACATTTTTGAACACAATGGCATCTTCCCCAATCCTGTTCTCTGATTTTCCTTTTGCTTCTAACAAAACTAAAAAGAAGCCCTTTTGTTGTTTTTAGAATTTTCTGCCTCCTTTTGGCCCATTCTGGACATTAGTCTCCACAGTATGCCACTCTATACATACAAACCACCTCACCACCGCCCCACACACATTTTCCACTTCTCCTCTTTTTTTGTGTTGTCTCCTCCATTAGAATGTAAGTTGCTGGAGAACAGGAACTGTCTTGCCTGCTTGTATTTGCATCCCTAACACTTAGCCCAATGCTTGGCACATAACATGGAACTTTCCCTCTCCCTCTCTCTCAGATCTGTGCCACTCATTCCTTGGGAATGTGTTCTTTCTTCCATTTTTTTAAACTAGGGTTTTTAAAGATCTAAACTGTTATCAGAGAGCTCCCGGCACAACCACATCAGATTCTTCTAGATGGCTCTTCCTTTTCACATTTGTGTTGGGATTTTGATCTTGAGGACCTTGTACTCCTCCCAACTCATCTCTTTTAGTGTCTTTGGTCATGGGATTATGTGAACAGTTTGCTTTTTGATTTGAATGTTTACATTTCTGAACCTTTTGAGATGACTTGAAATCTAGAGGACCCAACTCACTGCACCCAGCATTCAGTTATCCCAAATACAAGGACATTTTCCCCTCAAGATTCATTCCCCAACTCTTACTCTCAGTCACAACCATCATAAGGTATAATCGAGAATCTCTAGTTTTGGAAGACATGGTAGAGAGGCAGGGACTTGTCGTAGAACCATCACCAAATTGTGTCAAAAGACCAGAGTTTGATTTGGGACTCACTATCCGGGTAACATTTGAGGTCTCAGCTTGTTTCTTCATCTATAAAATGGGATAATAGTTGCCTTTTTAACAGTCTCACCCTAAAATCTCTCTCAGACCTTGGGCTTCCTCCCCCCTCCATTACTCAGTTCTGGGTCACAGATCCAGGAGGGCCTGAGAAAAGGACCTGAAATGGGGGCAGGGAGGCTCTGGGCAATGCATGGAGATAGGAAGTTCAGAAGGCAGCAGCAGCAGCGATGGACCTCCAATGTCTAACAAGCCTACAGAGGAATAACCAGGGTGGGAATTACAGACTAAAGGGGAACCCAAAATACTGCTGTTCTGAATCACCAGAGCTTTCCAGGTGACTTATAGGGGCTGAGTCCAGAAACAGTCCACTGTTGCTCAGTCCCAAGTCAGAGCTCAGACTAGAGCAGAGAGCAACAGTCTTTCCCTGGATCAGACCACTGGGAATACTGAAAACTTGCAGGTCCCCAGTTTGTCCCTGAGATTCTGGAATAACACAACATTCTGAACTTCCAGAAAGCAGTAACGGGACTAGACCAGCCCTTCCCTGCTGAAGTGCAGCAAAACCCAATCCTAACATAAAATCTTAAGTCAGGAAGTAGGCTGGTAGAATGAACTAACAAAGTATCCTATTATAGTAGCCGGGAAAATCAAGACACAAGCTAAATATCTACAAGCAAAGTCTCAGAGAAATATATAGCGTGGGCAAAAATTCAATTAGAATTCCTGGAAGAGATGAAACATGTTTAAAAATAATTTTTATAAATGAGCATTTGAGGAGAAAAAAAGAGATGAGAGCTAAGGAAGAAAGAGCTAGAAAGGAAATGAACAGTTCGGCACATTAACACAAAGTCAAAAGACTGAAAAAAATGGAAGAAAATGTAAGGTATCTTCTAGCAAAAAACAACCTGGGAAACAGATCAAGGAGAAAAAAATTAAGAATGAATGGATGATTTTTAAAAAGAGTCTAGAAAGACATCCTATTTATAGAAATCATGAAAGAAAACTATCTAGTTCTCTTAGAACCAGAGGGTAAAGTGGAAATAGAAAGAATCCACTTGTAACCTCCTGAAACTCTCAAGATGAAAACTCTCAGGAGCATCATAACCAAAATTCAGAGCTTCCAGGTAAAAAAAAAATACTGTGAACAGCCAGAAGGAAGTCAGGTACTAGGAGCCAGTCAGGATCACATACGATTCAGCAGCCACCACCATGTAGGATCAGGGAGTTTGGAATCTGATATTCCAGAATACAATGGAGATGGGCTTATGGTCAAGAACAACTTACCCAGCAAAACTGAGTACAATCCTGCAGGGGGAAATGGTTTTTTAATGAAATAGAGGACTTCTAAGAATTCCCAATGAAAAGACCAAAATGACAGAGAAACTTTGAAGTTTGAATACAGGAGTGAAGAGTACCATAAAAAGGTAAATATGAATGATCAATGATAAACAAGGATTCAAATATGGGGGGACATGTATGTCCCTTTGGACATCAGGGTTGATGAAGGGAATCTAACTAGAAAAGGCCTCAGAGTGTTTTTGTTATGTCTTGATGATCTTAAGAATGGGAAAAGAAGGGAAGAGAAATATCCGGTGGCAGCGGGTGGGGAAGGGGAAGGAAGTGTAGGGACAATTATCTTACATAATCAGGGTTCAAAAGTAGACAGACTTACAAATAAAGGAGGAAGGGAATGACTGAGACATGACTGTTACTCTCATCTGAACTGGTCAGAAGGAGGAAGAAATACACACACACATTATTGGAAACAAAACTGAGAGAAGGGGTGAGGAGGAATTACTGAGAGTTCTTTGAGGTGGCGGTCAGAAATTGGAGAATGGATGAAAAGTTATGGTATATGAATGAATACTATTGTACTAAACTCTTATCAGTGGGATGACCCATCAGGTCCAGAGGAAGAAGGATGAACCATTGCCCACCTCCTTGATAGGGAAGTAAAGGACTCAAAATTGTAGAATAAGACAATTTTTTGGACATGCCCAATGTGACAATTAGTTTTGATCGACTATACGTGTTTGCAATAGGTTTTATTTTTCTCATGTTCTCGTTTGGGGAGAGGGGGAGGGAGAAGAACCATTTTGGCTGATTAAAACAGAATATTTAAAAAACAGAAACATTTAAATTTTCTTCTAAACAGAGATAGAGAGAATCCGTAGATCCACAGGGAAGCTGGGAGGTGTGTGGTCAGAGATATGCCCTGGTATTGGATCACCATTCCTCCCCCCCCACCCCAGGTCTCAGGGATTCTTATGGGTTGTGGCTGGTGTTCTGCATAGCGAACTGATGAGAGCTGCTAGTCAAACTAATGGAAGGATCCAAGTGGCCTCACACCCACCCTCCACCGCAGTCCCTAGTGGGGAACTGGCCCTCCCTCAACTGTCCATTTTTTGTATCTTCTCCCTTCCAGAAGACAAGCTAAAGAGAATCCTCCTGATCTCTGGCTGTTAGTAACCCTTTCAAGTCCAATTCTCCTCTAATTGTATGATATAGAAAGAATGATGAAAACAAGCATTTATTAAGCTCCTACTATGTGCCAAGTGCTTTATAAATATTATCTCACAATAACCCTGGGAGGTAGGTGCTATGATCATCCCCATTTAGAGGGTGACAGGCCACTGGCCACACAGCTCCTAAGTGACTGAGATACCCAGCAGCCTCTCATTACCAGTGAGGTCACTAACGTCTGCAAGACCCTCCACAGGAGAGCAGGACATAGGGAGGGGTCCCCTGTGACCTTGGCCTGACAGGATTTCAGCTTGCCAGTTAGCAAGGGCCTGCAGCATTCTTGAGGTGGACCAGCCCTTAGGTGGGCTGGAGGTGAGAGCTAGGTGGAATCTGATGGAGCACTTTCTCTCATAAGAGTATAACAGGCTGCCTGGGAAGACAGCGACATAATATGGCAAACTGAGATTTAACTAAGTGCCTACTATGTGCTGGTACCAGAGAGGTAGTGGGAGTACCCTGAAGGGGCAGTGGGGAGCCATGAATTTCCCTGCAGAGGGGGTTGAAAGACGGCCTCCAGCAGACCGGGGCCTGACTCCAGTCCCCAGGACTTTCTGGGGAATGAGAGGTGCTCTGGGATGTGACACTATGGTCCCTAGGGCTTGGCTCTGCTCTGCCTGCCCTCTGACCCTTTGCTGCCATCTGATACTCCTCAAGGAAAAGGGTATTGCTTGTGACCGCTTGTCTTCAGCACCCACCCCTCGGGGACACTCAGTGTCCTGGTTATGAGGGTCCCATTTGACTGCTGTGCTTGGTGCGAGCATGCTCCAACTTCTTCCTCAGACACTGAGGTACAGTCTCAGGGCCCTGTGGAGAGACTGCCAAGATTCCCCCTAAAAGAGCCCCAAGCTCTGTAGCCACTACATTGAGCTGGGATTCCAGGGAGTGGACGCAGGGGACCCAATAGCAGCCTCTGAGAGAAGAGGCCAAAGGCTGTTTCCTCCCCAAGGGCACAGCTCAGGCAGGGGCTAAGGAGGCACCACTTGGTAGTAGCTTTGACAAAAGTGGCTCCCAGTGTGGCCGTTGGGACCTCTGATTTCTGGAAAGATCTAAACCAGAGTCTGGGAGGGAGGCCCTGATGCCAGAAGCAGGCAGAGCTTAGAGCCAGGGCCCAAGAGACCACTTCTGGTTTGTGTCTCCCTGGAAAAACCATCTAGGATTTTCTATCTCATTGAATATCCATGAAGGCAGACCTCAGCTTCTGTGAGAGCCTGACCTTGTGCAGGTGAAACACAGCAGAGGTCATCAGGACAGGTCATTGGGCTCAGTGAGGGCTCCTGGCAGAGCTGGGGTGGGGGGTGGGGAGGGGGGTGGGAACAGGCCACTGAAGGGGGAGGGCCTGCCTGGTCCCTGCAGGGTCTCCTAGTTGGGCTGGACTGGGCTAATAGAAGGAGCTAGTGAAGCCCCAGGGCCCAGATAGACAGGGAGAAGGCAGACAGGCTGTGCTGCACACGGCGGGCACCAGGCTGGTTGGCCTCAGACTCTGCCAAGGGAAAAGGTGAGGAAGAGACCCAGGCCAGACTGCTGCTAGCTTTATTGTGCCTTGGCCCCTGATGAAGGGGTAGCATAGGCCCCACAGCTTCTGCTCATCTAGGCCTTCCGGCCCCCTGGCCTGGATTCCACACAGTAGCAGCAGTAGCAGCAACAGCTCAGGGTCTCAGGAGGCCAGATCCATCCCCTTGGACCCCAGGTCCTACAGGTCCTGAGAGAGGCAGGGAAGGCTGGGGCCCTGGAGCTCCAAGGTGCCAGTGGGGCTGAGGCGGCTGCTGCAGAAAGCTCAGGCCTCCTCTCCGGCTTTGCAAGGTTCCAAGGGCTCAGGTCAAGTAGGGAAGCGGGGGAGTTAGGAGAAGAGGGTACACTGATCTCTCTGGTCCCCTCTCCTCCTCCCTGGCTAGCTCCAAGCCACACTTTCTGCCAGGGGCAGGTCTGGGAGTAGCAGACACCCCTTACCCCCACTCCTCAGACCCCTTCTGGTGTTCCCTGCCCCCACGTCCTAAGGGGTGCAGGCCAGGGACATTTTCTGCTTTCTCTCTGCCAAACATTGACCAGATTTCATGTCTTCAGCTTATTTAAAAAATAAATTATCCCCCTTCCCTCCCTACCCACCCCACTCTGCATCCACAAAATAAAATAAAATACAGCAAACACTGAGGAAAGAGACTTTCCCAGAGGCCCTGAAGGCCAGACCCTGCCAGCCAGCCAGTCAGGGCCCCCTAGTCCCAGCTAGGGCCCTTAGCATTGGGCAGGGCCCAGCAGTCTCAGGCAGACCCCCTCAATCCAAGGCAGGTCTCAGACCCAGGAAGGGTCTTTCAGGGCCAGGCAGAGCCCCACAGTCTCAGGCAGGTTTCTGAGTTCCAGACAGAGCCCCCCAGTCCCAGGTAGGTTCCTCAGTTTTCAAAAAGAGCCCCCCAGTCCCAGGCAGGCTCCTCAGTCCCAAGCAAGGCCCAATCTGCAACAAGTGTTTCTCACAGAAGGCTCTGCCTAGATGAAGGAGGCTGGGCAGGTTGAGGCTGGCACTGGTGGCCCTTGGCACTTGCCCACCCAGAGGCTCCTCGTCCATTTGGGGTCCAGTTACAAAGGGGGAAGGCAGCTCTCCCATCAAAGATTGGACCTGGCATCCTGTGGAGGTTGAGGCTTCAAGTGCCACATCTTGGGCCCTTCAGATGCCACTGGTGAGGTCAGTGATGACATGGGCCTTCACCAGCTTCCGTAGGAACTCCTTCTCTCGTTGGATATTGTGTGTCCAGGACTAGAAGTGAGGAGAAGCTTGGTCAGCTAGGTTACAGCCCTCACCCCTCACTGCTTGTTCCAGCTGGGCCAGACACTGAAAAGCCTCGATCCCTCCCTGCACCTTGCTGTGGGCCGAGCTCTGCACCACCACTGGGCCAACATGCTCCTGCACCTAGCGAAGTCGGGGGCATCTTGTCCAGTCTGATCCTGAGCCACATGTTGCCCTCCCACATCCAGCTTCTACCTGGCTGGATGTGGGGACTTGCATGGTCAAGAAGCCTCTCCTTGCATCAGGAGGCTGGCAGGGCTGGCTCTGTGCCCAGGGCCCAGCAGAACAGACCTGACCCTCCTTCCACAGGCTAGCTCTTACCAAGAGTCCAGGGGGGCTGGGGACACTGGTAGATTCAGGACTGACCCCTTGGCAACTGGGAAAGTGGGGCCCTCGGCTAAAACTTTTGGCCATGAATGACTTTCCATGTCTCCAGCCCTGGAAGGTCAATGGTGTGCCCAGAGATGAGTGGGTGCTGTCTAGAGAGAGGGGTAGGGGCAAGGAATGGGTGTGGTGGTGGTGACGTCTGCTGGGTTGAATTTTTCTCATTTCTGAGGTGATAGAAAACATGTCTATACAAGTCACTTTTCCTGGGGGATGAAGGCATTGTGCTAACTCAGGGTGGATGAGGGAGCCCAAGCCCATGCCTGGGTCCAGTATGCTACCAGGAGGTTCCAGAGAGAGGGTGAAGCTTGGGCTGTTTGGGGACAGGAGGCCCTGAGGGACCAGGAGGAAGAGACAAGCCGGCCTAGAACCCTATGACTACATAGACCGAGCTGGGCCACCCTGAGCACCTGGCCAGCGTCTGGGGTGCCTTCTGTCTCTTCCGGCAAGTGGTTTCTGAATTCAGATAAGTCTCTCTTCCTGAAGGAGACAGACAGGAGAGAGAAAAGGGCTGGAGTCTGAAATGAGGAGCTCAAGGCATCTGACAGGGGCTTAGAGACTGGGGCAGGTGGAGAGACGCTGGGGAGGCTCCAGTGCAAGAGGGCAGGCCTGGCTAGGAACTTGCTGCTTGCCTTCCTGCCAGCCCCCACCAGCTCCTAGGGCAACTTGGGACCAGAAGATGACAAGGACAGGACAGAGGTCCCCATCACTGGGCCCCTGACGTTGGCAGGTTTCTCAGATAGGGCCTGAGGGCCCAGGTTCACCGCCCCTGACTAATAGTACTTGCCCAGGAGGGCTTTCTGGGGATACCCTGTGGCCACCATGCTCACAGTCATCTCCACCCTCACACTTAGCCCTGGCCCCAGCCCAGTTCCTGGTCCCTCCAACAGCAGGTAGGAGGGTCAGGGTAAGCTGCCTGCAGAAGGAGAGGAGCCTCCACTGCAGCTACCCCCCTATCCTGGTCATAGGAAGGGGCTTCAAAGAGAAGGACCCCTGAATGAGGGTGAGTAACCTTGGCACTGCAGGGCTGCCCTGAGAACCCCAATGGTACAAAAGTTGGGCAGAGCTTGGAGAGGGAGCCCAGAGCCTCCTCTCTACCAGGAAAAAGTGCTACAAAGAGACTCCTTCAAAAAAATGCAATAAATCTGTGTCAACCTTTGGAAATCCACACAATGGAAGCATAATAACAGGTGCCACACACTCATTTCAGAAATAAGGATCCACAAATCACTGGAGAGGTGTGTCACTGCTTGTGCCTGAGCATTGCCCGCATTCTAGGAGGCTGAGGTCCCAGAGGAGAGGGGCTTGCCCTGGTCCAGCTCAGAGAAACTCTGAGCTACAAGCAGCCAATCTGCCACAACACGCCTGACAAACAGGCATTTGACCTCTGCTTGGAGCCCTCCAGCTCAGCCCCCAGCCCCAGGCCCCCGATATAAGGTGTAATCTTACTGCTCTGGAGCTCTCTCCCACTCCCTTTCTAAATATAGCAGTCTGACTCTTCCTCAGCCATTACATCCTCCCCACTTCTTTCCACTGGACTAAGAACTTTAACACCGTCACCACTGCTCCTTGAGTATGGACTCCAGGCCTTTCCCCAGCCTGGGTCCAGAAACTGGAAACTGGAAACTGTCCAGAGCCAGACATGAGCCTCCAGAGGAGGGTCCAGGACAGGGGGGTGGCAACCTCTCTCCTGCTGGGCTATTTCCCTGGTTACCAATCACATACCTGTGGCCTCATGGGCACCTTGTGGTCCGGCCCTCTCCCCAGCTGAAACTGCAGCTAGCCAGGCCTCCTCTATCTTGGACATGTGAAATTGATTTTTTGAACGCAAAGTTTAAGTCTTGACATTTATTCTGATTAAATTCATTTGATTGGATTTGGTCTCAGCCTAAAAGCTTTCCGGACTTTGACTGTGTTAACTAGTCTCTCCTTCCCAGCTTTGGGCCATCTGCAGATTGGACAAGTTTGCCTTCAGCCAATCATTGAGAAAAATGTAGAAAGAAGAGCCCATGGCCCAGCAAGGGATGGCTGGCCCAGGGCTCTAGGCATGAGGAACAAGGAAGGTTTGTAGGCCCCACTCCCACCTCTCCAGCACCTGTGCCCCGAGAGAACAGAGGCAGAAATGACTCAGAGTGGGGTTTGGGGCCATTCTCAGGACTCACGATCTCCCCATTCCTACCTCCTTGATGGCTGCCATGCGAACAGATTCGTAGTAATGAAGAGGGGCATTGGGTGAGCTCATGTCGTAGCCAAAGCCAGCCACCGCCACCTGGTCACAGCTGTGCAAGGCCATGGTGACCGCCACGGTGCCCAGAGTTGGGATGTTCTGGGGAAGGAGGGAAGATGGCTCAGAGTATGTATGTTGGGGGGATTCCCCCTCCCTCCTTGTCTCCCCAGAGGTGTCCTATGCTCCCTGGCCCTCTGACAAGCCTGAGCTTTAGGTAATGAGACTCAGCCCCAACCCACACAGGCCCCATCCAGGGAGGGCAGCAGGTTCCCTGGGGGATGGGGGGGTGCAGGAAGGAGAGTATCTCTCTGCTGTCACTACTGGGTCATGACAACACTGGAACACCTCTGCCCTTTCTCCTTGCCTTGGGGACAGACAGAGGTCACAGACAAAGCCCAAAGCCCTCTGTAGAGAAGTGGAGACAGAGAGAAAAAAGGGGAGAGAGCTAAGGCAACAGAGAGGGGGCAAAGCAAGGGATGCAGGGACAGAGGGAGGTGCAGAGAGATGGGCACAGACAATAGCAGGGACAGAGAGAGGCAGAGACAAAGGCAGATAGTCAGGAAAGGACAGAGAGAGGGGCAGCTGAGCTGTGCAGAGGAAGGATGCTTTCTGTGACCTCCCTCGTAGGCGACCCAGCAGGGACTGGAGATGCAGGCTCTGTCTCCCTGTGCCCATGAACTGACCACAGCGCTGGCTTCCCTGGCCTCACTCCCTTCCTGTCAGGCTTTGCAAAACCGAAGTTGGCTGGCGAGCTGCCAGCGTGGCTACAATGGTCTCTTTAGACAAATGCTGCTTTTCCTTCTCATGAGAACTAGAGGGCTATGTGTTTGTGTGTGTGTGTGTGTGTGCTCTTTGTATGTATATGTATGTGCATCCATGTGTCTACATGGGAATGCTTAGGTATGTATTGTGTGTAGGTGTGTTTGTATGTATTATGTACGGGCATATGTTTACATGCATCATGCTGTGTGTCTGTGTGGATGTGTGTTTGTGGATGTACACGCATGTGCATGTTTATGTATGCATGTGGCCAAGACTTCACTGAAAGCTCCCTCTCACCCCTGGTGAAGTGACTTCCCACAGGATTTCTCCCCAGAGAAATGCCCTGAACCGACGGCCCTTCCCTTCATGATGAAGGGTCCTGATGCCCATGCAGGGTCAGAGGACAGACTGGGAGCTAGGTTTTCCCGAATCTCACACTGACTTTCTCTCCTCCCCTCCAACCCGGCTTTCCCACCTTTATTCTGAAGTCAGACTTGGCCTGACTCTCCTCTCTGGGCACTCTAAGACAGAGCAATCCCTTTGTACCCAGACAGAACCAGGGTTCCCATCACTTATGCTGGTCAGGATCTGGGACAGGAGGACTGTGCCCACCAGGTAGGGGACTGGAGGATCTCCTTTTGAAGCTACTACAGGTCAGCTTTACCAACACTCTGCCTTCCTTCCTAGCCAGCTTTGAGATCCCTTTCTGTTCGCTGGAGGCTGGGGGGAGGGTGGGGAGGTTGGGGGAGGGGGAGTTGATGGTGGGTAGCATGCAAGACCTAGTGTCAGGAAGACCTGAGTTCAAATCTGGCCTCAGACATTCACTAACTGTGTGACCCTGGGCAAGCCACTAAACCGGTCTGTCTGTTTCCTCCCCTGTAGAATGGGTACAATAAACAGTACCTACTTCCTCCGGTGGTTGTGAGGATCCGATGAGATGCATGTAAAGTGCTTATCCAATGCCTGGCACACAGTAGGTGCTGATACATGCTCACTCCCCAACCCTTTTCTCTGGGCCTTTCCATCAGCTCCCTCATGCCACAGTGCCCTCTTCCCTCACCACCATCTCTGAGCAGCCCCTTCTGCACAAAACCTTCCATCTGCCCAGTACTAGTGTCTCAGAGCTCCCATTCTCTCCTGCTTACCCTGTATCCACTTCTACATGCACAAGCTGCCTCTCAATTGAATCCACACTCCCAGGGCCAGAGGCCATCTCAGCCCTTAATCAGTGCTTGCTGGATGGGTAGCACCACTCCCCACGGACACCAGGAGTTGTGACAGTCTGGCTCAGGCCACTCACTCAAGTCTCTGCTCTGCCTTGGGGCTCTGCTGCCTTGCCCAGGCAGCTCCCTGATCACACTAGATGGACCAGAAGGCCTCACTGCTCCCTAATAGAAGGCTTCCTAGGGGAATCCCTTCTTTCCATAGACCCTGAAAGCCTGCACTTTGCAGTAACTATTTTCCCAGTCATTCGGTCACATAGTAAGCTACCTGATCCAAGTACACTAGGAGAGCCTCTGTCCAGTTGGAGATGGCCAGGAAAAAGATTAGGGCTAGATGGCTACATCTGGGAGTCATCTTCCCTGAGTGACACTGGCCCCATGGGTATGTGCTCCTCCTTCCTACCTCGTGCTCCTATACCCCTCCCCTCCCTGAGCTCTCCTGCCCTCCTGGTCCAGCCAGTCTTCTTACCCCCCGGCCCATCAGGCCGTGGTTGAAGGGGAGTCCAATGAAACTGAAGGCAGCTTCCTGGATGAAGTAGGGGTTGAGGATCCGTATCTCAGGAGGCTCCTTGGGCACTCGAGTGGCTACTGACTTCCAGAAACCATCTGAAGCGCTCTGGGAGGAAGCAAGAAGACAGTGACTCTCAGAGGAGAGGGCCAGGGCTTCAAACGAGATTGCAAACATGTGGTGCAGGCCTGCAGGGTGTGAGCCAAGGTCAGGAGGGTGTCGATGGGGAGAAGAACATGGGACTGAGGGATCAGGAGAACACAAGGCTTAAAAAAGGGGTATGACTAGCAGTAAAACACATGTGAGACTGGGGGAAGGGCATGACTAAAATGGGACAGCACTGTGAATGGAGGTAAGTCACAGTGGGAATGGGAGAGAGATGAGTAGAAGTAGGAAAGAGATGTGAGTGGGGATGAGAGAAAGAGGTGTGGATGGGGGTGAGAGAGAGAGGTGTGGATGGGGATGGGAGAGAGGTGTGGATGGGGATGGGAGAGAGAGGTGTGGATGGGGGTGAGAGAGAGAGGTGTGGATGGGGATGAGAGAGGTGTGGATGGGGATGGGAGAGAGGTGTGGATGGGGATGAGAGAGGTGTGGATGGGGATGGGAGAGAGAGGTGTGGATGGGGGTGAGAGAGAGGTGTGGATGGGGGTGAGAGAGGTGTGGATGGGGATGGGAGAGAGAGGTGTGGATGGGGATGGGAGAGAGAGGTGTGGATGGGGATGAGAGAGAGAGGTGTGGATGGGGATGGGAGAGAGAGGTGTGGATGGGGATGGGAGAGAGAGGTGTGGATGGGGGTGAGAGAGGTGTGGATGGGGATAGGACAGAGGTATGGATGGGATTAGTAGAGGGGCTTGAGGACAGAGTAGTAGGTGAATTGGGATACTCACATATTCAGGAGGAGGTCTGAAAGGGATAGAACTGGTCAGGAATGAGGATGAGACAGGTTATGATTAAGTATGGGAAGGAGTATGAATGGGGATGGTGCAGTGGTGTTAACAGGAATGGGAGAGGACATGACAGGGATAGAGGTGTGAATGGGGATGGCCCAGGATATGGAGGGGGGTGAGTCAGGGGCATTACTTTGGCTAAGTCTGGAAAGCAGGCTACATGGCAGTGCCATTCTGGAACAAAGGGGCCCAGGTCACCATCCTGCCTCAGTGCCCAGGCTCATCCCCCTACCTGCTTCCTCCAGGCAGTTGGTCCAGTCCTTCCTGACAATGTGCTCACCCCCTTCACCTCCTCCCTCCAGCCTCTCCTGGCCTGCCATTGTCTCTGGGGGGCCTCTGCCCCCACCTTGCCCTTGGGAGCTCTGCCTCCCTCTCCACCCTAGCTCACACTGCTATGCCTCGAGGTTGGTGGACACTGTCTCGCTCTCTGTCTTCCTGGCTGCCTCGCTCTCTCTATCTTGTTTGCTTCCTTGCTTGGTCATTCTTTCCTATAAGGAACCTGGAAAATGAAGACACAGGCAATTAGGCAGGACTCCCTCAGCTTCCTCTGTCCTCTGTCTGCTTGCCTTTGGGTCTCATCTATAAAACAAAGACACTGGATCAGCTGGCACCTGAGCTCTTGTCCAGTTCTGACTCAAATCATTAACAAGCTCTCCTTTGGCATCCCCATATTGGGCTCTCCTAAGCCTGCATGCAGCTGGGGCAGTTGTCTGTTACAGAGAAAGAGACATCTGGATTACTGGGGGAGGGGATCATGGGGGGCAGGGAGAAAGGAGACCACCACCCAGCAGTGGAATATGGCTTCCCAGGGAAGAGTAGCCACACCTGACCAAAAACAATCAGGAAGATGGGCTTCCAGGCAAATGAGAAATTGATCCTCAAGAGACAGAAGGAGGGAAAATCCCAGAATGATGGTACAAAACCACAAGCAGTATCACCATCACCAGTGGCTGCCAAGCCACAGGTCTATTTCTCTTGAGAACAGTCTAAGGATAAGGGGCTCAATCAGCAGGCAGCCAATCAATAGAAGCCATTCAGAGACAGAGCAGAAACCAGTCCTGCTCTCAGGGAGCTAATTCTCTAAGGAAGGAACAGTCGACTCAAGGCTGCCTACTTGCCCACCCTCCCTTCACAGGTCCACGGGGACTGGCAGGGGCAAAGGAATCAAGTTTCCTCAGGACTGCGCCATCCAAGCTGAGCCACACATCAGCTGGCCTACATGTCGTCTAGGCTCGGGTCATGCTCAGGCTGGAGACTGTCCCAAGTCTGCTTTCTGGCTGACCACGCTGGGCTGGCCAGTTAGCACCTCCAGGGATGATGAATCCCTGTCTTTCTCTCTGCTCCTTCATCAGCCCACCCCTCCTCAGCTCTTTAAATCACATCTTTTGACCTGCCAATCTGAGGCGGACACCCTTGTCTCTTCTATTTGTTGCCAAGTTCCCGGGAAGAAAACACCCTGGCTGCCCACCAGTCTGGCTTCCATGCACACCCCCCACCCTCTCATGTAAGAGACATGGCTCTGACCCCTCTGGTCAAATGCAAAAGGCTACTCTTTTTCTCCTGTTGAAATCTGGGGCCTCCTCTCTCTTCCCCATCCTTCCAGTTCTCCCTGCAGCATTCAGTACCATTGGGAGCCACCCGCCACTCCTGTAGCAACCAGGAGACTCCCGTCTCTTGGCTCTCCTCCTAAGCCTCTGACTATCCCTTCTGAAGCATCTTTGCTTGATCCCACACACTGCTAACAAACTTCTCTTCACCTTATACTTCTTTTTATGAACCTTCCACCTTCTAGCACTCATGGAAAACCAGCTCCTCCTCCCCACCCCAAGCCCTTGCATCCTCAGCCAGTCCCGTTGGGTCCAGATGAAGAGAAGGCCAACTCCTTGCTTCTCAGAGCCTCTCCTCCTGCTCCACAGATCTTCAGCATCCCACCAACATCCTTGTTACCTGCTTCTAGTCCCCGGGATTCAGAGCCCCGGCCTCTGGCCTCAGTCAGCTCCTCAAACATGGGGACTTTCACTTATCCTTGGCCATGCTGTCAGACACCCTGACTCCCAGCTCAGGCTCCAGCTCTACTCGTGATCTGTGCCCTTTCTCCCCCAAGCCATATCCATACCAGTATCTGAAGTGTTCCAGAGCCATTATCAGAACTCAAAAGTCCCTCTCTATTATCCTAAAACTTCCTCTGCCTCGCTCCCCACCAACCTCCAGCCAGGGACTCCCTTTCCTCAGTCCCCCAGGCCATCAGTCCTAATCATGAGAGCTATACCAGAAAGGAACAGGCCAGCCTAGGAGGAGGGTGGCACCACCACTTTGGAACTCTCCAGGCTGAGGCAGAAGGCCTCCTTGTCAGGACACAGGGGAGATCCCCTCTGTGTTTGGTTTGGATGACCTGGCTGCTCACATCCCTCCTGACTCTTGGCTACTATGATCCTTCTCTGGCCTTTCCTCCTCACAGGCTTTGACTTTATGGTCGATGAACCCAACTTTATACCATCCTCTCTGCTTGAATCCCTCTTCCTTTGTCCTCTGACCCTCAGCTCTGGGCTGCCCCCACTGTCTACCTGCTCACTTCCTGCTGGGGTACTGCTCACTACCACTAAGCTAAGGCACACAACTTTGTCAGGACTCCTGGGCCTACCACAACCAATCAGTAAGTATTAATGAATACTACTATGTGCTGGGTACTGTGTCAGCCAGACACTAGGCACATAAGGACCAGGAATGAGATAATCTCTCTTCAAAAGGGGCTCCCATTCTAAGAGGGGAGGCAAGGGGCACACATAAAACTATGGACAGCATAAGTATATCATGAGTAAAGTAATTCGACACAAGGGCGTTTGGGAGGCAAGGCACAAGCAGCTCTGACTGATCATCCAAGGTCAGCAGCACCAGCTAAGTCTCTCCTCAGTCTTCATCCTCCCTGACCGCTGGGCCACCACACCCCTGCTCTCTCCTGGTGTTCCTGCCCCTCCCACCTGCTTACCCAGATGCTGTGGCCTGGGACCCTCTTCTCCCCTCCATCAGGGATTTCATAACCTTCTGCCTCTTCTCTCCTGAGCCACAGTCCCACGTCCCCAACTCCCTACTAGGCATTTCCAGCTGGATGTTCTCTAGGCATTTCTGAACTCATATGTCTTCCCAGAACCCTGCTAAGCACATTCTGTCTATGGACTTCCCTATTTCAGTTATGGGCATCATTCACAACACAGTTTGGACCTTTGGATCACAGCTTAAAATGCAGGCATGACAGGCTTCCGGCCAGGGATGGAGTGTGGTTAAGGAACTGTTAAGAAAGTATTTGCTCAGAGTCTTGTAAATGTAAAAAGGAAAACTTCTACCTGGAAAAGAAGGGGGATGGAGAAAACTGACTGTGTATGCCCTTGCTAGACATCACAGAGAGCTGCTATACTGTAGGAGGTTGAGGAGCAGCAGTGATGATACCCACAAGTTCAAGAAAAAAGCTATTATAAAGCCCCAGGCCTCAGGTGTCTGTCTGCAAAAGCATGAAGCAGAATGATCCGGAGATCCTCAGGCTGGGAGGCAAATTCGATCTCCCAAACACCACTGAGCCTCGGTGGGATGAGATCCGTGACTTGAATAGGTCTCTGGAATCACATAACTTATTCACAAAAAACAAGATAGGGAAAGAAGGGTGGGGATAAAGAAGCATTGTCTGTAAGGAAGACACATGTGTCAGAAAGTCCAGGAACCAGAGCCAGTGAAGAGTGAGAGAAGAGCCAGAGACTGTCTTGTAGTAAGAATCTGTACTGTCACCAGAGGGGACTACAGACCACTGGGACAGAAAGAGGAGGAGCCTGAGAAACAGACCTGGGGACTGGGGGCAACGTCCATCATGCTGACACCTCATGGATTTCTCTCTGCCAAAAACAGTTCAACCAAATTCAATATCCCTTTAGTCAGCAGCTACACCGTGCTAAAGGCTAGTTTCCATGCTAATCACTGGAGAGAGATAATGAGGTGACCCAGTGGAGATAGCCTGGAGGCAGGAAGGAAGGAGTTCAAAGGCAGGCACGGATACTTACTAGCTATGTAACCTGTGTAAGGCCCAGGTCCAATTGGCAGGGACTTGGGGCTTGAGGCTATGACCCCTCCCCAGTCTGGCAGATGAATACTGTACCTGCACAGGCTTTCTGTCACCCTAGGCCTTCCCCAGATACAGAGCCATGCTCTGTTCTCATTCCCAAAGCAGATTCCAGAGCCCTGGTACTCCCTCAGTCCCCCACTTGCCTCACCTCTGTGGTCTCAGGCTGCAGATGCTACTCCAGGCAGCTCCCAGGCTCCTAAGGCCCAGACACTTAGCTAAAGAGGTCAAGCCTAGACCTGGGGTCCTGGGGAAAGGTTTCCTGATTGCTGAGTAGCTATTTACCAGACATGGAAAGCTTCCCCCAGTCTCTCATGCACACACAACTCTCCATGCAGTCTCCTATCTGGGAGTGGAAGCTCCCTGGGGTAGGGGGCAGACTTGGGTCAGGGACCACACCCTCCAGAACAGCCCTCCTCACTCTGGTCTACCCTGTAGGGATGGAGGAGGCCCAGGCTTCAGGCTTGAGTCTTTCAGCAGTACAAGTCAGCCATGTAATAACACATTTCCTGTGCTGGGATGAAAGAATGAGGAAGTAGTGGGTGAGAAGCTTGGGGGTTGGGCTGGTGGGGGCCCCACTGCTGCCATCACGGCCTCACTCTGATTTCTGGTGATAACACTGGGCAAAGCGGCAGGGCCTGGGAGGACGTGCCTGCAGCAGGCCCCTCCATACCAGAGCTCTCCCAATGTTAAGCTTACATCCTCCTCTTGAGAATTTGCCCCATACATTGCCCCTGGCCCTACCCTCTTGGGGTGCCAAGTAGGACAAGTCAATCACATACCCGAAGGCTGCTCTCCTATCCCCCAAGTCTTCCCTTCTAATACCTCCTTCAATCTCTACTCCTTTGCCATGGGCTCGAAGCCTCTCTCTATTGGGAGTGCCCTCCTCTGGATTCTCCCTCACCAACCTCTCAATGTCCTTCCTAAGTCTTGCCACAAAGTAGTGAGCACTATTTTCCAGATGTGTTCTGGGGGCTGGGGACAGATGGAACCCCTCCCACCCAGCCCTGGAAACCTTGCCCCAGATCCCACAAGCCTCCCTGATACACAGTGAGATAATGCAGAACTACCACCCCAGTGCCATCTTCAGCATGCCAGATAAATGGGGGTTATCAGGGAATTGTTCCCATCGTAAGGCCTAGTGTGGCCTTTCCCATGCTCATTAACGCCCTCTGTGTGACCTGCCCTTTCTCTGGCCTGCATGTGCCTCTGGGAAATCAAGGCTCCTCATGCCTCCACCTCAGGCTTTTTAGGCAACAGTCTTCATCAAGATCATTTCTCTTTGTACCCTGAGAATTTCCTTCCCCAGCACTCCCCAAGGTCCCCAAGGGCTGGCTTTGGCTGATGATTTTAATGGGGGGGAGTGCCAGCTCTCCTTTCTTTGACCCACTCCAATGTAATCTGCTCTCCTCCAATCCAGGACACTTCCAGCCTGGTCTTGCCTTTCTTCTCCTGCCCAACACTTCCTCCCAGAATTCCTAGCTTTGTAAGCTTCAGCAAAACGTTCTTTCTTCTTGCTGAGAATCAGATCCAGAAGGCAAAGCAAGGTGCTTGGAAATGCTCCTTATCCCCCATCTCGGCTCTTCCAAGGTCCTGGGCCAAGGGCGGGGATCTGCTGCCTAAAGCCTTCTCTCCCTTCTCCTTCGGGACACACCACTTGAGGGCCTCCTCAGTCCCATCTACCCCCAGCTGATCACCCTATCTACCCATCTACCTCTCTCCCTGCCTCCAAATTCACATATCCAACTCATCAGGCATCTCAAATAGACATCCCACAGACATCTAAACTCAAAGGCCCAAAATGGAACTCACTGTTCTTCCCTCCAAACACACCCCCCCTTCCAAACTTCCCTATCATTATTCTCAGGGGTCACCCTCAGTTCCTCATCCTGTCTACAGCTAATGCCTGCTGTTCTTATCTCCACAATGTCTTCTCTTCTCTGACACTGCCCAGACCCCAGGGTAGCCCCTGCACCACTGTCCCAGATGCTTGGGGGGTGGGGGGGAGGAAGTGTACCCCCACTCCAGACTAGCCTCTACTCAGCTGGCAAAGTGTGGGTCCCACAGGTCACTCCCCCTCTCCTCAAGAAGTTATGGGGGCTCCTATCACCCCCAGGATCTGGTCTCCCGGACCCGACCCCTTACTGCCTATCTAGCTTTCTTACACTCACTCCCTACCATGTCCTCTGTAATCCAGTGACACTGGACTCTGTGTGCTTCCTCTATCTCCTGCCTCCAGGCATGATCATTGACTGTGCCTATTGCCTAGAGTGCCCTTCCCCCTCATCTCTGCCTCCTGGCTTTCCTCAAGCCCAGTTAAAATACCGCTTTCTACACCAAGCCCTAACGCCAGTGCTTTCCTTCTGCTGATATCTCCAATTTAGCCTCTCCCGAGCTCGTTTGTACTTCACTGTTTGCCTCCTGCCTTCCCTTTCAGACTGTAAAGCCCCTGAAAAGACAGACTGCCTTCTGTCTGTCTTGTATCCCCAGGGCTTAGCAGAGTGCCTGGCATACAGCTGGTGCTTAACCAATGTTTGTTTACTGACTGACTCCTTATCTATTTCCTCCTTCTGTCTCAATGGGATTTAGTCTGCTCTGAGGACACAATTTGCTTCTCTCTCCACCAATTGCTCTCCTCAGTGCTTTCTTCCTCTGGTTCGAGTTCTCCTCACAAAAGCATGCATTTCTTCTTAATAGACCATGCTCCTCTGCCCTCAGCCCACATACATGTTAAAGCCCGTCCTGTGTCTTAGTGCATAAGTACATGCTCCTAGTTAAGGATCTCATCTACAGTCTCTGTAGAGAGGGGGAGATCAGGATTTGCCTCCTGGCCTCAGGATTTCCCGTTGGTTCTCCTTTGAGCCTCTGTGTACCCACACTCGAGGCCGCTGGCTTCTTTCTTGAACTGTGTCTCCTTTCTTGGATTTCTGGGGGTCTCTGCTGCTGGTATGTACCTGCCTGAGCTCCAGCTGCTCTCAGTCGTACATCTGGGACACAGTTTTCTCCTTTCCCCTTCTTTTCCAATGGAAATCTTTTTCTTAGATTTTCAAGACTCCCAACAAACTCCATCTTTTCAGTCCTTGTCAGCTACACTCCATCCCTGGCCAGGAGCCTGTCATTCTCATGTTTTAAGCTGTGGCCAGGAGATCAGCCATTCACCTCCCTATTCTGCCTTTCTCTTTGGAATCCTCAGGTAAACTCTTAGAAAAGGCAGCCCATACTCTTGCTTTCAGTACCTGCCTCGTGCACACTGTTTAACTCTTTGTGGTCTGGCCTCTAACCTCATCACTCAGCAGAAGCTGCTCTCTCCAAAACTGCCAAAGATCTAGTTGCCAAGTCCAATGAACGTGTCTCCCTCCTCGTCCTTCCTACCACACCACTTCCCCACCCCCGCCACCCCAGCCCCCTGACACAGTGCTTTCTCTTCTCTGGATTTCTGCAACTCTGCTGCCTCAACATGTTGCCTGTTAGGTCCTATCCTAGGCCTTCCTCTCCTTTCTCTATGCCATCTCTCTTGGTGACTTCATCAGCTCCCATGGGAGGAACTATCACATCCTTGAAGAGGACTCAGAGCTCCGTGTCTCTAGCCCTTGATTCTCTCCTGACCCCCAGGAAGTCTACATCATAAACTGTCTGTTGGACATTTCCACCTGGAGGTCTTGGGCATTTCCAACTCAGCATATCCAAAACAAAACCCATCAGCTCCCCCCTCACTTCTGAACTTCCCTGCCAGGTTCACAGCCTCGTGTCAGCCCAGCCTCCACTCTTCACTCAACATATTCCCCAGATCTAATCAGTTGCCAAGTTTTATGGCTGATACCTTCTCAGTATCTCTGTGACACACACACACACACACACACACACACACACACACACACACACACACACACACACACACACACACACACACACACACACCCTCACCTGGACTACTGAGCTGGTCTCCTAACTGGGCTCCCTGCCTCTAGACTGTCAAAGTTACCTTCCTAAAGTACAGGTCTCAACAAGTCACTATCCTGATCAATACACTCCAGGGGCTACCTGTTACACAAACTCCTCTATTTGGCAAGTAAAGGCCTTCACAGCCTGCCTCCAATCTATCTGTCTGGGCTTATTACACAGCAGGCATATTCATATACTCTGTGGTGCCACCATAGCCTCTAGCTGGTGTAGTGGGTAGAGTACTGGCCTTGGAGTCAGGAAGACCAGAATTCAAATCTAGCCTCAGACTCATACGAGGTAGTAATTCACTAATTAGTGACCCTGGGCAAGTCACTTAACCTCAACAGTAAAGTTGGGATAATAATAGCATTTAGTCGCAGGGTTGTTGTGAGGACCAAATGAAATCATTTGTGAAGCCCTTGGCACAGGACCTGGCACAGCTCACGGGTTGCTCGAGAGGCTGCCGGACAGCACTGGCAGAAGCGCCAACTCTGCCCCTCAGGCTTTCCCTTTCCTGTTAGTACCAAGAGCAAAGCTTCTCGATCTCTTCTTCCAGCATTCCCTCTACCCATGAGTCACTGCTGTGGGAGACAGGGACCTCGTGCTGCATCTCAACAGCCCTGACAAAGGAAGCTGCCTTCAGGCTCGGGCTGATCAGAACCAAGGCCAGGGAAGCTGGACAAAGATAAGGAGAAGGAAGGCTGGCAGCTACAGGAAGAATGGCCCCACCTTGGGAAGTGGATGGAGGCACCCATGTGGCCTCCCTCACTCATGTTTCCTAGAGACACCTAAAGGACACAAGGCAGGGATGACATCCAGGAGGCCCAGTCTGGGCCAGGCAGACACGAGACTGCAGAGAACATGGGCTCCTGAGTTTGTGAGCAGGGAGGAGGGTACACAGAGGCGGGACCTTGTGCTGGGTAGGGAACCAGCCATATTTGGCCTCCTTTTGACCCCTGGGCAAGTCTCTAAGATGATAAAGGGCAGAGAAGCCACAATCCCCCTCTGCCCTGGCACCTTTCCCATCAGAGGCCTACAGGGGACTGGGCATGGGAACAAAGCCTGGGCTAGCTGAGAGCCTGGCTGAAGAGCCTGGAAGGATCTCTTCTCACTGCAGATGCAGGGATAACCACCTGGGGCTCCACCCATACCGAGGAGGGCAGAAGGGGTGCTCCAGACTCCCTGTTCCAGCTCAGGGCCTGCCCTCACAGGGCTTACATTTGGCAGCTGGTGGCTTGTGCCAGGGAACCCTAGAAAGCAAGACTCCAGCAGCCAGTGAGCCAAGAAAGTCCTCAGGAGGAAGGCAGCCCTGGGACAAAGTCCAGTAGAAACTCAGGGATTCTACTATCAGGAACACCTGAGTTCAGATCCTAATTCAGACACTTACAAGCTATGGGACCCTGAGCATCTCACCACTGCCAGTCTGTTACCTCATCTGTAAAGTGGGACAGTGCTTCCTTTGCAGGGTTTTTGTGGCTCTCTGAATTCTAACTAATGGTGACAATACCCATCTCTCTAGCACATCAGAAATCTTAAATCGCTCATCTGGCATGCTCAGAAGTTGGGCTCTCCTCCCTGAAACCTCCCTCCCCCACCATGTACTGGGAACCGTACGTCCATGCTTCAGCCACCACCTTTGGCTCTTGACCTTGCACAGACTGGGGTGGGGCACCCTCGGGGCTAGGAGTCATTTACTAGACGGCAAAGACTCATGGAAACCACTTCATCTGGTGCCAGCCCCTCCTGGACAGAGGGAGGGGGGTGCAGCCATGGGAGGTGGTACCACAGCCGGAGCCAGGCTCACCACTTTCTCCTTGTAGACGATGTACTTGAGCCACTTGAAGTCTTGCCACTTAAAGCCAGCCAGGACAAAGAGAGAGTCCTTCTCATACTCTTCGGGTCGTTGCATGGCCCCCTCAGGGTAAGTGATGCGCAGGGTGGTCTTGCCCCCCACGTCCTTCTCAAAACCCTTCACGGGAGCTGAGTTCAGCCTGGGGAAGTAGGGTCAGCGTTGGTCCCCAGTCCTGAGCCCTGTCAGCCCTCCTCTTCCACCCCAGCTCCCAGCCTCAGTTTCCCCATCCACAGCAGTTGTGGAGGAAGCAGAGGAAGTCAGAGCTCACCTGACCACGACGTCATAGTCATCGATCCGAGCTCCCAAGGACTTGTTGGCAAGGACACCACCGTTCCCTACGATGATGCAGCGGCGGCAGCTGAGGCTGCGGGGGAAGCGGCAGAGGCCCCTCAACACTCAGGTAACAGCAGTCAGCCACTCCAGTCCCCCCAAGACCTAAGACTCTCTGTCTGCCAAGCCTGAGACATTGTCTACTGGGGAGCAGAAGGTGGCGTGGGCATGGGGGTGGGGCAGGTGTGGTCCTGGAACCTCGTGATGTATAAGTGACCCTCAGGCCACAAGGCGATGTCTCTGGGCTGCTCTCCACAGGTCCTATTCCATGTGGGACAGTGTCTGTCCCACTATGCTGCTGAGGGCCTCCAAATGGTAGCATGGGGAAGAGGCAGGCAGGAAAAAGGTGAAGAAGTAAGCAGGAAGAAGAGAAAGGAAGAAGGATGGAGCAGACTAGCAGGGAAGGGGGTGTGGCTGCACAGGGAACTCTCTGACCAAGGGAGATTTCAAAAGGCATGCACTGGATAGCCCATGGAGGATGAAGGTAGAAGCCTGGATGGTTCACAGAAGCAGAGCTGCTCCAAAGTGGAATGGATAGCCTCAGGCAGGAGGAAGCAAGGGCCTTGACCAGTGGAGCAAGGGATGCTAGGGAGGGCCTCCTTGTTCAGGTCCGGGCTAGACAAGGGGCTTCTGGCTGAGGAGCCTGTAACTCTGGGAGGGCAGAAATAGGGGAGGGCCAAGGAGGCCTGAAGAAGGTAGCAGAGGCTAGGCAGGACCCAGGCTCCAGGGTCACCAGGGGGCCCGTGGGTGCAGCTCAGGCTTTACCTGTCCAGGGCAGGTGTCAGGCGGTACTCTTTGGTGACTGACAGGATGGCTTTGATCAGGTTATCTGTGGGGCAGAAAAGGCTGCATTAGAAGGGCACCTAACTCTGGAAATACTCCTCTGCAAAGACCACTTGGAAGTTTCGCTACATAACCATAATTAGAGCTGCAATCACTGAGACCTGAGGTGAAGGGCCTGAACACCTGTGCTCTATCTGGTGGGAGAAGGGGCTTGGAATTCTAATATCCCTCTAAATGTCTAGCTGGGCTTCTGCCAGGATCATCCCTGGAGGAGTGACTACCTGCCCCAGTGAAGGACCCATCTGTGTAGCTCTCCCTGGCTGTGATTCAGCAATCTTGGCCTTCGCAGCTGGGCTTTGGGCTTCTCTCTTCTCAATACCATCCCAGCTCTGCAGCAACCTTTCATCATGGCCTTCCATAGACCCTTCTCTGGTATCACTCTGGGGATACCAGGGAGCCAAGCTGAAGGCTGGGCTGGAGTCTGGGTCAAGCAGAGCCAAGGCAGATAGGCAAGTGGGCAGGTTGCCTCACCCATGCAGGTCATTTCCAGAATCTGAGCCCTTCCTTCTGCATGTGGGCAGGATGGTGCAGGTCCTGTTCCCTTTTCCAGAAGGCCATCATTGTGCCCAAGGAACCTCAGAAGACAGGCAGTCTCCCTTGGACTCAGAGGGACACAATGAACAGAGTTTGCACACTATACTCACACATGAAAGTGTGTGTGTGTGTGTGTGTGTGTGTGTAATTGTGCACAAGTGTGTCTGTGCACATGAGGGACCTCCAGGGCTTCTGCAGGTATCCATGTGGGCATGAATGTATAAATGTGTTTGGACCTGAGGATATTTATGCACAAACATGAGAAAACGTGCAACCATCTCAACACAGCCCCTCTTTTTTGTCGGGCTTGGATTTGAGGATCCAGTGAGATTTCCAGCCACAATCTCCCAACCAGGTTTTGTATGCTCTCCCTCCTCATGTTCACAAGGGTCCCTGTTTCCTGTGAGGTGAGGCTTAAGGCCCTCTTTCTGTGGCACTGCCAGGTGTGTCCCCCATCCAATCCCTCTCCCCCACTTAGAGATGGACAGATGTATCTGCCTGTGGTTCAGAACAGAAGCTCCTGGGGGCAGGAACAGCTGTATTTTTGTCTTTGTCTCCCAAGGGGCAGGCACAAACCAGGGACTTAAACAGACAACTGTCAACTGCCTGATGTCCAGGTCCAGCCTCTCGGCCCCGGCCTGACCGCTTCTCCAGGGCCCAGGGAGGCCAAGCTGCTCAAGCTGAGCAGCTGCTGCCTAGGTGGTTCTGACCCTCCTCGGAGGTCAGGGCCCAGGTCCCCCTACCTACCTTGTCCTTTAATTCCAAAGGGTGGCACAAAGTCTCGGATGCGGGCCCACTTGCGGAAGGAGTCATCCAAGAACATGGGGGCAGGCCTGGAGAATCTGTGGAAAGAGCCCATCAAGCCAGTTACTCCTCTGAGAGAGACCTGTCCTCCTGGGGGGAGTGGGGGTGGGCAGGGGCAACCTGCTTCTCCTGGACACAGTGGGCAGACAAGTAGACTAAAACCTGACTGGCCTCAGGAGCCAGCCAGCAAAGGCACTAGGGGAAAAGACAGGGCCTTGACCAGATCTGAGGTAGCCTGATGCCCTGAGAGGACAGAGAGTTGGTTCGGATGGGGAAACTGAGGAAGATGGTGAGGAGGGATGACTGAGCAAGCACTCTTACCCGAGTCTGGGACACGTCATGTAGAAACATCCTCCGTGTTGTGCTGAGTCATTCCAGCTCAGGGAGTGAGGAGGGTGGCAGCCTGCCCATGGCTGCCCTGCCCTGACCTGCCCACAGCAGCCCTGCCTGGCACCACAGGGGGCAGCCAGGGCTGATCCCAAGGTCCCCAAGTCCTCCCTGATCCTACTGGTTGGCCCTTTTTGTTTTGCACTGTACTTTTTCCCCAGCACCTAGTATAAGGTTTCTTTACTTAGTCCATTTTCAACACTCAATTTTATAAGATTTCGTTTTCTCTGTTCCTCCCCACTCAAGATATTGAGCAGTCTGACATAGGCTGTACATGCCAATCATATTGAGAATATTTCCACATTAGTCATGTTGTGAAAGAAGAATCAGAACAAAAGGAAAAAGCCATGAGAAAGAAAAAAATAGAGAAAATCATCTGCTTCCATCTGATTCAGACTCCCCAGTTCAGTCTCTGGATGCGGATGTGCTTTTCATCATGAGTCTTCTAGAGTTGTCTCAGATCCCTGCCTTGCTGCGAAGAGCCAAGTCTGTGAAAGTCAATCATGGCACACTGTGGCTGTTACTGTGAACAGCGTTCTCCTGGTTCTGCATCCGTTCATCTAAGTCTCTCCAGGTTTTTCTGAAGTCTGCCTGCTCATCATTTCTTATGGAACAACAGTACTCCATCACATTCAGACCACAACTTGCTCAGCCATTCCCAGGGGATGGGCATCCCCTCAGTCTCCAGTTCTTGGCCACCACAAAAAGAGCTGCTATAAAAGTGTTTGTATACATGGGTCCTTTTCCCTTTTTAGGATCTCTTTGAGTGGTTGGTCCTTCTTAGTGGTCATCATTCCCCAGGCAGAAGCAAAGGGCCTTGAGAGCAACCCCAGTCCCAGTACAGAATCCCAGTGCTAGCAGGCCCCTCGGAGGGATCCATTCCAGCAATGGGGAGCTCACAACCACCTGAGGCAGTAATAATAGGTATCCTTAAACTTCCTCAAGTTTGCAAAGTACTTTACATGTCCCATCACAGCAGAGCCTCTCAATGTGAGGAGGGGCATGCAGGTATTATTAGCCTCATTTACAGAGGAAGCCACCAAGGCAAAAAGTCACACCACTGGGAAGCATCAGAGGCAGGACTTGAGCCAAGGTCTTGGTGTCTGAGCACTCTGCTCATTATTCCACACTGCCTCTGAGATCTAATGGGAATGGCTCTGTTCAGTTTTGAAAGCCCTTTAAAGCCTGGCTCCAGCGTAGCTTGCAGGCCCTCACTGGACACTAGCCCTGACACCTCTTGCACTCTGCCAAACTGGCCTCTTTCTCTGTTCCTCATTCATGACATTTCATCTCCCTTCTAAACACCTTTGCACAGGCTGCTCCCCATACCTGGAATGCCCTCCCTTCTTATCTCCTCCCCAGAGTCCTTCTCTATGCTCCTGATGCAGCTCAGGTACCATCTCCTGAAAGAAGCCTTCCCTATTTCTCCCCACCCCCAGCTTCTGGTACCCTTGTCCCTGCCATGCTACACTTGGTAGTGAACAAATTTGTACGTATTTGTCTTAACTCTCCGTACGTATGTTGCTTATGCAGAGTATCCCTGTTGTCCCCTGCTTAGAAGATCAGCCCCACATGAGTAGGGATTATTTTATTCTTTGTCCTTGTATCCGCAGTACCTGGCATACCGCAGATGCATAGTAAATGTTTGTTGATGACCTGTGGTAAAGAAGCAGTGAACTTATGAGGCTACTCTCCCTGCCAGACTGGCAGCTGCAAATTGCACTAGCTGGTAATATAAATAGGCCACCCTCTAGGGCCCTGCTATCTGGATGTGTGACCTGGCCAGTATAAACACAGCCTAGTTCTAGCTGGGGGTCACAGAGCACCAGTTCCCTAGTCATCCTCCTTGCCACCTCCATGAAGATAAATTTAGATTCAATGTCACAAAACACTTACTAAAAAAACTTTCTAATGGAGCTGCTTCTAAGTGCTTAATAAATGGTTTTCTTCTTTTTGTTCTTTTAATTGAATTATTTTATTTGTTTTCAGTGTTTGACAATCACTTCCATATATCTTAGATTTTTTTTCCCACTCCCTCCCTCTCTCCCTCCCCACTCCCTCCCCACTCCCTCCCTGAGATGGCATACAATCTTATATAGGTTCTACACATACAGTCCTATTAAATTCATGTTGCATAGAAGAAGTAAAATGAATGGGAAAAACCATAAAACAGAACAAAACATAATACAAAAGAAAATGGTATGTTTCTATCTGCGATCCAATTCCATAGCTTTTTCTCTGGATGTGGAAGGCATTTTGCCTCAAGAGTCCATTGAGAATTTTTTAAGTCCATGCATTTCAATGAAGTACTGTCTACCAGAAAAATTCCTCACACACTGTGGTTGTTGCTGTGTACAAAGTTCTCCTGGTTCTGCTCTTTTCACTCAACATCAGTTCATCCAGGCTTCTCTGAAGTCTTCCTGTTCATCATTTCTCATAGCACAATAGTATTCCATTACATTCATATACCACAACTTGTTCAGCCATTCCCCAGTTCATGGACATCCCCTCTATTTTCAGTTTTTGGCCACCACAAAGAGAACTGCTGTAAATATTTTTGTACATGTGGGACCTTTTCCCATTTTTATGATCTTTTGGGGATAGAGTCCCAGAGGCGATATTGCTGGGTCAAAGGGTATGCACATTTTTGTAGCCCTTTGGGCATACTTCCAAATTGCTCTCCAGAATAGTTGGATCAGCTCACAGCTCTGCCAACAATGAATTAGTGTTCCAACTCTCCCATATCTTCTCCAACATTTATCTTCTTCCTGTTTTGTCATGTTAGCCAATCTGATAGGTGTGATGTGGTACTTCAGCGTTGTTTTGATTAGCCTCTCTCTAATCAATAGTGATTTAGAGCATTTTTTCATATGATTATAGGTAGTTTTAATTTCTTCTTCCAAAAATTCCCTGTTCATATCCTTTGACCACTTATCAATTGGGCAATGACTTGTATTCTTGTGAGGCATTTATCACAGACATTAGTCGAAAAAATTCTTTCCCAATTTTCTTCTTCCATCCAAATCTTGGTTGCATTGGGTTTGTTTATGCAAAAACTTTTCAATTTAATGTAATCAAAATTATCCATTTTGCACTTCATGATATTCTCTATCTCTTCTTGGGTCATAAGTTTCTCCATTCTTCATAAATCTGACAAATACACTATTCCTTGCTTGCCCATTTATTTATGGTACCAATTTTTATACCAAGATCAGCACCAGGTAAGCAGCAGCATTTTAGCTTCTAGCTAAAAGAACCAGAGGTCACAACACACAAAGCCTCAAGTTTTAGGCACAAGAACTGTGCGACAGGGCACCCTGTACCCCAGATGCAGAGATCTACTTCAAAAGCCAAGAAAAGACCAAAACACAAATACTAAAGAGGTCAATATTGAGACTGTACTCCCATCTGAAACTTCAGAAGGGAATATGAACTGGTCTGAAGCACAAAGAGCCTTCATGGAAGAGCTCAGGAAAGATTTTAAAAGCCAGATTAGAGAAACAGAAGAAAAACTAATCAATGACTTTAAAAATATGAAAAAAGAAATCACAGAAGAATTTAAAAGGACAATTGGACAAATGGAAAAGGAAGTACAAAACCTAAATGGAGAAAATAACTCCTTAAAAGGAACAATTGGACAGATGGAGAGATACAAGTTAACTGAAGAAAATAATTTGATAAAAATTAGAATTGGGCAAGTAGAAGCTAATGAATCTATGAGACATCAAGAATTAGTCAAACAGAATCTAAAGAATGAAAAGATAGAAGAAAATGTAAAATAAAATATCTAACTGGAAAATCAACTTACCTGGAAAACAGATCCAGGAGATCTAAGGATTACTGGTCTACCAGAAAGCCATGATGAAAAAAAGGGCCTGGACAATATCATCCAAGAAATCATCAAGGAAAATTGACCAGAAGTCCTAGATCCAGAGAGTAAAATAGTCATCAAAAGAATCCATTCACCTCCTGAAAGGGACCCCAAACTAAAAACACCAAGGAATATCGTTGCCAAATTCCAGAACTATCAAGTGAAGGAGAAAATACTGCAGGCAGCCAGAAAGAAACAATTTAAATATTGAGGAGCTACAGTCAGGATCACACAGGACCTTGCAGCTTTTACATTAAAAGACTGAAGGAATTGGAATACAATATTCTGTAAGGCAAAGGAGCTGGCACTACAACCAAGGATTAATTATCCAGCAAAATTGAGCACAATATTTCAGGCAAAGAGATGGACATTCAATGAAATAAGGTATTTCCAGACCTTCCTGATGAAAAAGCCAGAACTCAATAGAAAATTCATCTTCAAACACAGGTCTCAAGAGAGATATAAAAAGGGAAATGAGGGGAAAAAAACTTGTTATTCAATATGGGCAAACTGTTTACATCCCTATAAGGGAAGATGATACTTGTTAATGTTGAGAATTGTATATTTATGAAAGGGATATACATAGATAGAGGGAGTGGGTATAAATTAAATGATGTGATGATAACAAACGTGATTTAAGGGTACAAAGGAATTGTAATGGGAGATGTGAAAAGGAGGAGGCAGAAAAAGATAAATTCCATCACAGGAAGAGGCACAAAAATATATTACAAGAGAGGGAAAGAAGGGAGGGAGATGAGCATTGTTTGAGAGGTACGCTCATCTGATAGGATTCAAGGAGGGTACAACAAACTCAGTTAAGTACAGAAATACAACTAGCTCTATAGGCAGTAGGAGGAGAAGGGGGAAAGAAAAGGGATGGGAGGCTGAAAGGGAAGGAAGAAGCAGTAAGGGAAAAGGGGATTAAAAGCAAGGGGTGCTGAAAGAAAGGAGGGAAGACTGAGGGAAGCAGGGGTCAAAAATTAAAACTCTATTGTGGAGGGGAAGGGAGAAGGGAGAATTAAAAGCATAAATGGGGGAAAGGAGATGAAGAGAAAGACACAGATAGTAATCATAACTGTGAATGTGAATGGGATGAACTCTCCCACAAAACGGAGGCAGACAGCAGAATGAATTAAAAACAATAACGCAACAATATGTTGTTTACAAGAAGCACACTTGAAACAGGGGCATACACACAGGGCAGGGTAAAAGGTTGGAGCAGATTATTCTGTGCTTCAGCTGATGTAAAATAAGCAGGGGTGGCAATCCTAATCTCAGACAAAGCAAAAGCAGAAATAGATCTAATCAAAAGAGATAAGGAAGGAAACCACATACTGCCAAAAGGCACCATAGACAATGAAGCAATATCATTGCTAAACATATATGCTCCAAATGGTAAAGCATCCATATTCTTAGAGGAGAAGTTAAAGGAGTTACAGGAAGAAGCAGACAGCAAAACCATACTAGTGAGGGACCTCAATCTCTCCCTCTCTGAACTTGATAAATTTAACCTCCAAATAAATGTTTTCCATTGAACTAATTTGTGCTTCTAGGCAGTATTATCTCATAAAGCAAAAATAAACAGTGGGAAGTAAAGAATCAGTTCAAAGAATTCTTGATCAAAGATGCAAATAAGCAGAATTATCCCAAAGATGTTTAAGAACAAATAGGGCAGGACAAAACTGGAAGAAAAATGGAAAAGATCTGCAAAGATTATTATCACCAATTGTTTTCACCACAAACATCAGTGAAACCAACTACCACACCGGACCTCTGACTCCACAGTTCTGGATCTGCTTACAGGGGACGTGGAAACAACTCTACAGAGAATGAAGATAGGCACTGGACCAAGGGAACAGAGAGACCTCTACGCTGGTAACAACACAATTATGAATGCATTGAAGGACCAACATGCAAGGTACCTGCAGAAGAGGAAGACGTCAAAGACATTTTCACCAGCAATATTCAACAAGGGACCACATCTTTAAAGAGATGTAGAGAATGCAAGGTCTGTTGATCAACATGCAGTGATCTCCTATGTGTCATTCCTTCTGTTAAGTGGGGGTGATGCAGAGAAAAACAAAAAGAAAAGCCACTGACCTCAAGAAGCTCACATGAAATCTAACAGGAGAAAACATGCAGATAACTATGCAAACAAGATACACAGATGGCATTTATACGTTAGCTATTGCTTTAAGGGACGCAAAGTACATTACAAATTGTATTTCATTTTATCCTCACAAAAATGAGAAAGGTGCTATTATTATTTCTGTTTTAGAGATGAACAAACTATGGCAGAGAGCAGTGAAGTGACCTGCACAGCTTGCAAGTATCTGAGGTAAGATTTGAACTCTGGTCTTCCTGCCTCCAGATCCGTGCCTCCTGGCTGGTCTGAGACATATTCAGAATAGGGGGATGGTAATCTTACAAGGGAAGGCCAAGACAGTTGCTAGGGCCTACAGCTTCTGAGCTGGGTATTCATCTTACAGTTTGATGATCACAAAAAAAGCATTTGACTTGGCAGATCAACAGTGTCATGCTGGCTCTTTCTCCACAAAGATGTGAGTATCTCATCTACATGTCCATCAGAACCATCTGACATCCTTGGATTTACCCACAGCAATGACCCTGAAGGTAATGGAGGCACCCAGCAAGGCCAGAAGGAATTGAACCCAGAAGACTTCACCCAGCTTCCTCTTGTAGAGCCTTCCCTGGTTCTTTATTCCCGGTTCCACTGCCCAGTGTCCTGAAGGATGTTTGGCTCTCTAGCAGGGGGAAGAGTCTCTTTGTAGGCTAGACCAGAAGCTCAGTGGGGCCAGGAATAGAGTCAGATCCAGACTCAATGTCTCCCAGTGCCCAAAACCAGGGCTCTGCCCACAGCAGGCACTTAACCAATGGTGAGTTTTCATTTGAACAAGGGGCTTTTGGAACCATGATGGTCTTCCTGGCTGGGAAGTGTGTGGGGAAGGGGGAAGGAGAGGTAGAAGGGCAGCCCCCCAGAGTGACAGAATCTAAGGGACAGAAAAGACTAGGCTGCAAAGGGCACCAAGCCCAGCCCACACCTGGCCAGGCACACCTTCTGCACATCCTCAGCAAGTGTGCCTCTGGCCTCCAGTGATCGGGAACTCATTCAGTCCCTTCCCCTTTGATCTGGAAGCCTCCATTTGACTCTCTGCACCTTCCTTCTCATATTTTCATTAGAGGCCTTGGATATAAGGCCCTTCTTCACCACTTTCCTCTTACTGAAGACCACAGGTACCAAACCAAACCCTGGAGCTCCACACTGAGCTAGAAAACCACAAAGTAACATTATCTATGCTGTATTTTTATTTATTTTGTTAAACATTTTCCAATGACATTTTAATCTGATTCCTTTTTGTAGGGCTGCTCCCCAAAATCTGGAGTTTACATCCCCAGGCTCCTCATGGCTCCTTCTTCTCTGCCAACCCAAAAAACCAACGTGTAGACAGGGTCTGTTGTTTCTGTCTTTACCATATAGCTCTGCCCCCAATTCTCTAGCCTTCTGTCTCCATCTTGATCCATGAGTCTCCTTACCTCTGAAGATCCCTCTGTCCCACAACCCTTTGCTCTAATCAGCCCATTCTAAGGACAGGGCTCAGGCCAGCCCGTGGTCACTCCACTTCTGGGCCCCACCCTGATGTGTTTAGAATTCTTCAGGGCAGGGATTGTCTTTCCTTCTCACTTGTATTTATACTCCCAACACTTAGCAGTGTGCCTGGCACACAGCAAATGTTTAATGCCTGTTGCATTAATCATTGACCAATAGGTGCTTTTAGGTGGTGCAGTGGATGGAGCCCTGGGCTCAAATGTGGCCTCAGACCCTGAGCAAGTTACTTTACCCTTCTATAAAAGGAGCTAGAGAAGGGAATGGCAAACTATTTCAGTATCTCTGCCAAGAAAACCCCAAATGGTGTCATAAAGAATTGGACATGAAACAGTTGAACAGCTACAATAAATGCTTGTTGACCATGTCTCCTCAGTGTCCCCTTCTCTCCTCACAGAACTGCCTCCTCTCCCCAAGACAAAAAGGTCTTCCTGCACTCCAAGCCACTCCCTTTATTCAGTTGTCACAGTGGCAGAGGTCCTTGCTCCCTACAGCCTCCAGGACCAAATTTACAATCAGAATCACAGAGCTGGAGAGTTGGAAGGGACGTCAGGGCCACCTAGCTCAGTCCAGGCCCGAGAGGAGCTTCCCATTCTTCTCCTGTTTGGCATTGAAGGCCCTCTGCAGTCTCCACTTCTCTTTCCAGCCTCAGGACTCACTATTTCCTTCCACCATCTCTTCCAGCTTGCTGTATTGACCTATTTTCTGATCCTTCTTCGTGACGTTTCACTGCCATCCCTTAGGTCAAGCTGTCCCCTATACCTGTCAGACTCTCTCCTCACTTCCTTCTCTGACTGCCAGGCTTCCTTCAAATCTCAGCTAAAACACTAGTTAGAATGTCAGGCAGGACCACTCCCTCCCAGTAAGTACTTAGCATTTCTATTCAGCCAGGTGTGAGCTCCTTGAAAGCGGAGTTTGTCTGTTTCTGTCACTATATCCTCAGGGCCAGCATGTTGCCTTGCCCACACAGTAGGCCCTTTATGCATGCTTCGAGACTGGGTGTACTTTGCAAAAGGTCCTGACCTAGTTCATTCTTTCCAGGCCCCATTCTGTCAGCCCTGGTGACCACAGTCTCCCTCTGACCCACTACGGAAGCTGTGTGGTACCGAGCCGGGCTCTCTGGTGGGTCTTGTGTGTTACAGCTCAGCAAGCTCCTGTTGGCCATTCCAGTGGGGGGGACAGATGAGGACAATGCTGCCCCTGAAAGAACTCAATAGCTGTTAAAGAGACAGCTTAAGGCAGCATCCCTTCTACCCAACAGTTGAGGGTGTGAAGTTCTGGCTTGGATTTTCCAGGTGGGTGGAGGTTGGGGGTGCCTCTCCCCTGTGGTACCTACAGTGGCTGCTCCCACACAGTCCCCGGAGCATGTACTTGTGCAATTGGATGCTCCAGATGCTACTTCTTTGTGGATTTCCTCCTGGGCACAGGGGCCTGAACAACAATCCTGAGACAGGCATTTCCAGCCTCAGAGGCAGTCTCGAGTGTGACACATGGGGAGATCCTGAGTTCTTCAGTCCGGAACTGACCGGAAGCAGCAGGAATGCTCTGTATGACAAAAGAAGGTGACCAGAAGACCAGACTAGGAGCTGTTCACTCAGCACACAGCTGAGGCAAAGTTACTATTTAGCAGTTTCATGAAAACTTTCCAGGTTTAAGTATCAATTTCCTGAGTTATGGGTTCCTGTTTTTACATGGTTTAAGTCTTTGTCCACATATGCTTAGGAAGGTTTTGTGTTTTAAGCTTTTTTTTTTTTGAGAAGGAAATAAACAGTTTCTCTACATTGTACACCGAGTAACTTTGTGGACCCCACCCCAAATGTGGGGAGAGCACAGACAAGAGCCAGATCTAAGCTCTCAAGAGATTTGTGTGGGGCTCAAGGGTGGGAGCTTAAAGACCCTGAGCCATCACTAGAGCACAGGCTCACCCAGATTGAACCCAGACCCATATGTATGGAGGGGAGGGAAGGGAGAAAAGGGTACCCTGGGCCAGAACATGTGCAATTTTAGCAGAAAGCCTTAGAATCCAGGCCAGAGGTGGTTCTGGAAGCAGATGTGGGTCAGTATAGTCTGACCAAGGCTGACGGCCCAGGCAGTTCTCCATAAGGAGGGACTTAAGGTCACTTCCTCTGCTCAGCTACTGAGTCTGGGAAGCCACCAAAGCAGAACCTTATAAGCGCCCTTCTGAGCTCAGAGTCCTGTGTCCCCCCATGGGGGAGGGGTGTGGAAAACTCCAATCCCAGCTTTTGGCTCAGGAGGAGTTGGGGGGTGGGGGTGGGTGGCAGAACGGCTGTGAAGTCAGAGGCAGACATGCCCCAGCCAGCCCAGGTGGAAGGCTAGATCAGAATCCTGAAGCACAATGAAGCAGTGATCAAATTTCTCTAGGGTGTGCATGTATGTGTGTGTGCAAGTGTGCATGTATGAGAGTGTGTAATTGTGTGCAGGTGTTTGTCCATCTGCTTGTGGACCAGCAAACATTCATGGAATGCCCAGGGCTTGCAAGGTCAGGTAGAGAGGATAGATGCTCCAGGGTCCTTGGCGGCTGGGCTCTCCCAGGCCTCCTCCTCAATGTCCCCAATCCCCCCATCCAGGGGGGTGCCTGAAGTTGGAGGGGGGCAGGAGGATATGGCCACACGGCCCAACAATGGGCATGCCTCATGCCACCCACTGCCTCACCCAAGAAATAGCAGGCTAAAGCATGGGCTACTGGGATAAGTGTCCTAAACTCAGTACTCCCCCACCTCTGCCATCTGGCCCTACCCTGACTCTATACAGCCAGCCTGGACAAGGTCTTCCTCCACTCCCCACACCCACCACAAGGAAATAGTGCCTTAGACCAGGCCTGTGGGGGAGGTTCCAGCCCGGGCAGCCTACACAGATACAGAGCAACTGGTCCTTGGAGCAGACAAGGGACTGGGTGGCTGGCCACAGACTCCTCACGGGCCTGCAATCCATCCCACTGACCAGTCCATCATCATGCACAGCGTGACTTTCCACCCCATTTGACCTAAACTAGCTCTTCCCTCTTCTTTCTCACTGCCCTTCCCCCAGCCCTCCTCCCATAACTAGGTATAAAGTCAAATGATGCACCTAGAACACACAGTAACCAAGTGTGGCAAGTCAAGGGACTGGACCTATCTCAGTGTGACCTGTGTCAGCTCTGCAAGAGATGATATTTTAAGGATTGCAAAGAACTTTACAGTTTTAGAAAGACAGTAAGAGGCTTTGAGATTGAGTTGAAGGGGCAGAGTATGTTTAGCTTGAAAAGATGCAAGATGAGTTAAGCAGCATTTATTAAGCTCTTACTGTGTGCAAAGCTCTGCCTCAGGGAGCTTACATCCTAATGGAAGAAAACAAATAACAAGGAGTCAAAATCTAGAGAGTCAGAATCAGAGGGAGGAAAGAAAGGGAATAAGCATTTATATAGCACCTACTGTGTACTAGGCACTGTGCTAAGCTCCAAATATTATCTCATTTTATCCTGGGAGGTGGATGCTAGCACCCCCATTTTACAGTTGAGGAAACTGAGGTAGACAGAGATGAAGAGACCTGCCCAGGGACACACAACTAGTAACTGTCTGAGGCTGGATTTGAACTCAGATCTTTCCTGTACTACCTGGCTGCCTCTAAAAGCTGAGCTAGGAAAGGAAATGCAAGATGGCTGGCCTGAGGCCCTCCCCAAGATGGACGTTCCAGGAGGGACTGGCCAACAGAAGAAGAGTCACAGGGGAAAAGGACATTCTGGGGTAAGAAGAGCCCAGGGGCTGAGGGTTCTTCCAATATGAGAAGGCAGCTGCTGCATGTCAGGAAGACATGAATCGAAAGCAGAGCTGAGAAAGGAAGAGAAAACTTGGCCCTTTGGGGTTCTTTGAGTATAGAAGGGCTGCTGACTGAAAGAGGGATGAGTCTTGCTCTCCTTGGTCCAGAGGACCAAAGCAGGAGGTTAACGGAGGCCACATTCCAGGAAAAGGTTCCTAATAATTCAAGTGCTCTCCGAGTGGGCTGGGCCACTTGGGGCAGAGAGGGTGAGCTCCTTTCCTCAGAGATCTTCCAGCAGATGCTTGTGGGGGGGGGGGGGGGAAGGGGAGGTGACTCCTTCTCCTTGGGCAGACCTGGGTTGGACTCTGTGGTCCTGGGGACCTTCCAGCTCTGACACTCTGCAGCTTACATGGACACCTGCAACATCTCCCTGTGTCTGACCCACAGGAGTTAAAAGGGGGATAAGCAGGAGAGGCACGAGGAGCTGCTCCAGTCACTGCCAGAGGTGGGAGATCAGGACTCCATCTGACAGACTGCCCTGCTCCTCCTCCCATCTGTCAAGGAAAAGGTCACCAGGGCAGGCCTGGGACTTTGAGGCTAGCAGCCATGCGGAGAGGACATGGGAGGAGAGGTTCCATCAGTTAGCATCACTCTGTCCCTTTCTATCCCAGCATCCAGCCCAGTCCTCCTATCAGTATCAGCTCTTGAGTTCTAGCCTCTGAAGTATGATGCTCCCTCCCCCAGGCCACAGGGATGTTACAGGAAGGTTTGTAAAAGCAAACAAGGTTTTACCAATGTTAGGTCAGAACACCAACTTTGTAAAGTCGACCTCCTAAGAAGGACAACACCCAGATCCCCACAAGAGAGGGCCACTGCAGAGACTAGAGGAAGGGGCTGCCAAGGACACAGAGGGAGCACTTAAGGACTGCAGATTAAGACCTCTGGTGCTGTCTCTGGGAGAAGGGACTGTTGTGTCTGATTCTGAGCTGGAGGCCCTGAAAATCAGGTCCTCTGTCCCCCAGTCTAAGGCCTCAGTTCTGCCCAATGGGGCTGGGCACAGGGAAAGCCTTAGCCCATAGGCCCACGTCTCCAGGTCATGGTTCCTGGCAGACATGCCTGGGCTCTATGATCTGGGATAGTTTCTGCCTGACTCTTGTCATCTCACCAAAGGGCTCCCCATCCACAGAAGCCCGCCGTTCCTCTGACTCCAGCCACCTACCTTCTCATCTCTCCCTCTGCCTCACTCCTTCTGAACCTGCTCTCACCATGGCTCCATGGCTCCAGACTCTACCCTCGGTACCCTTGCAGGCCTCCATCCTACTTTGCCTTCACTTTCTTCCTTTCCTAATATCGACTCTAGAGCTGACCACGTAAATTCTACACTGTCCTCTGCTCTGGAATCCTTCACTGCTCTGGCCACTCATTCCAACTGCCCCTTCCCCTTCCTCTCAGCCCCCTTCGCTCATCATATGTTCCTTAACGCAAGCTGGAGGACATCCCACAGCCACATTGTGCCCACTGCATGTCCATGACAGCCTACTTCAGCTGGGAACTGACACCAGCAAGGCTGCCCTTTTACTCTGCCCTAATGGAGTCTCCATCACAATCAGTCCCTGGCTGAACCAAACTTTCCTCAAGCTTCCCACATCCCTGACCCTCTCAAGGGAGTAAGTAAGTCTTTGAAGAGCTGTCTTTGGCCCTGGAGGGTGGAATTAGAACTAGTAGAGGAGGGCTCAGAGGTAGATCAAAGCTCAAAAGGTCCTAACCATGAAATGTGTCCCAGAGTGGAACAGGGGGCCTGGAGAGGGAGTAAAGTCCCCCTCACTGGAGGGCTTTGAGGGAAGGCTGGGGGATTCCTGCTGGAATAACTGCAGTTGAAGCCCTTTCCAGCTCTAAGTATGGAATTCTGGCCTTACTGGCCCCCACCCCATGAAGCCTCATTCTGTTAGCTTTCTCTTCCCTGCTGGGGCCGGTGGATGGGGGGAGATCACCCAGTAGTCAAGGTGCTGATGCCAGGCTCCCTTGTCATCTTGCCCAGGGCTCCACCTGCACGGCCTTTTAGGTCGCTGGGACATTTCCCTGTACAATATTGCATCTTGTGGAAATTTCTCAGGTTAAATGGCATGCTTCTTACATCACCCGGCTTCAAGAGGCCTGAGGCTTCTCACAAATAAGGAAATGAGGAAACACACACTGACATCTGGGCAGAGCCAACGTGCCAGCCAGGGCATCGCCTTCTTGACTACTTCCAGGCCCTCCTGCCTGGGAGCCTCACATGGTCCCTTCACATCCAGGCCCTGGTTCCTTTGCAGGTAAGCTCCTGATCACTGAGTCAGGCCATCAGCCCTCTGTCACAAAGCAGGGCTAGCCACTGGGTCTGGCTGCCTCCTTCCCTCAGATCGGGCACAGAGGATCTGAAAGGGTTGCCTCTCACTTTTCCAGGGTCAGTACTGCCCCATGCTGCCCAAGGGTGGTTCCCTCAGACAGAATTCCAGGCTTCCCTAAAAACATCCACACACCTGGCATAGCAGAAGAGGAAACAGAATACTTAAATAACTATCTTAGAAAAAGAAATTGAACACACCATCAATGAGGTGCCTAATAAAAAATCTCCAGGACCAGATGGGTTCACAAGTAAATTCTTACAAACATTTAAGGAAAAATTAATCCCTGTTTGAAAAAAATAGTTAAAGGAGTGCTACTAAATTCCTTTTATGACACAAATAAAGGCTTGATATCCAAAGCAGGGAGAGCAAAAACAGAGAAAGAAAACTACAGACCAATTTTCCTTATGAATATTGATGCAAAAAGTTTAAATAAAACACTAGCAAAGAGGCTACAGCAATACATCACCAAGATCACACACTATGACCAGGCAGGATGTGTACCAGAGATGCAGGCCTTGTTCAATATTAGGAAAACTGTCAGTATAAATGACCAGAGCAGAGACAAAAACAAGAAGAATTGTGATTCTCTCCACAGATGCAGTAAAAGCTTTTGACAAAACACAACATCCCCTTCCTATTAAAAACACTAGAAAGCACAGGAATCAACGGAACCACTATTAAAATGATAAGTACTATCTATCTAAAACCATCAGAAGCATTAGGTATAATGGGGATGAGTTAGAAGCCCTCCCAATACAAAGCAAGGATGTCCATTATCACCACGATTACTCAATATTGTACTGGAAATGTTGGCTAGAGCAATAAGAGAAGAAAAAGAAATTGAAGGAATTAGACTAGGAAACTATTCTACCATTCTTTGCAGACAATACGATGGTATAATTAGAGAATCCTAGAGAAACAACTAAAAAACTAGTGTCAATAATTAAAAAACTTCTGCAAAGTTGCAAGATATAAAATAGCCCACGTAAATCAGCAACATTTCTATATATTACCAACAAAGCTCAGCAGCAAGAGATAGAGAGATTTCATTTAAAATTACCTTAGACAATATAAAATACTGGGGTACCTACCTACTAAGACAAACCCAAAAACTATATGAACAAAATTATAAAACAGTTTTCATACAAATAAAGTCAGATTTAAACAACGGGAGAAATATTAATTGTTAATAGGTAGGCTGAATCAATATAATAAAAATGACAATTTAATCTAAACTAATTTACTTTTTCAGTGCCATATCAAATTATCAAAAAAAATTTATATAGAACTAGAAAAAAATGACAGTAACAAAATTCACCTGGAAGAACAGAAGGTTACTGTAACTTTGCAACCAAAGCAATAATCGTCAAAATAATCTAGTACTGGCTAAGAAATAGAGTGGCGGATCAGTGGAATAGGCTAGTAATAAATGACTATAGTAATCTAGTGTTTGATGAATCCAAAAAAATCACTATTTGACAAAAACTGCCTGGAAAACTGGAATGCAAAGCAGTTTGCTGAAACTAAGTATAGACCAGCATCTCACACCATACGCCAAGGTAAAGTCAAAATGGAAATATGATTTAGACATAAGCAAATAAGGACAGCATAAAATATTTTACCCATCAGATTTAAGGATAAAGGAAGAATTTATAGCCAAACAAGAGATAAAGGAGATTACAGGAAGTAAAACAGATAATTTTGATTACATAAAATTAAAAAGATTTTCCACAAACAAAATTAATGCAGTTAAAATTAGAAAGAAAAAAAATATCATGACACATTTCTCTGATTGAGGTCTCATTTCTCAATGTTAGTCAAATTTATAAAAATAAGAGCTATTCCCCAATCAATAAATAGTCAAGTGATATAAAGAGGAAGTTTTCAGAAGAAATCAAAGCTATCTATAGTCACTTGAAAAAATGCTCTAAAACACTACTGAGAGAAATGCAAAACACTACTAGAGAAATGCAAATTAAAACAACTCTGGATTACCATCTCAAACCCTTCATACTGGCTAACATGAAAGAAAAGAAAAATGGCAAACGCTGGAGAGAATGTGAAAAAATTAGGACACTAATGCATTGTTTGTGGAGTTATGAATTGATTCAATCGTTCTGGAGAACAATTTGAAGTTAACATCCAAAGGGTTATAAAACTGTGTGTTATATACCCTTTGATCCAGCAATATCACTACTAGGTCTGTATCTCAAAGAGATCAAAGAAAAGGGAAAAGGACCTGCTTATATAAAAATATTTATAGTAATTTTTTTTGTGGTGGCAAAGAATTGGAATCTGAGGGAATCCTCATCCATGGGGGAATGGTTAAACAAGTTGTGGTATATGAATGTAAGGGAATACTAATTGTTCCACAGAAATGAAGAGCAGAAAAATTTCAGAAAAACCTGAACTTACATGAACTGATGCTGAGTGAAATGAGCAGAGAACATGAGAACACTGTACATAATAACAGCAATATTGTACAATGAAGAACTGTGAATGACAGCTATTTGAGCAATGTAATGATCTAAGACAATGCCAAAGGACTCATGATGGAAAATGGTATCTACATCTAGAGAAAGAATTATGGAGTCTGAATGCAGATCCAAACATACTATATTCATATTCTCTCTCTCTCTCTCTCTCTCTCTCTCTCTCTCTCTCTCTCTCTCTCTCTCTCTCTCTCTCTCTCTCTCTCTTTCTCATGGTTTTTCCCTTTCTAACTCTTCTTTCACAACATGACTAATGCGGAAATATGTTTAATATGCTCGTACATGTATAGCTTCTGTCAGAATGCATGCTGTCTTGGGGAAGGGGAAGGGAAAGGAGGAGGGAAAATTTGGAACTCAAAATCTTGTAAAGTTGAAAACTAAAACTAAAAAAGAAGCATAGTGAGCTAAGAGAGTAGGGTCAGAATTCAGTTAAGAAAATGAGGACAGAGTTAGCTCCAGGGCATATGGGTAATCCTACGTATCATTGATGTGTCTTCCCTTAGCTATGCATTTGCCAATGGTATGTAATCTCATAGAGCTATTTTACAGACAAATGGTTGTTTTCTTTCTGCCCTGCTTTTGATTTTGAGCCATAGCCATGTTTTGATTCAACAGGGTTTTTATTAAAACATTTTTATCAATTAAAAAATGATGAGCAGGATGCTTTCAGAAAAACATGGGAAAACTTATATGAACTGATGCAAAGGAAAGTCAGGAGAACATTGTACACAGTAACTGCAACATTGTAAGGATTATCAGTCGTGAAAGATTTAGCTTCTCTGACCAAGACAATGACACAAGACCAAAGGACTAATGATGAAAAATGCCATCCACCTCCAGAGAGAGAACTGAAGAACTTTGAATGCAGATTAATGTGTACTTTTTTTTAACTTTCTTTATTATTAATGTATTATTTTGTTTATGTTTCTTTTTACAATATGGCTAATATGAATATATGTCTTGTATGACCTCACATGTATAACCAAATCAAACTGCTTGCCTTCTCAAGGAGAGGGGAAAGGCAGAAGGGAGAAAATTTGGAATTCAATATTTTTTAAGTGATAGTTAAATTTTTCTACATATAATTAGGAAATAATGAAATGAATAAAAATTAATTTTAAAATAACTAAGTATGTCAAAAACCACCAACACACATGGTGTGTACCTTGAACTGGTCAGGTATGTAGCACTCTCAGAGCTAGAAGATTCTATATAAGGATCATCCCAGCAGCAGGGTCCTTGGCAGGGTCTCCAAGCAGTCCTACCAGAGTCCTACTGAGTAGGGTTTTGATTGCTGGTGTTAGATGGCACCAGGAGGGTGCACTGTTGCTGGCCAGTCTTGCCAGAGACACTAGGGTGGGGATTTTTTCCAAACATTCAGGTGGAAGTAATGACCTGGAGATAGCTCTGCCACTCAGCCATTTGGGGGTTTGGAACACTGAGCCCTTTGGCTGGGTCACCTTACAAGATGCTGTTGGGCTTCCTTTACCACAAGAACCCCTGGCAGGTGCCCAGGCTAGGGTCTGGCCTTGGTGGTCCCTGTGGTCTCCTCATCCTCTTCTCCCCGCGGGGATATGGGGCAGATTGCCAGCAAAGCTCTCTTTCTACTTCCTTGTCCTGATCCTGCCCAGCTGAGCCCCTTTGCATAACTCGCTGGCATCTCATGCCATCACCTTCCCACCTGCCTTCCTTCCGGCTCAGGGTCACTCCCTAGCTCCCCCACATGTCCTGCCAGAACCCTGGAGACAGAGAACAAGCTGAGTCCTGCCCCTCAAATTCCCCAGCCATGCTCCTTCCCAGGTCCCTGCTGGGCCTCTTCAGGTCATCTTAACTCTCTGGGTTCACTCAACATCATCATCTACTTCCTTCCTTTCTAAGCCTTGTACTTTCCCTCCTACCCTCAGGCCCAGCCACCTCTCACTTCCTAACTCATCAGCCCAAAAACATTCCCAGCTGCCAAACTAGCCTTCCTAAAGCCAGGGTTTGACCAGGCCACTCCCTTGCTCAAAAGCCTTCAATGACTCACCTTTGTCTGAGAGAGAAACTTACAGAACTGAAGAATCTCAGAGGCCACCCTGCCTATCACTGACCTGAACACAGCACACCACACAATCTGGCTCCAGGGAGGGGGAGCTCACTACCTTCTAAGGCAGCCAAAGCCCCCTGAAGCCAGTGCTAATCATTCTAAAAGTGTTTCCAGATGTCCAGCCTGAGTTAGACACTTCTGCCATCAGAGGCCAAGCAGCACACAGCTGATCCCACGTCCCCAGCAAAGCTCCATCCATGCTGGGAGTCTCCTCTCCTGGAGTCTCAATGGTTTGATGGGTTATAGAGCCAGGAAGAAGAGGACAGTCCCTCTGTCCTTAATCCTATCAGACAACAGCAGGAGGACACTGGCCAGCTTTGGGCACCACATCCTAGGAGGGACATGGATCAGAGGGAGAGGGCAGAGAGAATGGGGAAAGGCCTGTGCCCATCCCTGATATATGACCAGGAGGGATGAGAACTGGAAAGTCAAGGGGAGACATAATCCAGAAGACAGGACAGAGAACAAAAAGGACAAGCCTGTCCTGCCTTCGGTCAAGTGGCAGATGACTTACCCTGTGGTCCCTCACCTGGGAGCTCAGTGAACACCAGGCAGACAAAGTCAGGCACTCTAGCCTAAAGGCCAGCATGGCCCACTCCCTGAGGTCACTGGTGGCAAATACTCTCCCAGGGGCACATTTCTAGGAGATTTCCTGACCCTGCCTCTGCCCTCAGAGCCTGTGCTACTAAGTTCCTTCAATGTCCACCTCAGAGTGTACTGTCCTGAACAGGGATGGCTCAAGCAAAGGCTGCAGCACCACTTGCCAAGAATATTATAAAGAGCTGGACTATGCTGAGGTCAGAATTCTGTGTCAAGGGCTATCTCAAGACTTTGAGAGGTATGATCTGCTCAAGGCAGAGGGTCAACCTATTCTTGGAAGCTCTGTCTCCTTCAATTCATCCCAAGGCTGTCAAAAAAAGTCTTCAGGCTGCTGTGTCACACCCTTCTGTCCATTAAATTCCCTAATTCTGTCAGACCTGCTGTCTACTCACACCTCCCTCATCTTAGCACTTGTGAAGTTGACTATTTGAACCCAAGTATACAACTTCACATTTATTTCTACTGAATTCAACTTCCTTAGTTCAGTTCAACGTTTACGCCTGTTCTAGTTTTTTAAGATCCTGACTATGGTGTCCAGAGGACTAGCCAGCCCTGCTAATCTGGTGGCAGATTTCATAAGCATGCCACCTATGTTTAATAAAGTTAATAGTGAAAAGGTCAAAGGGCAGCATCAAGAACAGATCCCCCACTCCACTGGAGACTGTTTGCCAGGGAGAAATCAACCATTAATAACTATGTTTTAGGTCAGGCTATCAAAATAGTTTGAAATGCTTCCAATTGTTCCTCTGCCCAGCCCCACCTCCATCTTTTCTACAAGAATACTAAGAGTCTATCTAGTTTTTAGCTAAAGTTCCAGCATTTCCCTAAGCTCTAAGCTGAGTAAACTTGTCTAAAAAGGATATGAGTTGAGTCTAGCCTGGCTTGTTTTCAGGGAAGCAGGGAGGAGGGTGAGTGCGCATGATCACTACCTCCTTTTCTGGACATTCACTAGCCATCCCTTTAATAACACAGTCTTGGACCCTCTCAGGAATCTAAGGTAAGTACACTGGCCAAGAGCATGACATCTATTCTCTTCCTTTTTTTGAAACCTGACCCATCTATTCTCCTGCAGGCCAGTGGCACACATCACTCCTGTTTGCCACATCTCTGAAAGGTCACCAACAGTGGTGCTGCAATCAAAGCCACCAGTGTGTTCTCTACCTGGGCCTAGTGACTTAACTTATCTCAGGAGGTCAGGTGCTCCCCTCCTATTGCTCTCATCAGACCTCAGGTCCCCCACAACCTGGCTCCACCTGCTCTTTCTGACTTGGCACCCCACTACTCCCCTTCACACACCCAACAGGCCAAACAAAGCATCTGCGATAGGCCTTGGACCCACTGAGGACCTCAGCTTGGTGTATATAGGGTGCATGAGAGAGAAGGGGACAAGCCAATTTCAAGGTCATCCTTGGAATCTACTCCCCAAGCCTCTTCAGGGCCAAAGAATTATCTTGGCATAATTTCAGCCTTGTTTTTCTCTGAACCCTGGGTGCCTGATAGCCTGAGTCACAGGGTTGCTGGGTTCCCCAGGTTGGGGACTGCCAGGGCTCATCACAGAGAAGTCCCCCTTATGAGCTGTCACTGACAAACCTGGAAGGCTGCTTCTCCCCTCCGGGTTCTCTTCTCTCCCTGCCCTGCTACAACACCTCTCATAGCCCACTAATGTGTCTGCATAAGGAAAAAGAGTCTCCACCCAGGCCAAGGCACAGGTGTAATGGGATGGCCAGGAAGGAGAAAGTGCACCAGAGTCCGTGGAGCCCAGGTTGGGGAGGGCCCAGCTTAGCAGCTGCTAGGTCAATGTTCCCTCCTGGGCATCTGCTTTGCCCAGGCCCCAGGAGATGCTCCTGTATCTCTCAATCTCTTCCTCTTACCTCCAGGGTATCACTTTGGGCCCAGGACCCAGTTCAAACACCCAGGGACAGTATCTGAAGGATTCACTGATCCCCAGCGAGAATTTCTGTTCTCTCTTTAAAAGGGAAAAGGATAGATGGATGGTCAAGGGGGTATTTGTGGGGAGCTGGGCTCTATTTCTGGCTCTGGTGCCTACTCCAGCCTTCAGTGGCCTGGCCAGGAGCATAAACACCCTGCTAAAAATAGGGTCCTCAAATCTAAGGCGTGGGATCGAGGAGACTTCCCAAGGGGCCTCAATTACGGGTGAAGCACTATGGTAGGGGGAAGGAGAGATGGGGCCAAGTCCTAGGCAAGGACCCTGGGAAGGGCTTCACCTCTGACCACTGGGCCAGAATCCCAGTGTTAATGGTTTCCCCAGCTCAGTCCCATCTGGTAACAAGGAGCCCCAGCCTTCCTTACCCCATCCCTGCTTGTCTGCATGGCCCTCTTAGATTGATCTAGGCTCTTCTCTACCCTGGTCCTACAGACTATAAAGTCAACAGTCTCCTTTAATGCCACCTTCCCTGACCCACCCACATCCATCATATCTTTGTCCAACAATACAGCAGTTTAGGCAATCGCTCCTGGAACAGAGACCCATGCCCAGGAGGGACACAGATGCTCAACATGGATAGAGAATCAGGGCCCCAAGGCAAGATTGTCCAGAAACAGGGTCAGGAAACATTGGAGGTGATGTCTAAGGCAATGTCTTAGATCATATGTGCCACTGTCCCTGCACCTGGCACGGCCAGCAAATTCTCACTAACTGGTCACCTTCACCAAGGACTATGGCAGCTAGACCCTACTCAGAAGGTTTCAAGACCCTGCCTCTGGACCAAGGCTAGTTTCCCTAACTATTCTTGAGCCTGAACTAACTATTTTTCCATGTGAGGGGCCAGGGGCTCAGGACCCTGGGTCTCTGACCCTCCTAGGACTCAGTCCCTGGGCTTGTCAGCACCATCTCTCTCCTCTCCACACTGATGGCACAGGAGGGGGCAGACGAGGTCATGAGGTAGACATTGTGGGCTGAGCAACGATGAAGGGAATGAGGGGCAGGGTGTACATCTAGGCCCATACGGAGCTAGCGCTGGGGAGCTCCTGTTACCCCCACCAATAAGGACAAGCATCCAGAACAAGCAGATCCTACCTGGAGGATCCTTACCCAGGGCAGAGCCCCTGCCTTGGGTGATTTAAGAGAAAATAACTGTGGCTCTGGCCACAAGGTAGGCCAGGCCTGTCCAGGGCCCAGCAACAGTCAAAGCTAGGGCCTATGCCAAGGGCCAGTCTGGGGGCAACTTTGAAAGGGTAACCAGATCTGCCCTCATTCACCTCTGACCTTTACTTAATTACTATAAGCCTATCACAAGACAGCTGGGGACTGTGTCTCTGTCTGGGGACAGCGAGAGCAGAGATCCACAATGGGCCCTTCCTGTTCCCCAACAAGTATGTGCCTATTTGGGTGGGGGCGGTTTGGGGTGGAAAGCTCACAGCTTGAGGACAAGCAGAATTTTATTCTTGCAGAACCTCTAAAAAGCTTCTAACCCAACACAGACTGGGTCTGGAAAGTTCATCGCAATTCTATGAACCAGCATTCCACAGTTTCTGCTGGAATACCTCCAATGATGGGGAACTCACTACGTCCTAAAGCTCATTAGGCATGGGCCAAAGTACACCAGGGGCCAGACAGAAGGTTATCATTTATAAAAACCAGGACACTGAGGTTTTTGTTGGGGGGTGGGGGAGAGAGAGGGAGAGAGGGGGAGAGAGGGAGAGCGAGAGAGAGAGTTTGAGAACAAATGATGGGCCATAAGAGGGTGATACAAGCTGGGTGCCAGGTCAGTGGGGGGTGAAAGACCTGCCCCTGGGCACACAGAGCCCCTCCCCTTTCCCACTATCTCCTCATATCCTGCAGATCATAGATGTTGTGCCTCTTGCCCTGTCCTGCATCACTGGTCTTATGCTCTAGTAAAGGACAAAAGGACAACGAAGAGGCCAATTTGGTGGGAGCCCAAGGCCTGAGGAATGGCTGCAAAGGGTGGCTAGTCAGACTGAAGAGGCCTTGAATGCTAGGATAAGGAACCTGACAGTTTCAGGCCTGTACTACAGAGACCTGGGGTGGAGGGACCATGGATTGGGCTCCCAAAGTGGGCAGAGGCACTAGGAACTCAGAAAGCTTTTGGCTCAATGGGATTCTGCCTGTGAGGAGAGGAAGGCTCTGAAGAAAGCCCTGTGGAAGATCAGGAAAGTTCTGGGAAATGGGAGGGAGCAGGGAGGAATTGCCCTGATCGTTCCTGGTGGGCTTTGTGGGCCAGCACAGGCCACTCCCTACAGGAGATCCCAAATCATTGCTTGTGGAAGAAAAAGAAGGAAGAGGGCAGGAAGAATGAGAAAGCAAAGTGGACAAGGAAAGGAAGGAAAGAGGGAAAATGGGGGGAAGAAAGAATAAGGATGAAAGGAAGAGAAAAAAGAAGGAAGGAAGCAGGGATGCAAGAGAGGAAGAAAGGAAGGGAGGAGGGAAGGGAGGAGGGTGGGGGACTGAGGCGAGGTGAGGCCTCGAAGGATTGGAAGAAGCAGGAGGGCCCCAGTTTGAGAGAGGTAGGCCCTGGCGGGTAGGGGAAGGTGAGGCCCTGGCTTCCCTCCTGGGCTGGCATCTGACCAAACATCAGCACCCTCTCCTTGGGCCACGGCCCCTGTATCCTGTGGGCTGTTTGGGCTCTGTGCCCAAGTCTGCTGGCACGGAAGGGCTGTGGGGTGGGGGCAGGGGCTTGGCTGCCTGGCAGGATGGGGGAGGGCTGGTCCCCTGGGTCGCCTTCTCAGTCTCTGTTCAGCTGGCCCTCCCTCTGCCTGGGGCCTTTCGTGACTTGTGGAGGAGATGTTTCATCAACAGACTCTTGTTTGGCTCTGAGGGCTGGGAGTGAGCCAACTAGAATCTTGCTCGGAAGAGACTTCAGAGGTTATTTCTGTCTATGTCCATCCACGGTCCCAGCAGCTGTGTGATCCTGGCCACTGCAGCCTGTACCCTGCTCCTAACAGAATCTGAAAGCAGAAGAGCCAGGGCTCCCCCCAGCTCCCTCCATCCATTCTGTCCCCACCTGGCAATTAGCTCCCTGACCTAGTGTTTACCCATCCCTCAGATCACAGAAAGTAAAGAGGGAGGAGAGTAAATGCAGAGATATGCTCCGAGAAGTGGAAACTGGGGGAGAGAGATGCCACTACTGTTGTATGTTCCTCAGCACAGAATCCTAGACTCCTAAGTGGTCGATCCAATCCCTATTATGCCAGAATCCCCTCTATGACATCCCAGACCAATGGGGATCCAGTCTCTGCTCACAGACCTCCAGGGGTGGAGAGCCCACTACCTCCCCAGACAGCCCAGTCCATTTGAGGTCAGCTCTCACAGTTAGGATGGGTTTCCTGACATCCACAAACACTCCCTCCCACCCTACTCCTGGCTGGGCCCTGTGAACAAAGCTAAATCCTCTTCTAATACTTGGGGACATCGACAATTTCTCAATGTCCAGATGAGATCACTGTAGATGAGCTAAGCCATAAATCTTCCCTGTTCTCTTCTCCTGGCTCACTATGCTTAGCCTGCTCAGCGGAGCCTTGGCTGAGGACCCAAAGCCCTGGTCAGCTCTGGTGTCCAGCTGGGTCACTCTCCAGATTACAAGTGATGCTATCCTCTCTCACTGAAGCTACTGAGGAAGGAAGTACTCAGGATCAAAGGGGCCAGTCAGTCCACAAGCATTTAAGAAGCACCCACTATGACCAGGCACCATGCCAAGTGCTGTAGATACAAAAAAAGGCAAAAACAGCCCTGTTATCAAGGAGTTCAGCTCTAATGCAGAAGACCTGAAAACAATGAGGCCCAAACAGGAAATACACAGAGTAGACGGAAGTTAGACTTTGAGAAGAAGGCAGTTGAGGAGACCAGGGAGGACCTCCTCCTTCAGTGGGATGTGAGCCAGGAGGCCGAGGAGAGGAGGGAGAGCATTTCAAGCCTCTGGGAAAGTCAATGTCAAGGCATGGAGGGCTATGTATGAGGAAGGGCAAGCAGGCCACTGGACCTGGACCACAGAGGAGACAAGTCAGATACAGGAAGACTGGGGGCACAGCGGAGTGGAGGGGACCAAAAGAAGGACGTGATGCCTGACCCTGGCCTTCATTGAGGAGGGCGATGACCCCCTCAGTCCATCACTCAACAAACACCCACTGGTGGCCTGTACATGAGTCCTGGGATACCCGGTCCCTGCCCTCAAAGAACTCCCATTCTCACAGGGAAGACCACATGAAAACAAGTCAGTCCAGTCTAGATACTGATGAGCAGATAGGAGGGAGTCTGCGATGGTCCAGGTGCAGGAAGAAGTGTCTGAGGATAGAAGGGGTGCATTCAGTGGAGGAGGGCCAGTGAAGAAGGAAGGTGTTGAGGAGGACCCATCTAGGTAGGGAGGTGGTGACTGGGGAGCTAATGGAGCCTCACCGTAACAGGGGAGTTAGGAACAGTCTGCTGTGGGGCAGGGAGGGGAGAGGATGAATCAGCTTTGTACATGCTGAGCTTGAGCCGCCTATGAGGCAGTCAGAGAGGTCCAGTGGGTAGGAGGTGATGCCGGACCACCTGCTGGGTAGAGAAGTTAGGAAGGAGCTCCAGATCTAGAACCATCCCAGGGAGAGCTGAGGAGATGAGAGAGCCAGCTCTGGACAGAAGCTCTGGAGGCAGCCACGGTGAGGACCGCTGGCCCTGGAGATGCTAGGGGCTGAGAAGTTTCTGGAACATGGTCCCTGCTGCAGGCCAGGATCCCTTCCCCAAGCCAGGCCATGGAACTCACACACCTCTTCCCTCATGGAATTACTTTAATGCAGTGCAGACTAGGTGCCAGAAATGCAGATGGGAACAAAACAGTCCTTGTCTTTAAAGGAGTCAACATGAACAAAGGAGAGGGGGCGTGACCCTGGGGGCACAAGCACCAGCCTCAGAGGCTCTGTGCCCAACAGCCTTGGTGAGACTTCCTGCCCCAGGAGGGGCCCAGAGCTCCCTGGGGCTGCTCTGAACAGAACTGGCCAGCCCCAGTGGCAGCTGCTCTGGGAACTTTCCTAAACTCAGACTGACCTTTAAAGGCAGTCTGGAAGCCTGGCCAGCTCCTAGAAACCCACCCACTGCCCAACAAAGAAAGGGCACAGGGCAGGGGCGCCAGACTTGGTTGCGGAGGCTGGCAGGGCTCTGCAGCACAAGGCCCCTGGCTAGGCCTAGCTCAGCTGGGATCCTCCCCCTCTAGCCCCTTCTCCAAGAATAAAGGCACTTCCCATTTTCCCTGGCTTAAAGCTGCTAGGAGAGAATTCCTGGGAGCATTTACTGTCCCCAAGAGAGCTGGAGTGACCTGCTACAAGTGGCTGGTATGCCAGCCAAACTGGCCGTCTGTCTCCCAGGACTTTGGCCATGCACAGACCTGGAATAGTGTCTCCATTGATGCTGCACTGTAGAATCCCTAGCTTCCTCCAAACCCGATCTGGTACCACCTTCTACATGAAGTCATCCTGGATCTCAGGGTCCCTCCCCCTCATACAATTAACACACACTCAGTCACTCTGGGCACATTTTGGGGTTTACTTAGATGTACACATGTCTCTTCTGGTAGAACACAAAAGTTCTAGAGTACAAGAATTGTTTGATTTCTGTTCTCTGTATCTCCAGAAGCTAGCACAGGGACCAACATGCTGATGGGAAGACAGACTGGCAAGCATCTCGACTCCCACTTGGCCCAACAGAAGTCAGTGCCTGAGGGGTGGGGCTTAGGGGGCTGCTCTCACTGCTGTCATGAGCACTCCACCCCACAATGGCAGCTCCAGGCCTGAGGCAGGGAGCCCTCCCACCCACATCAAAGTTAGTCTGGAGACAGCCTGGACAGCTCTCCTGAGCAAATGCAGATGGCACCCTGAGGCTGCAGGGCAGAGTAGGAGACAAGACTCACCCCAGTGAAATGATGGAGGCTTTGACAAAGTCAACTGGGTGAGCTATGGCCCCTCAGGCATTGTTCAGTGTTTGACCGACCCAAGTCACTAGCTTCCACAAGGCAGCAGTCCGGACAAAGAATGGAGCAGAATGGATTAGTTTCAGCTACAGGCAAGCAGCCCTGATTGATGAGAACACTCTTTGAGGAGAGGAAAACTTCAGGTGGGCAGCCAATTAAGAAGGCAGCATCCAAGGCTGGCATGTGGATTCCTGAACCAAGCCTTAAAATGCAGGAATGGCAGCTTCCTGGCCAGGGATGGAGAGGCTGAAAAGAACATCTATATTGTTGTAATAGAGATCTATATGAGATTGGCATATAAATATAGATTAGTAGAACGGTGAATGAGTCCTACCACTCTGGAAAGCAACTGGGAATGACACAAGTGACTAACGAGCTCACATTCTGACCGAGAGATTCTACTACTAGGTTTTTATTTCACAGAGAAGGTTCCACAGACACCCACAAATACATAGTGGTACCTTCTATGGTAGCAAAGTAGACATCCTGCCATCGACCGGGGACTGGCTAAACAAATGGTGGTAGGAGAAAGTCATGAAAGTGCAGTCTCCTCACTGAGGAAGAACAAATACAGTGAATTCTGAGAAATATGATGAATGGACAAAGCGACTAAGCAGCACCAAGAACACAAGGAGCATGATGACCGAACAAGATGAACCAGCCCCATGTGATGCCAAGCCTCGGCCCAGTGGACAGGATGGCAGGGAAGCCGGGCATGAAGCGCCTAGCACAGGCTTTGCCAGATAGGGTTGAAGTGTTGCTTGGTTGTTGTTTTCTATATTACTCTTTGTTAGAAGGGGAGGCTAGCTGGCTGGGGAGGATGGAGGCTGCTCAGCTCAGCCCTGCCTGGGGCCATGCATCCCCAGAGGGGCCTTGAAAATCTGTGCTTCACTGCCACAGTTGATGACCCTCCTGTTCTTCACCTCCCCTTTGAGCCACTGCCACAGCCTGCTAGGGGAATGGGAGGGTGGGAGGATGCTCTGCCTGCCTCCAATGTCTCCCACTTCAGCCTATCCTCCAGTCTTCTTCCTGTGGCACATCTGACCATGTCAAACAAACATACACAATCCCCCTTCCCCAATAAACTCCAGCCAGCAGCTCCCTGTCCCCTCCCAGATCAAACATATGCTCCTCTGATGGTCTCTGAAATCCCTTCACAAGCTGGCCCGATCCCATCTTTCTTGTCTTTTTTACATGTGACTCCCCTCCATGCACTTTATAATACAGAGGCATGGCCTCCTCGCCATTCATTCATGGTACTGGCCTTGAATGTTCTCTGTCCTCACCTGCAACTTCTGGCTTCCCTGGGAAAGTAATAAAATCACCTACCAATCACAGGCCAGTGAGTTTGACTTTGATTCCTGGCAAATTGTACACCAGAGGATTTTAATCTGGGGTCATAGACCCCTTAGATTTTAAAGGGGCTGCAAACTTGAATGAGAAAAAAACCCCAACATAGACAGCATGCCAATAATTGTGCACTACAAGGTATTTACAGCAGGAATGGAAGGACTGGCAGGGAGGAGCAGGACTTCAGGCTCTAACTGAAATTTAGCATTTCCTTCCACTTTTTAAACATGAGGGTCCATTGGCTTCACCAGTTTTCCTGCCCAAGTAGTCTAGGATACAAAGAAGGTAAAGAAGCCCTATTCTCTAAAGGGCTCATTTCTAAAATATATAGAGAACTGAATCAAACGTACAAGAATACAAGTCATTCCTCAATTGATAAATGATCAAAGGATATGAACTGGGAGTTTTCAGAGGAAGGAAATTAAAGCTATCTATAGTCACATGAAAAAATGCTCTAAATCACTATTGATTAGAGAAATGCAAATCAAAACAGCTCTGAGGTATCACATCACACCTATCAGATTGGCTAACATGACAAAACAAAAAGACTTTAAAGATTGGAGAAGATGTGGGACAGCTGGAACATTAATTCATTGTTGGTGGAGCTCTGAGCTGATCCAACCATTCTGGAGAGCAATTGGGAACTATGCCCAAAGGGCTACAAAAATGGGCATACCCTTTGACCCAGCAATACCTCTTCTAGGATTTTATTCCAAAGAAATCATAAAAATGGGAAAAGGTCCCACATGTACAAAAATATTTATAGCAGTTCTCTTTGTGGTACCCAAGAACTGGAAATAGAGGGGATGCCCATCAATGGGGAAGGGCTGAACAAGTTGTGGTATATGAATGTAATGGAATACTATTGTGCTGTAAGAAATGATGAACAGGAAGACTTCAGAGAGGCCTGGAAGGACTTATATGATCTGATGCTGAGTGAAAGGAACAGAGCCAGGAGAATATTGTACACAACCACAGTGTAAGAGGAATTTTTCTGGTAGACTTAGACCTTCACAGTGATGCAAGAACCTAAAACATTCCCAAAGTACTCAAGGCAAAATGCCATCCACATCCAGAGAAAGAACTATGGAATTGGAATGCAGAATGAAGCAGATATTTTCTCATGTTGTGTTTTGTTTTATGGTTTCTCCTATTCATTTTCATTCTTCTATGCAACGTGACTAATGTGAAAATATGTTTAATAAGAATGTATGTGTAGAATCCAGGTAAGATTACATGCTATCTCAAGGAGGGAGAGGGTAGGGAGGGGGAGAAAAATCTAAGACTCATGTAAGTGATTGTAGAAAACTGAAAACAATTCATAAAAAAAATTTTAGAAAAGAACCTCTGCTCTAGACTGAACTATAGCAGCCACCCATAATGGCTTTTGCCCCCTATCCACCCCATGTTCCTGAGAGCAGCTGGACACAAGGCTGATTAGAGAGCAGCAAAGGTTCGCCTTATAGAAAGACAAAGTCTTTCACACATCATTTCTGTTAACCAGAGGGTCAGAGGGTTATACATGTACAAAAACATTTATAGCAGCTCTTTCTGTGATGACAAAGAATTGAAAATGGAGGGGATGTTCATCCATTGGGGAATTGACTGAACAAGCTGTGGTATATGGTTGTGATGGAATACTATTGTGCTATAAGAAATGACAAGAGGGATGGTTTCAGAAAAACCTAGGAAGACTTACATGAATTGATGATGCAAAGTGAAGTGAGAAGAACCAGGAGAACACTGTACAAAGTAACAGCAATACTGTAAGAATGATAAAGTGTGAAAGACATCGCTACTCTGATCAAGACAATGACCCAAGATAATTCCAAAGGACTCGTGATGAAAAATGCTATCCACCTCCAGAGAGAGAACTGATAACGAACTCTGAGTAAAGGCTGAAGCATATTTTTTTTAAATTTTCTTCATGTTCCTTGTCTGTGTGGGTATGTTTTCTTCAAAACATGGCTAACAGAGAAATGTGTTTTGCATGACTTTACATGTACTATCTATAACAAATTGTTTGCCATCTCAGTGGGTGGGAAATGGGCAGGAGGGAGATAATTTGGAACTCAAAATTAAAAAAAAAAAAGAATGTTAAAAATTTGTACATGTAATTGAGAAATATTTAATGAAATAAATAAAAATATATTAAATTTTTTAAAAAGAGAGCCCAAGAACACCACAGGGTTCTAGATCTAGAGCTGGGGGTGGGGAAGCTCCAAGATTGGCCAGGGCAAGCCCTTATTTCCCAGAGAAGCAAGCTGAGACCCATGAGGTTGAAGTGTGACCTTGCCAAGATCAGCTAGGAAGTCCACATCAAAAGAAAGCTTTGCCTCTCTGCACATTTTTGACCTGAGTTTGTACCTGAGTAGCAGGCTGGTGCGCTTGCCCCCTTTAGAGTTCCAGGTCTCTGCTTCTAGACTCGGCCAGCTGAGAAGCTCTATTAGTCGGAGAGACAGAACTGCTGGCTCCCCTCTGATCTGGGCTCCCTGCCCTGGTTCTCTGCTGCAGGTTCTGCTCCGAGGGTGGGAGGCATATAGCTGCTACTTGTTTCTGAGCTTGCTCCTCTCAGTGCATAGCCTAGGATCCTCAACCACTCTTTGCCTGGTCATACCACCCCTAAGCACACCTGCCCTCCTCAGTCCTCCCTGGAACTAGGAAGGGAAGTATAGTGAGCACCTGGTCCGGCACCCTGCACAAAGAGAGGCCCTTCTATGCTCTATCTAGAATCTCTTCTCTCCTAGAATGGTTGCTGATTAGCTAACTTGGGTTTCCCAGTTCTACAGAAGTACAGTTACATCACTTCTTTCTCTCAGGAGCTCTGGGCCATGCCACGTGCCCATCCGCCCGCTCTGTATCCAAGGCACCATGAGACGAGCTTTAATAGGGATAAAAGTCAGAGCCACAAGGATAGGATGGGGGGGGGGGGGCAGACACTGAATTTATGAGTTTCTGCTGCCAAGGCCAGGCAGTGGGGAACTCCAGGCGGGGACAGGAAGGTGCAAGATACATCTCAGTAGACTATCACAGCTGTGGTGTTTGGGGATGGATCTTGCCAGATTAAAGTCTTAGCTTTTCTTGGGTCTGTGCCCAGATCAGTCTGTGAAGGGTGTGCTCACTGTGATAAGCAGAGACAAGACTGGAGCTAAAGAAAGCCATCCTTGACTCCTCTTGGGGATGCTGCACTGGAGTCTGTTCCTATTAAGAGTATGCAGGGCCTCCTCTACTGCTGGGGAGCCAAGCTGGGACCACAGACATCAGGTTGGGACCTTCCTGCCTTTCCTCACTCTTTATTGCTTTTCTTTTTCCCCTGGTCTTATTTTTTTCTCAATGTTAAAAAAAATTAACATTTATTTTTTAAAATTTTGAGATCCAAATTCTTTCCTTTTCTCTTTCCCTCCCCCCTGCCTTGAGAAGGCAATTTGATATAGATTATCCATGTACATTCATGCAAGACTTATTTCCATATTAGTCACATTACAAAAGAAAACAGACCAAAAAGGAAAACACAAGAAAAATAGAGAAAGTTTAAAAAGTATGCTTCGATCTGCATTCAGACTCCCATCAATTCTTTCTCTGGAGGTGAAAAGCATTTTTCATGGTAAGCCCTTTTGAACTGTCTTGGATCATTGTATAGCTGAGAATAGCTAAGTCATTCACAGTTGACCATCATACATTACTGCTATTACCATGTACAATATTCTTCTGATTTGGATCACTTCACTTTGCATCAGTTCAAATGAGTTTTCCCACGTTTTTTGAAAGCATCCTGCTCGACATTTCTTATAACACAACATAGCACAGTATTCTACCACAATCATATTGTACAATTTGTTTGGCCATTCATAACTGATGATTCCAATTCTTCGCCATCACAAAAAGAGCTACTATAAATGTTTTTGTACAAACAGATCCTTTCCCCTTTTCTCTGACTTCTTTGCTAAACACACCTAGTAGTGGTATTACTGGATCAAATAGTAAACACAGTTGGCTTTTCCTTTAGGCATAGTTCCAAATTACTCTCTAGAATGGCTGGATCAGTTTGCTCCACCAACAGTGCACGTTAGCCTCCCAAGTTTTCCACATCCCTTCCAGGATTCATCATTTTCCTGATAGGTAAAAAATGGTACCCCAGAGTTGTTTTAAGTTGCATCCCTGTAATCAGTAATGATTTAGAGTATTTTTATATGACTAAAGATAGCTTTGGTTTCCCCTTCTGAAAACTGACTGTTCATATCTTTTGACCAACTATCAACTGAAGAAAGACTTATTTGTGTAAGTTTGGCTCACTTCTCTACATATTTGAAAAATTAGGCCTTTATTAGAGAAACTTGCAACAAATTTTTTCCCCAGCTTCCTGCTTTCCTTTCAATCTCAGAAGTAATGGGTTTTTTCTTTGTGCAAAATCTTTTTAATTTTGTGTAATCAAAATTATCCATTTTACATCCCATAATGCTATCTCTTGTTTGGATATAAATTCTTCCCTTATCCACAAATCTGACAGGTAAAATATTTCAGTTTCTCCTAATTTGTTATGTCACCCTTTATGACTAAAATACTGTACACATTCTGATCTTTTTCTCAGTATACAGTGTGAGATGTTGGTCTACATCTAATTTCTGCCAACTTGCTTTCTACTTTTCCCAGTAATTTTTGTCAAATACTGATTTCTTGTCTCAGAATCTTGGACTCTGAGTTTATCAAACAGTAGATTACAATGGTCATTTACTACTGTGTATTGTGTACCTAATCAATTCACTGATCCACTACTCCATTTCTTAGGCAGTGTCAAATTGTCTTGATGATTGCTGCTTTATAAGACAATTTGAGATCTAGTATTGCTAGGCTACAGTCCTTCACATTTTTTCCCCTTTGGTTCCCTTAATATTCTCAACCTTTTGTTCTTCCAGATTAATTTTGTTATTACTTTTCTAGCTCTTCAAAATAAATTTTGGTAATGTGTTTGGTGTGGCATTGAATAATTAAATTAATTTAGGTAGAACTGTAATTTTATTGTTTTGGCTTAGCCTACACATGAGCTATTAATATTTCTATAGTTGTTTAGATCTGACTTTATTTCTGTGAAAAGTGTTTTGTAACTGTGCTCATATAGTTCTTGAGTTTTTCTTGGCAGGTGTATTTTATAATGTCTACAGCTATTTTAAATGGAATTTCTCTTTCCATCTCTTGCTGCTGGGTTTTGTTGTAATATATAGAAATGTCGATGATTTATGTGGGTTTATTTTATATTTTGCAACTTTTTAAACTAGTCAACTTTGTCAAAGAGTTTTTTAGTTGATTCTCTAGATTTCTCTAAGTATATCATCATATTTTCTGCAAAGAGTGATAGTTCTGTTTCCTCAGATTTTCTGTTGTGCTCTAGTCTTTTCATTAGATAATGCTTAGAAATCCCCTATTTCATTAAATATTCGGGTTTTTTTTTCCACTGAAGTATTATACTCAGTTTTACTGGGTAGGTTCTTCTTGGTTATAATTCCAGATCCTTTGCCTTCTGGAATATCATATTACAAGTCTTCCACTCCTTTAATGTGCACACTGCTATATCTTGTGTGATCTTGACTGGCTCTACAATATTTGAATTGTTTCTTTCTGGCTGCTTCCAATATTTTTTTATTGATCTCAGAGCTCTGGAATTTGGCTATAATATTCCTGGGAGTTTTCGTTTTGGGATCTCTTTTAGGAAGCAATTGGTGAATTCTTTAAATTTCTATTTTACCCTTTGATTCTAGGATATCAGGGCAGTTTTCCACAATACTTTCTTGAAAGATAATGTTTAAGCTCTATTTTTGATCATGGCTTTCAAGTAGTCCAATAATTCTAATAATTCCCTCACATTGATCTGTTTTCCAGGTTAGTTATTTTTCCAGTGAGACAGTTCACATTTTCTTCTTTTTTTTCATTTTTAAACATTTTATTATTTCTTCTTGAGTCATGGAGTCATTGGCTTCCACTTGCCCAATCCTAATTAAGGAATTATTTTCTTTGGTGAGCTTTTGTACTCCCTCTTTTTCCACTTGGTCAATTCTGCTTTTTAAGGAGTTCTTCTCTTTAGTGGATTTTTGGGACTCTTTTACCATATAGCCAATTGTGGTTTTTAAGGTATTATTTTCTTCAGTATTCTTTGCCTCTTTTACTAAGCTGCTATCTCTCTTTTCATAATTTTCTTGAATCTCTCATTTTTTCCCAGTTTTTCCTTTACCTCTTTTAGTTGGTTTTGTTAATCTTTGATGAGCTCTTTCAGGAGTTTTCATTGGGTTTTGTGTCCAATTCACATATTTTTTCCTTTGAGGCTTTGCTTTTGATGTTTTGACATCACTGTCTTCTGAGTTTGTGTCTCAATCTTCTCTGTCATCATAGTAACTTTTAATGATCAGGTTCTGTTTTTGTTTTTTTGCTCATTTTTCTTTTGTTGCTTACTACATTTGTGTGTAGTAAAAAAAAAAAAAAGAGGCTTAATTTCTGGTACTGGGCAGCACAGGACTCTTTTCAGGTGGTCCCACTTCCTAAAATGAAGTTCAATCTATTCGTGACCTCAGACCAAAGCAAGAACAGCAAGAAACACTTCAATGAGCCGTTACATGATCATGTCATTCCCCACTCTCCAAGGAGTTGAGGCAGAAATACAACATCTGCTCAATGCTCATCCAGAAGAATGATGAGCTCCAGGTGATTCACGGACACTACATAGGTCAGCAAATTTGCAAGGTAGTCCAAGTTTACAGAAAGAAATACATCATCTACTCTACCAGATGTCAAGTTGTATTATAAAGCAGTAATTATCAAAACCACTTGGTACTGGCTAAGAAACAGAAAGGTAGATAAGTGGAATAGGCTAGGTACTCAAGACACAGTAGGCAATGAATATAGCAATCTATTGTTTGATAAACCCAAGGACCCCAGCTTCTGGAATGACAACTCACTGTTTGACAAAAAATTGCTGGGAAAACTGGATAAAAGTGTGGTGGAAACTAGGCATAGACCAATGCCTGACACCATGCACAAGAAAAAAGTCCAAATGGGTACAAGATCTAGGTATAAAAAGTGATACTATAAACAAATTAGGGGAGCAAGGAATAGTGCATTTATCAGATTTATGGAGAAGGGAAGAATTTTTGACTAAAGAAGAGATAGAAAGCATTATGAAGTATAAAAATGGATAATTTTGATTACATTAAACTGAAAAGTTTTTGCACAACTAAATCCAATGCAACCAAGATTAGGATGGAAGAAGAAAATTGGGAAAGAATTTTTGCAACTAGTATCTGTGATAAAGGCCTCATTTCTAAAATATATAGAGAACTGAGTCAAATGTACAAGAATACAAGTCATTCCCCAATTGATACGAACAGGCAATTTTCAGAGGAAGAAATTAAAGCTATCTAAAGTCATAGGAAAAAATGTTCTAAATCACTATTGATTAGAGAGATTCAAATCAAAACAACTCCGAGGTACCACATCACACCTATAAGACTGGCTAACATGACAAAACAGGAAGATGATAAATGATGGAGAGGATGCGGGAGAGTTGGAACAATTCATTGTTGGTGGAGCTCTGAGCTGATCCAACCATTCTGGAGAGCAATTGGGAACTATGCCCAAAGGGCTACAAAAATGTGCATCCCCTTGGAACCAGCAATATCTCTTCTAGGACTTTATCCCAAAGAGATCATAGAAATGGGAAAGGGTCCCACATGTACAAAAATATTTATAGCAGCTTTCTTTGTGGTGGCCAAGAACTGGAAATAGAGGAAATAGTGGTGTGGTGGCCAAGAACTGGAAATAGATTCCCCATCAATTGGGGAATGGCTGAACAAGTTGTGGCATATGAATGTAATGGAATACTATTGCACTATAAGAAATGATGAACAGAAAGACTTCAGAGAGGCCTGGAAAGACTTATTTGAACTGAAGCTGAGTGAAAGGAGCAGAACCAGGAGAACTTTGTACACAGCAACAACCACAGTGTGAGAGGAATTTTTCTGGTAGACTTAGCCCTTCACAGCAATGCAAGGACCTAAAAAATTGTCAATGGACTCTTGAGGCAAAATGCCTTTCACATTCAGAGAAAGAACTAAGGAATTAAGATTGCAGAATGAAACACAGGCCATTTTCTCTTGTGTTATGTTTTCCTTTGTTTTATGGCTTCTCCCATTCATTTTAATTCTCTATGTATCATGACTAAGGTGAAAATGTATTTAATAAGAATGTATGTGTAGAACCTATATAAGAATGCACACTGTCTCAGGGAGGGGGAAAAAAATCTAAGATATATGGAAGTGAACGTAGAAAACCGAAAACAAACTAATTAATTAATTTTTAAAAAAGGAAAGAAATAAAAAGCTAATGGCACAACTGTTCACGTGGGAAAACTAGATAAAGACAAAACTAGACAAAGATCACAAAAAGATTCTTGAGTGTAAAGCTAAATCCTGACAAGTTGGAAATCAGAAGGGAAAATATAAAGAAGAACCTATTGAAAAGATGCAAGAATAAAATGGTCTGTTGTACAGTTGTGATTAAAAAATAAAATTTTTTTAAAAGCCTATTTCTTGACTTTAAACTTTATGTTAAAACTGGGCTCCACTTGTGGGGCAAAGTGGGCACTGTCCCAAGCTCTGGGTTTTTCCTGCTGATATTTTCAGAGCTAGTTCTGGGGTCCATTAGCTTTTGGTTCTTCAAGATGGCATTGTAAAGTGTGGTCACTGCTCTCCTGGTCTGTGCTCTGATCTTTACTCAGGAAGGGACTTTGTTCCCTTGTAGATACAAATACTGGCATTCCTGGAACTGTGACCAGTTTTCCTGCTCTCCTATAGCAGATCCTTCCTGTCTTGAAACTGAGATGAGGACTCCTGCTCCCTTGTGAATGACCACAAGCACTCTTCTCCCCCCAGGAACTGTGAATAAGTCCCCACTCCCCTGTAGCCTCAAGCACAAGTACTCTTCTTTGTCCTCAGCCTGGGACCCAGAATTGAGTATGGATGATGCAACAGGATCCTGAACCAGGATCACCAAAGGTTCCCCTACAACTCTTTCTGATCAGTTGTCTGAACCGCCCCCCCTTACCTTCTGTGGGCTTAGGGCTCCCAAAGCTGCTGCTGATGCAACTGCCTCCAAGGTCTACTGCTGGTTGCAATGAGCTCTGGGGCCAGTCACCAGCCTGGTGTAGCCGATCTTTCCTGCCAACCTCCTACATTGTGTTGTGGTGGAAAATTGTTTCACCCTGACCTTTTGTCCTTCTGTTGCTCCAGAGTTCAGTTTAAGGCACTATTTTGAAGTTGTCTAGAGGGGAATTTGGAAGAGTTCAGGTGAGTTCCTGCCTCTACTCTGCCATTTGGGCCTGTTTATTGCTTTTCTATAGGAACCTCTACCTACTGTGAAATATTGAGTTCAAAAACCTAACTTCACACAAGTATTCACTTAATCTTTCCATAAGCATTTAGTAGGCACCAGGCACTGTGCTCGACAGTCCCTGACCTCAGAGAGCTGACATTTGAACAGAGACATGACAAGCAGAAGGAAGTGGGGAGCCAGGGAGAGTGAAGAGAGAAATGGGGGTTCCTTTTCAGAACCAGAGATCTTTTTGGCTTGATTACTATTCCCAGAGCAAAGAAAGCAAGAGAGGGCAGAGAGGAAGCTGGCCAGGCTCAGGCTACCTGGAAGATATCTGGATGGGATAAAGCAGAGTCTGGGGTCAGGGAGATGTAGAGGGCCAAGGGAAGACTGACTTGCCCTTCAGTTCAAGCAGCTCTGCCCTAGGCTGCAGTGGTGACATGTCACCTGAAAAAGATCATAAGATTCTCGTGAATCCCACACTCAAGTGAATTAGAACTCAGGTTTTCCTAACTTCAGGCCCAGTACTTTATCCACTGCACCCTCAGGTGCCTAGAAGACTTGTAACACCAGCAGGACACTGGACAGAAGCCAAGCCAAGTTGTCTTCAGCCTTCAAGGAGCCCCACTGGAGAAATCTTCCTGCCCAGGTCTGAATTCCAGAAATTTTGGAGTCAGCTGCAAGGTGGAGCTATCCCAGAAATCTCCCTTTCTGGCTAGAGGGTCCCAGGACAAGATCATGCCCCCTGAGAGAACTTAAATCAACCCCCTCGGTGTTAGGAACCCTACCCTTGTCTTCCCTCTCAGGCTATGTGAACATATGCCTCCCCCTGCCATGTGCTTCTACTTAGTAGGAAAGAGAAGTTCCCCTCCCCAATTCCTGGCCACATTTTAGTGAGAAAAGGTGAGAAATGAGTCCTCAAGGACCTGCTCCTTTTCTTTCTTCTCCTTCTTCTCCCTTTCCCTATTTTACTCCTCTTTCTCTCTTCTCTCTAGCTCTCTCTTCTTTTGTCTTTCTCCTCCCTCTTTCTCTCTCTTCCCCCCTCCCTTCTCCCTTTCCTTCTCTCCCTTTTTCTTACTTTGATTACATGCTCTCCTAAAAGGAGGCCCAAAAGGCTGCTATGGCTGTTACAAGAGCCCAGAGTGAGACCTCAGCACCTGGCCTATTCAGGGGCTGGACATAGCATAGAAGACCCAGGGCAGGGGTGGCTCTGGGTCTTCCTGGGCCGCTTGTGATTCTTGTGCTCACTGGGGCTCAGAGCAGGGCCACCTGGTTACTTTGGCTTCCCCCACTGCTCCCTGACTGACAAGGCACTGAGCTTAGACATTGGCCCAGCAGCAGGACTTGCCTCCCAGCTAAAGCACCCATGGCGCCATGCCTCTGGCCCCCTATCACTTTCCTGGGCCAGGATGGTATTTTCTCAGCCCAACTAGCAAGTCCCCAGCTCCTCTTCCCTGCTTGCTCCTTTGCTCAGCAGATGGGCCATGCTGGCAGCCAGGGAGCAGTCCTGGGGCAGGGATCAGCTTTCCCTCCACCTCCAGTCAGTCAGGTGGTACATGACATGTGGTTCCTCAGCTGAGGCTGCAAGAACACACAGGCAGCCAGGACATCAGGGCTCCAAGCACGTGGGTGCTGAAGGTGAGAGGGTCTCTGTGGCCATTGTGGCCCCGAACTCCTTCAGGCCTCTAAATCTATTCTTGCCCCTGCCCTATTTCCCATCCACTAGGTCTCTGGAGTCCCTGGCACAGCAGGCCTCAGCCCAGTCTTCACAAAGGACCTACACCAGGCAGCTGTCAAGACATCCACAGTCAATATCACACAGGTGTGGCCAAGGAAGTAGGGCTCTCCAGCTTTTATCTGGCCACCACTTGCCCAACAGGACAAGGCTTGGAGGCCCAGGCAGGCATGGCTACCCTAGACAAAGGAGGCTTGTGGGCCCAAGGAGGCTCTCTTGGCCATGGACCTATACACCCACCACTAGCACCCAGGCTAGGCTAATCACAGATGTGGCTCCCACTTGTCAATCCAAGGCAGCAGAGGACACAATGATGTATGCCCAGGTCATCTGGCTCCTGAACTGTGCATAGGGGCAAGAAGCTTAGAGAGGCCCTCCCAGACCCATACTGACACAAGGACTAGCAGGGAGGTAGAAGAACAGCAGTGAGGACATGTCCCTCCTTTCCCTCCAGGGCACAAAAAATGGCACTGGGCACAGCTGCCCAGCCAGCAGCCACAGCCCAGGATGAGCCAAGGACAGACATATAGCCCTCTTCCCTCCCAACCTCCACAGACTGGCAGAGGATACACTTCCATGCTCTTGTCCCTAATAGTCTTGAAGTAGCCCTCTCTCTGCCAGGTCCACTTAAAGTGGACAGCTACCAGGAGCCAGGAACCCAGTCCAAGGCTGCTCTCTCTAGGAAAAAGCAAATGGTGCTCCTTGCCCCCATCCTGTGCCCTGGCCATGGCCAGACAGAAGGATGAGGCCCCAGAAAGAGCCCTGGCAGAAGGCTGGGTAGGCTGAGCTGAGTCAGCTGCCTGCAGACAGACCTGGCCCCTGCTCCCTCCCTGCCCTCAGTGGTTGCTTTCAGAGAAGACTGTTTTCAGTGACAGAGCAGTCAGTCCTTTCAGAGCACTTGTGAACCAGGTTTGACCAGACAGTCCCATCAGGCAGAACCCGGGTGGTTTCTCAGTGTGGTCATGGGCACCTCACCTGTGCTGCCCATTCAGGCTCCAACCTCCTTACCACAGTCTTTATCCACATCTCACCAAGCCTGGGAAGGGGGACAGTCACAGGGTGGAAGGCCCAGTGGGTAGAGAGCAACCTGAGGCAGGCTCATCTTACCCAAATAATAGGCTAAAATCCAAGCCAAGAGGTCACCAGAGTTTGTCTCATGTGGGTAGAAGAGAACGTCTCATTGCTGACTCTGAACCCTAGGCCAAGGGGGGCAGATCTCAGGGGTGCACTTACTTGGGGAAGATGGCTGTCATCAGGGCGGATGCGTAGCCAGGCTTGCAAGCCCCATCTGACAAGTTGGCATACTTGGTCGCTAACTCTGCAGGCCTGTGAGGGAAAAGCAGTCAGGAGTTAGCAGGCCCAGTGTCTTCACTGTTACTCCAGTCCACATCTGGCGACTGTCTGAGATCTCCTACAGCATGTCCCCACTCCTACTCCCTCTATCTACCAAACTGCTTCTGGTCCTTCAAGAAGACTTTTGACCTTTGAAGAGTCTGTCTTGAACTGTCCCCAGCCTGGAGATGCCCCCTCCCTCCTGAAAGCCTCTAGTGAAAGATCCTGAAGTACCATGACAAGGACTGACCATTTGCCCCCATCCCTAACAAGCAGCCCCCTGGCCTCTATTTAAATACTTCCAGTGACAGGAAGCTCATCACCTTTCTGACAGTCAGGAGTAGTGGGTAAAGCATTTTGCCTGCAGTCAAGAAAGCATTAATACAAATCTGAACAAAGGCCCAGGGAAATGAAAGGACGATCACAGACAGAGTGAAACAAGATTTGAATTCCAAGCCAGCACTGCTTCCACTGCAGTGAGTGTGGGCAGCTGTGGCAGAAGGTACAGTTAAAGGGCAATGGGAAAGATTGAAGAATCAGTCCCAGGGGCCTATTGCTCAGAACAAGGGCCATGAGTCTCCTACAAAGATCAGCTGCTGGGATGCTTAACCCAGGTTATCTAATGACCCTGTAGACCTGAGTCAATGGGAGTGCTCCCACCTTCTTCCATTGCCCTGCCAGGAGAAAAGTGGCAGACCGAAGGCCTTTCACAGGCAGGAGCCCTGTACACCTCCTCTAGACATAACCACAGGGCAGCACTCAGTCCCAAGGAAGCATTCATGGGAAGTCCCACAGTTTGGCCCTGGTTTCTTCAGTGGGACCCATGAGGATACTGACATGATGTGGACAGAAAGAATCAGAGGCCCCTGGGAGCCCTCCAGAGGCCTAGAGCCCAGCAAGGGAGGGTGCCATTCTCAGACACCCACACACTCCACTACAGCTTTCTCCAGTGGGGCCCAGAAAGATGCTGCCATTGTGTGGACAGACACAGCTGGGGCCTCTGGGAGCCCTCCTGATGGCTACAGCTGGGGAGGTCAGAGAGGCTGCCACAGGAATGGGGAATGAAAACGAAGAACTGTTAAACACCTACTACATTCCAGGCACTGTGATAAGAATTTCACAATTACCTCATTTGATGCTCACAACTCTGAGAAATATATGGTATTATTATCCCCATTGTACAGTTGAGGAAACTGAGGCAGGCAGCAAGTAGGTGACTTGCCAGGATCACACAGCTAGTATAAGTCTGAAGTTAGATTTGAATTTAGGTCTTTCTGACCTCTATATACTGCACCAGAGAAGATGGATGGGTCCCTGATATTGAACCACCCTGACACCTTCTTTGTTGCCCATCTAACCCTATCTCTGCATCTGAGGGAAGATACATGGAAGACAGAGGTCTGTCTCAGTCTCTTGTCTCCCACAGTGCTGGGCACATATGTGCCATGCAGCCAGAGGCCTGGGGCCAGCCAACTTTAGTTCTCCCCAGAGGTAGTGGAAGGGATGAGGCAGGCCCAACTCCCTCCTCTCCTCATCTTGGCATCCTGGGTGCTCTAACCCAAACAGCAGGGTCCAGAAGCCTCCCCCACAAAGAAGTGCCCGCTCTGGCCCCAGAATGCACACTTCCCTCTTACAACAAACAGGCAAAGTCAAGGCCATTCCTCAATTAAAATGCCACTGCCATGAGCTGCTGCCTGTGTAGGAGAAGAATAGGGGGAGTGTTGAGCTGGCTGAGTCACCCCCCACAGCAGCCCCTGCACAGGCGCGGGACCCCCAGGCCATCTGTAACCCAAACCACAAGAGTTTCTGAACAGGGAGCATTTCACTGTCAGGCCCAATTCTGAAATGCCATAGCTTACGAGGATGTCGAAGGAGGCCACCCCAGATGTTTGGCTGAGCTTTGGGCTCTTGTTCTTGAGAAAGCATCCATCAGACTCTATATCATAGACCCATTGTCCTCCTAGGTTTCAGGGGAAAAGGCCCCCAGCTCTGCAACTACGTGAACAACACAGATTGACTTAACAAACATTAATCTGGTACCTGATCCTGTGCTCAGCACTGAGGGTACAAATACAAAAAAGAAAGCCCCAACTCTCAATAATTCAATAAACATTTAAGTACCTACTATGTGCCAAGTATTGTGCTAAGAGTAAGGGACACAAGTAAGAAAAAGACAGTCCCAGCCCTGAAGAACTTTCCCAGTAAATGGGAAGAGGGGGAGCACCCAGGGGTGCCCTGGGGTGAGAGGCTGCCCTCCTTGTGGATTCTGGCTGAGCAATGTTTTAAAACCAGGAGACCCAGAATTTATGGTGCAGACACCTGCAAAACCCTTTGCAGGCCTGAAAGTGCCAGAGAAATGTTACTTCTTCTTCTTAGTATTATTGTATCTCTTATGTACACAGTTATTTGCCTGTAGTCTCCCCAGTGAGGGCTCCTTGAGGGCAGGGACTATGTTTTTGCCTTTCTTTGTATCACCACGGTTTAATATAGTGCTTGGCACACAGTAGGTGCTTAATAAATGCTTGCTGACTGACTGAACCCAATTGTCTATATGAAGTCTGATAAGGGCAGATGACTCTGGGACTATCACTTTCCCTTTCTTGGATGTGGTACCCCTCTCAGTGCAGCCCAAGAATTTTTCTGAGGAGGGGTTACCACTTCCCACTGTTGTCTCATACTGAGCTTGTGGTCCACTTAAACCTCCAGATCTTTACCTAGCCACTCATTTTCTACATGTCTCTTTGTATCTGGATAAGTGTCAGTGTTTCCCCACTGGGTTATAGGTTATTCATAAACACTGTAGTTAGATACGTCTCTATGCCCTGGGAGCCAGGAGTTAATTAGCATAAAGGAAGACACAAGAGAAGATGTGAAGAAAAAATATTGCCAGTCTCCAAATGTCCAAATGGCAGTCAGATGGAGAAAGGTTAGATGTTTTCTTCTTGGCCTTGGGGACTAGTCATGGGATCAACAGGGAGAAGCTGCCGGGTGTCAGAGTTTGACTCAACACAATGAAATTTTTACAAGCAGAGATATCCAAAAATGAAATGCACTCGGGCAGTAGTGAGCTTCCCATCACTGAAGGTATGTAAGAAGGCTGTGGCTGACCCCTCAGTGATGTGTATGTAGTCACAATCTGGGCAGATGTTGAGGCCCCTTCCAATTCTGCATGCCCAGGCCTCTGCAGTTTTCTGGGTGCTTGTTTCATTCGTGTGATTCTAGCCTCTGTGGGAGTTCCATTCCCACACAGACTTTGGATTTTCCTTCTAGATCTTCATGAGCAAACAGAACTGTGGGAGACAGGGTGCAGACTGTCATGACTCAGGAGGGACTGAGGACAAAAAGGCCAAGGAAACTTCTCCTTTCAGAGGCTATTTATATTTAGCTCTTATCCTAGGGAAGAGACATCTTAAAGAGAATTCTGGAGAGTCTGAAATCCTCAGACAGATGAATGGTGGGAGTCCATTTCCAGAGTTAAAAAGTTATCTGTTACAGTTCATATTTAGAAGCGACCCTGACTGCGATCTTTCTCACAGTGATATGTTGTTGAAGTATTTAAATATGACAGAATAAACATTTACATACTCACCTGATGAATACATTTTGTTTGTTACATGGCTAATAAATTGCATATCCAGCAACAGTGATGCTTGTTTCAGTTTATGAGATTAAGGTGTTTGAGACTTTGTTTATGGGGGGGAACGTTTTCTCCAGTTTGTTTAGTAAAATACAGTGAGGGCTCAGTGCTGATTAATGAATGAGATGGTGCATTCCTACGACTTTATGAGAAAATATCAGACCACACCCTCCGACTGGCTTAGAATATGAAATGAGAATTAATAAGGTCAACAAGGCCAGTAACAGGATGAGGGGAACTCTCGACTCAGTGGGACCACTGTCCTGATGCCTGATGGGATACCTTAGCTGTAAACTCCTTAAGACAGGGGAGTGAGTGAGAGGACCCTGGAAGTTGGCTGCTTCCAATATTTCTCAATAAGTAATGCACCAAAGAGAAGAAAAACTCCAAATGCCTCATGGGACTAAGATCAACATCAAATTAAATGAACCAAGAAGAGCCAAGTGCTGACCCGAATTGGAGAATCCTCCAGAACAAGTGACAAAGCAACCAAAGCAGAACCAAAGGCCTGATAGAGAAATGACCTTTCTGAAGGAAGGGGGCAGAAAATCCCAAGACTAAACGTAGGCGAAACTCGGAGGGAGAAAAATATCAACGGTGGGAAAAAGGGAGACGGGCCAGGAGCCATTGGGAAGAAGACCAAGAGACAGAAAGGAGTGAGACGCTCAACCATCCGCAGACTCAACACATCAGCAGACAGAATGCCCTCATCCACAGGCAGGGGAACAGAGGATCAGGAAATCCCTGAATTCTCCAGAGAAGAATAGAAGGGACCGACTTCTGGGCTAGCAGTCAGGAAAGGCGTGGGTTCAAATCCTGGCTCCAGCCCCAGACAAATCATTTAATCACTCTGAGCCTCAATTCCCATATCTATCAGAGGTCTGGTAGCCCTTGCATGGCCTCTACTTCATATAGTGAGGAGGAGGAGGGAGAGGAAGACAAGGCCAGTGCTTTACAAACCAAACTTTGAATAAGATAAGGCCTGGTGAACACATGAGGAGCACTTCTCTACTCTCTGGAGAAAGGTGGGGGACAGTGGGGGAGAATGCTTCCTACACTAGATTCATAGGCTTTGCTTACTTTTCTTAAATGACTATAGCATAAAAACAACAAGCATCTGTAAAATTTTTTTTAAAAGAAACTGAGTTGTGAACATTCTTGCTAAAATATTCAGTCAAGAGACTACCCTACAGGGCAACCTGAAACAGCAATCTCAGACTTATTGACATCCAAGAAATTTAGAAAAAACAAAAGAATCTGAAGATAACATTTCAGGAAATCACAGAAGAAAGCTTCCCGGGCTCTAGGGACTCCCTCTTGGCTCTAGGAGAAAATAGACTCTTCTGTTTGCTGCCTAAGGACCTTCCCACACTGGCTTCGCTCCATCTTTCCAGAATCTCTGCACGACACTTACTTCCTCATCTCTCCTCAACTTAGACTCAGCGCTGAATCCTTGTGGACGGTGGGGCCTCCCAGACACCACTGTTTGCCGATGACACAGTATAAATGCATCACACCCAGAACCCCACGGAGGCTCCTGGAAGAGATCTGGACCCACACAGAGGAGTTTCCATCCACATAGGAAAAACCAAGCGGATGAAGAATGTCTGTTGCCTAGAGCTTACCATACATTTGGATGGAAGACCCATGGAGCCTGTCCAACAATGTGTGTATCAGGCATGGACAGGACAGGTGGAGAGCAAGCAAAGCCCCAAGCTAAACGGGAAGAGGACACTGGACTGGGTTGCTTTCAGGAAATGCAAAGCACTGTTCTCACCCCCAATCTGAGACCCATCTTTTCAGGACTGACACTCTACTGGCATTGCTGTACATTAATGGGGCACAGAACATAACAGTTTCTAAAGATGAGCATCAGTCAGAGGGCTGGAGACAAAGGCCCACAGTCGGCGGAAAGAGCTGCTACCCAAAATCAATAGAAAATTAAACGCAAACAGGAATAAAGGACACCATCACAGAACCCTGTGACAGGAAGAGAAGGCAGTTGATCACATGACAAGAGGAGGGTGGGCAGAGGGCTCGCTCCCTCAGGGGTCCTCACATGTTGCATGGTCCCCCTGATTCTAACTTTTGGGAGGACAAGGGCTACAATCTGCACCATGGGAGGGAATTTCTGAATGAATGGGATCACAGCAACCTCCCAGGACCACAGTATATGTACTCTGTACATATTGCACAGAGTACACTGTACAGTATATTGTGTACTCTGCTTCATGCACCCTTTGTAAAAGTTCATCTCCCATCTCCATTCACATGGTGACCAAAGAAGTCTGGTCTTGGCCCTGGGTTCTGACATAGGAGTCCTGCCCCACCCCCTCCACACACACACACACACACACACACACACACACACACACACACACACACACACTTCTCATCTCTGAGCTGGCCCCCTCTGCCCTCTCCCAGACACCCAGGATACCAACAAGGAGAGGGGAGAGGGATGACCCAGGATCCACACTTAGATCTCCTTAGCAGGGGTGATTTGTTTAGTCAAATGCTGATATAGAGAACATGGATGACCAAAGCAAAGAAAACCCAATCTAGGAAGCCAAGGCCAACAGGATCCCAATCAGTGGTCTGCTCCAGCAACCAGTGCTGCCCCCAAGGGGAATGCACTGATTTGGAAACTAGTGAGCTCCCTGGCCTAGCCATCTTCAAGCTGAGGTGGGGTACCCACTGGTTAGGGGTGCCATGGAGGGGATTCCTCATCAGGTGCAGGTTTGAATGAAGCCCTCCACAGGACTTTTCAACTAGGCTATTCTGGGAATTCAGTGTCCTACATGGCTGAACCTCAGCTCAAGGCTCCAACCCCAACCTAGGCTTCAGCCAGACATGCAGGTAGCCACAACAGCATGACAAGGAGGAAGCATTGGATTAAGAAAGTCAATGAGTCTGCCTTCTACTGAGGCAAAGCTCACATGTCGGGAACAGACCTGGAGCCTCTGAGCAAGGAAACAAAGAGAAGCCAGCCTCCAGCCTTTCAAGGGTAAACATCTCTTCCATAAAAGGGAGGGTCAGGCTCTGGGGGAATGTAATAGAGAAAGGCAGGAGGGCAGAGAAGGCGGGAGAGAGAGGAAAGGGGGGGAAGAAGAGAAAAAGAAGAGAGAGGGGAGAAGGAAAGGAGAGAGAATAGGAAAAAAGGAGGACATGAAGAGGAGGAAAGGGAGAGGGGGAGAAAGGGAGGGAGGAAGGAGAAAGAGAAGAAAGTACAAAGAGAGAGAGAGAGAGAAGTGAGAGGGAAAAAGAAGAGAGAGGCATTGCAGTGAATGGAGTACCCCTATCTTTTCCTGCTTACACTCGGGGCAGCCCAGGCTTCCAGGAGAAGACATGAGGGAGGGAGTTCACAAAACCTAGGCTCAAATATAGGACTGGAATATGTGGAAAGTTGGGTTTTGACAAAAGCCAGGCATTAACCAAAACCAAGAGCTCTCCTCCCAGAAGACTTGTGAAAGTCCACAGTGACAGAAAGAGGGTACCAGAGAACAGGCAGATAGATGGGTGGGTGGGTAGGTAGCCAGGCTCTTGACCTGAGTTCTTTTTTTAATATTAATTATTTATTTTCAGTTTTCAACATTCACTTCCTTAAGATTTTGAGTTCCAAATTTTCTCCTCCACCCCAAGATGGTGTACTATCTGATATAGGCTCTACATATACATGCACATTAGACATATTTGCCATGTTGTAAAGAAGAAATGGCACAAACGGGAGGAACCATGAGAAAGAAGAAACAAAAAAGAGAGAAAGAGAGAGAAAAGAGAAGATTTTATTCTGCATTCAGAGTCCAAGGTTCTTCCTCTGGATGTGGATGTATTCTCCATCCTGAGTCTTGTGGCACTGCCTCAGGTCCTGGCATTGCTGAGAAGAGCCAAGTCTATCAGTCGATCATTGCCCAATGCTGCCGTTACTGTGCACAATGCCCTCCTGGTCCCCAGCTGCCCCCGCTGAACTTCTCCCCATCTCCTTCAGCCCTGCTCCTTCCAGAGCCCACTTCACATCTGCCCGCCCTTCCACCGTGCCCTCTGGAATTCCTGAGTCATGGTTAGCAAACTTCCCTTCATTTCAAGTCTCTTCTCACCCTTTTTCCATTCTCTGGGAGGCCTGGCTCCTGCCCCTGAGGATGTGCATCTTTGGCTGCACCTTATATCATATCCCCGACTCGCTGTCTTTTGCCTGTCTTTGCACAAATAGCTGGTGGCACAGTGGTTAAAGTGCTGCACCTGGAATCAGGAAGACTTGAATTCAAATCTGGCTTCAGATATCAACTAGCTATGTGACACCGAGAAAGGCACTTAACCTATTTACCTTAGTTTCCCCAGCTGTAAAATAGAGATAATAACAGCACTTACTTCCCAGGATTACTGTGAGGACCAAATGAGGTAATATTTGTAAAAAGCACTTAGCACAGTGTTTGGTACACTGTAGGTGCTATATAAATGCTTATTCCCTTCCCTAATCCCTCATGCTGAACACAGGGCCTGGGTGCTTAATAGATACCTGATGACTAACCAGTCACAGTGGGGGAGTCAATCACCCTTGCTCCCTTTACCACATCCAGACTCTCCCTCTACCTCCATCACACATTTCTCAGGTAGTGGGTGCTGCCCTGGCTTCCCTTTCCTATTACAATCCCTTGGTGAACTTGTTCAATTCTATACCATCCTGTGCTCTTGAATTCCTTGTCCTGTCACATGGCTCCAGCTTGGAGAAGATCCAGGCATCAGGGACAAGCAAATGAGGATCAGCAGGGGAGGCCAAGCACGGGCACTGGGGACACAGACGTTACCAAGAGACATGAGAAGGCCTTCCTTGCAGACCTCCAATCTCTTGTCAGGCCACTGGTTCAATGGAGCCCAGGCAGGAGGCAGACATCAGTCACTGCATGTCAAGGTGCCTCAATGCCCCCCATTCACTTTGAAACATCTGCGGCTGCTCTGGGCTCCCAGTTCTCCTGTGGCCACTGCCAGGCCCTGGGGTAGGAGGGAATGGATTCAGCCTCCTGGGCTTCCCAAGCGTTCATATAAAAGGCTTCATATAAAAGATTCCAGCTGCCACTGACTCCAGTGATAAGTAGGGGCCTACCCAGGGCTCTGACCTGTGCAGGTCTGGGCAGAGATAGGGCTGACAGTGGCTAAAAGCAGATCCAGTCTCAAATGGGTAAAATCCTTCTCCTCTCAGATTGCCTCCAATCTCCTTGGGGTGGGGATCTCAGTGGTCCCTGGCAGTTTACACACTGTCACTCTCCCCCACTGGAAAGAGGGTTCCAGGGCAGGGGCTGCTTGTGCCCTTCTTTACATTCCTAATGCCTGGCACAGAGGAAGAGCCTAGAGACCAATAGATAAATGCTAGTTCACTTAGTAAGAGAATGGTCCTTAAAGAGTTTCTAAAAAGTCATTTCCTCTGCCTGATACCTGGAAAGCTGAGCCTTCCCTGGGGGAGAAAAGGAGGGCTGACTTCATTTTCTCTCTGTACTTCACTAAAGATACTTGAAATAAGTCTAGGAGCTGCTGGTTCCACTGGAAACACTCCTTAAGTAGAAGGGAAGAGGAGGCCTGGGGGAACTAGATCAGGTCTTCCAGCAGTGCTACAGGCCTGACAAGAGGTCAACCTGCCTGCCTTACAGAGCACTAGGGCAGGCACTGTGGAGACTGAGATACCAGGGAAATGATCCTTGGACTGCCCAGTGAGGTTTTTGTTGGGGGAGGGGGGTGTAAGGGCATTTAATAGGCAAAGGGAGGGAAAAGGACCTTTCAAACATAGGGCACAGTATTAGTAAAGGCCTGGAAGCATCCACATGGAAACTTGACCCAGAGAAAGGAAGTTTCTTGAGGTCAGAAGGTATTTAGTTTTTATCTTTCTAGTGCCCAACATATTTCCCAGGGGATGGTTTCAGAGAAATCTAGGAAGGCTTGTATGAACTGATGCCGAGTGAAGTGAGCAGAACCAGGGGAACCATTTATACAACAACAACATTATTGTAAACTTAAGCACTTCTGAAAGACTTAAGAACTCTGGGACCGAGCATGGTTCCAGGGGATTCTTAATGAAACATCCCGCCTGCCTCCAGTCAAAGAGGGGAGGGTCTCAGAGTGCAGGTGCATGTTGGGGGAAGGGACATACAGCAGCTATGGCCAATGCAGGAAAGCATCTGCTTTGACTATGCACTCATTTGACCTGCTTTGTTTTTTGTGCCTTCTCAATAGGTGGGATAGGGAAAGGAGAAAGAAAAGAGACAAGGTAGAATTAAGGAAATGGTGTTTGAAGATTATCTGTAACGATGGCACAGGTATGTTCTGAGCTGTCATGTGGATTGATTTCTCCCCTGGCTTTTGTTATCCCCTTTCCTTTAAAAACACACAAAGATCTATTTCCTTCAAGGCTCAGGTCTGGCATCACCCCCAAGGGGAGTCTCCTCAGATTATTCCTGGCTGGTGCTGGCTCTCTCCCCAAATATGCTCATTTATCTGTTTGAGTTTAAGTTCCCAGAGGGCACATGCCCTCCTCTGAGTGCAGAAATGGTTGGTCATACAAGAGGAGCTGGTAAATACTTGGGCAATTGAATCCTTGCCTTGTACAGCTTCTCCCGATTCTCCTACAATATTTAAGGCCCTGGGGACTTGGCCTCAGGGCAGATGTTAGTCCTTGTAGAAGACAACAACTGGTCTGGGACTGGTGATCAAGCTCTAGGTCTGGGGTATGTACAATGGAGAGGCTTGGCAAGTCAGGCCTAGAAGTGAAGAGAGAAAAGAAGCAGAAGCAGAAAGCCCTCAGGGATGAGCAGGAGGGAAGGGTCCAGGAGAGGCTGCACCTGACCAGAGTTCCCACACTCAAGTCCATGCCCCAAATGCACTCCCACAGGAGGGCAAGGAGGAGTGTGGGCCCTTGGCTGACTCCATCATTTTCTGGGCTCTTTCCTGTCCAACCCCCAATGACAGCACCATGACATACATTAAATGCCTGCTGTGGTTCTGAGGAGAGCCAGACCTTAGAGGGTGCACAAATTCTCAACTAGAAAACACACAAGATGCCAGCCAGCCAACACGTGGCAGAGGGGTGTGAGGCCAGACTTCCTGGAGGAGAGGGCACCAGAGCATAGCTGGGCTTGAAAGGATGAGGAGAAATAAGGGTGGGGGAGGGGGGAAGGAGGGTATTCCTAGCGTCCTGGGAGGGGGAAGCAAATCACAGACATGGGGAAAAGGGGACAAGAAAAATCCCATTTTTGTGTCGAAAACAGCTATCACCATCCTCAACTTTGTCTAGATGCTGCCTGCATACAGCCAGTGACTCTTCATTGACTATTGGACTCAGTTCGCATTTCTGGGATTCCTTCTAACTCAGTTTGGTTCCCTGTGCATTTGGGGAAGCAGCACCTGGGGAGGAAGTTGGGCCCCAGTTCCCAACCCCTTCATTACTTGGGGGCCTCATTGTGGGGCAGGACATGGAGCAGGAGCTAAGAGACTGAGTAGGGGCAGGATGTCCAACAGCGGAGGGCCTTCGATGCTGGGCAAAGATGCCTGTATATGTTGGGGTGGAGATCCCAGCAAGCAGAGGAGGAAATGATCTTGGCTCCTGGGCAGGTCCACTCATTTACATGGAGAACAAAAGAAACTCAGGATTGGAAAACTAGGGAACTCTGAACCCTGGAGCTGACTGGTAGCAATTAGGCCAATCACCATCAGCTCCCTGGCTTATAGCTTAGTTTTCAGAGACTCAAACTGGGAAGAACATGGAATGATCACCAGGAGCTAGAGTGGGGTAGCATAGTGACTGGGGTCCAGAGAAAAGACTGAGCCTGAGGACATTAAGTAGATGAGGGCACATTCTATTTTGTTCTTATGAGACTGCCTGGTACCAGGGGAAGACATTCTCTAGGTCACCAGATGAGAAAAACCAATACTCTAAGAAAACCAGACTTTGTGAAAAACATAACACAAGCGGAAGAAATCTTTTCCCACTGATTTTCTTACTATTCTTTCATTAAATGCCTTTTCTTTGAAGTAGCTGTGCCTTCTAGATGATTAGAAAAGGAAAACACCTTGGTGGGGGCTTATGAACTACAGTTTTAAGAGTTATGGACATGCAAAGTATTTTGAATCTGGACAACTCTCCCAGAGACTTGGGGGGGCTGCCAATAGGCACAAAGCACCAGGAAGATCAATCTGGCCAGGGTAGGAAAGACCAGTTAGAGCAGAACAGATACGGATCAGAGTATGGAATCCACTGTCCATTCCCCACACAAGTAGTTAAGTGGCAGAGCTGGGATTTGTGCCCAAGTGCTAAACTTCCAAATCCAGTAGCCTTTTTCCCTGCACTGATTCCCCACTACAATAACAGCAGATAAAGACGGCCTGGTGGAAGGGGGGAGCTCAGGGGTTAGGGGGTGGAACAGAGCAGAGGAGAGAGCTGGAAGAAGCTGGAGTCTTTGTGTAACTGAGCAGCAATCCTGTGGTACTGTGCCATGGCACAAGACTGCCAGCTACCCTGTGCTTCCCTGGGCCCCAAGGGCAACCACATGGGGAGCAGATGTTCACTGAGGTCTCCAGCCCCCCCCGCCACAAAGTCAAAGACACCACCTTTCACATCCCACTAGGACAAATCCTCCCATCTTGTGTTACTCACAATTTTGAGTCCAATTTCAGGAGAAAACCCAATCGATCATACTCTGAAAAACAAAGCAGAGAAAGAAAGTGTCATGCAGGCTTGAGAGCCTAGAGCAGCCCCCAGTCCAAAGGGCAGAGGGGTCTGGTCAGGCCAGCCCACCATCCTAGAGCTCAGGTTAGAAGAACCACCATGACAGGGTAGGCCTATCACCTCACCAAGCACCCAGGGTGTCATCAAGCCCCAGCTGAACTAGGCGAAGTGCAGTTGTAATTCACAAGCACAGGGTGGTCAGAGGAAAACTTGTCTGAAAGAAATCTAGGGGTCTGAGTGGACCTAAGTACAATGAGAGTCAACCAGAAAACATCTCTTTGGGCGGAGTTTCCAGATATAAGGAAATGATGACCACCCTGTCCTTTGGTCTCATGCACATTTTAAAAAGTACATTGACCAAATGGAGATTGTGCGGAGGAGGGAAACCAGGCCAGTAAAGGATCTGGGAGGGCCGAGCCAGAGAAGGCTCTACCTTCACCCCCTTCTCCCCCTTCTCTACCTTCTCCCATCCCCACCCCCACCCCCAGGGGGAAATGAGAGTTGTGTTCAAGCATAGGATGGACTGTCTTATGGCAGAGGGGAATCAGCCTTTTTCGGCCTGGCCCCCAAGGGCAGAAGGCGGAAGATTTAGGCTGGATTGTCAGGAAGTTTCTTAGCACAGAGGGCTGTCTCAGAGCAGAAGGGATTGCCTCAGGAATGGGAGGCTCTCTCTCACTGGGGGTCTCTGAGCAAAGGCTCCACTTGGTAACAAGACTTCTCTCCACTGTCCATGGACGATGGATTCCATGTCCTTTCCCTTAATTCCCTCGGTATGACCAAATCCCCACAGTCCTTAGCTTCTCTTGCTCCTGCCTGACTGTGCCATATTTCATGGGGCTCCAGCCTCCTGGGGGCAGGGGTCTAGACAGCCAAGATGGCTGGGGTCCATCTCATACGTTCCTAATGGTCTGCCCACTGGCTTCATCGTCAGACTGTGAGGATCATGAAGACAGGGATGGGTTTTGTTTCACTTTATGACATCCCCAGAGTCTAGCACACAGTGCCACCAGGCAGACAGGGAAGCTCAGAATCGATGCCCGTCAATCAGGGGTGTGCCAGAGTCAGACTAAAGGGATGATTGTTAAATGTTGGGTAAATGCTGACACCTCAGTAATCAGCAGACCTACAGAGGAGGACTTGGTTTGTTTTGTTAACTGTCTTAAAGTGATGGAGAAAATGGCAATATTGCAGATTAAACTTAGAAATGTCTTTTTTTGTGGAAGCCAGGTTGTTGAATGTTTATCAGCAGCCCACACTCCCATAAAGGCTCAACAGAAATAATCACATTCCTCGCCAAAACCCCAAGGATTCCAGGGAGTCTCAGCTATCCTCTCTGCCAGCCTGCCAGCCCTGGTCCAGCAACCTGGCCTTCCTGGGCCCTCCATTTGGGGAAGTTCTCAGCCTCCATTTACCTTTCCTTTTCACTGCTTGGCAGCCTGGAGATTTTCTCCTGGTGGAGAGAGTCAAAGTAGAGAGGGGCCAACTTCTCCCATTTGTGAGGACCAAGTTCCCACGGGTAGAAATCTCTGGCTCCCACACAAGTGTTCCTGCAAACTGTCACTTTTCAGCAGCTTCAGTGTGGCCTCCCCTTCCCTCACTTTCCATCCCATTCTGCCTCACTGATATTACACAGAAGTTACAGCTGCCAAGACCTCAGCGCCTGGAGGCCTCTCCCTGCTCCCTTCCACCCCCTGGGGGCTAGAGAGACCAGCATCACAGGAAAAGACCACAGAGTATATCAAGTCAAATGGCCTCATTTTACAGAGAAGGAAACTGAGCCGGGCTGGAGTCACACAGATCTGAGCCCAGTTCTGCCAGAGATTCCTTGAGTTGGAAGGTAAAAAAACTATTTGCGTCCCCACTTCCAGCTCTCAGACTTTGTGTTACTGCAGCCTCTGTCAGAAGGATCTCCAAGAAAGGAAGACCATATAGCCACTTTTAGAAAGCAGCTGCCAGGGACTCCTCTCTTTGAGACCCTGGAGAAATACAGAGAACTTTGATCTACTGCTCGTGAGATGCCCTGAGGAGCCTGGAGGAGGAAGGCTAGGCTCTGGCAGCCCTAGGACTATCATGGGAAGTCTGGGAGACAGGCTGCACTTCATCTCAGGCTCATCACAGAAGAGGTACTCAAGGGGCCAGTCTAGGTACCAGGAAGAGGCTGGTAAAGTCCCTGCTCTGTCATTAGCTGTCTGTGTGACTCCTAACACCCCTGACATCATGGGGATGAATCAGACAAGATACCCCAGCCGACCCCCATCCCCAGTGGAGGATCATGTCACCTAACCTTTCCTTGTGATGGCCAAGTGCAGGTAGGGGGTTCCCACAGGGACCAATGGATGTGTCACTCAGACTCCCTCCTGCCTTCTTGTGGACTTCCTCTAGCTCATCCTCTCCTACAGAGGTCCTCAAGCACCCACTGTCTACAGGTCTTCAGGCTCTATCCGTGTTCTCCATCTGGGCCCCAAGGATCCCTCTCAAGACTTCATGTCCTGTAACAGTCTGAACAGGGACCCAGGGGAGGAGCCAGGATGGCAAGGTCAGAAAAACCTCCCTGGCATCGGAGCTGGCCAACAAGGGCCCCAAGCTCTGTCCAGGTTCCTTGGAAGAAGCCCCAGCGCAGCCACCCTTTGGACAGCAACAGCAGGTAACCATCTGAAGCACCTGCTGGTCACTGTCCTGGCAGACAGGATCTGAGGAGAAGGCTCAGACATGCTCTGTCCCCCTGGAGGTCAGGTGAGGCACACTTCCCAACAATGACAGCAATCTCAGAATGCAAGGGGCTGCTCCAACTGGTAGTGAGCTCTCTGTCTCTGGAAGTGCGCAAGGAGAGAGCACCTGCCTGCTGGGTATGCCTCTCAGAAGATTCCTGCACAGGGACCAGCCAAACAAGGTGTCCCTGACCACAGCTGGAGCCCTGAGACTCTTTAATCAGCACTAATGAAGGTGGAATGGTCTCTGGTGCTGCTTCTGGCTGCCAACAGGAAGCCCCTCCCCTTCTTCTGGCCTTGTGTGGATCATGACGGCTGAGCAGTCAAGCTGGACTGAAGAGGCTCTGAAGGGAAACTGAGGGGACAGAGGCAGCAAGACATGGGTGAGGATCATGACCTAAATCACTCAGGATATTACTCAGGATAGACTCACAAAGCCAAGCTCAGGCACCTGGGGAGACCACAGCTCTGGGTGGGGCACTGTGAGGAGGGAGTCAAATGGCCACTGATGTCAAGGCGGAGTGAGCATGGCTGTTCTTTCTGCACTACATAGTCAGAGAGGAAGTTGAAGAAATGAGGGGAGACACTAAAGGGCATCAGTGATGCCTAAGAAGAGGTTCCATAAGGAATAGCTGGCAGAGAGGGAGTTGTCTCTGAGACGCAACACACAGCGACCTGAGGCCAATTACTTAACTGCTCTAAGTCTCAGTTTCAACATCTATAAAAAGGGAATGAAATCATTTGAACTAATTTCCAGCTGCCACTAGGAGAGACCTTGTAATATCTTAAACCATGTTCATCCCGTGAGCTGGCATTTCCTGGCCAAGGGCAGCTCCCAGGATTAGGAAGGCTTGGGCTAGAAGGAAGAACCAGGATCCCTTTGCCAGGATTCCCCAGGGCAGCTCTGGGAGGGGGAGGGCACAGCCCAGACAAACCAAGGTCAATGTGAAGAACTGAACCACTGGGAATGGGGATCAGGGATGGAATTGAAAAAAGTGCTATGGAATTGGAAATGGTTAGCCAACTCTACCTCAAGAGTAGAAACAATGGGCAAATGCCCCCAGCTGGGAGGACTCCAGGGTCATGCCACAAGGCTCTGTGACTTGAATGAAGGTAGTCATGGCAGGCAAATCCATCCTCCCCAAAAGAATGCCAGTTCTCTGAGGACAGGAAGATCTTTAAGATTTAGCATAGTACCTGGCCAAGAGCCAGTCCCCCAGAGGTTTCCTACCCCCTGATCTGGCATGCTGAAAGCTGGTCAAGCTCTGTCCTGATGCCACTCTGCCCAGAGGCCTCCTGAGGGCAGGCCTTAGGCCTGGGCTCATTGCCTCTCCCCCAGCCTGGCCTGGAGGTATGTGTATGGGAGCAGTGTGTGAGGCACCAGGCCACGTGCCATCTCTGGCTCACACTCAGCCCTGCCTGTGCTGTGCCATCTGAGCCAACCCCAGTCCTGCAGCTGGCTTCCCAGGGGTCTTCACTTCTCTTCTGGCTCCTTGGCTCTGTGTGCTCTTTCCCATCCTCCCTCTCTCAGCTCCAGGCCCTCCCATTGCCAACAGAGCCCCTAGAGGGCAGCAATCATGAGCAGACTATAAACTGGAAGGTATATGATGCAACTCCTTTGAAAGAGCAGTGGCTGAGTGCTGGGCACCATAGGAAATGCTGGGGATACAGAGGAAAAATGAAGGAGGCCCTGCCCTCTAGGAACTTACAATGAGATGGGGGGGATGAGCAACACCGCTGCATCTCACACTTAGAAGGGGAGGGGGATGACGCCTCTGCATCCCAGATTTAGAGCTGGATCCTTTGAGGTACCAGATCACAAAGCTGGTAAATGCAGGAGGTGAGATTTGAACCCAGCATTTCTTCCACTGCACCACAGCCCCCATGTACAACGTTCACAGATGAGTAAAAACAAACACATACAAGGTAATTTCAAGAGCTCTTTGAACAATGAAAGGAGCAAAGAGAGGCCTCTTGAAAGGTCTCCCAGAGGATGCGGCACCTGGACTGGGTTGGTGAGGGAAGCTCTGGATTCTAGAAGCAGGGAGGGCAGGAGTAGGACCACGTGCCCATGGAAGAGAGCTGCCAAGAACAGCAGTATGACACCAGAGGGGAGAGGGGGCGGCAGGGCCTTGAAGGCGTTTTGTCCTAGAGGCCCCAGGGAGCCTCAGAAGGTTTCTGAGCAGGAGTGTCACCATCAGATCTGTGCTTTAAGAACACTGATTGCACCACTGCCGAGAAGACAGAGGATAGACCAGGCCATGAGACAAGGGCCCCAGGGGCCTTAGCTGGGGTGGTGGCCTTGGGAGTGGAGAGAAAATGGAGGACGGGCAGCTGATGAGCTATGGGAATGAGAGGGAATGAGGACACTGAAAGCTGCCCTCGGGCCCATTTGCGTGATACAAGAATGGCAGCAGCCTTGGGGGTGAGGGCCAAGAAGCTCAGAGTTCTCAGGACAGGCTGACCATGGGCATCTACTGTGTGCCAGACACTGTGCTACCTAAGCATTTTACAAATGTTCTCTCATTTGATCCTTGTGGCAAGTGTAAGATGTCCTAGGCCGCAGGTAACGGGGATTGGTGCTCAGGAGAGAAGTCAGGGCTGATCTGTGGAGTATGGAGACAATGGCAATCCTCAGGAGAGATGGCCCAGAGTGGAGGAGAAGAGGAGGGGGCTCAGGACGAAGGCCTGGGGAAAACTCCCACGTAGTGGTCAGGAGAAGGCTGAGGACGAGGGGTGGTCAGGCAGGGAGCTGTTTGAGGCAGCAGGGCCCAGAGCAAGGGGAGAATGGGGAAAAAGGAAAAGACTGAAGACAGACCAGGCCATCTGACTGGGCAAAGAGGGAGGGCTGGAGAGTCTTGGGCCAGCAGAGGTCAGACTACCCATGAGGAGGACAAAGATTCAGCAGACACAGTGAATACAGATTTTCTTTCAAGGATGTGGCTGTGCAAAGGAAGCCAGGGAAAGCGCTGGGTGTCTGGAGCCCTCCACAACCCTCCAGAGCACACACCAGCACTCCTCAAAGGAGTGTGGCTTCCTGCGAGCCCAGGAGCTGGCTCTGAGCCCCATGACAGGCAGCCCAGCAGCAGAGAGCCTCCTGGGCCTGGGGCCAAGCACAACAAGTTGTGCAGGAGCCCACCCCCACCCCCACCCCCCGAGCAGGCCCCTGGTAAGGAGGTCAAAGCAGTCTGGCTGGTGGGCAGTGAAGGAGAACTGTTTAGTCTTGGGTTGCAGAGCCTGTGGGATCACCCAGTGGGTAGGCAGAGGGGGTAGAGACTGGCCAAGCCAGGCTCATTATCTCAGGTCTTCCCTCAGTCCAGCACCAGGGTCCCCCAGAACCTCACAGACGGACAGCAGCTCCCTGAGGAAACACAGCAGGGCAACTTCAGCCAGCAGCCTCAGGGGGAGGGTCAGGTCCTCAGGGACACCCCCTCTTCCCAGCCTGGGGGCCTGGTACAGTGAGGCTGCTCACCCCAAAGGCTTTCACGGACAATGGATCAGTAAGTGCACTCCCGGTCTGCTAAGCCATACCAAGACATAAGGGGATGCCCACTCTCTCCTGAGGAGGCCCCTTCCACTCTGGGATGGCTCTCACGATTAGGAAGCACTTCCTGATCAGAAACCTCAGTGGCCTTTCTGCAGCTTCCTTTTAGCTCCTGGTTCTGTCTCTCTGGGGCCAAGCAGAAGAAAGGTAATCCCCAACAGATCCTCAAATACTTGAACACACAGAGAGTAGGACTTCCTGAACTTTCCCTTCTGAAAACTAAATAACCTCAACTCTTTGGGCCTCAGTGCCTTTCCCCAGCCTGGCCTCCCTCCCCTGGATGCTGGCCAGCTTGTCAATCTTCCAGAACACATCAGAGGTGGGCCAACAGGCAAGAATCACAGCATCCCCAGCAGACATTGATGAACTGTGCCAGGGACTACAGAGTGCCCCATAGTGAGTTCAACAACCCCGCTGGGAGGCAGGCACAACAAATACCACCATCCGCATTGAGCAGATGAGGAAAACGACACTCATTGAGGGAGGGACACAGCTGAGAGACATCAGAGAAAGTGTTAAAACCCAGGTCTCCCCAATGCCAAGACTTGAACTCTGACTGCAGAGAGGGGGAGCCCAAAGGCCCCCAGGCTGGCTCCTCTCCCGACTCTCTCCTGCCTAACTGATCACTCCTTTCCAGTATTCTCTGCTGGGTCTTCATGTAACCCAAGAGTCAGTCTGGATTCCTCTCTATCTCTTCCTGTCAACGTCACTTTTATCACATTTCTGGAATATACTCCCTTCTCTCCACTGACCCCCTCGGTGCAGGCCCTCATCACCTCCTGCCTGGACCACTAAAAACTGCTGGGGGAAAGGGAACGGGGAGGGGAGGGGCTTTGCCTGCCCTAAGTCTCTGCAGCCTAATCCAGCCTCCACTCAGAAAGAAGTTCAATCGACCTTAGTTAGGTCTGACCTTGTCACTCTCCTATTCAACAAACTCCAGTGGCTCCTGATCAAACACAAAGTCCTGTTTGGAGTTCAAAGACCTTCCTGACCTGCCCCATTCCCACCTTTTCCATCTTCTTACACCCTATATGGCTCCTCCCCCCGTGCTCTGGGATCCAATGACACTGGCCTCTGACTGTTCCTGGAATAAGATCCCCTATCTCTAGACTTGAGGTGTTTTCCCTGACTGATGGAATGTTCCCCTTCCTCACCTCTGGCTCCTGGCTTCCTTTAAGCCCCAGCTCAATTGATACCTTCCACAGGCAACCTCTAGAATATCTTATTAAAAGGCTGCCTCAAGGAAATCTGAAAAGGAAGAAGTGACTACAAAGAACAAGGACAGGTCTTGCCAGACCAATCTCATTTTCTTTTCTGACAGGGTTATTAAAGTCACAGATGAGGGGAATATGAATATGAAGTGCATATGATTTACCTCCATTTTAGGAAGGCATCTGAAAACAATCTTCCACACTAACGATGGTGACAGACTCTGTGATAACAGAAACGTTCACAGACTGAGCACGGAGGTACTGGGCTGGGCAGGGAAGGGAACATGTGAGCATGAAGCGCTCTCTGTGTGCCAGCCGCCAGGCTCAGCTCTTTACAAATGTTATCTCATTCGAAGCTCCCAGTGTTGTCGGGAAGATCGAATTTTACAGCTGAGGAAACTAAGGTAAACAGAGGTTAAGTGACCTGCTCGGGGTCATTCAGCTGAGTGTCTAAGGTCACGTTTGAACTCAGGTCTTCCTGACTCAGGCCAGCGCTCCATCCACTGCGCCACTAGCTAGTTAATGAGCTGAGGATGGGAAAACAAAACAACTAAAGGAATTCCCAGTATACTGCTCCTGACAAAGGGTCATCCAGCTTCTCAGGGGGCGGGATGACAGACAATTTTGGAAAGGAATATGGCCAAAACCACCAAGTAGTGGTTACAGTCATGCGATGCCAAGAGACAGACACAGAGAGAGGCACAGAGACACAGAGACAGACAGAGGAACACCAGCCATGAGAGTCATCCAGAATGTAGAATGGGTGCAGGGCTGGGCTAGGGGAAAGCCCAAAGGTCCATGTCAGGAAGATGTGTACCCCACACACTCCAGCAATGCCAGCCTCCCCAATTCCTGTCACTGCTGACGACAGAAGGACAAGCATGGGAAGGGGAGGAGACTTATCTTCTTTGGCCAAGACAGCACAGCTGGGGGTCCCAAGGAGCTCCAGCAAGGCTTAGAATCCCAATGGAGAAGCTCCTCCCCCTTAGAAGTCAGGAAGCCTGGCAAGGATGTCAGGCCAAGGACAGATAGGACACCTAGCATTTTATGATATCGTGTGACTCCAAGGCCAAGGGAGTGAGAGATAACTGCCCTGGGTCCCACCACTGGGGACCATGAAACATTCCTGGGTTACTGATTCCTCACCTGCTAAATGAGGGTGATGGATGATGTCTGGGATCACTCCCAGCTCTAGGTTATGGGAACTAAGGAAAACTTGAACCAGAAGAAATAATAAGGCTCTCCTATGGCTGAGGTTTTTCTTTTCTTTTTCTTTTTGAGGCAGTCCAGGTGAAGTGACTTGCCCAAGGTCACACAGCTAGTTAAGTGTCTGAGGCCACATCTGAACTCAGATATGTTCCACCCCTGCCACCTAGCTGCCTTTGGGCTATGATTTCTGAAGCTGATGAAGGCCCAAAGGTAAGTGCGTGTCCCAAAGAGCCCTGGGAGTCTGAACTTGGGGAGGGGCCCCTGTTCCCCAATGCTGATCTCCCCTGCTCACTTCAGCTTCAGGGTCAGTGTGGGTGTGGCATGTCCTGGCATGGAGCGGGGCTCAACGCTCTGTGGTAACAAGGACAATGAAGTAAGTAGGATTGTCTACAGCAGACCCTCAAGGTGGGCTGATGCCCCAAGTCAGGCCAGAGTGCACTGGAGTGGTACTGGGCCTGAGAAAGCCATGGTGGTCAGGCCCCTTGAGGATGAAAAAAGAGTAGGGGGATATGCAGAGATGGCCATGCGCTGTGTCCTCCACAAAGCCTTTGCTTTCATTCGCACTTCAGCTAAACTCCACCTTGTCCAACAAGCCCTTTGGCCCCAGCTTTAGGGTCGGCCCTTCCCCTGCCAGAGTTTGTCTGTGCCCAGCTATTTGCATGTACCATCTCCTGCATTAGATGTGCTCTCCCCCAGGGCATGGCCAGTTTTTTGTTTTCCTCTGGTATCCCCCACACTTAGCACAGTTCCGGGTACACCACATGCATGTAATATATGTCTACTGGCTCACGGCCCAACCTGGAAGTTGTGATGGGGCAGAGTATCTCTTACTGCACAAGGATAAGGCTTTTTTAAAAAATCTTTGCACATTTCTCCCTACATCTACTCGGGGCTGGGCTGGAGGTGGTGGTGGTGGGCGCCCCCCTCCCAGGGGATGAGACAGAGAATGTGAGAAAAGCCTGAACCCCTCTTTGGTCTCAGGCGCCTCCCAGGATCCCTCGGGCTCCAGGTAAGTTCACAGATGAGCCTCCTTCCTAGAAAGGAGTTGTATCTTACATCTCAAGGACACCTAGCTCTCAGGGCCACCCTGCCCTCCTTTCATTTGGGGGCCTAGAGGCCGGCTAGTGTATATAGAGGGGTGAATGGTGCCTTGGGGGATGGCCTGGCAGCCTCCTTCCCCTCTGGGGAGGAGTCCAGAACCAACAAAATGAAGCACAAAAGCCATGTTAGGGAGGGAAGACCCCGGAAGGAGGGAATGTCTTTGATCAGAGCACCAGAGATGCCAAAGAACACAAGAGAAACCACTGTCAGAGAAGCCACAGGCTGGGGCAGGGCGGCAGTGAAGGCCCAAGGGGAGGCTGGCAAAATATCAAGCCTTTCCTACTACATCTCCAGGCTTGGAGATAAATGACAAAGTTTGACCAATTAATCACAGGAGGGGGGAAAGCAATTTGACAAACTAGGTGTGAAAATTCCCTGACCTTTACAAGTAAGTGGACCCAGCTATTGAACCTGGACAGTCCCAGCATAATGAGCAATCATACCAGGGAGGCCTAGCGGCTCCTCTGAAGTACCCCTGTCCAAGCCCACTCAGTAAATGCTGGGGAACCTTCTGGGCCATTCTCTGCAGGCAGGGACCTCTCAGACAGGCATCACAACACCATACCTCATGCCTTCCCTGAACACCTGCCACATGTCTGGCCATACCACAGGGAGGGGGACAGTGGAGGGGACTGGGCCTTCAGAGAGCAGCACTTCCCAGCCCCACACAAGCAGGGATGGGTTTTACAGAGTGACTCCGCAGGGGCACTGCCAGCCAGAGCTAGAGGGACAGGGGAGGGAGAGGAGGAAAATAGAGCTTAAAAAAACCAAAAGGTCCCCTTGGGGGCCACACCTACTGGGCTGGGCTGGGCCCTGGGCGGCCCGGGCATCGAGCAGCTCTTTCTGGGTTCTGGATTGTCCTGAGTCCACAGCAAGGCCTGAGGGCAGCGGAGACAAAAAGTCAAGGACCACAATGTTCTTCTCTCTCCTTCCTGTTTGACAGTGAAAGCTTTCCCCCAGGAGGGAAGGTCCAGCATCTTGTTCCATGCCAGGAGGCCCCCAAAACAGACCTTTTACCATCCTCCTGGGACCTGTGAAGGTGGCTGCAGGAACCACAGGAGGGATGAGATGGGTGCTCTCTTCCTCCAATGCCACTGGCAGCAGCCTCTAACACAGAGGAGGCCAGCTGTGTCGGGCACTAGTTGGGGCCCCCAGAGAGCCTCCCTTCAGCAGGGGCTGCCCAGGAGGAGCCCCAGGGTAGCCACCCCCAGTCCCTCCCACTGCAGCAGAGTACCAGGCTCCCAGGAACATCAGCAGACCCTGTTCATCTGCACCCTGATGTGGGCTCTGCATGAACAGATAACCTTCCATGATGTTCCTGGACATCACACAAGGCTTCCATGAGCCAGGGGCCAGGCCCAAAGGAAACTGCAAGGTATGAAGAGAATGCTAAGGTGTCCAAGCTCTGCAGAAAAGGCATCTGATCCCTCCAGTGACAGACCCCAACTCACTTCAAAGTAGCCCAGAACCAGAAAGGGTCTCAGCCACCCTCAGTGAGGGTACCATCCCACCTCCCCTCCTGTCCTGTCTCTGGCCAAGACTGCTGAGGCATGAGCACAGGCCGCAGTTTGGGCAGCAAGCAAAAGGCAGCATAGGGTACAGGGGGAGTTAGGAAGCCAGAGGCCTGAGGAGATAAGCATGGCAGTTAGACAGGGCCACTGGCCCAACAGGCACCATGTTGGAAGGCAGCACACTCACTATCAGCTCTGGGGCAGGGGAGAGATAGCTCCTAACCTTCAGCAAGTCAACCAGGGATTTTCCTTTCTGAGAGGAGAGTAAGTGAGCCATACTCCCCTTGAGGAGGGCTAAAGGACTAGGCCAGAGCCAGGTCTCTGTCAGGAGAAAAGCAGCTGAAACCACCAGGGAACAATTCTGTGGGCCCACCCCCTTTGGTGTCCTGGAAGAGAGTCTAGGCCTGGAAGCAGCAGGGCCCCTAGGAACCAAGGAGGCCCAAGGAGCAACACCTACCCACTCCTGGGGCAACCAACACTGGACAGGCAAAGGGTGACCCGAAAAGGGGCAGAGGCTGGGCCAGCCAGAAAAGGCTCCCCCTCTGCCCTGATACTGCCTTCTCTGGCCTATCTCATTCCTGAGCCTAAGGATGATCTCAGTGACATATTCAGTTATGACTAAAGGGGAAATTCTGGCAAGGCACTAACCAAGAGTCCCCAAACTCTCGGCCTCCCCAGAGAGCCCTTCACTAGCCTCCAGTCTCATTCACTGCTCTGGCAGGATATGGTCTGGGCACAAGCCCTTCCAACAAGCCAAAGCTGAGACCCAAGGCACAGAAATTCAAGCTTTGGCCTCCCTTCCCAGAAGGGCACAGCTCAAACTAGGCCCACTCCTGGACACTCACCACTAAGCAAGTGTCCAAATCTACAAGAGGCAACGGCAGCCCTCTGAACTCTAAAGGAAGGACCACCTTCTCCTCCCAGCCTCTCCTGCCCCAATCCCCAGCTTGGCCAGGAGGGCCTAGCCAGCCCAGAGCCAGAGAGAAAAAACACATGCTGAGCCCTGGCTGGAGCAGAGGAAGAGGGCACCCACTGACATGCGTGTATCCACACTGGATAGCAGAGGATCCCTCAGGCTGCCCGCTCCCTTGCAGGGCCAAGACTGGCCTGGCTGGCCCTCTGAGAGCACATGGCTGCCAGATCTTCCCACCTCTGCCCATGGGGGAAGCTGAGGCCACTCTGGTCTAGGCCCTAGGCCTGCTCACCATCTCCTGCCTACCCAAGGTAGCTGGGGGCCCATGGGGAATGAATGCAGTTTTCCATGAACCATCTGCCCAAGTCCTGCTAACAGCAAACACTAGTAAAACTCCAGAAGGCCTACACAGGCACATGGGGCACAGTCCACACCAAACCCTGAGGATAACAAGCTGCCCTCTCTGCTCCTCACTAACCTCTCTGGGGCCCTGAAGACCAGCCAGAGGGGAGCAGTGGTCTGGCCCAGCTTCACAAGGCTCAGTAGACCCTGCTCTGGCCACACTGCATCTCCTCATCTCACCTGCCTCTGCCTCCCAACATGGCCATTAAGACCCACCCTGGACAGAAACAAGCCTTGGGCCACAGAGGGAAGAGAAGGGGAAAGAGATTGTACCTGAGCCTAGTGTCCGTCCAACGGAGTCAAAGGTAAGAGCCCCTGAATCTGCAACACAAGAGGACAAGTTCATGGCTTTTGCCTTTTTTGGTGGGCTTCTCAGCCCACCCCCACCCCCGAGAGCACAGAACGATGCCTGGCACCAGCCTTCAAAGCAGGTACCCAGTTTCAGCATCCATCTCCCAGGTCAAGCACATACCCACGTAGGGCCCAGTGTAGACAGCCCAGCCTTTGTCTGGGGCACTGCTGAGCTGCTCTGTATGAAGAGCTAAGTTCAGTAGTCCAGCAGACAGGGGCTACCCGTGATTGGGGAGGAAGCTTCAATGATGCCTCAGGAGGGAGACAGCCAGACGGCTTCCCCTATGCCCCACACTCAGCCAGGTCCCTCTCTCCTCAGAGATGGACAGCAGACTCTACCTGCCCACTGCCAAACACTCAGCAGACAATCCCTTAACACCCTATGGTTATGCAGCTTTCATGGAGATTCCAGGTTTCTGGACCTAAACTACAAGATCCCTGACAACAGGAACCATGGCTTCTCGCCAATGACCTAGCTCAACAACAGGTGTGCACACAAGGGAAGGGGAAGGACACAAGTCATTAATGATGGCTATTTTAGAACCACAGAACTACAGATCAATAAGGACATCCAGGCCCCCACCCCCACCCCAGGCAAGGATCTCATCTACCCCAGAGAGAGAAGTCAGCTAGTTTGTGCTTAGATCCCTCAAGTGAAAGAGATCTACTAAGTTCCTAGGTTCTCCTCACCAATAACACTTGGTAGATAGTGCCAATTATTAGAAAGTTTCTCCATCTATTAAACAGAAACGTACAAAGTTTCAGCCTGAATCTGTCCAGAACAAATCTGCTGTCTCCTCCACACAGCAAGGGAAGACAGGAAAAGTATTAATTAAGCACCCACCATGTGCCAGGGGTTGGGTTGGGTACTGGTCAAGTCAACCAGAATTTATTAAGCAGAGGAACTCAATGGGGTAGACAATACGCAAACCATTCTGTAAAACAAGCTGCAGGAAAGATAAATTGGAGATGATCAACAGAGGGAAGACCCTAACTTTAGGCCAGATCAGGAAAGGCTTCTTGTAGGAGGGATTCTGTTTGGGACATGAGGAACTCCAGGTAACCCAGGAGGCAGAGATGACGTAAGAGAACATTCCAGGCATGAAGGACAGCCAGGGAAAATGCTCAGAGCCCAGAGATGGAGTGTCCTGTTGGAGGAATAGCCAGGGGACAGTGTCACTGGCAGATGGAAAGGAGAACTCGTGGGAGACTGAAAAGATCAGGAAGGAAAGTGATGAAGGACTTGAAATGTCAAAGGGAACATTTTAACTTTGATCCTTGAGGTGACAGGGAGCCACAGCAGTTTATGGGGCGGGGGGTGACATGGTCGGACCTTCAGGTTAGGAACATCATTGTGACAGTAGAGTAAAGGATGGAGAGACTTGGTGAAGAGAAGCCCATCAACCGGTTCTGGCAATAGTCCAGGTATAAAGAGAAAAGGTCCCACACCAGAGGATGGCCATGTCAAAGGAGAAATGGCAGGCAATATAAGAGATACTGGGAAGGTATAAGTGCTAGATCTTGGCAACACACTGGATATGGGAAGTGATAAGTCAAGAACAATACCTAGGTTATGGGCTTAAGAAACTGGGAGAGTGGTCATACCCTCCATAATAACAAGGAGGCTGAGAAGAAGGGAAGACTTGGGAGGGGAATATAATGAGTTCAGTTTTGGACATGCCAAGTTTAAAATGTCTACAGAACATCTACTTCAAGATGTCTAGCAGGCAGATGGAGATGTGAGTCTGGAGGGCAGCAGAGAGGTTAGGACTGGAGAAGCAGATTTGAGAATCACCAGCATAGAGATGTTCATGGAATCCATGAGAGATGATGAGACCACCCAGTGAAATAATACAAAGGAAGAAGAGAAGAGGGTCCAGGACAGGGCCCCGGGGGACACCTACAGTTGGTAGTTAGGGGCCAGATAAAGATCTAGCAAAGGAGAAAAGAGCAAGCGAACCAGGAAAGGGCAGGGTCACAAAAACCCAGAAAGAGTGTATCCAGAATATGAGGTTGGTCAAGAAGGATAAGCATAGAGAAAAGGTCATTCTAATCTGCAATGGAGACCTAACTGGTAACTTGGGAGAGGGTGGGTTGGGCTGAATGATGCCAGACTGCCAGTCAGAAGCCAGGCTGCAGACTTAAGAAGAGAATGAGAAGAAAGGAAATGGAGGAGGGCCTTCTTACAGAGGCTATTTAGTGTGGGAATTCAGTCCTCATTATAAGCCACTGCAGAGCAGGAACAGGTTGGTTATGTTTTGTTTTGTAATTTATCTCCAGCAATGAACACAGTGTGCCGCACATGCAGAATGTACTTAACTAATATCAGTTACATGAGTGAATAAATGAAGGAAGGAAAGAAAAATATCTCTACGTCTCTCCTTTGTCCAACACCATCACTGGTCTCTATGGGATGAGTCTCTGTCTATTTACCAAACCCCGCACCCCTCTCCTTCCTCTTCAGCTTAAAGCCTTGTGGATCGGATGTAGAAGACTTCGGGGCTTTACATTTTTCCAGGTGCACTCCATCGCTGACCAAGAGCCTGTCACGTCTACAATTTAAACTACAAGATGATAACTACAGACTGTAGCTCTGTGAATGTAGGCGTTGTTTTTGTTATGTATTCTCGGCATCTAGCACAGTCTGGTGCTCCCGTTGTGTAGGAGCTTCAGAAATGACAGTTGGAATAAAATGAAATAAATTCTACTTTCCATCACTATTGTCTTAACGAGTTAGCGATTTCCTAGTCTTATACCCTCCTCCTCTCATTATAAAACCAAAGATTGTATTCATTTGGGAGGGGGGAGTTTGCTGCAATATCATGCTCTTTACTCTGACTGATCTTGTAGTTCATTGGGATAAAAATCAGTTGTTTTTCAGAGAATTCCTATCTTGGGCACATCACCCCATCCTATCCCACTGAAGCTGACTGTCTGAACCCAAGTATATGCCTTGGCATTTATCCCCATTAAATTTCATCTTATTCAGTCCAACCCAATGTCAAGATCTTTTCGGATGCTGATTCTATCGGCCTGTGGGTTAACATTCCATTCTAGCTTTTTGAATGCTATTTCTTTAATGTGGAAAACTAATGAGGCTCCAAGACCACCATGTTCCAATAGCTCCAACGCAGTTCCTTTCTTTAAAGGAGAGATTATGTTTTAAATACACATACAATATAAAAGCAGGAAGCATTTGTTTAAAAAGTCTTTCTGGACCCACATAGTTAGAGCTGAGCAGGTGCTGGGTGCCCCCCTCCTTCCAGTCCAGAGAGAACTGAGCACTCAGCTTACACTGCTGACAATGGCTGAAAGAATGGCTTGTTTCCAAAGTCACAGACCCTGCTGCCCAGGCACAGGAGCTAAAAGGAGCCATTCCAGACATGGCATGGAAGAGGACAAAGTCAGGAGAAAGAACCAGCTGGTCTAGACCAGGCAGACACGGAGGACAGCTGAGCTGAAGGAGAGAAAGATGTCCAGGTGAAGACTCTGGGATCTCACTGATTCAAGTGTGCCCTCCATGATGTCCTACCCAAAGTTCACTCCAGGTGTGTGGAGCCACTCCAAGTTCTAGAGGCCTCAATTTCTCTTTATCTTGAGAGGGCACTAGTATTTTACATAGTGTTCTAAGGTTTGTGGTGTCTCATTTGATCCCCATAACCACCCAGTAAGGTTAACACTGTTCTTATTCCCAGTTTACAGAAAAGGAAACTGAGCTTCAGAGAAGCAAAGTGACTTGCCCAGGGTCACACAGTGAGCAAGGTCTGGGTCTGCATTAAACTCAGATTTTCCTAGTTCCAAGGACAGCCCTCTCTTCACTGTACTACCCAGCTACCTCCTTGGGCTGTCTTGTCATCCCTGGACCTTGCTATATTGCCAGCCCACGATGACAACCTTGACTCCTGTACTGCCCATTGGTCCTACGGCAGAGCCTACAGACACCCACAATGCTCCTCTCCATTACTATTACAATCATCCACATTCATCATCTGCTAGAGCAAAGAATCAGGGTAGAGTAAAACCAGCCTAAAGAAACGTTGACGAGAGATCCAAATGGGCAAAGTCATCTCCAGGACATTCACAGTTGGAAAAGGAAGGACCAAGAACCGAAGAAAATGGAAAAGATCTGAAAAGATTATCACAACCAACTAGAACCATCCAGCTCTTCCCTCAGGCTGTGTGCTCCTTGAGGGCAGGGGCACAGGGCCTGGCACAGAGGAGGGTGCTTGATTAAAACCGCAGAAAAGGACATTCAGACCCTGAGATCCCAGGTCCGGCGAGGGGGGTGGGGGTGGTGTTTACAAAGCAGAGTACAAATGACGCAAAGAAAAGGAGCCATTTAGACCAAATGCACACAGAGGAGAGCCGTGCTGGACACACAGGAGCACGCTAAGATGCCGACATACATTGTATCTGAAAGACAGGAAGATGCTGACGGTCTGGGAAAGATTTTGGCCCTTACTGATACAGAAAACACATCAACATCTACCTACGTATATACCAATTCTCACACTTTTTTTCAAAATACCAAACACTTGGAAAAAATCAATTATACTATTACTCCAAAAATGTAGCTGTGAAAAAGTTGATAACCACTGATCTTTTTTTCTTTTTTTAAGTTCAGTTCAACTTAAGAAACAACTGTTAAGCACCTATATGTGCCGGGCATGAGAAATTAAGATAAGGGCAAAATATGTCCTTCAGAGAGGATGCAACAAGACCAGGAGGAAGGTGGCACAAAGAACACTCAAAGTAATAAAAGGGAAGCCAGCTGGGGAGAATCAGGGAAAGTCTCTCAGAGGAGGGCACCTCGACCGTGCTTTAAAGGAAGCTGGGGATTCTAAGGGACAGAAGGGAGGAGGGAAGGTAGTTCAGAAATGATAGAGCTTGGGCAAAGGTATGGAGGTGGGAGATGTGTGTGTATGTGTTCGTCCTTCATTGCCAAAGAAGACCACACCATCAGAGAAATGATGGCATGACTTGCACTTGACTTTGTTTTGGGTGAGGGAGGGCTGTGCAGGTCACCAGCCTCACTTCTTCTCCAGAGTCATCTGAATCCAGTCACCAGATACTCATCAGGATGACTAGAGATGATCTAGGATGAGGCGACTGGGGTTAAGTGTTTTGCCCAAGATCACACAGCTAGTGAATGTCAAGTGTCTGAGGTGAGATCTGAACTCAGGTCCTCCTGACTCTATCCACTGCACCACCTAGCTGGGGGATGGAATAAGCACAGGGAACACCCAACAAGCCAGTTTGACTAGAAGGGAGATTTTGCAAAGCGGAGTCATTTAAAATAGGACTAGAAAGGTAGGTGCAAGCCACCCTGTAGAAGGCTTCAAAGTTTTACTTATGCCCTTGTTTTTTTAATTAATCACTTCCTACGACATTTCTCCCACCACCATCCCTTGTAACAAAGAATAATGCAGTGACACTAAGCCTGAGCCACACTATACACTCATCCCAAACCCAGATGTCTCTGCCAAGGAGAGGAAAGTATGTCTCAACACCAGCCATAATCAAACGAGGGGCTTGTGGAACTCTAAGGAAGTGTTTAAATGCCAATTATTACCATCACCAGACTAATAGATCCATCCTGCTAAGATCATGCACACTTTTCCACCATTTAAAAAACCTCTATGAGAGTAACAGGCTCTATGTGAACAGGGACAGGGACAGCAACTTATGATCAGTTCCACAACTGCCTGAAAGGGACAGACAACCTAAGTTCACACTGGGCTTATTAATTGAGGCCTATGTTAAAAAGCCATGCCACCTTCCTGGTTCTCCTCTGTCCCCCAGACTCCGTTCTGCCCCAGTGTCTCCCCAAGGAACACATCAAACCATCTGAAATTCCTCAAAATGCTTCACAGCTCAGAAAACTCTGCTGGATGCCCTCTGATTCTTGATACCAAATGGGGCATAAAGCCGAAGGTTGTCTAGTGAGTTCTGTGCCAGCTTTCATGCCAGGCACATGCCTGATGAAGGTGACTGAGTGTCCTGATCATGGTTGAGAGCTGGCCAGAATCCAGGTGAAGGGAGGAGATCCTGGCAAATGGGGAGAGCCTCCAGATGGCCTCATGCTGATTGCTTTGAGCCCTGGGACTCACCAGAGCCTCTGAGAAGATATCTGGAATCAATCAAAAGAGTTTGGCCTCCACTATCTACATGAAAAATTCAGGGCTCCTGCCTCTACACCCCAAGGCACACTGCTTCCTGCTGGCAGTCACCTTAGTTGGAGGATGCTATGGGCTGGGCTGGGCACATTCTCCCAGTGATCATGCAGACCTACTGAACAAGGCCTCAATGGGTATCACTGAAGGGTAGTTTATTACATCTGAAAACTGAGCCAATATTGGAAATCACTTTTACAGCCAGACGTTTCCTGTTTCTGGTTTCTAAAGTGGCTTTTTCCTTCTCTGTAGGGCCTATGAATAAAACCAGGGCTGGGTCCTTTCAGCAGCTGGTCTTGGGCAGTCTGCCCAGGGCAGATCCCTTGGTGCCCTGGGCATGCTATGGACAGACGGCCTGTAGGCAGAGGAAGGTGTCTCCTTGCCATTTGTGATGGCTAATGGAAGCTTTGGGTTGACTCTCCAAACCCTGAAACCTGAAAGAGGCAAAGGAATGTGAGAGAGGAAGGAGCTGCCAAGAAAAGATTAGCCCCTCTAAGCAGAGAGTTATCACTGGGCAGCAGGAGTAGGCACTCTGCTACCCTGAAGAGGATGGAGATTGGCCCCAAAACATCCTGAGCACTCACAGTTAAGTCAAGTTAATTAAGCACCTACCATGTGACACTGTGCTAAACACAAGGGGATAGGAAGAAAGGCGGAGACAGTTCCTGCCCTCATGGAGTTCCTACTCTAACAGGGGAGACAAGGGCACACGATTACATACAAACAAGCTACAGACAGGATAAACAGGAAACAATTAAGAAACAGAAAGCATTAGAATTAAGACAGATTGAAAAAACTGTCAGTGAAAGGTAGGATTTTAGCCCAGAAGGGAGAGATGAGGAGGGAAAGAATTCCAGGCATGTGGCACAGCCAGAAAAAACGCCTAGAGGCTGGAGATGGAGGGCCTTGAGCACTGACTACTGGACCTAGAGATGGAAGAAACTTCTGAGGCCACCAGCCTGACCCATGCCAGACACTGCCACCCAAGCAAATCCAAAATCCAAGTGCCTCCTTGCCATCCTTTTCCATCTGGGCTCTGTAAATGAGCTGCTGTGCAACATACTGATTTCCACAGGGTTTAGGCTGCCTGTATGGGAGGGGAAGCTAAAATTGAGGCTAGAACCTGGGAGAGGAACGTGGGAGCATAGCCAGGAGAGCGTAACTATGGAGAGGAGGCAAGAGAACAGAACTCTCCAGAGGTGAGGGCTTCCACTGACAGAGGGCAGCCCTAGAAAGGTCTGGACAAAAGCATTCATACCACTCAAAGAAGCCAAAGGCAGTGGCCTTCATGGAGGCAGTTCTCTCCACATCAGAGTCATAGGTAGTCATGCAAGGAAATTACTTCATTCATGAAATGATTAGCTACTATACAGGAAGGCATTTTGTTTTTCCTTTGGGTGCCTTTGTATGAATGGATGATGCTTAGGACCCCTTGTGGTGTATCTGGGCCAAAGCCTTGGGCATCTCAGAAACAGGCAAGTTCCCTGGAGGCCCAGACAGGGAGGGATGAGTCTGGCCAGCCAAGAGGCCCCTCTCTCCACAGTCCAGATCTCTTCAAAAGATGGAATGGGTGTATGGCGCTCCCTTTGGCACTCCAAAAAGGATTTTTTTTTTTATTTAATTTTTTACATTCATTTTCACAAATTTTTGGGTTCCAAATTTTCTCCCCTTTTATCCCCTCCCCCCACCCCAATACCCCAAGCAATCTAATTTTCCCTATCTCCAATCTGCCCTCTCTTCTGTCATCCCTCCCTTCTCTTGTCTCCATCTTCTCTTTTCTCCTGTAGGGCCAGATGACTTTCTATTCCTCATTAACTGTATGTCTTCTTTCCTAGTTACAACAACAATATTAAACAGTTGTTCCTAAAACTTCGAGTTCCAAATTCTCCCCATCCCTCCCTCCCCACCCATTCCCTTTGGGAAGGCAGGCAATTCAATATAGGGCATATCTGTGTAGTTTTGCAAATGACCTCCCTGATAGTCCTGTTGTGTAAGACTAACTGGATTACCATCCCTCCTAACCTGCCCCTCATTGTTTCTCTTCTATCTCTTGATCCTGTGCCTCCCCAAGTGTTGACTTCAAATTGCTCCCTCCTCCCTTTGCCCTCCCCTCCATCATCCCCTCCCTTGCAATATCTCCTTCTCCCCCATTTTCTTGTACTGTAAGATAGGTTTTCATACCAAAATGAGTGTGCATTTCACTCCTTCGTTTAGTCAAATGTGATGAGGGTAAACTTCTTGGGTTTTTTTTTTCTTTTTTTTTTTTCTCAGCTCTCCTCTTTTTCCCTTCACTAAGAAACACTCCTACCTGCCTCTTAAATGACATATAGTTACCCCCTTCCCTTTCCCTCTCTTTCCTCCCCCTACATTTCTCTCTCACCATTTACCTTAGTTTCTTTTAAGGTATGGTCCCATCCTATTCAGTTCAATCTGTGCTCTCTATCTCTGTATGTGTGTGCATGTGTGTATGTGTGTGCATGCGTGTACATGTGTATGTGTGGTCCCACCAACTACCCAGATACTGAAAAGTATCTTTTAAGAGTTAGAAATATTGTCTTTCCCTGTATGAATGTAAACAGTTCACTTCTGGTAAGTCCCTTAAGACTTCTCTTTGCTGTTTACTTTTTCATGCTTCTTCTCATTCTTGTGTTTGAAAGTCAAATTTTCTTTTCAGCTCTGTTTTTTTCATTAAGAATGATTGAAAGTCCTCTGTTTCATTGAAAGACCATATTTTCCCTTGAAGTATTATACTCAGCTTAGCTGGGTAGGTGATTCTTGTTTTGAGTCCTAGTTCCTTTGTCTTCTGGAATATCCTATTCCACGCCCTTCGATCCCTTAATGTAGAAGCTGCTAGATCTTGGGTTATCCTGATTGTATTTCCACAGTACTGGAATTGTTTCTTTCTAGCTGCTTGCAAGATTTTTTCCTTGAGCTGGGAGTTCTGGAATTTGGCCACAATGTTCCTAGGAGTTTCTCTTTTTGGATCTCTTTCAGGTGGTGATCGATGGATTCTTTCAATACTTATTTTGCCCTCTGGTTCTAGAATGTCAGGGCAGTTTTCCTTGATAATTTCATGGAAGATGATGTCTAGGCTCTTTTTTTGATCATGAGTTTCAGGTAGTCCCATAATTTTTAAATTGTCTCTCCTGGATCTATTTTCCAGGTCAGTTGTTTTTCCCATGAGATATTTCACATTCTCTTCCATTTTTTCATTCTTTTGGTTTTGTTTGGTGATTTCTTGGTTTCTCGTAAAGTCATTAGACTCCATCTGTTCCATTCTAATTTTGAGAGAACTATTAAATTCAGTGAGCTTTTGAGCCTCTTTTTCCATTTGGCTCATTCTGCTTTTGAAAGCATTCTTCTCCTCATTGACTTTTTGAACCTCCTTTGCCAATTGAGTGAGCCTATTTTTCAACGTGTTAATTTCCTCAGCATTTTTTTGGGTCTCCTTTACCAAGGTATTGACCTGTTTTTCATACTTTTCTTGTATCTCTCTCATTTCTCTTCCCAGTTTTTCCTCCACCTGTCTAACTTGCTTTTCAAAATCCTTTTTGAGCTCTTCCAGGGCCTGAGCCCACCCGCCACCCCCCTGGGGTGTCTGGGGTACTGAGGCCCCGCCCTCCACGTCTTTCCCTGATGGCAAGAATACGTTCTCGTCCTCGTCATCAGATCCGAAGGTCGGGATCATTTGCATTTGTTGGAAAAAACTCTCTATAGTCTTATTTTTCTTCCCTTTTCTAGGCATTTTCCCAGCCAGTTACTTGACTTCTGAGATTCCTTTCCACCCCCGCCTGGATCCACCCAGCTAGTGCTTGGCCTCTGAGATTTAAATGGGCTTTCCTCCTGCCGGCTGTCAATCAGTGAGCTTTAGTTCAGGTGCTGGGGTGGGGGCAGGGCCGCCTCCCAGACTCTGATCCCTCAGGGGCTTTATGCAGAGACTTTCGGGAATGGAGCGGGTGGGGGCGGGGTGGGGGGCCCGCCTCCCAATCTCAGTTCCCTTGGGGGCTTTGAGCAGAAGCCTTCAGTAATAGAGCGGGGTGAGGGCAGGGCCGTCTCCCAGGCTCAGCTCCATCAGGTTTTATGCGGGAATCTTCCGTAATGAAGATCCTGCTTGCTGTTGGGGGATTCCTGAGTCCTGGGCTGCCGCCTCAGCTGCCGCCCACACCTCTGCCTCCGCCGCTTCCTGCCCCCGTCTCTGCCGCCGCCGCTTCCCGAGTCACCGAGATGCCCTGCTTCCCCTCTCCTCCAGCCCGGCCTTCTCTCTCACTGACCTGTAGCTTCTGTGGGCGGAGGGACTTTCCCGGCTGCCGGAGCTTCCATCTCTGAAGCCTGCTCGGATCAGCTTCTCTGGGGCTGCGGCCAGGGCAGCGCTGGGGGTGGGGTCCACTTTCCGGGGCACGCCAGACCCTGGGAACGGGTCTCCAGGGCTTCCTGGAACGGAAATCTCTTCCACTCTGCTTCTGCACACCTTGTATTGACCCAGAAGTTATGGGGGACTCTTTTTACATTAATTCTATGGGCTTTTGGTTTCGGAGTTCGTAAACGTGCATCCTTCTACTCCGCCATCTTAGCTCCGCCCCCCCAAGGATTTTTTATAAAGCAGAGATATAGAGAAACAAAGACAGAAGTAGAGATGAAAAAGAGACTGGGAGACAGAAGGAGGAAGGCAGGGAAAGAAAGACACAAGGGAGAGAGAAGGGAGGGAAAGAGCATTTGAGGGGGTGAGAGATTTCATTGTCAGAGTCTGAGAAGACAGGTCTACAGAGGCACAGCCATGGAGCTGTGCTGTGGCCCAACTGTTTTGAATTTCCATTTGGAACAATGTAAGAAAAGCTTCTGACACAGCAATCCCTGAGCTTGAGAGTCCCTGAAAGGTAAAAGACAGCAGCAGCAAAGACCTAATATGTACCAAAGTAGTCAAAGAAGCACACTTTTTTAAAATGACATTATTGCTATTTGACTGTTCTTACACCACAATGATGAATGGATGGATCCTCTTCAGCCTCTAGCACTCATGCTGTTGTTCAGTCATTTCTCGACCCCATTTGGAATTTTCTTGACAAAGATACTGGAGTGCTTTGCCATTTCCTTCTCCAACTCATTTTACAGGCGAGGAAATGGAGGCAAACAGGTCAACACAGCTAGTAAGCGCCCGAGGCTGGATTTGAACTCAGGTCTTCCTGACTGTCCACTGTACCACTTAGCTTCCTTGTCTCCTCTCTCCCTGCTTCCATGGTTTCTCTCCCCAATCCCCGTTTTTCTGTTTTTTTGGAGAGTCTTCCAACATTAAACTCTCTGACTTGAATAGACTATGTTTAAAAAAGCTCAGAACACATAATAGCCAGCAGAGACCAGGCATGGGCAGCACCTGGACCTGAGAGAAGGTAGAGCACAAGCATCTGAGCAGGCCTCTTGACATGGATTTGTTCTGAACCAAATGTCTCACACAGACAGGAGGGGTGACAGGCATGGGGAGAGAGAGAGCCAAGTGGATTCATCCTTCTGTTCAAATGCAAGTAGTGAAGAGGGGCCTCCTGGTTGGGTTTACCATGTCCCTGGCAGGGCTTTCTGGGGATCCTGGGGAATGAAAAGAGCTACCACAGAATAAGAGAAGGCCATGGGCTGCTGCAGCTTTCAAAGAGGGAGAAAAGATGGTCTCGGTGAACTACAGACTGGGGAGACTCACTTTGATTCCTGACAAAATCAGCATGGGAGATTTTCTGAGCACAGAAAAAGAAAAGCCACAAAGCCTCAGGGCTTGCAGGGCTAATGAGGAACACATTAGGCCACACTTGGAGCAGTACCTACTGAGGGAATGTTTGAGGAAAAAAAAAAGAACAAAAGGTCTGGAATCCCAAGGGAAAGACTGAGGGGAAAGTATGACTGCAGAGAGTGCAGCATTACCAGACCTTAAATTATATTACAAAGCAGTAGTCAATAAAACTACCTAGTACAGGGTTAAAAACAAAAACAGAAACTGAAAAGGAACTCCACCATGGAACAGACTATATAAACAAGAAAGAGAAGCAAGAAAACAGTGGTCAAGTATTTGATAAATATGAGGACTACCTTCTTTGACAAAAACTGATGGAAAAACTAGAAAGCAGTTTGGCAGAAATTAGGCTTAGACCAGCATTTTACACCATCTTAAAATGGCAACATAGCCTGAATAGAAAAGGAGATAGTATTAAAAAAGAAGAAGAAAATGAGATAGACATTCTGATACAATGTATGTGGGAGGGAGCACTTTTTCTTTTGTTTTATTCTATTTTTTGGAGGCAATCAGTGTTATGTGGCCTGCCCAGAGTCACACAGCTGGTAAGGGTCAAAGGCCAAATTGGAACTCCAGTTCTCCTGACTCCAGGACTGGTGCTCCATCCACCATGCCCCTAATAGACCGTTAGTGGAGCTGTGAAATGGTACAACCATTTTGGAAAGCAATTTTGAATTCTACATATAAAATGAATAAAATGTCCATATCCTTTGAAGTTGAAACTCCTTTACTAAATTTATACTCTGAAAAAGTCATTGATAAGAAAAAAGTCCCCATATAGCTTAAAATATTTATAGCAGCACTTTCTGTGACAGCTAAGAATTAGACACAAAATAGATGTCCATCAACTGGAGAATGGCTACACAAATGGTGGGATATGAATGTAATGGAATATTACTGCCCTGTAAGAAACAATGAGTAGGAAGACTCTAGAGAAGCAGGGGAGGAGCTACATGAACTGCTGCAGAATGGTATAAGCAGAAACAAAAGCATATACACGTGTGTTGAGATCACAACAACGGAAATGTAGAACACTGACACACCAAACATCACAAGTGAATGCAACAAAACTAGAACAATCCAGTGAAGGGACAGGAGAAGATGGCCCTAACCTACCCTCTGTGGAAGTGGAAGGGCCCACAGGTGTCATGCATGGCACGGGAGTCTGGACTTCTGTACTGACTTTTTCCTCCTCTTTTTCTTCTCCAAAAACCATTGTCATATGGAATGGCTGTCAGGGAGGGTGAGGGAGGCAACAGTGACATTAGAAATAGGAAATAACTTTACAAAGAGAATGAGATGAGACATCTTTTATAACCAGCTAAGGGAGAGAATGCTTAACTAAAAAGAGGAGGCAGTTATAAAACACAAAAGAGGCAGATTCTATTGTATAAAGTTAAAAAGCTTTTGAATGAATAAAATCAAGGAAGACAGAATGAGAAGAGAAACTGGGAACTGATAAAATATTAGAATTAAAATTAACTGATAAAAGTCTGATATTCAAGATATATATAGCATAAGGACACAGAAGTATGTATATAAGAACATACACATATGTGTAAAAAAAAAACCTAGAGTCATTCTTCAACAAAGTTATGACCAAATAATTTTTAAAAAAGAACTGCAACCTAGAAATGACCATTTAAACCAACTCTGAGGTTTTATCTCAAACCTTGCAAACTGGCCAGAATGACAAAAGTGTCGGAAAGACAGGAGCACTGAGGCACACACAGTTGGTGGATCTGAGCAATGACCCAATCATTCTTGACATCAACTTGGAACTCTGCAAGAAACATGACTATACTATCCAAACCCACTAGTCCAGAGATTATATTATCGAACATATATTTCCAAGGAAGTCAGAGAGAAACCAAGGTCAGATAGATTTACCAAAATATTTGAAGCAGTGTTCTGTGGTATTAAAGAATTGGAAAGAAAAATGGGTGTTTATCGGACTGAGACATGACTAACCAAATTGAATATAATTAGATATTACTGTGTGGCATGAAAAAAATGAACATGAGGAATTCAGAGAAACATGGGAAGACTGATGTGAACTGATGCAGAGAGGAAAGGTGAGAGGCAAGGGTAGAGAGTCTTAGGTTGCAGAATGCAATCAGCAGACCCAGAAGAATGTTAATAATAATTACCACAATGTAAAAGAAAAGCTCCCTAACAGGAAACGTAACTGAGTATCTGAAAAAACACTGATGGGCCACAAGAACAAAACACAAAATGTACCTGTCTCCTCATAGCAAAAAGCTAGCCAAAGAAGTGATGGGGAAGGGGAGGCAGGGCTTCCAATGAGGAGGACTCCAAACAGGAACATGGGCCAGGAGACCCTTCCCTCTGCACATGGAACATGTTGCTCATGTCTGGACCCCACCCTTGGGAAGGCACCATCAGGTCAACCACATTGTACAATGGCTGGCAGACCAAGGAGGGCCCAGGATGAGGCCTTATCCAAATAGGGGAGGGGCTGCCCTGTGCAGAAGGGGCAGCCTCATTCTCCTTGGCCCAAAAGGGAAAGAACCAGAAACAGTGAGAAGAAGGTTTAAAGCTACCACAAAGAAAATCCCTGCTGATGTCTTTGGGCACTGGGTAGGTATGAAGGAGGGAAGGGATGACAGCTTCAGGCCAAGGGTGGGCTTTCCAATCCTGAACCGAGGGGTCTAATGAATTAAGGTCACAGAAAACACTTGTTCCCCAAATTCTATAAGCCTAAAACTAAGGGACCTGAACGCCAGGTCTGGAAGGGGTTAAATTCAGGCAGTGATCTTCCTCCAGGGTCCCCTTCTTAATGAACTTGAGGGGCTGCCTAGCATCTCTAGGATCAAAAACCATAAAAATCTCTTTACAACTCAGACCCTTGCTAACTTTCCAGGCTTCTCACATTCTACCCCTCCCCAACCCACAAGTGCTCCAAACTCTAGTGATCTCCTGGATACTCCTGGAAAGAAACCCCCAAGAGACCTTCCATGACTCTGGCCATTTTCCCTGGCTGTGCCCCTGCCTAGCATGTCCTCCCTCCTCATCTTCCCCTCCTGGCTTCCCTGTCCTCCTTAATGCTAATGCCTTCTCTCTACTGATTACCTTCAATATGCCCTGAATATTTCCTATTTGTCCAGACTTATTTGCATGTTGCCTTCCCATTATATTATGAGCTTCTTGAGAGTAGAGACTGTCTTCCCATTTTTCCTTGTGCTTAGCACAGTCCCTGGCATACAATAGGCATTTAATAAATGCTGGATGTATTTTGAACAAATGAAAGAAAATTACAATTTCCAGTTTGTATTTGGTTGGTTGGACCACAGAGAACTCTACCTCTCTCACATCGGCCCACACTAAAATATATTTCAAAGGCCCCAGGGTCCAGGTCGAGTAAGCTTTGAAGTACCTGCCAAATTAAAGGGTTTTCATATTGAGCTACCAAAGGTAGGAAGAGAAATCTGTTCTTCAAGAGGTTGACAGGAAGGCACCTTGCGGACCTGTGTGGGCTGCTGGGCCAACGAAAGGAGCTCAGCCCTTCAGGTCCCTCTGGATGCAAAGGAGGCCAATTCCTCAGTGGCTCACGATACTGCCCCTCCTCTTTCTTCATCAGCAGCAACGTCCTTACAGAGGGGTTCTGTGGCGAGGGCAGGCCTGGATAAGAATCTGAAAGCTGTGCTGCCATTACCTGGATGGGTGAGCCCAGCCAACTCACTCCCCCTCCCCTGCTGTAACTCACAAGGCTGCTGGGGAGAATCACATTGGAACAGAATCAGGTGCAATCACCCTGAACTAGGAATGGACAAATGAGCATCGATTACCATAGACCATGGGGAAGGAGCCAGTGGATAATGAAAGACTGACAAGAGGGACAGAGGGACACCAGGCCAGGAGGGGAAGGGGAATGGAATAAACACAGATAAAGTGCCTACTGTGTGTCAGGCACTATGCTTGGTTTTTTTTACAGTTAGGATCTCACTTGAGAAAAAAAAGTGACCTCTGGCAGCACGGGAGCAAAGCAAGAAAGAGTGGGGGCGGAACGGAAGAAGTCCCCAACAATCTTTGAAGTCTGAGCAAACTGAAGCCCGCTTTCTCTTCCAAATCTAATCAACTAAACTCAACTAGCTTTATTTCTTCAACACCTACCATGAAGCCGCACTGTCCCGGGCCCTGGAGGTACAGGGATGACACCAGTTCTCAGGAGCATAAACAGGGGAAGGGACAGCACACTCAAGGTAATAAACACAATGTATATACAAGGAAAATGCAGTGCAATGGGGGGGAGTGGGAGGCCTCGCAAAAGGAAGCTTTTCTTTGAGCATAAGAGAAAAGCCCTAAAAAGGCCAGGCGGGGAGTGAAATTCAAATGCTTCTGCTGCCCTCTGCTGACCGCTGTGATTGCTGCACTCCAGGGTTTCATGCAAGGCAGATTCAACTACATCAGAGGTGTCCTAGAGAGGAGGGATCAGCCTTGTCCTGGGCCCCAGCAAGTGCCAAGAGACAGACTGAGGGTGACGGCAGGAGGAACTTCCTCAAGCTGACAGCTGTCCTAAAAGGCACCGAGAAGCCTCAGGGGGGCAAGGAAGGACACAAAACATTTACTGACTACTATTTGCTAAATGCTTTACATCATCTCACTGGATCTTCACAACAGCTCTGGGAGGTAAAGGTGCTATTATTACCAAGTCCATTTTACGCTTGAGGAAACTGAGGCAGACAGAGGTTCCATGATTTGCCTGGGACAACTAGTTTCTGAAGCAATCCATCCCTCAGGGGAGACACAGGATCATAGCTAGTGAGGAGGCATGGATCAAAAAAGGGTTTTGGAATGGGGGAGCTCTGTCAGCAGGCATCGGGGAGATGGCATTCCAGCCCAAGCTACATGTTGGTTCTGTCGCCATGACCTCCTTCACCTCCTTCTCATATGAAGAAGTGGTAACCCCCTCTGCATGCACAAGTGATCCATTCCCATCTGTCCTCTCCGGCAGATCATCCCATTACTATCTCTGTCACTGCTCCTCTATCTCTCTGTCCACTGGCTGCCTCCCTACTTCCCACAGTTATGCTGAGGTTTCCTCCACTGTCAGAAAAACCTCACTTTATCTAGGCATCCCCTCTATTCTCTTGCTAAACTGGAGAAGGCCATCTATAATAAATGTCTCCACTTCCTTTCAGGTCACTCTCTTCTGAATTCTATAGTTTCCGACATCATCATTCAACTGAAAACTGCTCTCTCCAAAATGACTAACAATTTTATTTCTTTATTTAGTATTTTATTTTTCCCCAATTACATGCAAAACTATTTTCAATATTCATTTTTAAAACTTTCCCTTCCTCCCTCCCCACCCCCTCCTTGCGAAGGCAAGCGATTTGATATAGGCTATACATGTATAGTCATGTAAAACGTATTTCTCTATCAGTCATGTTGTGAAAGAAAAAATAGACCAAAAAAACCCTCAAGAAAAATAAAGTTAAAAAGTATGTTTCAATCTGTATTCAACTGCCCTAAGTTCTTTCTCTGGGGCTAGATGACGTCTTTTCATCCTAAGTCCTTCAGAGCTGTCTTGCATCACTGTATCACTCAGAATGGCGAAATCATTCATGGCTGATTATCTTACAACGTTGCTGTTACTTTGTATGTAGACATTTTACTTTGCATCAGCTCATGCAAGTCTTTCCAAGTTTTTCTGAGACCATCCTGCTCATCATTTCTTACAGTATTCCATCATAATCACATATCACGATTTGTTCAGCCGTTCCCTAATTAATGGGCATCCCCCCCTCAATTTCTAATCCTTTGCCCCAAGATTTTTGTCCATATAGGTCCTTTTTTTAAAAATATCTTTGGGGATATAGACCTAGGTCAAAGGCTATGCGTGGTTTTATAGGCCTATGGGCATAGCTCCAAACTGCTCTACAGAATGGTTGAATCAGTTCACAACTCCAGCAACGGTTCATTAACGTCTCATTTTCCCTTTTCTGTCATTATCAGTCAATCTAACAGGTATGAGGAGTAACTTGAAATTATTTTAATTTGTATTTCTCCAATCAATAGTGATTGAGAGCATTTTTTTCATTTGGTTATAGACAGCTTTGATTACTTCATCGAAAAATTGTTCGTATCTTTTGATATCAATTAGGGAATGGTTCTTACTTTTATAAATTTCACTCAGTCCTCTAAATATTTGAGAAATGAGGGCTTTTTCAGAAAAACTTGCTTCAAAAAAATTTTTTTTTATGATTACTATTGCTAAGTATATTTCCCTCCATCTTATTTCCCTCCCTGTTCATTTTATTCTCTCTCTCCTTTTGCCCTGTCCCTCCCCAGGAATACTTTGCTTCTGGCTACCACCTCCTCCAATCTGCCCTCCCTTCTACCATCTCCTTTTCCCTTACCCCCTTCCTCTCCTACTTTCCTGTAGAGTAAGATAGATTTCAATACCCAATTAAGTGTGTATGTTATTCCCTCTTTAAGCCAATTCTGACAAGAATAATGTTCATTCACTCCCCCATCTTCCCTTCCACTGTAAAAGCTTTTTCTTGCCTCTTTTATGTGAGATAATTTACCCCATTCTACCTCTCTCCCTTTCTCCCCATGTCTCCCTCTTTCTCACCCCTTAATTCTATTTTTTAGATATCATCTCTTAATAATCAATTCACACCTGCGCCTTCTGTCTATATATCATCTTTCTATCTACTCTAATGATGAGAAAGTTTTTGAGTTACAAGTATCATCTTCCCATGCAGGAATATCAACAATTTAACCACATTAATGTCCCTAGGTAGCAACCTCCACTCATCACTCTCAATCACCTCCTATATCCAGTCACTTGCCAAGGCAGGTCATATCTACCTTGGCACAATCTCCTGAATCTCCACTAACACTGCCGTCCCCTGGCACAGGCCTCATCACCTCACACCTACAGTACTAGTCTGCCTGCCTCTAGGCTCTCCCCACTCCAGGTCATCCTCCACTCAGCTGTCAAAGTGATCACCCTAAAGGGTAGGCCTGACCTTGTCATACCACCCCACGCACCAGACTCCTATCACCTGTAGAAGAGAATGTAAAATATGTGGTCTTCAAAGCCCTTGATCTCACACATACACACACACACACACACTCACACACACACACACCCGCTTCCAGTCTTCTTACACCTTATACCTCTCCATGCCTCTTTAATGCTTTTTCCTTGCATGACACTTTCCACCTCCTCACTCTTGATATTTTCCCTGGCCATCCCTCTTGCCTGAAAGGCTCTTCCTCTTCATCTTGACCTCCTGGCTTTTCCGTCTTTCTTCAAGTCCCAGCTAAAATTCCACCTTCTACAGGAAGCCCTTCCTAATCCCTGTTCTCCCTTCTGATTATTTGCATTTAGCCTGTACGTACACACATGTGGCTTAAATGTCCAGCGCTGTTTGATGTCATCTCCCCATTACACTGTGAGCTCCCTTAGAGCAGGGACTGTCTTTGTCCCTATTTGTAACCCCAGAGCTCAGCACAGTGCCTGGTACACAGTAGGTGCCTGATAAATGCTTAATGACTGGCTGACTGACATGCAAGTGGCAGCAGGGTAGCAGACAGCAGAAGAGGGGAAAGTGGGAATTAGTGAGAGTGTGGGGGCGATGAAGGCTACAATCTGCTGGAAAAGATGGAAGGGTGTGGGCCCACCTCAGAGGGGTTTGCTTTGGCAAAAATGACCACCATGTCTTGGTGTAAGATGGGTACAAGAGGATAGTGGGGAGAAGTAGAAAGGGGACACTGAAGGAAGACAAAGGAATAGAAGACGAAGGGCTCAATAAATGGTCTCAGTTGGCGGGTGAGGGAGGGGGGCCAGAGTCCTTGATGGTGTCCTGGTGGGTGAAGCTGGCCAGATGTCCAGCGGAGCCCATTTTCAGCCCGTGGTCGTCCTAACCCCTCCTCTCATATCAACAGAGATAAGACCTTTGTGAAGTAGCTGGAAAGGGTGTTTCCAACAGGACCCAAGCAGGATAGGCAGTCTTCAGGGCCTCTGAGGACAGTGGGCAGGACACTCAGCAGAGTGCCAAGCTCAGCCCCTAAGTCCCCCAGCCCTGGTCCATGGCATACAGAAATGTATCCTCTCTACCTGCCCATCCCCCAAGACCAAAGGACAGCCCAGTCCAAGCTTCCTTCCAGGTGGGGTTAAGAGGGTGAGTGAGGTCACTGAGATGGGCAGAAAGAGTAATGATTTTAGAGTCAGAGGAGCTGGGTTCTCATCTCACCTCTGACACTTTATAGTTATTTAATTATAGGGACTCGGTTTCCTCATCTGTAAAAAAAGGGTTTTTTTTACATTTTACATTTCTCCCAATTTAATTTATTACAACAAGTAATCATAATGCACAAAGATATATTTTAGAGATACAAAAATGAAAGATGACATAGCTCTTTAAAGATTTACAATCAGTTGGGAGTGGGGTGGGATTCAATGGGTATAAAGATAAGATAGAATGTCACAGGGGTCTAAATGATAATACAGTATAGTGTGAATGATGAATCTTGTGAAGTGGTCATATTACTCTTTTATTTGATGGTATAATTACATAAAAGATGATAAATGGTTCAAGCCCAATAGGAAAATGCAGTGTGAATTCAAATATAAGGACCACTTCATCTCATCTGTAAAATTAATACAGAAAGATTCTAAGTGAAGAGATCCTGGGGCCTGAGACTTCCTGCAGCCTCATGGGGTTCTGGCCTGATTGTGCTGCTGTTCACTTGGGTGGCTTGGGAGGTGACATTCACCTCCCTGGGCCAGCTCTCTCCTCAGTCCAACAAAAGGGATGGATTAGTTGACCTCCAAGGTCCCTCCAGCTCTCCATCTCTGACCCCAGAAAGAGCTCACCCTCATATGGTGCTGGACAGTTTGCCAACCCCCCGATCCTTGGAGCTCCACAAACACTCTGGGAGGCAGCGTCTCCAGGAGCGACATCTGAGCAAAGTGAATCTGAGAGTGAAGATCCTCGGGCCTAGGCCACCTGACACCCTCCTTTCCCTATGCTCTATCTATCCCATGTCCCAGGCACAGGAGCCATGAATCTCAATGCTCTTTCAGGACTTAGGTACAATATCAGAACCAGAAACCAGAGAAAATCACCATAGATTAGTTAGAATTCACCCTTGAGAAAAAGTGTAGGAAGGAAGGCAGGCATCAGCTTCCTCATCTGACGTCTCCTCGGAAAGGCCCAACTCTGAAATATCACTGTGTGAAATAAACTGTGAAATCAGCCTATTAATTAGCCAAACAAGGGATGAAGATGAGCACAATAGCTACAACAGACCACTTCAAAGCTTTTGAATGAATAAAACTAATGAAATTGGAATAAGAAGAGAAGCTGCCAACTGGGGGATCCAATAGGCATCCGATATCCAAGATATATATCGGGAGCTAAGAAAAATATAGGTGAGAACAAAAGCCATTCCCCAACAGGTAAGTCGTCAAAGGATAGCAACAAAGTGTTCTCAAAATAACTGAAAACTAATCCCAACCCTATGACAGATAATTCCAAATCATCGATACTAATTCCTCCAAATAACCAAAACCACCCTGTGAGGCTTTACCTCACACCCAGCAAACTGGCAAAGTTGACGGAAGATGGGGGAGCCAGGGCTGCATGGGGTTTTGGAAAGCCAGGTATGCTGGAGCTTGTTGATGGAGCTATGAACTGATCCAACGATTCTGGAAAGCAACTGGAGGAGGGAAGAAGAGCCAAGATGGCAGACCAGGAGAGGAGTACAGGTCAGTAACATGGCCCAACTTGCCCTTCAGGAAGATCATTTGACATCTAAGTGAGGATGGACTGGAGTGAGAGGCAACTTGTGGCAGGAAGACTCCCCAGAAGGCCAGTAATAGCTGAGGAATGAAGTAACAAGGGCCTGCACCAGGGTGGTGACGATATCATGGGAGAGAAGGGGACATATGAGTGAGATGTTACTCATCAGACCATGGCAACAGACTGGGCTGTGGAGGTGAGAGGGTGAAATGGAGGATAACACCTAGGATGTGAGTTTGGGTGAGTGAGAAAAGGGGGGTACCCTCAACAATAATAAGAAAGGTAAGAAGAGGGAAAAGTTTGGGAGGAAAACAATAAGTTTAGTATTGGACATGCTGAATGTAAGATATCTACAGGACATCCAGTTCAAGATGTCCAACTGGTAGTTAGAGATGCGAGACTGACAGTCTACAGAGAGATTAGGACTAGATAAACAGATTTGAGAATCACCAGCACAGAGATGAGAATTGAATTGAATTTATGGGAGCTAATGCGATCATCAAGTACCATAGTCTAGAAGGAGAAGAAAGGAGGGCCCAGGACAGAGCCCTGTGGGACAACAGTTAAGGGACATGACCTGGATGAAGATCCAGAAAAGGAGACTGAGAAGTGGTCGGAGAGTAGGAGGAAAAACAGGAGACAGGGAAGAGAGAAAAGAATGTCAAGGAGGAGTGACCAATCATGTCAAAGACTTGAGAATGAGGATGGAGAAAAGACTACTGGACTTGGCAACTGAGATAAATAGTGATTTTGGGTAGAGGCGATAGAGTGTATGACTCAGAGTGAAGACAGACCTATTTTTTGCACATAGTCGATATACAAATTTATTTTCCTTGACTATACATTTTTGTAATAGGTGCTTTGATTTTCTTGCTTTTTCACTTGGGGGAGGAATGAGGGAAAGAATACAATCTGAAAACAAAGTAAAATTTAATTTTAAAAAATTAATAAGAGAGCAACTTGAAATTATACCAAGAAAGTAAGGAAAATATCCAAACACTTTGACCCTGCAATATCACTGCTAGGCACATACTCCAAGGAGATCAGCAACAGCAAGATGCCCACAGACACCAAAATATATCCAGCAGCACTTTTTGTGATAGCAAAGAACTAGGAACAAAGCAGAAGTTCATGAACTGGGGGATAGCTCCACAATAACAAATAGTAAATATAAGAAATTCAGAGAAGCCTGGGAAGATTTATACAAACTGATGCCTACTGACACTGGCAGAACCAGGAAAGCAATCTATAGAATGACTCCAACAATGGCAATGGAAAGAACAAGGCCACTGAAACTGACAGTTGTGAGGCTACGATGACCAGTGGGACCCAATGATGAGTTCAGGGAAGGTATCTTTCCCTCCCCTTTTGCTGGATGTGGAACACCAGGGAGCGCATCACCCTTTGGCAATCTGTTGGTTAGCTTTGCTGACCTGCCTTTCTATTCTTTGCTCTAAATGACTCTCTCAGGGAGGGAAAGAGAAGAAAAATACATTGGGAATGACACAGGACATGAAAAAAAGGAATCGGCAAAAACATATTCTTAAAAAGCCATCACACACCAGACATGAGGTTCCACGGTAAGAACACCAGCTTTGGGTTCAGGAAATAAAACACTGGTCAGTGAGTCTCTTTGTCCACTGAGGAAGGAGATGAGGAGCCTCAGACACCACTGAGTCCTCCCTCCATCCAACCAATGATCCTCCCTCAAACTCCTGGATAACAAACCCTGCAGACTGCCAGAGACAGGAAGCCTACTCCTTCCTCTTCAGGATGGCTCTCATGGTAAGGTAACCAACATTCAGATAAAAGCAACAGAAATGGTGCCCAAAAGGATAATAAAGTTGAGCCCAGCAGCTGGATTAGAGAAGGTCAGCAGAGGGCCCCACCCCATGTCCAACTGATATATGTATGGAGGCTGAGTGAAAGGAGCAGAACCAGGAGAACTTTGTACACACTACAGTGTGAGAGGAATTTTTCTGGTAGACTTAGTCCTTCATGGCAATGCAAGGACTCAAAAAATTCCCAATGGACTCGAGGCAAAATGTCCTCCACATCCAGAGAAAGAATTATGGAATTTGATCACATTTTCTTTTGTATTATGTTTTGTTTTGTTTTATTGTTTCTCCCATTCATTTTAATTCTTCTATGTAACATGACTAAGGTAAAAATGTATTTAATAGGAATGTATGTGTAGAAACTATATAAAATTGTATGCCATCTCAGGGACAGAGTCGGGAAGGAGGGGGAGGGAGGGGAAAAAAATCTAAGGTATATGGAAGTGATTGTAGAATACTGAAAACAAATAAAATAATTTAATTTTAAAAATTTAATTTAATTTTAAAAAAAGAGAGAGAGAAGATGGCTGGGTCACCAAGTGAGAATCCACAGGAGCACATGGACAAGAGGAGCCCAGGGTAAGAAGAGGTGGATGGACCCTAGACTTGCGAGGTGCCCCTCTCTGAGGTCACAGAGCACATTTTGGGCACAGGTTGTCAGGAAGACTTGTGTTCAAATCCAGCCTCAAACACTTCCCAGCTGCGTGACTCTGGGAGTACCACATGAGAGGGAGGGCAGGGGAAGGACAGAGCCAAGTTCCCTGGAAGACCTGGATAGTCCCACCCTCCACCCCAATCCTGTTTCCAATAATAAACAATGACAGGGGCAGCAGAAATTGTATTCCTCTTCAGGAAACCAGCAACATCACAGTGGAAATGCAAATGCAAAGGTGCCCTTAACAACTGCAACCCAATTAACCTAAATGTCTTGACAAGGTGAAGAAGTGGCAGAGAGCCCCTCCACCACATGGCCCCCCAGTCACGTGGCTCTCAGGTGTGCATTTATACCAGGAGAAGTACACAGGCTGAAAGTGAGAGGATGGAAGGTCCTCTCAGGGCACAGCACACACACCAGCAGCAGCCCTGGGGACCTGCAGCTTTGAGAGCTCACAGCTCATTGCCAGTAAGGAGGTGATAACTGGTCAAAGAGGTCAGAGGGGACTCTTTGCTGGGACTGAGTGCAGGCCTCTGTTGTATTGCCTATACACACTTCCAGGCTGCATTTCAGGTAAAGAAGAGCCCTAACACTTGGAGACAACCTAAAAGCCATGATCAAAAAAAAGGTCTAGACATTATATTTGAAGAAATTAACAAGGAAAACTGCTCTGATAGCCTAGATCCAGAGGGTAAAATAGAAATTGAAAGACTCCATGAATCACCTCCTCAAAGAGACCCCAAAAAAGAGAATTCCTAAGAAAACTACAGCCAAATTTCAGAGCTCCCAGGTAAAGGAGAAAATATTGCAAGCAGCCAGAAAGAAACAATTCAGATATCATGGAGTCACAATAAGGATCACACAAGATTTAGCAGCTTCCACACTAAAGGAGGAGAGGGCCTGGAATGTGATACTCCAAAAGGCAAAAGAGCTAAGATCACAACTAGGAAAATGGATGTTTAATGAAATAGAGGACTTTCAAGCATTCCTGATGAAAAGACCAGAGCTGAATAGAAAATATGACAATCAAACCCAAGACTCAAGAGAAGCATGAAAAAGGTAAACATGAAAGAAATCAATGGGGATTCAGTAAGGTTAAACTGTTTACATGCCTACACAGGAAAATGATATATGTAACTCCTGAGAACTTTATCATTATTAGGGCAGTCAAAAGGAGTCTACATAGACAAGAGTTTAATTTAATGGAATGATCTCAACAAAAAAAAACAAAAAACAACTAAGGAGTAAAAAAATGGGATATACTGGAAAGGGGAAAAGGGAAAAGAATAATAGAGAAAAATTTCTCATATAATGCTTGAAACTCAGTTTAATTAGAATTGGTTCAAAGAGGGAAGATACCATCTATCTTACCCAACATGGAAGTAGAAGAAAAAGAAGACAAGAGGAGAGGAAAGCTGATAAAAGGAGGGTGGATTAAGGGAGGCAATGGTCAGAAGTAAAACAGATTTTGAGAAGGAACAGGGTAAAAAAGAAAGAGAGAGAGAAGGATAAACAGGAGAAAAAATACGATAGAGGGAAATATACAATTTATAATCTTAACTGTAAATGCAAAAGAGATGAACTCGCACATAAAATGGATGAAGCTATCCAACAACATAGTGTTTACAACAAACACACTTGAAACAGAGAGACACACATAAAATAAAAATAAGGAGCTGGAGAAAAATCTATTATACTTCAGCTGATGTAAAAAAAAAAAAGGCAGGAGCAGCAACCATGATCTCAGACAAAGCAAAAGCAAAGGTAAACCTAATTAAAAGAGATAAGCAGAGACACTACATTTTGCCAGAGACAATGAAGTCATACCAATACTAAACGTACATATACCAAGTGGAATTGTATCCAAATTCTTAAAGGAAAAGTTAAATGAGTAATATGAGAAATAAACAGTAAAACTCTATTAGTAGGGGACCTCAACTTTCTGCTCTCAGAACTAGATTAAGTCTAACCATATAACAAGAAAGACACTAAGGAAATGGATGAACTGAATTTTAGAAATATTAGCTATAAGAGATCTGAGGAGAAAACTGAAAGGGAACAGAAAGAAGTATATCTTTTTCTTAGCTCTACATGGGACCTTCACAAAAACTGATTATATACTAGGCATAAAAGCCTCCCAACCAAATGCAGAAAAGCAGAAATATTAAATGAATATTTCAGACCATAATTCAATAACAATAACATTTAAAAAGGGACATGGAAACAGATTAAAAATTAATTGAAATTTAATCTAATCCTAAAAAATGAGTGGATCAAAAAACAAATTCTAGAAACAATCAGTAATTTCTCATTAAAAACAATGAAAACAGAGAAAGAAAAATAACAAAATTTATGAAGGACAGTCAAATTTGTAATTAAGGGAAAATTTATATCTCCAAATATTTATGTCAATAAACTAGAGAAAGAGTAGATCAATGAGTTGGGCATGCAATTAAAAAAAAAAACTAGAAAATTAGAAATCCCCAATTAAACAACAAATTGGAGATCCTGAAAATTAAAGGAGAGATTAATAAAACTGAAAGTTAAAAAGCCATTGAACTAATAAATAAAACTAGGAACTGGTTTCATAAAAAAAATAAACCATTGGTTAATTTTAAAAAGATGAAAAACACATTACCTGTATCAGAATTAAAAAGGCAAATGCACCACCAATGAGGATGAAATTAAAGCAATTATTAGGACCTAGTTTGCCCAATTATATGCCAATTAATCTGACATGAAATGGATGAAGATTTACAAAAATATAAATTGCCCAGATTACCAGAAGAGAAAATTGAATACTTAAATAACCCAATCTTAGGAAAAGAAACTGAATGAGCCATAAATGAACTTCCTAAGAAAAAGTCTCCAGGACCAGATGAATCTACAAGTAACTTCTCCCAAACATTTAAAGAACAATTCATTGTAATACTATGCAAACTATTTGGGAAATATGCCAAAAAAGAAGTCCTATCAAATTCCTTTTACATCCTAAATATGATTTTGATGCCTTAGGCAGGAAGAGCAAAAATGGAAAAAGAAAGCTATAGAGCAACCTCCCTAATGAATATTTTTGCAAACATTTTAAATAAAATGCTAACAGGTGATTACAACAATACACTAGGACCAGGTGGAATTTATATCAGGAATGCAAAATTGATTCAATATTAGAAAAAATATCAATAATAAAAACAACAAAAATCATATGATCACCTCAAAAGATGCAGAAAAAGCTTTTTACAAAGTGCAACACTCCTTCCTATTAGTAACAGCAGAAAACACAGGCATGAATGGAGCTGTACTTACAAGAATTAGTATCTAACTCCACCAGCAAGCACTATCTGTAATAATAATAACAATGGGTAAGTGGAGGCCTTCCCAATAAGAGCAGAGGTATTCAATATTATACTAGAAATATTAGTCAAAGCAATGAGAAAAGAAAAAGGAATTAAAGGAATTAGAATAGGGGATGAAAAAGCAAACCCATCACCGCCTGCATTGGGATAGAGAGTATACTTAGGGAATCAACTAGAAAACTAAGACTAAATAAACTTTAGCAAAGTTGTAGCATATAAAATAAACCCACATGGACCATCAGCATTTCTATGTATTACCAACAAAGTCCAGCAGAAAGAGACAGAAAGAGAAATTCCACTTAAAATAACTGTAAACAATATAAAATACTTGGGAGTCTAACTGCCAAGACAAACCCAGGATCTACAGAAATACATTAACAAAAAATTTCACATGAATAATGACAACTGGAGAAACATTAATTGCTTGTGGGTAGGTTAAGCCAAGATAATAAAAATGACAGCTCTATCTAATTGAAGTATCAAAATTTTATAGAACTAGAAAAATAATTTTAAAAATCATCTGGAAGAACAAAAGATCAAGACTATCAAGGGAAGCCATGCAGAAAATGTAATAAATGACAGCAGAGCCATATCCTGTATCTCAGACTGCCCTGCACAGAGGTGGTAGGTAAAAAGTAAGAGTGGTGGATCAGCGGAATAGATTAGGTACACAATACACAGTAATAAACGACCACAGTAATCTAATGTCTGTTAAACTCAAAAATTCAAGCTTTTGTTACAAGAACTCACTATTTGACAAAAATTGCTGGAAAAACTCAAAAGCAGTTTGGCAGAAATTAGGTATAGACCAACATCTCACACCACATACCAAGATAAGGTCAAAGTGGGCACATGATTTAGACATAAAGGATGATATTCTAAGCAAATTAGGGGAGTGTACAACATGTTATCTGTCAGATCTATAGATACAGGGGGAAAATATGCCCAAATAAGAGAGAGAGAGAACTGTAGAAAATAAAATGGATAACTGTGATTGCCGTTTAGTCATTTCAGTCATGTCCTACTTTTCCTGACCCCACTTGGGGTTTTCTTGGCAAATATACTGCAGTGGCTTGCCATTTCCTTCTCCAGTTCATTTCATAAAAAAGAAACTGAGGCAAAAAGAGTTTGATTTGCCCAGAGTCACACAGCTAGTTAAGTGTCTGAGGTCAAATTTAAACTCACAAAGTGTTCCTGATTCCCTACCAGGCACTGTATCCATGGCACCACCTACCTTGCCCATAATTTTTATTATATTAAATTTAAAAAATTTTGTACAAATAAAACAATCCTGCCAAAATTTAAAGGAAAACAGTAAGCTGGGGGAAAGAGAGGAAGATTTATAACAAGTTTCTTTAATAAAAACCTCATTTCTCACATGAGAACTGAGTCAAATTTATAAGAACTTAAGTCATTTTCCAATTGATAACTGGTCAAAGGATATGAACAGGCAGTTTTCAGAAGAAATCAAAGCTATCTATGGACACATGAGAAAATGCCCTAAATTACTACAGATTAGGGCAAGCGTGGGGGACCTGTGGCCTTGAGGGTAAATTATCTCATAAAAAAGGCAAGAAAAAGCTTTTATGATGGAGGGGAAGATAAGGGAGTTGGGGGAAGTATGTGAATTTTATTCTCATCAGAATTAGGCTCAAAGAGGGAATAACATATACACTCAGTTGGATATAGCTATCTTACCCTACCAGAAAGCAGGAGAGGAACAGGCAAGAGAAGGGGAGGAGGAGGTAAGAGGGATGGCAGATTGGGATAGGTAAAATACAGAAACAAAACACTTTTAAGGACGGACAAGGAAAAAGGGAAGGGAAAGTAGGATAAACTGGTTGAGGGGGGAACTGGATGGAAGGAAAGACAGCAAGTTTTTTGATAAAGACCTCATTTCTTAATATATAGCAAACTAAGTCAAATTTATAAAAATAAGAGCCATTCTCCAATTAATAAACGGTCAAAGGAAATGAGCAGTTTTCAGACAAAGTAATCAAAGCTATCTATAATCATATAAAAATGCTCTAAATTATTAGCGACTAAAGAAATGCAAATTAAAACAATGCTGAGCTACCACCCCACACCTATCAAACTGGCTAATATGACAGAAAAGAAAAAAGACAAATGGTGAAGGAGATGTGGAAAAACCGAGACATTGATGCACTATTGGTAAAGTTGTGCACTGATTCAACCATTCTTTAGAACAATTTGAAACTATGCCCAAAAGGCTATAAAAGTATGCATGCCCTTTGACCTAGAAATACCACTACTGGGTCTGTATGCAAAAAGAGATAAAAAACAAAAAGGAAAAGGACTTATATGTACAAAAATATTTGTAGTAGCTCTTTCAATGGTGGCAAAAATTAGAAATTTAGGGGATATGCATCAGCTGGGGGATGGCTGAATAAGTCGTTGTATATGACTGTGATGGAATACTGTTGTGTTGTGGGAAATGATGAACAAGATGCTCCCAAAAAAAAAACAAACCTGGAAAGACTTACATGAACTGATATAAAGTGAAACGACAGAAGTGGAGAACGTTTTACACAGTAACTGCAGTACTGTACAATGATCAACTGTGAATGACTTAGCTATTCTCACAAGACAATTCCGAAGGACTTATAATGAAAAATGCTCTCCAACTCCAGAGGAAGAACTAACTGGTGGAGTCTGAACGTAAATCAAAGCAGATTTTTCCTTTACTTTCCTTATGTTTCTTGGTTTTAGTTTGGTTTTATTTCTGTTTTTGTTTTGGGATTTGTTTGGTTTTCAGTCTGTTTTCTTTTTTAACCTCATTAATATGGAAATATATTTTGCATGACTAAACATGTATAACCTATATCAAACTGCTTGCCTTCTCAATGGGGGAGGAGGCAAGACAGGGAGAGAAAGAATTTGGAACTCAAAATTGTTTTAAAACGAATATTAAAAACTGTTTCCACATGTAATTGGAGGGAAAAACAAAACATTAAATCATTATCTGAAAAAGAAACGAGTTAATCACAAATCAGCTCAACAGCTAAGTCTGCTAAGGGCAGAGTGCTGCAGCTTCCTCACACCAGAAGCTCTTACACTAAAAACAGGCTTATGTCCCTGTGGCCCTTTTATGAGTATTCAATTCTACAGACTGGCACCATTTACTCCATTATTCCCTACTGTTAGACTTTCACGTTGTGCACCACAGCTTCAGAAACCCTGGACAGGGCTTCCTGGTTTGGGGTAAGACTTTCAGGGTGAGATTCCAACCATGGAATTCCTGGTGAAAGGGCAGGATTATTTTTGCTACCTGTGCTGTGTACTAACCAACTGTTCTCCAGGGAGGTCCACCAGGCATGACAACGTGAGCCTGCTTCTCTACAATTCTGCCAGCACTCGGTTGATAATTTGGCCAGTTTGATGTCTAAGAGGGTGGGGTGTCACTTAATATTTCTTAAATTGTTGAGGTTAAAACACACTGTTTTAAGTGATTAGTAACAATCTGTTATTTCCTCTCTTGAAATACATGCTCATATCCCTTGATAGAATAAATAAATCTGAAAAGATCTTTCTAACAATGAGGGGAAAAGGTAGAAGCAGAAAAAAGGAGCACGCCCCCACTGTGATCATGTGAAGAGGAGGAAATGAGAATGAATAGACTAAATTCCAACGAGGTCTGAGAGGTGAGCCTGAAATAGGGCCGTGATCTTTCATGCATTTAAGTTACCAGCATTACTTAAGTCAGTTTAGCTGTCTGCCTCGATACTCAATGGCAAGCTTCTAATAAAACATCGGTTATAAAGATTTAAAGCAGGTCTATTCACTTTTCTGTTTCCATTTCCAATACTGTAAACACAGCATTCAATCCAACACACTCATTTATTCAGTGAGCATTTATTAAGTACCTACTGTAATCCGGAGCCTATGCTGGGAGCCGAGGATTCAAAGGAGAAAACCCAACAGGTCGTGCTCTCCAGGAGTTTCCGTTCTATTAACTCTGCAGATTGGTGACTCCCTAGCTCAAACCCCATAGGATGGTGAACCCCTGGAGAAAAGGAATTGTTTTTTGTCTTTCTTTGTAATGCCCAGCATTTCGCACAGTGTCTGGCACAGAAAGCCCAGAAGAAGTACTCATCGACTTGACTTGTCTTGACCTTTCCCCAGAGGCTCTGGCTGGGTCCATAGCCTTCTCCCCGTGGAGTTACTTCTGCACTGGGGCCCACTCTCTCTCGATCTGGGAGTCCCTAGCCCAGACCACCCTTGCCGGAGGGGCCGTCACACTTGCTTCACTCCCGGCTGCACTGGTCACTCTCCAGACTTCTCTACTTCCTCATCAGAAGCCTTCTTTCCCTTTCAGGTGTCCTTTATGTGGTGTTATCTTCCCTCCTAGGAATACAAATTCCTTGAGGGCAGGGCTTGCCTTTCTTCTGGCTTCCACATGGGCAGGGGGAAGGCACAGCATCCTGAGATCTGGAAAATCCAGTTAAATTTTTTGACCCTCCTCTCGTACCAGAGAAGTCTGAATTATGGTGTTACAAGATAAAATATGTAGATATTCTACAATACCATATGTGTATCTTATGCATTTCTGCATTTCTAAACATTCTCTGGCCTTCATGCGTCCTCTCCAGCTTCCACAAAGCTCCCCCAAAATTCCTATTTAATTTCTTATGCCGATCCATGATCTATGAAACTACAATGGGGAAGGTCATGGTGTGGAAGAGATAACTGTACTTGCGTCCCCCATGCTTAACACAGCACCCAGGAAATGCTTAGCTTTGTCTCCTGGAGGGAAACAACCCACACACAAAAAATTCGTTACAAAATAAACACAAAGCATCGGACGGAGGGAAGGGAACAGGCATTCATTAAGCACCTACTGAGTTCCAGGCACTGTGCTGATAAGCACTTTCCAATTTTCTCGTTAGATCCTCGAAACAGCCCCAGAAGGAGGAGCTGTCACTAGAGCACTCTCATCTAGGGGCTTCAGGAGAAGTCTAAAGGGGACACAAACTGAGTCCTGAAGGAAGCCAAAGAATTCTATAAGGAAGGGAGTGGTGTTTGTGAGGTACAGAAAGAAGGCCAGTTTGTCTGGACTGTAGAGATCATCCCTAACTAACGTGTGATGAGACTAGAAAGGTAGGACAGAGCCAGGCTGAACAGAAGACTTGGTATTTTAACCCAAGAGAGCCACTGAAGTTTCTTGAGTGGGAGTGACACAGTCAGACTGGGGTTTCAGAAAGAGTCCTGTCAGGAGGCGAATGTGACAGAGAGGACAGTTCCCAGGTACCTTGGGGAAGAGAGGGTAAAGATGACATAGAGTAAAGCTGGCTTCAGACAGAAATGGAAAAAAGTAGAAGAGATCCAAGATTGGAGCCTAGGCAACTAGAAGGATGGGGGTGTCCCACCTAGAAGAGGGACATTAGGCAACACTTAGGAAGAAGCTTCTGGACACCCAAAAAGAGCCCGGGGAGGAGCCTCTTGACAGGAATCCAACGCATTGGGTCTGAGTTAGAAGAGGCTCTGGCATTTCCCTTCTCTGAGCTTCCAGGAAGTGGTTTTTCCCCCAATCTTGGGGGGGGTACCAGACTATAGCTGGATCACCTGTCTTCCATCACTTCCTCACAGGGTCCCTACCTTCCCAACCTCATTAGGGAGAGTCAGGTCTACACTAGGAACCCCTCTCATTGGTTCCCTCCCCTTTGGTGGGGGGATGTCAGAATTATCCCTAAGGCATTCAGTTTCCTCTTTCCCTCTTTTTGGCCAACATTCTATCCCATCAAGAGCAGTCCAGATCCTGGCTCTGAATTCTTCTGTTTATTTCTCCCTGGCCACAATGTCTCCCCACTGGAATATCAGCTCCTTGAGGGTTTTATTTTGTCTTTGGGTCACCAGCACCTGACACATAGCAGGTGCTTAATAAATGTAGCGTTAGGGCTGTCACGTGGAGGACAGAACAGCCTTGTTCTGCTCTCAAGAAGGACGACTGAGGCTGGTGTCAAGACAACTTCTTCCCAACATGGGGTCCCCTCCAGCCTGGGCCCTTGACAGACCATGGGATCATGGATAGAGGCTTTCAACCACCAGAAGAAAAGAATCCATTCATAGACACCAAGACATGTGAGTAGCCCCTGCCTCCTGCTCATGCTTGGGCTTCTCAGCTGACCAGCTGCTTCTCAGCTCCCGGCCAGAGGTCTCCCGAAGCAGCCCAATGGGAGCTTGGTCTCTGCTAGGTTAACTGGGGGACAACTGCCCTGAGAACATGCCATGGCCAGGCATGTGACCAGCTGCCCCTTCTCCCACCCATGCAGTGGGAGGCTCAGTGACCAGAGCTCTAGGCCTGGAGTCAGGAAGACTCTCGTTCAAATCTAGCCTCAGATCCTCACTAGCTGTGCGACCACAAGCAAATCATTTCACCCATTTGTCTCAGTTTCCTCAACTGTCAAAGGGGGATAATAATAGGGTCTACATTTCCACGCTGTGGTGAGGATCAAAGGAGATATCACTTGTTAACAAAAAAAAGAAGGAAAAAAGGGCTTAGCAGAGCACCTGGCACATAGTAGGCTCTCTACAAACTGCCTCAATCACCCTGGCCACAGCCACACAATCATTTTTCCCAGATCCCCGTTCTCATCTTCCATTAACAAAGGAGCTTCTCAAGGTTTGAGAAGAGGGTATGCAGAGCTGTGAACACTTGATTAACACCGTTAATCCGCTAGATGACGTTCCACAAGACAATCAGTCATTCTTGGAGGGGCAGCGGTCACCAGAACTCCCTCCATTCCAACTTTGCTCCCTCCTTCCCCCTTTCTGGTCGAAGAAGAAAGGCCAGGAGCAGGAATAAAAGCAGAGGATTTGTACGGCACTGCAATGTTTGCACTGCACAGTTCAGTTGCTGGACACTCCGGGATGGAAGCTGATTTTTTAGGGTCTGTGATACTTTTTATTAAGCACTTCTCTGTTCCTCTGTTTTTCATTGAAAAGGACCATGCCTGAGACATTTGCTACTTCTTTCTCTTGCAAAGAAAGGAGCCCAGTTCAGCTTCTCTGGGTCTGGGGCCCCAGAGACAGCCGGGCATCCTCTAGTCCGTGCCCCAGCCAGTGTTCTCCACTGACAAAGGCTTGCAAAGCTCAGATACAAAGGTACCCTGAGCACCCCAGGCACCCTGCCCCTGGCCCCAAATGGGTCTTCGCAGAGCTTTGAGCTGAGAGGAAGCCTCACGGATCCCGGCAATCAGGGGTCAGGGTGAACAAAGTTCGGAAGAACCATCCAGAACAGGACAGGAAATCGGGCCCTGCTGCAGAGCCAAGAACAAAGGCAGCTTTGGAAAAGGAACTGGGGCCCCCCTTTCAGCAGGCTGCCCCAGAAGCCTGCAGGAGCTCCTGGCTGCCTCACTCACCTGCCCTCCCCAAGCACACCGTTGGGTGCTGCCTGTCTTCTGGCCCATCCCATGGACTGAGCAGCCCTGCCCCCGGGGGGTGCCCCCCAAAGGTGCCACTTTGAAGTACTTCACAGATAGTAGCCCAGCTGGCCCAGAGGACGTCAGGAGGGATAGGGAGGGGAACAGGAAGCTAGGGACAGAGCAGAGGGAAGGGGGGGGGCAGAAGAAGGGACATGAAGGGGAATAAAGACATGGAAAGAGGGCACAGATGCTTAGTCTAGAATAAATTCTGACTCTGCCCCTTGGGCCCAGGGCACAGACTTCCTCCCTCTCCTACAAGGTGCCAGGTCCAGCTAAGAAAAAGCAAAAAAGATCCAAGTGAGGAGAAAGCTCCTGACTCTCAGGGGAAGCTTCCATAATGAGGGGCCAGGCCCTAATCCTGTGGGGCCACTGCCCCTCACCCCAGGCTACAGTGCCAGGACACCTCCTCTGCAGGGTCAGGAGGGGCCTCTGGGTCCTGAGTTACCAGGGAAGTGGGGGGAGGGGCACTAGGAAGCCTAATAGCTCTGGGGCCACAGGCCCAGGCCAACCCTGCCTCAAGCCCTTGTGGTCTAGATGACCTTGAGAAAGTTGTGGAGCTTCCCTCAGCCTCAGTTTCCCCTTTAATACAACAAAAAGGTTGGACTCAGTGGCCTCTGAGATCCCTCCCAGCTCTACCTCTGTGATCCTATAATCCTGGAACTTTGGGTAAGTAAATTTTTTTCCAGGCCTCCAGGGAGGGTTTGGACGTCCCAACCTCAGGGGCCCCTTCCAGTTCTACATCAGTGATCTTACCCCCTTGGGAAAGTCTCTTAGCTTAGTCAAGTTACTGACTCTCTGGGTCCCAGTTTCCTCCTCTGTAAGTTGGGGACTGGGGGAAAGAGGGTTGGACTCTGAGGCCCGCTCCAATTCTCAATTATCCCAGGAACCTAAGAAGGCTCTAGAGGGGGTCTCAATCAGCACCAACAAAAGCCTCACACACTCTATCCATCCTGAGACCTGAGAATAGACTCCAAGCAGTGGAAGCCCCCTGACAAAGAGAAAAGCTTTCTAAGGATGAGTCATTGTGGGTTAGTGACCATTCTGGGGCTCAGCAGGGCCCCTCTGCTGCTACTCACTGGGGTCTTCCCATCGGAGGAGGTGCAGCTTCCAGGCGGCGTAGTACATGAAGCCCAGCACCAGGCAGAGGCACAGGGTGAGCAGCAGGTTCCGGACGAGCACCACAAGGCCCATCTTCATTGGCTACATGACCTACAAGGGAGCAGAGAGAAGGGGGCATAAGAGATGAGCACCAAGTCTCACCAGCCTGCTCTCCATGGATACACAGGGCAGGTGTGGAAGCAACTCACCAGACTTGAGTGGGGCCAAGCCTGGTGCAATAGTCAGAGCAGCGCCCATCCATGAGCTGCCTCCTACACAATCCCTGAGAAAGTCAATCAATTCATCATAACAACTTTCAGACAACCACTCTCCCAAGCTATTAAGAAGGGCTTTTGTGTGTCATCAAAAAACATCCACAGTTACTCTTACTCTCACCTACAAGCACAGTCCTGGAGAGCAGCTTTGTGAGTGGGGAGGAAGGGTATGTACAAGAGATGCTGTGAAGTCAGAAATGCCAGAACTAGAGAAACAGTTCATTGTGGGGGATGAGAGAGAGTGAGCAGTGAGGATGATTCCAAGGAAGGGAGCCTGGGGGCTGGGAGGATGGCGGTACCCTCCACAGTCATGGGCAAGTTAGGAAGAGGGATGGGGTGGAGGTGGGGAGAAGATGATGAGTCCAGTTTGAGACATGTGGAGTTCAAGATGTCTATGTTTCATTCAGTTTTTGGAGCTACAAGACGGAGTACAGCATCAGAGAGCTTAGGGTGTGGATAAGCACATCTGAGAGTCAGCACCTACAGATGATCACTGAACCCTTGGGGAGCTGATGAGATCACTTATTGAAACAGAAGAAGGCCCAGGACAGAGCCCTGGCTGGGGGGAGGTGGCCCATAGCTAGCTGACATGCCCTAGATGAAGGTTACAGCAAAGAAGACACACAAGGAGCAGTCAGATAGGTAAGAACCAGGAGAGGGAGCTGTCAGAAAAATCCACAGTGTCAAAGACTTCAGGGAGGTTAAAAAGATGAGGACAGATGCAAGTCCATCAGATGTGGCAAGTGAGAGATCACAGGATGGATGGAAAGTAGCAGCTAACATTATACATGCCTCCTATGTGCAGGCACTGTGCTAAGCACTTTACAATTACTATCTCATTTAATCCTCGTGACAATACTAAGAGGTAGGTGCTATCATTATCTCCACTTTACAATTAAGGAAATTATGGCAAAGAGTTTGAATAACTTGCCCAGGGTCACAAGTCTAGTGTCTAAGGCCAGATTTGAAGCCAGGACTTCCTGACTCCAGGTTTAGCATTCTATCCACTGAACTGGATAGTACCTCTTACTAGATTCCAAACAATGCTCCAGTCTGTTACAACAATGTTTTATAAAGACATGTTATCATCCTGTATTTATCCTTTGTTACCAGCCCTGACTTCCATTTTAAAAACCTCTGTAGCCTAAGGAGTTCCCTGTACATCTGTATTGGTCTCTAGACAATTCCCATTTTTTCCTTCCCACTGAAATTGTTCCCATTTGTGCCTTCAGAATTTCATTCCTGAGCATCCTAGGCTCAGGATCCCTCCTGGGCTAGCTCTCTCTTTAGAAATTTAATCTGTGGGATATGACCTATCCTCCCTTGAACTCTTTGAAATCTACTCTTCCAAAATCCAGAATGAAACCTCAGTTAATTCCCAGCTTTTCTCTCCTTCTCTGTCTTAAGCTCTAGGAGTTTCCTGGATTTCCTGTCTTGGGCTCAGGGTTTTGGACTCTCTCCATCAGGGTCTAAGGAGAGATATAGTCAAGTCGGTGCCAATGGTTTGACTTGGGTACACATGCTGCCTCCTATTTCTCTTGGGGTGCTTTGTTGCCTCAGCTAGCTTGCCCTGTGGGTGCAGCTGGTGGCTAGCCCCTCTTCCACAGGGGATGCTTGTGAGGACTGGCCTGAAAGGAAGACAGGTGGTCTGCGGGTGCTGCCATTTCCCAGGCTCCTGGGCCTGTCTGCTCTTGGTGGCAGTTGTCAGAAGCACTCCATCCTCTTCAGTCCAGATACAGAAAAGCAAATTCCATCCTCAGTCATCACCTTCACCAGCGGTTCACCTCCCAAATCTCCCATCCTCTCCCGTATTCCTTACCTATGACAAGAAATGGTGGTTGAAAAAAAAAACCTGCCTATGCCACTGGATTCCTCTCTTGTCACCCAAGAATCCACCATCTTTGCCAACACTTTCTAGGCTCCTTCTGGCAGGGGCTTGTGAGTACAAGAGAGCCCCCAGAATTTTCAATGTCTGACCAAATTCTAAATACTCCACAGAGCCTACTTCAGTCACCTTCATGACCTCTGGAACAAACTGTTCTTACCTATCCATTTCATCAGGGGAAATCTTCACATGCTTAGGGTAGACACCGCACCCCAACTCACTGATGGATTTGAGGCCCACCAGTTACTTTCATCCTGGTTTAGCCCATCTGGCAACACAGTTTACTGGGGTGTGTCTACTGCCATGCTACAGCTTCTTGGAGCCACAGATGAGAGTTGAGTGAAGGTGGACACCAAAGGTGGATGAGCACTCCTCACACCAGAGGGGCTAGTCCTCCCTGAGCACCCATACCAGTTGAAGTAGTATAGAGGGAGAAGAGGACCCAGGGCAGAACCTTTGAGGCACACCTGGGGTTAGAGGGCATGATCTGGAGGAGGACCCAGCAAAGGGAACAGAGAAAAAGCAGTCAGAGAGGAAGGAAGAGAATCATGTCATGAAGACCAGGAGAAAAGAATGTATCCAGGAGAAGAGAGTGGGTAGCAATGTCCAAAGCTGCAGAGAGACCAGGGAGAAAGGGGACAGAGGCACAGCCACTGGATAGCAGCTTTTGGAGAGGGCAGCTTCAGTGGAAGCAGAGGTCAGAAGCCAAATGGTAAGCGGTTAAGAAGACAGTGAGAGCAGAGAGAGGAGACCCTCCCTTGGTGGATGAAGCTTTTCAGGAGCTATGCTCTAAAGGGCAGAGACATGGGACTTAATACATGCTTGTTACCTGACAGCTGATGGACCATATCATCACCACCACCTCCCTTTTTCCTGAACCTTGTCCTCTTCCTCATCTGATCTCCCATCCCTCCACCCCCATCCACTCTTCCCAGGCCGTCATCCCCCCTGCTCTGCCCTGACTTCTCACCTTCCCTCACCGCTGCTACCCATCCCCCACTCCCCAGTCACTTTGGAACCCACATAGGGCTGCCCTGCCACCCCTGAGCCTCCTGCCCCAGTCCAGGCTACCCTGAGCCCATCCCCACTTCTGGACAAATCTGGCAGTTGAGATGGGAATCTTCTGATGAAATGAAGGGCCACCAGGCCTTGCCATCTACCCTGCCTCTATGCTCTGGCACCCTCACCGACCTACTGATATAACCTAATGACCTATGGCCTTGCCATCGGCCACTGTCTTGTGACAGGAGATGTCTTACTGCATGTTCCCAGCACTTGGCACACAATGAACATCTAATAAATGCTTTTTCTTTCTTTCCTTCATTCATTCACTGCTCTTGCCAACCCACATTCTAAACCCCAACCACTTCCATCCATCTCTCAGGCTGTCAGAGGTCTGAGCACCCTCAGCCTGGGCCCTGGATGCTACCTGGTGATCACTTGCCTCTATCCTACTCCTTGGGCCTCCTGGGCCCCTCCCCAGCTGCTCCCTCTCTGGAGAGGATTGGGAAACTGAGGACATCATCATGAATGGCTCACAACCTCAGGGCCATTCGCTCTTACCTGCCTTGTTTTTTCTGCCCATGCATGCCCCCTTCTCTCCTCGGATACTGCCACCAACCCAAGGCAGGCCCTCATCACCTCACACTTGGGTTGTTACAATGATCCCCTCACTGGTCTCCCTGCCTCCAGGCTCCTCCCTCCCTAATTCATCCTCTACTCAGCCACTGAAGTGACCTTCCTAAAGCACAAGTCTAGCCACGTCATACCTCATTCAAAGGCCCCCCCCATTGTATCTAGAATATAGCACAAATTCCCATGTTTGGCCTTTAAAATCCTTCACAATCTGGTTCCAGTTTATCCATTTAGCGATGATGACACATCATTCACTGTCACTTTCTCTACAATCCAGTCTAACTGGTCCATAGACTTGTTCTCTGAACATGACATCTCATCTCCCACCTCTGTGGCTTTGCATAGAGTAGCCACCATGACAGAAGCACTCTCCCTCCTCACTTAACACCTTTTGGAATTCATATGTCCATTCAAGGCTGAACTCAACTGTTACCTCCCACAAGAGCTTTTACCCACACTCCCCAGGAATCCCTATCTCCAAATGACTTTGTCTTGACTTTGTAAGGATTCTGTACTGAGTTCTCTGGATATATGTGATAGCCCCTCAGTTGAATTCAAGCTCTTGGAAGACAGGGTCTGCTGCTTACTCCTTTATATACCCAGCACAACCTACATCTCCTCCAATGCAGCACATATCTAATAAATGCTTGTAGAACCAGTGAGCACCAGCACTGGGTGCTGAATGGGCTGTGCACAACTGGGAGAAGATCTCTCCCAAGAGAGGAGGCCCTGGGAGGCAGAGCTGGCTATGACTGACCATTCATGGGCTAGGGGAGAAAAAATTGTGTCTTCCATCACAAAAGAGTTTGTCTTCTACTGGATGCTAGCACAGCCTGCATGACTACATGGATCCATGAACCAAATCCTGAGAAAACCTGGGTGGAGACATGAGCCCAGGAGAAGCCCCTAAAGACTGAAGATCCCACTCAATGCTCCTGAGGCCTCAGGCCCTGCAAGCGGCAGCACCATCCCGGACAAGGATCATATAGGAGGAAGTCTCCTACCTGCTCCTATCCCCACAGCTCTTCATGCCTGGAATGCTCTCACTCCTCACCTCTGGCTCCTGGCTTCCTTCCAAACCCAGTCCAAAGCCCACCCTCTGCTGCCTCTTGTCAGCCCCAGACCCAGATGCTGAGGCTTGCTCTGGGATCACCTCCCTGTGTTCAGGTTGTCTGCAGCTTGCTTTTGCATGTTTCTCCCTCCCCACTAGAAAATGAGCTCCCTGAGGGCAGGGCCAGGTTTTTGTCCGTCTTTGCTGCGTTTAGCAGTCCCTGGCCCATAGCAGGTGTTTAATAATGCTTGTTTGCTACTGCTGCCTGAGCAGCATTGCAGGAACTCAAGAGAGTAGAGCTGGCCCCCAGGGTCAGGGTGAAATGTCTATGCAGGAAGAGGTGTCCAGTAATGTGCCAGGGGATCCCAGCTGGGCCCCAGACTGCTGAATGTTTATCAACGGCAGAGAGCCCACTGGAGAGCCTGACCTGAAATGCTCTGCTGGCACTTCCAGCTTCTCCTTAGAAATCCTACCTGCCCTGCCTTTTGTACCTCAGATACCCAGGAGAGTGAAACACCCAAACCTTTAACATCAGCCTCACCAGCTCCTTTCAGGTGGGCCCTTCAGAGTCACCCTCTCCACTCCCTCCTGGTCACAGTCCTGGTGTCCCCTGCCCCCATCTCCATCCTGCCCCCTAATTCTGTGGCTCCCCATTATGATCTGAACAAAATAGGAGAGCAGAGGCCTGGGGTCAGGAGGTCCAGGATCCTATCCCAGCCCTGTCAGTCCCGAGCTGTATAACTTGGGGCATGTTTCAGCAGTCAGTAGACTAAAGATAACTTTTGCACTACTATCCTCAGAGGACTTCTCTGAGGAGCACACATGGTGGAGAGCACTATTCGAGGCCCTCCATGATCTGGCTCCAGCCTCACTTCCCAGTTCTTACTCCTCACTACTGGACCTCCCCTAGACCTGGAGACTATGTCCTCCATTTCAGGGAAGACCTGAGCCCACAAGGATTTTTCCACCTTCTGAACCACTCAGGTATCATATACAGAGTCAGAATTTGAGAAATGAACAGGCCCTTGGAGAGAAGGAAACTGAGGCCCAAGATGGCAAGTTATTTGCCCAAGGTTACACAGCACGGTAGGGCCGGGTCAGAGTTGCAGTGACTGTCTTCTGTCCTGGGGTGACAGCAAAGTTGGCCTCAAATCAGTCATTCCCCTGGAATGGCTCATTCTCCTCAGTTGGACAGGAAGTTTGTGTGACCCTGGAGTCAAAGCCCTGGGTGCAAATCCTCCCTCTGAAGTTTGCTTCCTGTATATCTTTGGGCAGGGCCCAAACCCTGCCTGAGCCTGTTTTCTCCTATGTAAAATAAGGAGTGGAACTGCTGGCTTCTGAGATCCCTGCCAGTTCTGGAGTGAGGCTGGCATGATCCCAAAAGCCCCAGGGCATGGGCCAACCTCCTCAAGATGGCACAGGAGCGAACTTCCAGGGACAGCCCTCCCCAATCAACTGCCCTCTGGCCCTCCACCCCTGAGGCCAGCCCCCTCGCCACTGCACCTCCCACCCTCTCTGCTCTCTCCAACAATGACTAAAAATCCCATAATCCAGGACACAAGTTTCCTGTCACCAAGGGAGCCGGATTAGCTGCTGAGTTGACCAGGATGACAAGGCCACAGCCCAGCCTGGGACGTAAGCCCTGGCAGAAAATACCTACTACCAAGCTAGGGCCAAGCAGCAGCTTCTCTGGCTATTGGGAAAGATGTGACAACAGAATCCTAGCTAAGCAAACTGCCTTCCTCTTTCTCCCTCTTCCTCTTCCTCCTCTTCCTCCTCCACCTCTCTGAAACCTTACTTTGCCCTCATCATCACAGCTCAGGCCTCAGTTTGCTCTTTCCACAGTTAAGAAACTACGGTTACCCAGTTCACCTTGACAATATCTTCTCCCATCAAATGTCTTACTGCCATAACCTCCCATGGTGCCAAACCCTAGCCTTGGAGCGCCCCCACCCTCTACCTCCTGCCTTCCTCAGGCTACTAGGGAATGCCACCAGAGACCATCACTTCAGCTGGCTGACCTGGCACTAAAGATCTGCTACATCATCTCAAGCAAGTCTTCACCACCACTTACATATCCTCCCTCCTAAATCCCCTCCAGCCTTCCCCCAAAGCCACTTCCGTCTCTTATCGTTGAGGACCTCATCCAAGGGCCACTCCCTGGGAGCTCACAAGCCCCTGACCCCCCCATTCTCTCTCCTTCTGAGGAGGAAGTGAGGTGCCCTTTCTTCACCAAGGCCAGTTCCTTAACATGTGCCCCTTCAATCATCTCCATCTCTCCCTGTCTCTCTCTCTCTGGGAATCTCATTCTGTCTCTGGACCTCTCCCTACCTGCTGCCTACAAACGTGCCCATGTTTCCTCATCCCTAAAAATCCTAGAAGTCCCCTCCAGCTGTTGTCCCAGACCTCTTCTCCCTTCCCACTGCCTGCACAGTCTCAGGCTGTGCTCTCAGTACCTCATCACTCATCCTCATCACTCATCACTGACCTCATCACTCACCCATGACTAGTCTCCCCAAAGCCACTGCTGCTCCCTGGTCCTCAGTCCTCTTCCTTTTTCAGCCTCTCTGTAGCCTCTGACATCACTGCCTACTTTCTCCTCCTGGATGCTCTCTCCTCTCTGGGCTTTCCTGACATTGCTCCTTCTCACTCTTCTGTGCTAGTTCATCATCCATGCCACATCCCCTACTTCTATGTCCTGTTCCCCTTTCCCTCTTCTACAGATTGTCTCACTTGGTGACCTCATCAGCTCAGTTATCATCCCTCAGCAGATGACTCTCAAATCTGCATATCCAGGCATCTCAGACTCAACAAGCCCATCCCAGAACTCATTATCTTCCCCCTAAACCCATCCAGACTGACTGTCTAGCCATGCTTTATGTGCCATCTCTGCACCTTTGTACTAGCTGTGACCTCTGCCTGGAGTGCTCTCGCTCCTCATCCCTGCCTCCTAGAATCCCTGGCTCACTTCAAAATTTTGTATGAGCACCACCTTCTCCAGGAAGTCTTTTCTTACCCCTTGTGCCCCCATCCCTAGCACCCTCCTTTCCAATTTCACTTGCCTCTGAGAGTTTATTGATGTATGTGAGGTCTCCATGATAGAATGGAAGCTCTTGAGGGCAGGGACTTTTCCACTTTTATCTCTGCTTCTCCCATGCCTAGCACAGTGCTTGGCATATAATAGGTTTTTAAAAAATGCCTGGTAATGGACTGATTCCCTCGTCCTAGCTTCCTCGTCATTACTACCAAGGGTACCACCAGTCTCACTGTAACAGCCAGGAAAGAGAGGAAGTGGCATGGGCTGATCAGGTCAAACCTCTACCACCACCTGGCCCACCATGTCCCTTCAGAGCCAACCAGGAAAGAAGCCTGGGAAACTGCCCTGCTTCTGGGACAGAGAGCCTGGCACCTGCTCCTGCAGGTGCTGCAGCCACAAGGATTGAAGGAATGGGTGAAAGAAGGAGCACTTATTAGGCACTTACTGTGGGCTAAGTGCTGGGAATCCAGGCAGAAAAGCAAGATCCCTGCCCCAGAAACTCTCAGTCTAGTGGGCAGGTGTAGATGTCCCCTGCTCTGTGGGATGCAGTGGCCAAGCAAAGCCCTCTCCTTAGTGTCATTTCCACTGATAAAATGATACCAGCTTCTGATACTGAGGACTTTGGTGACAAGAACTTTCCTTTCCAGCTTCTCAGGCCCCCTGCAGGAGCACTTGCCAGGCTGCATCTCCATAGGGGGATGGCTGTGGGCACTGGGAAGGAAGCCTGGCTACTCTCAAGGTTCTTGGGGCCTGAGGGGAAATAGTGGTCAAGGGGGTGCTTATGCCTGACCTTCCTGGCCCATGTTGCCTCCTATCTACCTGGCTCCTTCAGCCAGGTTGGCCCTCCTGCATTTGATTGGCAGTTGGTGAAGATGGCTGGTACCCTCTCCATAGGGGCTGCCTCCCTGACTGATGGCCATCAGGGCTGGGCAGGATGGCAGCCTGGAGGTGTGGGGGGACTGCCCTTCATCTGCCTGTGCTGGCAACTGGCATTGAGGAAGAAGGTGGGCCCCTTCTCTACAGTGACTTCCCCCTCAATGCTGATAGTGGAGGCTGGAGGGAGGTACTCTGGGGGTCTAGAGGTGCTGCTGTCCCACCTCACCCTTGGAGGGTCTAAGTGCCTCAGTCAGGCTGGCTGGCCAGCCCAATGGGCAGCAGCCAGTGTAGACCCAGAAAGGAAAGGCTTCAACATCAGAAAGAGATGTGATTTTACCACCCAAGACAATGCTGTACCCCAGGCCAGGGGCTCTCTCCCCTTCCTCATCAGAATGGGAGTCCCCGCAGAGTGTGGATTTTCTTGCTAAGCAATGGTGAGCACACAGCTTGAGTCATTCCCTCCTGACAGGTCACACTGGCCTCCCCCACTTCTCTGGCATCTGTGCCTCCCTCCCCGCTCACATGACCCCCCCCAGCTCCTAAGCTGCAAAGGCCGAGTCTGACCCGCCCCCCCCCCCCACTATTCCCCAGGGATCCAACACCTTCCACGCCTCTGGGGGCGCTCGAGGAACTCTCAAACCTGCCTCTGCACGAACCTCAGCCTGGCACCTTCTCCCTTCTGGTGTGCCCTCGGGGGATGGCTATCAGCACGCAGGGAGGGCAGTGCTGTGGGAGAGGTCCCCTGGGTGTGTGGGGCGGGGTCCCTGGAGGTAGTGAGCTCCCCGTTGCTGGAGGGCTTCTGCACAGAGCACAAATAGGGCTGTAGGCAGAGCCCGAGCTGCGGGAGCTGCCTCCGCGGGCGCAGGGGTCCCAGGCCCCCGAGCATGAACTGAGCCCCTACTGTGTGCCCTGCCCTCCGCGGGCGGACTGCACCCCTCCTGTCCCCCCACTCTTAAAGGCACAGGGTAAGCCCTGGACGCTGCCAGAGGCAGGCCGGGGGCACGGCGAGGACAAAGGCCCGGGGAGGGGAGATAGCACCAAGGTCAGGCTGGCTGGACCCCGAAGGGATAGAGGGTGGCATGCACGGAGGGTTTGCAGCTGGCTGGAAGGGCTTCCCGAGGGAGGGGCTCCCGCGGGGATGACGTCCGCGGGCAGAGCCCTGGGGCCCCCCACTGAAGACCTCGACCACCCGGCCAGGCCTGGGCTCCCGGGCACCGCCACGGGCGTGATTCCAGGAGCTCGGGGCCGCCCCCCGCCCCCTGCGGGGCCCCGCGGGGGAAGGGGCGCCCCGGGGAGCCCGGCGCGGTCACGGTCACGGGGGGGTCACGGTCACGGGTCGGGGGCTCGCGCCAGGACCGTTAGCTGCGGGCGGGCGCGGCGTGCGGAGGGGCGGGGACGCGCTCTTACCGCGGGGCGGGCTCGACGGCGGGGGGCTGGGTGGGCGCGAGGCCGGCGGGCGAGGGGTCGGGCCCGGCCTCGGGCTCAGGCGCGGGGGGTTCCGCGGGCGCCGCCATGGCGGGGACGCAGCCTCGGCCTTACAGCGCCAGGGGCGGGGCCACGGGAGGGGGCGGGGCCGAACTGGCCAATGGGGAGCCGCGACCTCGGCCCGCGGGCGAGGGGACGGGCACATGCGGCGCTGAGGCCAATCGGCACGCGGGGGCGGGGCGGGTCGAGCCGGGTGGACAGCCAATCGCAGGGTGAGGTGTGGGAGATGCAGGCGGGGGTGGGGGGCGGAGGGCGGAGGGGGAGGAGAGGAGGATGAGGGAGGGGGCCGAGGCTCCAGGCGGGGCAGGGGGCGGGAGCGCAGCCCCCGCCCCCTGCCTCAGTGTCCTCAATGGAGCCCTTGCCCTCCACGCCTCGGTCCCCCATTCACAGCTAATACGTCCTCCGCTTGTTTTCCCCATTCGCGCTCCTGCCCTGCCTCAGTTTCCCCACGCGCTCACTCCCAGCCCTCACGTTCCCCTCCCCCCATCTCCCCGTGGGTTTTCTTACTTGGCCCCTGCGGGCCGTGCCCACTCAGGCGGACTCGATCTCCCAGTTAGCCCTGCGGCTGCCTGCCTGTTTTCCCCTTTGACCCCCGCTGCCTCAGTTTCCCCAACCGCACGTGGGCTCAGAAGAGAGGCCCTCCGGACCTCCACGTGCTCCCGGTCCGACCCTGCGGGGGCTTAGCCCCAGGCAAGCCTCCCGGGCCGGGCCGGCAGCGGTTGTCCTGCCCCAGGACTTCAGGGCTCCCCTGGCTCTACTTGGTCCTTCTGTCCTGCCCGCCCCGGACATCTCGTCCAGTCTTGGCTCCCCTCCCCCCACAGGACCGCCCCTCCAGGGATGGGGAGCCAGGACAGCCCTCAGGGGGACATTTTTTCCTCCTGACTAGCCTGGGGCGAGATGGCCCCTTCTCGGGGCTCCATCCCCTGAGCCCTAGGGGACCAGTCCCCAGCCTGGCCCCGCGGGCTGAGACCCCGAGACCCTGAGCCCCAAGGTGAAATGACTTCCCCAGAGGCACAGCCAGGCTCCTGGCTCCATCTGCTCCAGCCCATCCTTCCTCCCCAGCTCCTCTCCCCGTTCAGCTATGCCCTGGGAGGAGGGGGAGGAGGAGAAGGGGGTATGTGGACTCAGGCTAGTGTGGCTAAGGGGCCCTAAATCCCAAGGGGCAGCTGGCTGAGAAACCCCCTAGCCTTGACCTTCCTCACTTTGCCTTATTCCCAGGGTCATCCCTGGCCCCCCACCCCAGCTGCTAGGGTCCTCCCCTTCCTAGCACCTCCTTATCTATGTACATGTGGCAAGGCCAGGAGTGCAGCCCATCTGCCTCCAGCCCATCCCTGACACTGGACCCCTCCTCCTTTACAATGGGCTTATTTCCTTGGGTCTTGTTCTATGGGACCCTGTGTTCATCAACTCATTCACAGATCCCTTGATGTAGAGCTGGAAGACACCTTAGAAACCCTTTAGTACTCATGGTATTGACAAGGAAACAGGCCCAGAGAAGGAAAGGAGACCCAATGAGGTCACATATGCCAGAAGCCCACTTCCCCTGCTAAGCCTCAATTTATTTCAATCCAACAAGCCCCTAACGTAGCAACCAGAGGATACAAACCCTAAAATGAAAGCCCTTGCCCTCCAAGAGGTTATGCCCTGCTGGATAAACAAAGATGAGCACAGATGGTAATTTCCAAGGGAATTGCTAGCTAGTAAATGAGGTGGTACTGGAAATCAGCCTTCACTGAGTGTCTTAGGGAAAAGTAAAAGGTGCCTCCCCAGCTTCCAGTGATCTCATTGCCAGATCCATTGACCTTTTCTCAGTCTTCATTTCCTGACCTCTGCAGCCTTTGACACTGAGTCACTCTCTCCTCCTTAAGACTCTTCTCTCTGGGTTTTTGGAACCAACAAACCAGTTCCCCCTTCTCCTACCTCCCTAACTGATTCTCCTGTCTCCTTGGCCGGATCTTATGTAAGTCACACCCATTACTCACGGGTATCTGTCAGAGATTCTGTCCCTCTTCTCTTCTCCCTCTCCCCTATTTAACTTGGTGGTATCATCAGTTTCCAGTATTGCCTCTCATTTCCAAGAAAACAATTCTCAAAGTCATCCATTTGTAACCTTCCTCCTGACCTCCGGGATTGCAACTTCAACTGCCTATCAGACATTTCAAACTGAATATCTTAGACATCTTACACTCACTCAACATTTCCAAAATGGAACTCATCTTTTCCCCTCAAAACTTCCCTCTTTCTAACTTCTCTAATACTGTAGAGGAGACCACTGTTCTCTCCATCTCCCAGACACCCAATCTAGATGCCACTCTCTATTCCGCCCCCCCAATCCAATCTCTTTCCAAGTCTGTCAATTTTACCTTCATAACACCTCTCACATCAACCTTCTCTCCTCTGATATTGCTGCTGCCCTGACACAGACCCTGGACAGCTCATACCCAGATGACTGCACCAGCTGCTGGGAGGGCCTGCCTGTGTCAAGTCCCTCCTCTCTCCAGACCACCTCCACGCAGCTGTCAATGTGATCTTTCTAAAGCACAAGTCTGACCATGACACCCCCTTAATCAGTCAACTCCAAGGACTCCTCATCACCTCGAGAATCACATTTAAAGTCCTATTTGACTTCTAAAGCCCTCCCTAACCTGGAACCCTGCTTATCTTCTGATACCTTGGACAACCCCATGCCCCAGTAACTCGGTACAGATGCTGGCCTCCTAGCTGTTCCTCAAACAAGACCCTCCATCTCCAATTTTCCCTTTCCAGGCCTAGACTTTTCTCTCCTTATTTCCACCTCTGGCTTTTTTGAAGGGCCAGCTAAAATCCCTACCTTCTATAGGAAGGAAGCATTTCCCAATCCCCCTTAATGCTAATACCTTCTCTCTGTCAATTACCCCCAGTTCATTCCATCTATATCTTGTTTGTCCATATTTGTTTGCATTTTGTCTCTTCCATCTTCCTTGAGATGGAAGAGACAAAATGACTTTTGACTTTTACCTCTGTATCCCCACTGTACTCAGTACAGTGCCTAGCATATAGCCAGCATATAACACTTGTTGACTGATGCCAGGTACATCCCGAGTCTGACCCAGAGAAAAGAGGGGAAAGGATTCCAGAGGGGAGGATGTGGTTAATGAAACCCTGAGGAGCCCTGAGGAGAGCATAGCTGTTAATGCTCCCTCCCTTCTGTAGGATTTGACCTCTAGGAATTGTTTTACATGCTCCCTAACTGGAAGGTTTTTCCAGGGGGGCGGGGAGGCTCTTAAGCCCCCAGGGCCAGCAGAAAGATCAGAGTCCCCAGCCTGCTTTTTCCTTTTCTCTTTTCAGGACTCAGTAGTCTACAGGTCCCCAAGGGGTAAAGTGGGGTTACCATCCTGACTCAGCCTCCTGGCCTCAGCTGCTCCCATCCCAAAGTCTGGGGAAGCCAGCAGGGACGGAATAGCCTGGGGAGGGCCTCGAAGTAAAGGAAGCCCCAGGAGGTTACACCCTTTCCAGCTTCTGCATTGCTTCTTTCTAGGTAACATTCTTCTGGCCTTCCTCTCACCTAAGTGAAGTCAGTACCTGACTCACATCTAGGCCTTCTCCACCCTAGCCTCCTGCCCTATCCACACATACATACACCTTGGTTCCCAGCTCTAGGCCTCCCATCTCCCCATGATTTCACAAAGAAGTGTCAGGTAAGTAGCCCCACCCCCAACCCAATTTGCCCCAGGGACCAGAATTCTCAGGCCCGGCTCAGCTCCTTCCTAGAACAAGATGAGGCTATTAAAATACTTCCTCCCCTTTCCCATTTCCTAGTCCAAGAATTATGATTATATAATTGTTATACATATATGTGTATGCATACACATACATATACACATATATACACACACACACATATAATACCAAGCCAGGAAGCCCTTATTTCGGAGGCAAAAACAGGCTCAGAGATTTGCCCAAGGTCACATGACCAGGGACAGCTGGATGGTCAGCCGCCTCATAGAATGCTGACCCCAGCCCCTTCCTGGAGGGATGAGGGAGAAGGGAAATTCAAGCCTTCAGCTGGGGTGGGAGGGAGGGGGAGGGGCGCAGTGCGGCGGCATTAACCCCAAGGGCCCAGAGGAAGAGAAGGTCACAGTGGTACCTATGCTGCCTGGCCCCAGCTGGACAGGAGTCCCACAGGCAGCGTGGCCTGGCCCAGCCTGGTCTGACCTGATGGGCTTTGGGGGTGGACTGGGCCAAGCGAGCAGGGAAACAGGCAGGACCCCAGTGTGTCTCACTCACCTATCTCTCCAGTTCTGGCTCAGCAGGGATCCTCCCCCATCCTGCTCTGTAAGCCTTGATCGGCAGACTGGCAAAGGGAGGAGATAGGACCCAAGTGGTCTGGGCAGCCCCTCCCCTCTTGCAGGGGGAGGTGGGCACTGAAAGGTTGCATTGAGACCCGGCCCTGGGCTGGGCGGGTCAGGTAACCGCAGCCCCTCCCAGACCCCACACAAAGGGGGGCATTGAGGCAGAGTCCCTAGTGGTGCCCTGCTCCCCTCCCCCTACTTCACTGTACAGTTTCCTGTCTTCCCAGGGGTCTAGGGCCAGGAAGACCAGGCTTCAAGCCCCAAGTTTGCCAGTGCTTCCTAAAGGGTCTTGGAAAACCTGAGACCCCAGTTAGGGAAGACCATTCCCCTGCCTCTGCAAAATATAGAATTGGACCAGATGGTCTCTAAGGGGCCACTAAATCCACACTTCTGTAACCTGTGACCCAGGCATAGGGCCGGATTACCTTCCTCAGGGAAGGGCCCCATAGGCAAGAAAGGATCTCAGAGGCTATCGGTCCAATGCCTATTAAAGAGGAAACTCAGGCCCAAAGAAAAAGAAGGCTGGCCCAGTGTCTGACAGATAGTAAGGAGCAGAACCCCAAAGTTCAGGCAAGGAAGCCCACCTCCCTGGGACCTCCTTAGATCAGGTCAGCTCTGCTCACCTCCTCTCTCTCCGCCTGTGCGCTTCCCCCACTTCCTAAACCTGACCTCAGCCAGCTGCCCCCAGGTATGGAGCAGTTTATTTGCACTTTCTTAGAAACACCCCGGCAAAGGGTTCTGGGAACCTGCCCAAATAGACTCTGGCCTCCTCAGAGAGGAGGGAATTCTCTGTCCAGCCCCCAAACCCAGCACCAGTCAGTCCCTCCTCTTCCTCTGAGCCTTTCCTGCCGCCTGGCTCCTGACTGCTGGAGAAGACATTATCAACAATTGGAGATGAAGCTGAGGTTCAGGAAAGAGCAGCTTTACAGCCCATGCCCTAGTCTGGGAAGCCGGACTGGAATTGGAACCCAGGTCCTCTCCAAAAGGAGAAGTAGCCTGGCACCTTGGAGACCTGTCTGGGCTGTAATCACAGGGAGACTTCACCGTGGATGAGCCCGGAACAGCATGTCTGAGCCACATCGATGTGCCTTCCTGGGGCAGGCACCACCCCTTTTGGTTTACTATCTCTGCTCTCCATGATGCCTCTGGAAACCATTTCCTTTCCCTTGCAGACCAGGCAATTGGCCTTGCTCAGACCCTCATTCACCACTTGCCTGAAATCCAAGCTAACGCAACTGAATAAACAATTTATTAAGCATCTACTGTATATGCAGGAATGCAGAAACAAAGACATGCCTTCCAGAAAGTGACATTCTCTTGGGAGTTCCTGAATCTAAACTAGAAGGGGAAGAGAAGAGGGATTTATTAAGTGCCTACTATGTGCCAGGTACTGTACAGATATTATCTCCTTTAGTTTTCATAATCCTGTGAGGTAGGTGCAGTTATTATCCCCATTTTACAGTTGAGGAAACTGAGGCGGATAGGAGCGACTTGCCCAAGGTCACAGAGGTAGCATCTGAGGCAAGGATTTGATAGGTGACACAGTGAATAGAGGGCAGGGCTTGGAGTCAGGAAGATTCATCTTCTCAAGTTCAAATTCAGCCTCAGACACTTACTAGCTGTGTGACCCTGGGCAAGTCACTTAACCCTGTTTGACTCAGTTTCCTCATTTGTAAAATGAGCTGGAGAAGAAAATGGCAAAGCACTCCAGTATCTTTACAAGAAAACCCCAAATGAGTCATGAAGCGAGTCAGATACAACTGAAAATGACTGAACAAAAACGAACTACTTGCTGACTCCAGACTCAACACTCTGTCCACTATGCCAGCTAGGACTGCTAAGACCACCAGGGCCGTGAAGTCCAACCGGAGCCAAACCCAGAATCCCAGTCCAACATTCTCATAGAGGAGTCATCTCACTTCTGCTTGAAGACCTCCAGGGAGGAAGCATCCTACCCAAGACTACCGCTGCCACTGGGGGGCTGCCTCCTCCCCCACCCACCCTACTCCTCAGCTCATCTCTCCCACCTACTTTTGCTCCCAGCTCTGGTCCCTCTCCCATCTCTCCTGAACCTTCTTTTCTCCAGACTGACCATGCCCACTTCTGTTAATGAAGCCCGCTGCAGCAAACTCAAGACCCTCGGTTCCTCTCCTCTGGACCCTTAATTCCTAACCCTAAATTCCCACGGAGACCTGAACCCAGTTCTTCAGACAAGAGCAGTGCCAGGGGATTATCCATTCCCTAACTCCAAGGCACTATGCTTTTCTTTAAAATTAGTGTTCTTACTTTGATAGACTTAGTTCTTCTCAGCAATGCAAGGATCTAAGACAACTCCAAAACACTCAAGATGGAAAAGGCATCCACACCCAGAGAAAGAACTTCACGGTCTGAACGCAGATCAAAACAGACGATTTGATCTTTTTTTTCATTTGTTTCTTCTTTCTTGTGGTTCCTACCATTGGTTCTGATTCTTGTTTACACCACGACTAATCTGAAAATGTTTATTACGAATGTACATGTAGAGTCGGTAACAAAACTCAAAATACATACATTTAAATGTAGTGTTCTTACTATACCTAAAGGACTACAAAAATTTGCATACCCTTTGACCCAACATCACTTCTGGGACTCTATCCCAAAGAGATCATAAAAATGGGAAAGGATCCCACATGTACAAAAACATTTACAGCAGCTCCCTTCGTGGTGGCCCAAAACTGGAAATCAAGGGGAAGTTCATCAATTGGGGAATGGTTGAACAAGTCATGGTATACGAATGTAATGGAATACTATTGTGCTATGAGAAATGATGAACAGGAAGACTTCAGAGAATCCTGGAAGGACTTATGAATTGATGCTATGAACTGATGCTGAGCGAAAGGAAAAGAACCAGAACTTTGTACACAGCAACTACAGTGAGGAATTTTTCTGGTAGACTTCGTACTTCATTGAAATGCATGGACCTAAATTCCCAATGGATTCAAGGCAAAATGCCGTCCACATTCAGAGAAAGAAGGAATTGGATTGCAGATAGAAGCAGACCATTTTCTTTTCTATGTTTTGTTTTGTTTTATGGTTTCTCCCATTCATTTTAATTCTTCTGTGCAACATGTATGTAATAGGAATGTATGTGTATATGGCTATATAAGATTGTATGATGTCTCAGGGAGGGAGGGAGGGAGCAGTGAAGGAGAGGGAATGGAGAAAAATCTAAGATACATGGAAGTGATTGTCAAACACTGAAAACAAAATAATTTTTTAAAAAATGTAGCGTTCTTAGCTACATGATCCCAGGGAAGCCCGGTGTACGTACGACTGCCTTCAGCCAGGTTCCCATTTTGTAGTCATGAAGCAATTTTATGGATCCCAATATAGTGCTGTCACTTTTGATGACAATGATCTTAGATTCGGCTCAGTGCTACTATCTATCTACTCCTTATCTGTATCCCCCACAAATTAGATGAGCCTGCCATCTCTGCTCCTGGGCAGCATTCCACTAGAGACCGCTCTCCAAGCCAAGGCAACGCATCCATACTGATGAAAACCACACTTGGGGCCAGTTTTTAATCAACTCTGATTCACTCTGATTAGATGACAATAAATCCCCTAACTCTTCCACTTTCCACAACAGAAGGCAAGGGCTATCTTACCTCTGTCTTTTTATCTTCAGTGCCAGAACAGGGCCTGGTACAAAGGAGGCAATGGAACAAACGCTTACATCTGGCTTGGACCACAAAGTGATCACTGCCTCCTTTTCTAAAGGTTCACTAACCATCCCTTTAACAAAGTATCCTAGAATTCAGTTAAGCTCAGTGGTCCATAAGATGCCCACTGCATTCTCCTGCAATTTTCAGAAACCTGTGACATTTGCCCTGTATTCCCCCTTGAATTTTTTCAGAATACTTCAAAGACCGTGGGCAGTGTCTCATTAATTACACCCATGGGGCTCTTCCAATCCTTCAGGATTGTCCAGTAACTTTCTTGCTTACGCTGGGTCTCAACTTTCCATCATCCATTTTTGGCTCAGTCCTTTGCCATCCAAAGAAGGTTCTCCTTGACAGAAAAAGCAGATGTCAAGTAAGAGTTTACCTTCAGTTTTGCCTCCCCTTTTAAGTCTATTTGCAGTCCTTTGGCCCCAAACAAGGGCAAAGGCCCTTGTTTTCTGAGGCTTTTCTTGATCTTTGAAAAAAATTCTTTCATTGTCCTTAGCTTTTCTTAGTAGCTTCCCACTTTGATTCACCTCTGAGAGCCACTTGTGAAGCACCTACTGTGTTGAGTTCTCTGGACACTCTTCTCACACATCATGGTCCTGTTCTTATGCTCAGCTTGTTACCTGAACTGGCCTCCCTCCATCTTTCATGTGTCTGGTTAGGAAAGTCCACAGTGCATGGCGGATCATGTCTGACTTTCTCAACCTTTACTCCGGAACCTGAGATGGAGATATCACTTCCCTGCAGAGTTCCCATCATTTCTACCCCAGCACCCAATTCATTTCCTCCCATGTTTCTTCCCCTTTTCATGAATGAAATCCTTATGAGTCAAGTATTCAAGAAGTTATTAGCTGCTGGAGAGGAAGGAGAGAAAACAGATGTCCAGCTGACTGAAGAAAAGGCTGGGGAGGGTATCTCCAAATCTATGCAGCTGTGAGAGAAGAGTCGTCGAGGGTTGTACCAGAGTGGAACGAGCTGCCTCCTTCAGCCTTTTCGCTAAGTTCTGCCCCCCCATTTCTCTCCTCCATCCCCTTCTTCCCCACCTAGCAGGGTATCTTTGATTCCACTCTACAGCCACTGTTGCTGCACCACCAGCTGGTCCCCAAGGGAGCATTCTTCATAGTCTGTACCCCAAGCTCATGGTGATGTTCCTCTGCCCTAACCCATTTTGTACAATCTGATTTTTTTCTTCCCACGTTTCACATGCTTTCTCCCTCCTTGAGCATAGAGCTTTTACTTATGACTAGAATCCATGGAAGGTCCCTGAGGGCCGTTAAGTTCAGCAAGCATTTATTAAAGTCTATTGTACACTTCAGCCACTCTGGTAGGCTCCAGGAACACAAAGCCAAAAGAAAAATAGAAAAAGATAGGACATCGAGGTTACACTCTCCTTGGAAAATGCAACCTGGATACATCCAGGGAAATGCCAAATAGTATTAGGAGAGAGTGAGCATGGACAACAGGGTGGCGGGCTTCGGGAAAGGGGAGAGATCAGGAAGTCCTTTCTCTGGGGTGAAGCCCTGCCTAGCCCCTGAAGGAAGCTGTGATTTTATGTGGTAGAGGTGAGAAAGGACGCCTCCCTGGCAGAGGGTATATACAGACTAGGTCAAAACCTGGAGGTGAAAGATGCAATGTGATGTACATTAGTAGGTGAAGTTAGATGAGAGCCCACACTAAGATGGTTGGGCTGTGGGTGTGGCGATAAGAGAGGGGACATAGAAGGATGCATCCCTGCAAGGCCAGAGTGGGCCTGGACAAGCAGGGACATCTATGGATTGCTTTGTGCTGGTCTAGGCTGGTAATGGGGGCAGTGGCACAGACATTGATTGAATGGGTCTGGGGTCGATTTACATGGGACTGGAGCTCTTCTCTTCTCTGGCCCTATCCTAGCAGTCCAACCTCCTCTGCAGAGGAGCCTCATTCATCACCCACTTGGCACACCAGGGGTCCTCCTTCCCTTCTACCCTCTGAGCTTAAGCTCACAGACTGATCAATATTCCTATCATTCTTCTGTTTTTACCCACAAGCCCTAGTTTGGTTTTTGTTTCCCTGGAAGCGGCAGAAGGCTCCCTGAGGCCCATGGCCTCCTCCCTTAATTTTAACTTTGGCCAGTGGTGTCCCAGGCCTATCTCTTTCCAGTGACTCCTGGTCAATCGCTACAGCCACCTACCTAACTGGTCTCCTAATAGCCTGCCAAATCACTTGAACGAACAGCTCCTGCACTTTGGCACCACACCAACTCTTTAGGCCTAGCCGCAAGGCTTCTACTACATCTCTCCTAGAACAGTCCATGTCAGGGTCTGTCACTGTCATCAGCCCAGGGCCTAGTACAGTGATCAGCTGTAGGCCTAGAGCTTGGTACATGCTTATCCAATTCAGTTGAACTGACAATCTGGTGACAACAGGCCACCCCATGGCAGGAAAGGATGGGTTATGCCCTGAGGTCAGCTCAGGGCCTCCTGGGATCACTTTCCCTGCTCCCTCCACCTGACAGGTATACCCCAACAGGTGCTGAACTTGTCTGTAGCCAGGGAGTAGCTGCTGCCCCTTCCCTCCCCTGTCCTCAAGGCCTAGCACAATAAGCATCAAATAAATGCTCCATCTGGCCTCATCTATGAAGGCAGCCAAGAGGGGAGGGGAGTTTTACCTTTGCCCGAAGACCCCCTTTCATCCTTTAGGAAAAACTCCTCAGGAGACTGAAGGGATTTGGGGTTCTTCCTGTACCTCTAGAGGATGCCATGGTGGGTGTGGAAGGCCAAGGGCTCGCCCTGCTCCTTACAGGAGAGAGGGGGAGCAGGCAGGCCCTAAATCAAGGTGGAGATCTCCTCCATCCTCTGTCCACTCTCCCACTTCCAGACTCAGGCTCTCCCTCTAAGCCAGGCTGAATTGTCCAAGGGGCTTGGTACCTGCAGACCACAAGGTTGGAGAGGGAGGGAGTGTCTAGAAGTATGTCCAGGGAGATCAGATTTCCAGACAGCCTGGCCCTATCGTGCCCCTGACCCAAGCGCTCATAAGAGCATCCCACTTGCACAGCTGCTAACAACCACGTCACACACCAGTTTTCAAAATAATTTGGTTTTATAGCGTTCGAGTGTAACAAAAAGGCAAAGGATCAAATCCCTGGTTCTCCTGCACACAGGGAGGTGGTGCCAGGAGAAGTTCAGGCCTGCACAACAAATTCATGGGCATCCCTCAGTGCTCAGACCCCTCCCCCCCAAATACATGATTAACAGCTTCACCAGTTAATGCCAACAGGTGCTCCCCACCAGCAGCAACACCCCTCTCCCCCTGCTGCAGGTGATTCTGACTGATCATCATTAAAATGCCCCCTTCCCCTCCCCACCAAAGGCCTCCCCCCACCCTCCATCCTCCATCTCACCGTGCCATTCAGGGCACCAAGAAGTCTGGTCCAAAAGTCCCCAATCCGCCTGCCTCCCAGCAGGTCCAGAAAGGAATGAGACCTCGAGACTCCACTGCCCAGAGATGAGTAAAGAGGTTCCTTGGGGTTTGGGCCCCTGGCCCCCCACCTTAGTGCTTCTGGGGCCTGAGCCCACCCGAGGGAAAGAGTTCCTGGTGCCCAGCTCAGCCCAGCCCCTGGTTGGCCAAATAGGTGTGGCCCTTCACATTTTGTTTCTTCAGGTCAATCTTCTGGCCTCCCTCAGTATAGGGGGCTGTAGCCAGAGGCCCCAGAAAGCCAACGGAAGCTGGTAGAGAACAAACATACACATATAAATATAAAAAGGAGAAAGGGGGGCAAGCACCATAATACTGCCTGCTCCTCACTCCATCCATCCGTCCAGCCAGCTGGCCAAGGGCCAGCATGTTCCCCCACTCCCTCAGGGGTGCTTGTACACACCACCAGGAGCAGGAGGCTCAGATAGCACCAGCTTCCAGTCCCCACAAGCAGGTCCTGGCCTCTTCAGGGGGGCTTCTGCTAGCCACAGGCCCACTGCCACCATCCAGGGCTCCAGGCTCAGGGCTCAGCCCCCTTCTCCATGGCCAATGTGTGACAGAAGGACCCGCAAAGGGAATGGGGCGCAAGAGGAAGAGCTAGTTCATTTGGTTTTTACAATTTCAGTTTTCAAAATCCTACTCCGAGTTCCGTGGATGTTTGGGGGCTCGGGACCCTGGAGTGCTCCTCCTTCGCCAGTGGGGTCCATGCAGCAGTCCTCCCTTATTCCATGATGGCCCGGTAGAGCGCAGGCTCGATATAGTCTTCTCGGTATCGAGAGTTGATCACTCGCTGCCGTTTCTTTTCCTGTCTGATGTCCTTTTCTGTGAAAATCTCTGTGAAGCGCATGTCTGAGGCCACCGACTAGGAAGAAAGCAAAAGTACATCAGTCCAGGTGCATCCTCGGCCTGGGCCCTGCCCCAGGGATTCCAGTCACTCACCAGCCGGGACTTGACTCTCTTGGGGAGCTCCTCATCCAGAGTGTAGACGTCATCTCTCTTCACCATGAGCTGGGAGCCGTCTTCAAACTCCACCTGCAAGGGGGCCTGGTTATTTAACTAGGCCCCGGACCAAAGGCGGGGAGGAGAAGCTGCCTGCTGAGGCCTAAAAGGGGCTGAGGAGCTGCCCCACATCCCATTCCGGACTCCCAGGCAGAACTGATGAAGGGGAAGCCACCTCTGCAGTACCTGGTACATCTGGATGGGATGAGAAGCTACAAATGTCGCTCCATAGACTTGTCCATCTGTCCATCGCACTTGGACCACTTCCCCCCCAGCAGGAGGACCCAACTGGAGACAGTCACGACTCTAAAGGTTCAAAGGAAGAGAGGAGGGTGACCAAGAAGGAAGGCAGCATGCCTGCTGCTCAGGCTGGCCCAGGGCCCCAAGAGAGGAGAGAGCTGCTTACAAGGTCCCACGCTACCCCTCCTCTTCCTCTTTCATGCTCAGAGATCCCAGGAAGGGAAGCTCAGCACTGCCTCTGACCCAGACTTGAACCCAAGTCACCCCAGGGGGCAGCCAAGCAAGCCCCTTCTACTAGGCAAAGATCCTGAAAGTTTTGGGAAACCCAGAAACTAGCCCCTGGGCTTTCTTTGCCCAAATTTTGTATTGAGGGGCCCTCCCTGAAGGCTCAAGGCTTAAGACCAGCCTGCTTTACTTTTTATAGCATTAGATCAACTTGCAAGCCTCTTTCATGACAGCAGAGACAACCAAGTAGAAAGAGAGGGGTAGGCTGCAGGCAGCCCAAGAGAAAGAGGCTGCTTGGGGAGGGGAGGAGAGGAGAGAGCTTTGTGGTGGTTGAGGCAGGCCCTAGTTACCACAATGTCCTCAGGGTACAAATTGTCACTGAAGGAGCCGTCATCAAAGTTGACTTCGTAGAAGGTCTCTGTGGTGAGCTGGACCACCTCGCACTGGTAGAAGCGGCCGTTCTTGTGCTTGCTGATGACTGTCTGGCCTGCAGACAGGTCCTGGAGGGCACCCTTGGCACGCTGACGGGAGACCAGGAGGCCAGGTCAGGCCACAGCAAGCGCAGGCCCAACAGCCTGGGCGTGGGCCTGAGAGTCCGGAGTCCGCAGAGCCCACTGCCCACCTGCTCTCCCAGGGGACTGCCTCTTGGCACCTCCCTCCAAGCTCATCCTCCAACACCCCCAACTGGTTCCTGGTGGGGACTAACTTCTAGGCTGTCTGAGCCCCGACACGCATCTCCATGGACGAATGTCCAAGACGGGAAGGAACCTGACACCGAGCCAATGCCGACCAGCACCTCTCAAAGTGTGGGGAGACCTGAGAGGACTCGGGGTCCCTTCACCTGGAGAAGAGAAGGCTAGCTGTCTTCAAATGTCTGAAGGGCTCCCATAGGGACCACTGGGCCCCAGCAGTTGCTGAGGATGAGATCTGGAAGGTGTCAAAACCAACTGCCGAGCAATCAAAGCCAGCTAACAAGGGAGCAAAAAGCAAGGCCCCCGAGGGGGTGTGTGTGTGAGAGAGTGTGAGCCCTCTCTGGAATTCCGGGCTTCCAGCAGAGTCCTTGCCCCAAGGCCCTGGGGCTGCTGTGAGAAAGGGAGAGTCCCTGTCTCCTCTGCCTCTCCGGAATGGCCACCTCCCTCCCTCCCTCACCTCTGCCTGAGAAGGAACCTTGTGTCGAAAGCAGGTGATGAAGACCACAAAGGGCCAGTCATCTGGCTGCATCATCACCCCCGCGGCCTGGGCACAGCTCACATGGAAGGAGGTTGGGCACCGACCATGGGAGCATTGGACACAGCAGCCGGCAACCCTCTTCCTCCGCTTCTTACAGAAGACGCATTTCTAGAGCAAACAGACAGATAGTATTCCCATCATGGGAGCGAACCTGCCCAGGCCCCACCCGATACTACAACCCTGACACTGCCCAACAAGGCATGGGCCCCTCTCCCTCACCAGCTTGAATCGGAGAAGAGGGATTTTGCTCAGGTCCACTGGGCTGCGCTCGGCGATGTTGACAAACTTGGCTTCCAGGACTGCGATGGCACACATTACATGGACCCACCTATCACCAGGACAATGAGCTTGACCTTGGCCAAGGCTGTCCAGAGCCACCTTCTACACTAGCCTATACCCAAGGATGCCAGACTGGCACCCAGCCTCCAGCAGGAAGGATCATGCCCCACCCTAGCCCACAAATCACCCAGTAAAATTCACCAGCCCCACTAACTGCCTGCATCTCACAGAGTCCAATCATATCCAGGTTTTAAGCCCCTCGGTCTTAATTAACCTCATGGGTGTAACTTGGGGGGCAGGAGGAAGATAGTGGGAAGCAGCAGATGTATTTGTTTAGCAGATGACCAGGAACAAAGGGTGGGTGGCTATAGCAGGAAGGGCCTCCTATCAGGATACAAGCCCAGTGGGGCTATCCTGGGCCCTTCCACTGGATGGGCAGGGCCCTAGCACAGAGGTCCACAGGTGGTTCCTGGGCACCCTCCCCAGCCCCTCACAGGCTAACTCCTGAGACTATAGCCTTGAAATGCCAAAAGTTATGCACTGGTCTAAGCCACCCTGGCTCTGCTCTCCTGGCTGAGCACCAGTAACACCAACCCCCACAAACACTTCCAAAGTGCTCTTGTCTTCATTTCCCTGAATGACCCCTCCTCCCCACCTTCCCTTGTCTCCCCTTAGTACTCAGCCTGCCATGTCACAAGTGGGGACAGGCCCCCGAACTCACCGATCATCATTGGCTCTCTGTAGGGCCCCTCCTCGCAATGAACACAGGCAGCAACCCTGGAGGTGGAGGTGGGGGTAAGCAGCGGCCACTGCACTAGCTGCACTCCCCCTTCAGAGGATGCCAGCAGTGAGGTTTGTCACCTTCCCCACCAGCAAAGAAAAGCTGCCCTAGCTGCTTGCCCCAGCCCAGCCAATCCTCACCTCCTCCAGAGCACTGGCTGCACACCGAGAGCACATCCAGTCATCTGAGGCCTGCTCCGGGGAGACTCCGTAACAGCCTAATGGAGACAAACCAGAGACTCTCAGGGAAAGCCCTCAACACCACACACACATATCAACAGCACACACCTGCTAAGTGCCCTTCTGGCTGTCCTATCATTCTGTAAGGGCTACATACAGGGCATGCTGACAGTTTTTGTGCCTCAACAACTCTCATGAGACATGGAAAAACAGGATTAGTCCCATATGACATAGGAAGAAACCAAGGCTAAGGTCCAGACACCTTCCTTGCCAAAAGCCATACTGCAGCTGGAAGCTCATTCATGCTGGACTTGACAGTCCCACCTCTTCCTGCCCATGCCAGACAATTAGCTTTCAGAGTTTTCAAATATTTTCATGGAAACAATGCTCCCTGTCCTTTCTCCAGGGCTCTGATACAGCCTCACAGCCCCAGAGGAACAGGACCTTCCCAGCACCTAGAGAGTCTGGCATGTGGTACCCTGGCACTGGAAAGTCTGTGGCCTTCAGTCTCAGGAATACCAAGTGCCCAGCGCACCTCAGGCACGTAGAAGGTACTCAAACTATGCCAGGCCCCCTTACCAACACACAGGTCACCTAGGACTTACTAGCATGGACACAGACACAGCATTTCTTGCAGGTGATCAGGATGCTGGTGCCATCTTCCTCCAGGTAGGGCGTAGAAAGACTGAGGTCCGTGCTACACCCTGTCGCGGTGAAGCACATCTCAGGAATCAGGGGCTTGGTTCTGCGTCTCCCTGGCTCTGCATCAGGTCCATCTGTCCAACTCTGGTTGTGGCCTCCTCCCTCAGCCTAAGAGACAGATAGGCAGCAGGCCCTACTGGGCATGCGAGGCATCACACAATAACGCTCCTGCCAGAAACATCATCAAATACAAGAGACAGGGTCCCTGAAGTTCATGAAGCCTGCTGCACTGTCCCCTCCCCCACTTGGCAATGGGGAGAAGTTCAAGGACTCAAATAACCTGCACAGGACCCTCAATGAAAGTGCACGAGTCTAAAGATCTCCACAGATCCTCCAGGATTCTGTCCATTCCTGACCAAGGTCTAAGTCCTCCCCAGCTTATCCTAAGGACCTTCAACAGAAGGGGTTATGGCTGGGCCTTCACCCCCCCAACCCACTCCACTAAGATGCATGAAGCCCAGACTTCAGGGGAGCAGCATTTGTCCCGAGCCTTCCCCCACGCAGGCCTCTGACATGGCCTCTGCCCAGTCTTCAAAGGACAACCACAATGTGACAATTGCCATCTCCCTGTTCCAGGACTCACCTGCTGGTAGGTTTGGAAAATCATACAGACTGCACAGTGTGGGGGCTGCTGGGCCATGCTCTCGTTGTACGCTCTTTCGGCCTCGAAGTTTAGGGGTCGGTTCTGCCAGAGCTGACTCAGGGGCTTGGCCCAAGGCTCTGTCTCCTCAGCCTCTTCTTCTGGGGTCAGCTGCTCACCAGCCTCTGCAACAGACAGCAGTCACAAGGTGAGGATGCAGGGAGGGAGCTCAGGCCTGCTGAGCAGCTGCAGGCCCCTAGCCCAATGGGACAGCCACCGAGGTGTGACCTACAGAATAAACCAAGGTCCTGACAATGCAGGAAGCCGCCTCCCCACACTGGGATGCACCAGTGCCCAGGGCAGGCTGCTCAGGACGAGACACTACCAGAGAGAACACAAGGCCCAGAAGCCATTTGGGCAGCGTGTCCGCACAGGTCCTGAGTGTGCCAGAGGAGGGGCACTGCCAGGCACTTTATGAATTGTGCAGTCAGTCTGAATGAGCCCCTCCCTCTCAAAATGCTGCCTGCAAACAGCTAGCTTTCTCTCTGCCTCCATTCATTCTCCTACTGCCAGTATCAGCACTCAAAAATAGTTTTAAAGTTTGCAAAGCACTTTGCCTGATTCAATCTTCATCACAACAGGCCTGGGAGGCGAATCCTATTATCTCCATTTTCTAGATGAGGAAGCTGAGAGTGAAGTAACATTTGAATTCAGGTCTTCCTGACTTGAATCTGACATTCTACCCACCATCCACTTTCGCTGTCTTAAAAGAAATGCTTTTTATTTTCTTTCTTTAGTCTTACTGCAACAACATCTTTTTTTTTTACATTAATACTGCTTTTATTTAAAGTCCAAAAACTAAGACCTGACACCCACATTTGTACGTAGAGAGGGGAAAAAAACCTTCACCAGAAAAGGAGGAGGCATAGGGGGCTTTCTCGAGACTCATGGTCACTATAGCTCGGTGCCTTTGGGTCCGGGAGGGCAGTCAAGCAAAGGGTATGACGTCTGGGGTCTGGCTCACAAACAGCCCCCACAGCAGGGGATGTGAGCAGACAGTGTCAGAAGGGCTTCCTCCCCTCACCCCCGAGTCACTGTCACCCCCTTCCCTCCACAGGCTGAGGAGAGTGGAGAACTTGGCCTTCATTTTGCTGCCAGAATTTCTAGAACTACCAACTAATGACAAAAGGACATCTCTGCATAACTTGTGCGCTGGCTTCCCTACTGCAAATGAAGCTAGGCTAGAATTCTCTCTTTATCCTTCCTTGATCTAGTTGTCTGGCTAGATTTGTCTCATAAAGAGTTTGACCCAGGGCTTTCTCAAATATCGAGGAACAACTTTCTAAGAGAGCCTGTCATTCAGCAACATCTCTGGAATACACTGCTTCTCTCCTCTGACAAGGCAGATCCTCCTTGTTACCTCATACCTGGACCACGGCACGAGCTGCTGGGGTTGTGGGTTGCCTCCAGTCTCCCCCTGACTCTAAGTCATCTTCCACTCAGCCAGAACCTCTGACTAGTCACCCCCTTAATAACCTCCACTAGCTCCCTAAGCTCCTCCATCTGTCCTTTGAAGCCTTTCATAAGCTATTCCACCCTGACCTTTCCAATCTCCTATCCCCCCACAACATTCTCTGTGAACCAGTGACCCTGACCTCTGGCTCTTCCTCCAATAAGACATTCCAGAGACATCTAGCAAGACGGCAGATTCCAGGCCTTTGCTCTGACTGTCCCCTGTGCCTTTCCACCTCATGGCTTTCCTGGCTGGGCTTTCAACTGGACTCTTCTCCAACCAAGAGTTGGTGCCTTCCCTCCGTATGTGGCTGGTTTGTCTAGCATTGCCTGCATGTTGTCTTCCTGTTAGACTGAGATCTTTGAGGGCAGAGCAGGGACTGTTTTTGGCCTTTCTTTATATGCAGAGCACACAGCACAGTGCCTGGCACACAGCAGGCACTTAATAAATGCTTAACGATTATCATTCCTTTTGGGTTTTGGAGAGGGGAGGCAAAGCATTGGGGTTAGGTGATTTGCCCAAGGTCACACAGCTAGTTAAGTATCACATGTCTGAGGCTGGATTTGAACTCCTGACTGCAGGGCTGGTGCCCTATTCACTACACCATCTCGCGGTCCCCTGACCCAAATAGCAGCAATTTCAGTCAAGCAAGAAAAAGAAACCAGTGAGATGCCCATAAATTATGGCATGGCTCATACGCAAGCTGGGGTGCCTGAATGTCATGGAATCTCAGGTGCTTAAGAAATGACAAGCCATGAATAGAGAGAAGCTTGCAAAGAACTCCATCAACTGCTGCCCAGTGGAGCCTGCAGAGGCAGAAAAACCAAACGGCCCCCCTACCCAGGACAGCAGTCAGGACACGCCTCTAGAATACCTCTGCAGCAGCCAAGGAGGGCTAAAACAATGGTCCCACTGGAAGTAACCTGGGCTCCCTAATGGTTAGGGGAATGCTTCGGAAGCTCCCCATTCATCACCTAACTCTCATGGCCACAAGGAACAAAGGGAAGGCATCATCCAACAGGACCAAGCCCCCAACCTAGAGGGAGACCAGAAAACATCTGCATGGAGCTCAACAGAAAAGGGTTAAAGGAGCAGGGATGGGCAACCTATCTGGAGCCCAGAGGGCCCAGGGGAGGCCTGAAGGGACTGGAAACACGCCCAGAAGGCTCCTCTACCCCAAGCTCCAGGGTACAAGGATTCACAGGACCCCAGAGCCTAGCTCCTGGCACAGAGCACAAGTCTACCTACCTGCCCCCTCTCACAGCACTTACCATCATCACTGCCACACTCTTGGGCCACGAGCGGGTGATGGCGAGGAAGCTTGCTCAAGGGCTGCCGACGGCCCTTCGCCTGCTGATTCTCCTCTTCTGCATTCTAGGCCGAGGACAAGAGTGGTTGGTGCAGAGCTCCAAGCAAGCCCAGCAGGAGAAGACCCCACCAGAAGGTTCCTTTCCCCTTTCCCTAGGGCTGTTTTGCCATCTTGTTCTTAAGGTGCGGTTCTCACTCGGCTGTCTGCTGCTCAGTGTCAGCCTACTCCAAGGCCCAGCTTTTTAAAAGCAAGATGGTCATTTCCAACCCCAGGGTCTGCACAGAGTACATCATCTCTTAAAAGCTCTCCAAGGCCACAGGCCTGAGTACCCCACAATGCCTTGCCCAGTGAGAATACAGCAGAAATGCCAAATCAAACAGACTGGCATGCTCTCTACCCCTAAACCCACGAAGGTTAACATACCCAGAAACCTCCTGTCACCTCCCCTCTCTTGGCTCAAATGAAGAAGTGGTCTCTTCCTCCTTGCCAAGACAAGACTCCTGGCACAAGTAAGTCGGTTCCATGCCATGTCCTCCAAGAGACCGACCCCTCCATCCTCCTGCTTACAAACATGCCCACACCTCCCTCGTCCCCAAACCCCTCACTAGCTACTATCCGGTATCTGTCCTCTCACCTGAATTCTCTACACTGCGGTTTCTGACCTCATCATTCAATCACCTCAAGCTCCCAAGGCAAACCTGATGGCCTCTCCTCCATTTTTCTCTATCCGTGCTCACTGTCACTCCTGATGCTCAATCGCTCCGTGCAGCTCCTTCTTTCGAGGTTTTTGTACCACTGCCCTGTCGTGGATCTCCTCCCATCTATCATCCAGTTCCTCAGTCTCCTTTGCTGGATCTTCATTCAGGTCATATGCAATGGGCATCCCACGAGGCCTGTCCTGAGACCATTTCTTTTCACTCTATAATCTTAATTACCACCTCTGTCCTCATAGTTCTTAGACCGACTTACCCTGATGTCTTAGCTACATTCCAGTTTTACATCCCAGAACCATCTTTCAGGCATCTCAGACGAGATGTCGCATAGATATCTTAAACTCAGCACATCCTAAAAAGAACTTGTTTCCCCCCAAACCCTCCCCTATTATTGTGGAGGGTATGCCCAGGCTTGCAGCCTAGATGCTACTGTCCTCAACTCCTCACCCTTATCATCTCCAGTTCTTTCTTCTGCCCCTGACACCCTCAGGTGTAAACCCTTGCTGCCTCACCTCTGGACTAGTGCAACAGCCTGTTAACCTCTCTACCAAATCTCTGCCAGTCCAATCTGACCATGTCACCTCCTATTCAAAATTCCAGTTGCTCCTCATCATCTCCAAGATCAAATATTAAAAGCCTTTCATAAGTGGGTCTATCTCTTTATACTTTACACTCCTTGCTCCGCTCCTTCATGTTCTCTGTGATCCAGTGACACGGGTCTCTGTGTTGTTTCTCAAACAATACCCACCATCTCGACTCTCGGCATTGTCACTGGCTGTGCCCCTGCCTGGGTTGCCCTCCCGCCTCTTCTCCACCTCCCAGGTTCCTTCAAGTCCCAGCATTAAAATCCCACTTTATACAGCAAGCCTTTCCCAACCCTCCTTAACACTACTGGTGCCTCCTCTCTCTGGAGACTACCTCCAATTTATCTGTCTATATCCCTTAGCTCCCTACAAGGCTCAAACTCCTTCAGGAAGCCTTCCCTGATTGTCATTTCTAGCATCCCACAAACTAAAATATACAGTCTCAGATGTGCATCAGGATGCCAATATCCCATGAGGCAGAGGCCAGGCACATAAAGGAGCCTAGTCAACACTTGCTGACTCATTAGCTTTTGAGTTTCTCAGGGGTGGCCAATTTTTCCATCATTGCTCCCTGTCTCATCCTTGGGCAGAGATGGGTGGCTGGGCAACCTCTAAGTGTTAAGGAGAAAGTCTGCCCCTGAGAGCACTTCAAGAAGACAGGGGCTGCTGCCAGCTCATGCATGGAGCTCACTAGTAACATCTACCTACCAATGACAGCAACCTGATTTCCCAAGGGGGACGGGGAATGGGAGGCCTTGAGCACACCCAGACCCTGGGCTAGTACCAAGGCGAGTGCCACATAGGGGTGGGCAATCAGCTCCTACAGGACACGGCTGAGACCTTGGCCCCCTATGTACATGCCACCCCAGCAATGTTTGCTAAGCTTAATCTTCCAACCTGAGGGAGCTTTAAAAACCTTCCTGGTTTAGCGAAAGGACTGCAGTGTGGGCAGTGCCCCCAAAACTGAGTTATTTTAACATGACATATCATCAAAGCAGACTATGGCCAACACCAGACCACTGAGCAGGACCATGGTGGGGGGAGGAAAGAAGAAAGGAAAAGAGAAAGATGATTAAAGGTCACTGTGTGCAGGCACTGTGCTAAGCATGTTACAAATAGTATCTCATCTGAGCCTCAGTGTAAGGTAGGTGCCCAAACTGAGGCAGACAGACGTTAAGTGGTTTGCCCAGGGTCACACACCTGGAACATGTCTGAGGCTACAGAACTAGAACTCCAAGCCCAGCACTCTCTCCACTGCCACCAGGCCCTGGAAGAGCCAAATCAGGCCCACTGAGTCCTCAAGTGCAGCTCTTTGACTGAATCCAAACTTTGCAGTACAAATCCCCTCAATAAAAGAATCTGTTCTGTAAAACTTGGACTCAGTCACTAGGCTACAGGTTCCCCACCCAGAACCAAAGGTTTCCACCTCAGAACAGGAATAAACTTGGACCTGGTTTCCCTGTCCCCACCAGTGCCAGCACCTCTGACAGTTCTTGTTCCGAGTCATCATCCTGGGCACAGCTATGGGCAGGCAGTGCTTGGCGGGCTCGGTGAGATCGCATCTCAGAACTGCGAGCTCGGCTCTTTCTGGAGGCCTGATTTGTAATGCCAGACAGAGAAAGGTCCAAGACTCCTGCCTCCTCCTCCTCCTCTTCCAATTTCACATTCTTGAGCTCTTCAAATCTGACTTCAGCAGAGTCTGGATAATCTGAAAGGAAGAGTGCAGTGTGACCCAAAGGCCAGACAAGGCCACTCTGAGGTTCTTGGTGAGGCTGGAGGGCAGTGGTCATCAGACTAACAGGGAGGCAGACAGACATCCGAGGCAGGTCCCACAGGGTTCAAACACTCAGAGGAGAAAAGACATGGTCTAAGCCTTCTTCTGTAGCTTGTTGGATGTCTGTACCTCCTTCCTTCCCATCAGAGAGAACATGAGCTACACAAAGCTGGTGAGTCACCAACTCCAAGCAGCCCCCCAGGACTCTGCTCTCTCTGGGGTCATGGAAGGGTATCAAAGGCTGGCTAAGCTTGTGGTTTGAGCCAGGCCTGGTTTGGGAGGCAAAAAGAAGAGACTAACCTGGTGAAAACAGGGTGCCATTCTCAGCGCGCAGTGGTGACACCAAGTCTGGGCCAGGCTTCCCAGGAACAACGGCTGCCTGCTCCCCATCCATGTCATAGGGTTCTCTCTGGGCAAAAGCCTCGCTCTCACTCACCTCCTGAGGCACCTCAAGACACACCCGGTGCCTCTTGGCTCCAATCCGATGTTTGGTGGGGCTGTTAAGAGAAACACCCACCTTCTTAGGGGAACCCTGGCCCTCTGGAAGGGCCAGTCTGGCCTGTCAACAGGCACTGGGACTAACACATCTAACATACAAACAGGGGCATAGGAACTCATGTTCTATTGCAATGGCACAGTGGAAAAGTCACTCGCGATCCTTGACCTCCTTAGGCAAATCACCACCTCTCTGTGCCATGAGGAATCAGATTAGGTCTCTAGAAGGCTTCTTCTACTCCTAATATCCATGATCTCACCCCACCCTGATCTGTTCTCTATTTGTTCACTCCCAGCAGAAGCTCTTGACCAAACCTCTACCTCCAGCATTCTCAAGACAAGTTTCACACCCTCTTAGGCTGGACTCACTGAAAAGCATCTACTTGCCCCCTGCCAATGCCCAAGTGGGACGTTGACCCAGGCAGGGGGGCTCTGGGTGTGCAACAAGTCAAGCCAGGAGAGGGAATGTTAATTCGAGAAGCCCTCCCCAGAGCCCCAAAGGATCAGGAGTCTGTCAGGAGAGCTCCCAAGGAAGAGAACACCCAACACCACTTGTGTCCTTGACACACAAGCTCTGTGACCATCAGAAGCAGGTCTACCTTCTCCTGGCATCCTCATTGACTGGCTCCCCATTGTCGTCCAGGGCTTCCTGTGGGCAGTCCTGCTGCTCCCCCTTGTGAAACTCGGCTGCCTCAGGGGTGGGCAGAGTGTGGTCAATGACAGGGGCATCTTTGCCAGCCTTCCACAGCTTGTACCGCTCAGGCTGGAACTTTCGCACAAACACATCCATGGATATCTTCACCATATCCTTCCGGCAAGAGCACTGTACCACAGAGAAACAAGGCTGCTGCTAAATCCTCGAAACTGGCCCTAGCCTTGCCACTGTCCATACAGTTCCCAGAAGCCAACTCTCCCTCACTGATAGCAAAGCTACCTGGATCTCCCCGAGGCCTAGGGGCATTCCCTAAAGGGCAAGGACATTTTTCTGACATGAGCTCAAGAACCCAATAGGAATCATTGATTAGTTAATCATCTCACTTAGAGCAAGAATATCCCCAAGTGATTTGCATCTCAGTATCCTTTATCCAATTAACATCAATTAGCTTTTAGAACAGGATCTTTACTGAGAAGACACAGGAAGAACTTAGAAGTCCACCATACAGAATGCTCCTTTGTCCAAAGGTTCAGGGTCTTAAACCTCCAGAGTGACAGCGAGTGGTCCCAGCAAGGAAAGTGAGGCAAGTCCAAGGTGGTATACTCCTCCCTCCACAAGGATGCTAAAAAGGACTAAATGGGATTGTCCTGAAGCCAGAGATAGGACGAAGCCAAAGCAGCCCAAACCCTTCCCTAGGGAGAGGTACCTTTTATGCCTAAAAGATATAAGTCTGGACTTTCAGGGTTGGTCTGTTTAGCAAAGAAAAAAAAAAGGAACATGTTGTGTGTTGGGTCTGTGCAGAGTGGAAGAGAGGACTTCCTGGCCAACACACAAGGGCTCCCTCCCTCCTGGCCTAAGAACCTTGACCCCAAACCTACAGGTCCAGTTAGTCTCTCAATCTCTGGGCACTGCTTCTTTTGAAAACAAGGATGGATGAGGAGACATGGGGCTCCTGCTCCCGTCTTCCTCCCCCCTCCAGAATGGTGCTGCTGGGCTGGCCGGTCTGCAGTAGCCAGGGCTCCCAACAACCATCAGGATGGCTGAACCACTACCCCTCTTGTACCTTCACTGTGCCAGGGGCCTCTCAGGGCAGGGGTAAGGCAAGGCCTCCTATGCAAGAGTCAGGTACATTCGTACCAGGAGAAAGGCCTAGATTGCAGGAAGAGCCAGCCCTTTTCCCACATCTTAGTGTATGAAGTGGGTCTGAAGGCAAGAAATGTACTTTCACCTTCAAAATCTTACAAGCAAAGGGCCTGGAATTCCAATACTTATGAAAGGTTCTCATATGGTAAAAGTCTTGGACTTAGGGCTTAAGACGTGGCTGTGTGTTACATAAGATGACTTATTTAGTGCCTGAGCCCCAGAGTCTCAGAGTTGGATGAGACCCTCAGCAGCCACCAATACAACCTACCTAGAGTAAAAATCTCCCCTATTTGCAGGTGCCCACTGGGCAGTTACTCCAGAGCTCCTCTGCCCCACCCAGATGCTCCCTGGCATGGAAGCATCTACATTAGCTAAGTCAAGATCTTCACTATAACAAGTCTCAAAGCCTCTCTCAGAAACATTCCCCCAGGGTGCTGGGTTCAGCCCCTTAGGGATGGAGAAGGGCAAGCTTGACCATCCTCCCCCAGTTCATTACCACAAAGGAAATCCCCTGAACCTTCTTTCACTAGACTACATGTCCCTGCTTGTCATGGGACCTGGATACTGTTGTCCCAAAGCTGTGCTGAATGCCCAAAATTGGTCTAAGTACTCCAGGCATGCATTCGGCAGTGTGGATGGGGAGGCTCCCCACCTCCTACCCTGGCCAGCAGGCACAAACTCATCCAGCACCTTACCAGAACAGACTGCTTGCCGTACTCAATCCAACGAAGGGTGGCAAAGTTGGTAGACTCAGCACAATTGAAGCCATGGTTGAAGCCAGCATGGTAGCCATAAGGAAAGGTGATCATAAACTCTCCAGCCTCCTGAGTCACCTGAAACCAAGGGAGTGACCCAGTTGAAGAAGTAGAGCCCATGGGAGGGAGGTCTGCTGGCTGGGTGGCCTTGGGCCATCATCTGAACAGCTGGGAGATTCCAGAAGTGAAGGCCCCTTTCCAGGCTTCCCAGACCACCTCAGGATTCTCCAAGTTAACTCTTCCCCCATCTCCCATTTCTACCTCCAGATCAGAGTGAGAAATGCTTGTTCAGCCCCTGTGGGCCTGTCGGAACTCCCTGACCCTGGCCATACTCCCTCTGTCTCTCAAACATTAAAAGCCTACCTCATACCAGAGGTGGCCCAAGTCTGAAGGGGGAAAGCCCAACAGCAGTTAGAGCAAAAAGAGTCACACTCCAAAGAATTGGAAATTGAAAATTGTATCTTTAAGGTCAGAGGACATTTTGCAACTTCTGTATCACTGCATCAAGATTGTGCTTAATAAATACTGTTGGTTGAGCAAAAAAAAAAAAAAAAAAAAAAGAATTGGAAATTGAAGGGATGCTCATTAATTGGAGTATACAGTTGTGACAGAATATAAGAATGACATAGATATAAGAAATGACAAAGCAGGATGCTCTCAGAAAAACCTGGACACTTACGTGAACTCATGCAAACTGAAATGAGCAGAACCAGGAGAACATTGTACAGCAGTACAGTAACACTGTACAACAGATCAACTGTGAGTGACTTAGCTACTCTGAAGAAAGTGCCTCTAGACAATTCCAAAAGACCCAGGACAAAAAATGCTATTTGTCCCCAGAGACCTGACAAACTGAGTACAGACTGAAGCAGATCTTTAACTCTGTGTTTACTTTTATTCTGTTTTTCTTTTGTAACACTGCTAACACAGAAATATGTGTTGCGTCACTTCATGCGCATAGTTGATATCAAGTTGCTAAACTTCTTAAGGAGAGGGCAGGGGTGGGGGGGGAGAGAATTTGGAACCCAAAATTTTTTAAAATTATTGTTAAAATGTTTTTACATGTAATTGGGAAATATTTAATGAAATAAACAGAATTTTTAAAGTCAAGTCAAACTAATCAAATGCATAAAGCCCAGGTGGCAATCTGCCAGGACCACCAACTCCAAGCCCAAGAAGGGGCTTCTCCTCCCTCCAAAGCCCATTCATGCACAGAAGGCCTAACTGAAGCCTCTCCAACTCCCAAGTCAGCAAACAGGGAACCTACCTTATCAAAAGGGATGCCATACTTCTTCAGGATTGAAGGGGAAATCAAGGTCATTTTATGGCGGAGAAAAGCCTCACAGCTTTGGGCACTTCCTGGAAAGAAACCTGTGTAACAGAGGAAGAGGGGTTAAGGCCAGTTGCCTGGAGGCATCCAGGAGGGGTCCCTCCCAGGGAGTGGGGTAGCCCAGCCCCAAGCTGTCAGGGACTCTTGGTACACATTACATATTTCCAGCCTCAGCTTACACGGTCCAGGAACAAGGAAAAAGAAAGCACTGGCTACACTTCCCCCTACAGGGGCTAGCCCCTACCACCAGCCTGGACAAGCCACTTTCCCCACAATCAACACACAGCTTAAGGCATAGGGCATCCACCTCTAACACCCAAAGGACAAAGGCATGCCTTGGTGGCCTCAGTCCTCGGGACAGCCTGTCTTCTCCTGAAGGGGAAGGGAAACAGGACTGGACTGGGTGTCCCAATGGAAATTCTATAGCTGAGGAAGTCTGGACAGAGAAACATTACCTTTGGCCAGTCGCTCCAGACGTTTGCCGTGCTCTGGAGGAATGGAGTACCTGCAGGCACACAGGGGAGAGGAACACAATCTTACTTTACTTACACTTAACTGCTGCCAGGTCCTGTATCCTCACCCCCAAAGGCATCACTGCCTCTTGCAACTCCAAAGTGGGAGAAGGTGCAACAAGGCGAGAAGGTTCCCAGGAGCAGAGTTAGGAGCACCAACCCCCAGGGCATGGGGCCAACACTTTACCAGAAGCCAATGACTTAGCAAAGCCACAATTCTGGTCACCTAAAGCTTCCATGCCACCTGGCTTCTGACAGACATGCCACCTTCAGCAGCCCCAAGCTCAGGGCAAAAGAGGAGCCTGAGTCAAAAGGCATCTGCCAACCCTCAAATGTCTCAAAGAAAAAAGCTGACTGGCATGGCTGCAATCACAGTGACATCAAGTGCCTGGAGGTTTGCACGGGGCTTGATCCTCAAAGAGAACCAAAGCAGCATTACCCCCCCACCCCCCAATCTGGCCAGCCCTAAGCAGCCTCAGCCCCCTCCCAAGGCAGTCTAACTCTCAGCTTTCAGGAGTCTGCCCACTTCTGTTCTTGCCAAACAGCTGGTTCACCTGCTTCCTCCTGCCCCCAAGACTCTTCGGACCTGGCCACGACCCTGGTTTCAGCTGTACCTCTGTGCCCATCACAAGTCTCAAGTTTTTCTTATTAGGCCCAACCTTTGTTTCCACATTCAACACTTCTACCATAGGCCCGCCCTATCCTTTCCCCCAAAACTTGCTCCTCTTCTGCCCAGTTGTCCTATTTCTGTGGATAAACCATTGCCCACCTCTCCCCTGTCCTGCCAGTGTCCATGTGGATACACCTGTAGAAATGCTCATCAGAACATCAGCTCTTTCTTTCCCTGGGCCACCCTCACATCTGGGGGAGGCAGGGAGCTAGGTTCTCTGTCTCACTCTCTTGTCACTTCTCCTGTACACTCTCCCCCCAATCTCAGGCAGGCCTGGGGCAGCTCTGACCTGTCCTCTCTCTCCAGTCTCTCACACATTCCTGACTAGCCCACTCTCCGGGGCTGACAGGAACATCTTATTCATGTCTAAGTCCAACCATGTCAAAGTGCCACAGTAACCAGTGACCAGTGGCATGCTGGCTGCCCCCTCTCCCAGCCTTTCTTCCCATTCCATTCCCCTCAGTTGCCCTAAGCTCCTGAGAAATTAACTCAGATGCAGACCCTTCAGGGCACACCCTCCCTGGCCTGGAAGGGACTTTACTCTCCTGTGTTTCTCTTGGGTACCTAAGGGTACCTTCATCAGAGAGATGGGCAGGGTGGACTCACCAGGACTTGGGCTCCCCAAAGTGCAGGTAGTTGATGCTGTACAGGTCCATGTCCTCTGTATGCCAGGCAAAGGAGGTCTTCCACATGCCAAAGTAGAGGTAGGGAGTGTTGACACCTTCAATAGTAATGCCGCTCTCATTCTCCACTACATCCAGGATGGTGTTTAAGCGGCCAATGTTCCACTCATCTACATGCTGCAAGCCACAAGCCAGATCAAGAAGGGAAGAGGGGGGTCCAGTAGGTACCACCCCTCCTCACCCCACAGGCCCTGGGAATGGAATTCCCAGGTGGTTAGTGGTAGTAGCAGCAGGAATGCTTCAGGCAAGGGAGGACACATGGACAGGCCACCAAGACCCCTGGTCAAGAAGATGACACATGAGGAGTGCAAATTGCAGAGGCTTGCAGGCAGCAAGGGGCTGCCACTCAAGTAGAGGAGAAGAGGGCAACTTCTTGTATTGTCACCCACTCAGTAAAGCTACACCCCTCCCAGCTCAACACCCAGTCACCAACACTAAGAAAACACCCACCATGGAGCTGGCTCAAACAACTGGAGCACACAACTTATAAAGAACGTTGATAACAGAATATAGAGGGACTGAGAGGAGGTGGTACAGTGGGGCAGTAAGTCAGGAAGGGGAGGGAAAAGCTGAAATGCCTCAGGGACATTTGGGGCTAGATCTCAGGAGAGGGATTAGGGCCATATTGTATAAGACATCTGGGAACCAGTTGTACAGAAATGAACATTACCACTCCCACTCCCCACCTCCCTAGTAGAAATGGTTTAAGATCACCAAGGGAGAAAGGGTAGAGGGCTTCTGGGCAGAGTAGACCCCTTTCAAATGGGGCAGGAAGGCCAGGAACTGAGGCTACAAGGCAGTCCTGGAGTGACAGAGGTGTCAGACCCTTCTAGCCAGGGAGCAAGAATCACCAAGTGGTCACTGTCATGGAGAGGAAGAACTAGGCTCTGGCTGGTCCTGCCAAGGTCCTGAGCTATGGTACCCAGACATATCCAAAAGGGAAAGGCCAACCTCCTGGCAACTCCCAATTCTTTCCTACTTGGGGAGTCCACAAGACAGCTAATTGTCTAAAGTGACAAGAACCCCCCACATAGAGAAAAGAGTGAATCTCTAGAAAGTCTGAGGGTTTTTCTTTTGCAAGCAGGCCTACCCACTGGAGTGCTAAAAGGCTGGACCCTTTCCCAGAAAGAGAAGGACTGGTGTGTTAGAGTGCAGGCCTGAGACCCTGGAGTTGAGAATGAGGTTAAAAAATAATGACATGCCTTGCACTTGACTTTGTTTTGAGGGAGGGCTGTGCAGGTCACCAGCCTCACTTCTCCAGAGTCATCGGAATCCAGTGTCCAGATATTAATCAGGATACCTGGAGATAACCCAGGATGAGGCAACTGGGGTTCAATGACTTGCCCAAGGTCACACAGCTAGTGAGTGTCAAGTGTCTGAGGTGAGATATGAACTCAGGTCCTCCTGACTCCTGCACTGGTGCTCTATCTACTGAACCACTTAGCGGCCTGAGGTTAAAAAAAGAAAAAGCCTGAAATGTAATGGTACCTTCTTAGGTGGAAGGGAAGGGAATGAGCATTTATTTAGCATCTACAAGCCAGGCCCTGTGTGAAGCACCTAACAAATCTTATCTCATGCAGTCCTCACAATAATTGTTGGAACTAAGTGCTACAACTATCATCCCCATTTTACAGGTGAGGAAACTGGGGCACAAGGTGATGAAGGGATGTGTCCAGGACTGCACTACTAAGTGGCCAACTCTTCCTGAGTCCAGGTCACAGGGAGCCCTTTCCCTTCTGATTCTGGCTTAGACGCAAGGCCTTCATCTGAGCAGTTCTGATGTGTGAATCTGCCCCTGGAGTGAGCTCAGAGCTTCAGCAACGGGGAAGAGATCACAGGTAAAGAGACAGAAGTCCTTCCCATTTCTTTACACTCGAGGCCCACACCATGGCCTCTTCCCCATACCAATGAGCCATCCCCTCAGCTCTCTCCCAAGTCTCCTCTGCCCATCTTGACCCACTGGTGAATCAGTCCGACCCTGCACTGTCCTCTCCCGAGTCCCTAGCACCCTTGTTACACGCAGGGGTACCCTGCCAAGTCTCAACCCCACCATGTGCTGCCTGCTCCCTGTATGTGTGCCACTGAACCAAGAAGGAGCAAACACCACAGCTTCACATGGGGCCCTTGCTGATGCCAGGCGATTCTACTGTACTTCCCTCCAGGGACGCTGGCCTTCTGGCTGCTGTGGGAACAAAGACCCTTCGCCTCTGGCTGTCCCCCAGTCTGGGAGGCTCTCCCTCCCCAGGCCTTCATCAAGCCCCAAATACAGTATCTCTCACAGGTGGCCTTGCCCCTGCTGGCTGTTTCTGATTTCTCCCACACACTGCTCCTGCAGATACACTTCTCTGCTTGCTGCCTCTTGTGCTCTAACACAGTGGGAGCTTCATGTGGGCACTTTGGCTCTTTTGTGCAGCCTTCAGTGTAGCACCTGGGGCACAGAGTTGATGCCTAACATTTGGTGACTTTCCCCCTCCTGAGGGAACTTCAGCCACACAGTCAATGGCACAAATTCCCACCATCTACACTGGTTCAAGCCAACCAATCTCCCAACTTCTTTAAGTCTTAAGAGGGTCACCTTAGTGCCCTGGATAAGCCCGAGTCACAGGTCCTGGGGAATGAAACCCCAAAGCATAAAGACTAGCAGCTCTAACTGGGGGTCCTGAAAAACGGGGGAGAAAAGGTCAGAAGGAGGTCCCTAGATCAATCTTCAAAAGTGGGAAAAATGTGGAGTCTGCCAATAATAAGCCAGAACTGATGTCAGTTTCTGGCAAGACTGGAGAGTATTTTATGACAAGGATGGACCATGAGCAACTAGAAAAGGCAGCAGCAATCCCAACCCAGTCCATTGGGCTGCAGCAGCCTTGCCAGCCTTGCCTTACCACCTCCCAGAGAGCTGGCAATTATCAGTGTCTAGAGATTCTATTCTGGACAGGGCCAAAGCAAGGGAAAGTCAGAAAGAACTAAGCGGTCCTTGGCTTCCTTGCGTTTATGTTCCTGAGCACCACTGTGAGACAGAGGACCAACATCCCACAGAACTCCTTGGTCAGCCTCACCAGAAAGACCCCAGGAGCCATCTTGCCCAGAGGGCAACTGAACTATGACTGGGCCTCCTCCAGCCATGACTCAAGCCTTGGGGAAGAGTTGACCACAGTAGGAGCCAAGTTCCATGCCAACAGCTGGGGATACAAAGGAAGAAAAAAAGATTCCATCTAAGACAAGAACTGTGTCTCCAAAGACAGGAAAAGCCTGCCCAGAGTCTGGACACATCACATGAAGGGCCCAGCATCCCTCAGAGGGTATGCTAAGAGCTGCCATGTTCATGGCATGCCACTGACAAATGGCTCTATCCATTCTCTTGTTGGCCCATACGACCCAAAAGAAGTTATGTCTGGGGCAGGATCTGAAACTAGGTCACCTCCAAGGCCATCCTCTACCCACTAGCCCTCCCTGCCTCCCCAGCATCCCTCCTTACCTTTTCATATAGTGTCCCATTCACATCAGCACCATAGATGGGGGGGTTGAACGTTAGATTTTTCCAGTATTTTCGCTCAAGTTCTTCAAATTCATTGTAGCGTGGGGTACAGTACCTTTGAAAACACAAATAGACACGAAGTGCTCAATCATTCCCCACCAAGAGGACAAGACAGACAGCAGAGTCTCCTGGGCTGCAGGAGGCAGAAGAAAGGCAGTAGAGGAAATCTGCTTCTTGCCTCTGTCCAAATGCCCCCTATCTGCCCACCTTGGCCCAGCCTGGCCCTTGCCTCAAGGCAAGGACAACTGGCACCTGCAGAACTAGAGGGGGGAGCAAGCCATACCAGCAGATCTTCTGCCAATCACAAAGAAGGTCCTCAAAGCCCCCAGCCAGTCTACCTCCTTCAGAGATGGATGGGCCTACTCCCTGGTCACTGAGCACACACAAAATCTGAGAATATCTTATTAAAGGGATGGTCAAACAAAACCTAGAAAAGGAAGCAGCCAGAGCAAAGGACAGGCCAGAGAGGGGAAGAAGGGAAGGTAGAAGACCAGACAACGCAAAAGTTATTCTAAGAGTATAAACAAGAAATGCTGAGGCCTTGACCTTAGCAACTGCAGCAGACATGGGAGAAACTACAGAACAAGCCTCAACGTGGCTTGGGCAGCTGGGCGGCATGGGAGCTGGGAGCAGAGAAGAACAGACAGGTGACGATGACTCCAACGACTCAGCCTGAGGGATGGCAACTTCTGCCCAGGAGCCTCTCTGGCAAATATCCAACAAGGGAGAAGGGATGGCTGGCCTGGAGGGTCCAGAGCCACAGTGGCTGAGCTGTCTATCAGGAAGGTGAAAAAAGGTCATCACTGACATGAGAGGAATGAGACCACCAAGCAAATGCTGAGAGGGAAGGGTAGGCCTGAAGCAGGACCCTGGGGGACCAACCCAGGGAAGTTGGTGAAGAGCCAACCAAAAAAAGCCCAAAAGACTTGTTCAGAGAGCAAGCAAAGAGGCATCAAATGCCGCCCATGGGGTGAGGAAGCCAGAAAAGACTGCCTCAGTGGAGCAGAAGAGACAGAGGCCTGAGCAGGGCCCATTCAGGACCTGACTGAAGGCAGCTTCCTTTCTAGAACTCTACCAGCCACAAGAGGAAGCAGATGGCATGGCAGAGAGGATGGCCAAGGGCAGGAGGCTGCCTACCTAATCCTATGCAGTCCAGCTCCAAAGAGCTTGTGCCTACACTGGTCTGGCAGCTATGCTAACTCTTTACAGTCATGTGGACCTCATCCTAGAGGGGAGGGGTAGGATCAGCCTGCTGTGCCAGTGGCAGCTGGATGCCGGAGGTGTAGAACTGGAAGGACGTGGCCATACAGGAACCAGGAGCTCCACAAGAGGGACAGCTTGACTGCACCTTTAAGGGCATGGCACAGACAGGGCAAAGTGGACACCAGCGTCATGGGGGCAAGCTGGGTCGGTGCAAGGGGAGGCAAGAAGAGGCTCAAGGGAGGCAAGTCTGGTGAGGTCACCTCCTGAGAGGGAAGGGCAGCTGGGAGGATCCAACTGAGGCTGAAGAGTGACTGTATCCTTCAGCGAGGCTGCCCCCAGTCCCTGAGGCAGCTTCCCAATTTGGAGGCATTCTTTGTCCTAGAGGAGGTGGGAGCCAAAAGCCAGGAGGTGAGTGAGGGCTAAGGCAGAACTATGGCAAGGTGCTAGGAGGGCAGCAAAGGGGGAGAGCTAAGGAGTTTCAGGCACCAGGAAGCCCCTCCTTGGAACTCTATCAAAGTTCCAGGACTAGTGAATGGGGCGAACAGCACTGCCCCAAAGTCCAAGCTATGAAGGCAGGGCCCAGGGGAGGCAGAAGGGGTTGCTGATGGAGACATCTGTTTGAATGGCAGCACAAGCTCTAGGGAACCAATAAAAAAGAGAAAAATCAGGATTCTGGGTGAGGGACAAAGAGCTTGGAGTACATCTCAAATAAGCTCTGGAGTGAAATCAGGTCTTATGGAAGGATCTAGAGAGAGGCACAGGAATGACCGAGAGCTGATGCGCAGGTCAGAGGCAAAAAGGCTGTTTGGAGTCAGAGGCTTTGGGTTAGTGATGGCTTTGACACCTTGGAGCAGTGGGACCTTTGGCAGGTCACCCAAGAGGTGGTATGAGACAGGACCAGAGGGGCAGATCACAAAAGAGATGGCATGAGATGGGGCCAGGGGGCTCCATTGCCAGTCAAGGGTCTTGGGTTCAAATACTAGCTAGGCCACTTCTACCTGTGAGAGCCTTCTCTAGGTCTCAGCTTCCTTATCTACAAAAATAAAGAGGCTGGACTGGAGGGACTACTGCCCTTGCATAGTTTCCTCATCTGAAAATGTGAGTTTGAGCATGGCTCTCCAAAGCCTCAGTCCTTGGATCCTACTAGCCCTCAAGGAAGAGTAGCTCAAAAAGGGATACCTGGGCAAGGAAAATGGGCAAGGCTCAGGTGCCAAGCATTCAGGGAGGAAAGGCAATGAAGAGAGAAAGGATGCAGCAAAGACAGGAGGCCCCTTCACAGAAAGCAGTGAGGGCTGGCTTCCATCCTGGCCCCTGCTCAGATGAGACAGGCCCCAAAGGGCTCAGCTTGGTAAGGGCTGTCACACCCTGGCACAAACTTTACTCTCTGGAGCCCTTTGCTTGGGACTGAGCAAAAGAAGGGCAAAGAACAGGTGCTGCCCAGGCACCAGGACAGGATGGCAGCGCCTGAAGGGACAATAAGGGGAAGCAGTGGGAATGCTGAGTGTTCCTTACTCACTTGTCACTGTTGGCTATCCTGCGAAATTCTCGAACGGTCATCGCCTTCTTTTGGATGTTGTACTGGGTAAAGAGACCAGACTGACCAGTCACCACCTGCTGGATAGGGGCTGGGATGACCAAGTCATCGATGTCATCATAGGTTGACCTTGGCTTCCACTCCTTTGGAGGAACCACCTGCAAAGACAGATCTAAGTCTGCTCACTCTGGCTTTGTGACCACCCACCCTCAGCCCTCATGCCACCTAAGACCAAGAAACGCAGCTGTGGGCCACTTAAAGCAAAGGCTGCCTAGGCACCCTCTGAAGGGAGGTAACAAAGTCCAGGAGGGTCCCAATGTCTGCGTCCTCAGCCAGGAGCTGAGAACACTGGACCTGGAGTTGAGAAGACCTCAGCTCCAATCCCCATCTCAGACACTCATTAGCTGTGTGGTCCTGGGTAAGTCACTTAACCTCTGCCCCCTCAGTTTCCTCATCTGTGAAATGAGTATAATCATTGATCCTATATCCCAGGACTGTTGCAAGAAGCTAATGAGGCAGCACTTGTACCTCATCCAGCATAGTGCCTGGTACATAGTAAGTGTTGTATAAATACCACTAGCTATGATTACCATCATTATGATTAGACATGGGAAGTCACTTGCTCTGGGCAGCCCCGTACTGGAACCTGGCAGGATGGTGGCCTGGTTTCCTGGACTCTGGGGCTGTGTCTCACAGGCAGAGCCAGCCTCCCCACCCCAAGAAACACAAGAGACACAGCTGGGAGCCCCCAGCACAATGACCTTGGCCAGCCCCGCCCTATGCGCTCCTTGGGATTCGATGTAAGCAATATAGCGGCTGAAGGTCCGAAACTCCTCCATGGTGGGGTAAAAGGTCATGATCCGGGCGCTGGGGTTTAGACTGTCTGACTCCGAAGCCATGCTGCCTCCTCTTCTTGGTTTGATCTAAGTCAAGTTATCTGGAGATAGGAAGAAAGAGCTGAGTTCTCTTGGTTCCTCCCCGCCCCCCTCCCCCAGCTTCCCCAAAGGACTGTGAGAGCAGGGACTGAATCCTTGGCCTTTCTTTGTACCCCTAGCAAATGCTTATTAATGCTGGTTGGCACAGGGACCGCCTGTGGCTTTTGCCTTTGTGTGGACTCCCAAGGGCAACAAGGAGGCCCAGTGGGTAGACTGCCAGGCCTGGAGTCCTGAAGACTCAGACACTAGCTGGCAGACCCTGGGCAAGTCACTTCACCCTGTTGGCCTCAGTTTCCTCAGCTGCAAAATGAGCTGGAGAAGGGAATGACAAACTCCTCCAGTATTTTTGCCAAGGAAATCCCCAACGAGGTCAGAGTCTGCGGTGACTGAACCAACTGAACCACTGTCTCCGAGAGCCTTTAACGTGTGCCCTGGGAAACCATAGGTGCTTCATTAACGTTAGCTCCTTGATCTGGCTAAGACTCTGGCTCCCCAGAACTGGGCCACTGAAGGAAAGCGGTCAGCTCAAGGGCCCGGATGCGCTCACACAATCAATGGGCATTTACTTGGCTCCTACTGTACGTGCCAGGCGCTGAGTAAGAACAAACAACAGTCCTTGCCCTGCCTGGAAACCTCGGTCTAATGAAGACGACAAACTGCAAACAACTATATATAAGTAAGCTACAGACTGGATGAAAAGCTTTCAGGTGCGGGAGCGCCCAGATGTCGGGCGGGTCGCGCCCAGCTGCCGGGCGGCCGCCAGCTGCACCGTCCCCGGTCCGCGGAGGCCAGGCTCAGAGGCAGCAGCGGGACCGCGGGGGCCGGGCTGCTTCCTCCCTCAGGGCAGAGCCCAAAGCGGCCCCGAGGGCCCCCGGCCCCCGCAGGCCCGGCCCGCAGCAGCGGCAGGAAGGAGGCTAGGTAGGGCCCCCGGCGCTCATTGGCCGGGCGCAGCAGGCACGGACCAATGAAGAGCTGAGGGGCCGCAGCGCCGCCTCCCATTGGCCGGGGCGGCTGCCAGTTCGTACGCGGGGGGCCCCCGCCGCCCCTCCCCCACCTGGGAATGGCCAGCGCCGAGCGCAGGCCTCAGGTCCCGACGCGGGCCCGCGGCGCCCAGAACACTCACCCGCACGTGGCCGCCGCTCCGCCGCGGACCTCGGCCTGGCGCTGGGGCCGCCTCGGGCTCCACGGAACGCAATCCGCCGCGTCCGCCGCGACCGCCTCGGACCAGGGACTCTAGCAGCTCCGCCTCCCGCCTGCTCGCGCAGCCGCACAGCTCCCCCCTCCGCAGCCAATTGGCTTCCAGCAACTTTCCCGAGACCAACCAATAAGCACTAGGTAGACTGGGGCCGGAGGCGAGGCTTCGCCCCCGCTGGCCAATCTACGCCAGCTGTGTCTGTTGCCAGGTGGAAACGCCGGCCCCAAAGGACCTGGAGCCACGGAATGACTCGGCCACCTCCGGAGAGGACCAATCAGCAGTGGGAATCTGCCCGACGAGGGCCAATCAGCGCCAGAGAGGGGGCGGTGTCAGACTGAGAATAGCTGAGCGGAGAGGCCGGACAGGGTTATTATGGGATGTTCCCCGAGGGCGGGGCCCCGGGGATCCTGACAATAGTGACGGCGCCCCGGGGGGCGAGCGGGCACGTGGCGTCGCGGGAGCGCGCTTGGGATGCTGCGGGCAAAGGACTGTTGTCACCGTCCCAGCCAGGGTCTGAGACCAAGCTCCTCCGTATTAGGTCTAGACTTTGACCAATCCATCAGTCAATCCACAAACCTCTATTAAGCCTGTTAATGCTGCTAAACTGATACAAACAGAGATAAAAGACTGTCCCAGAACTCCCGGCGTTTACGCCCTGGCCGGGGAGACCCTTTGCAAACTGCTCTGCACAAAGCCGGCGGGGCGCCCTGGGAAACGGGCACCAGTTAACAAAGGGAAGGCACGTCCCGAGGGGCTCCGACTGGGGGTGGGATTTAAAGCAAGGTCAGTGGTCAGAGCAGAAGGTCAGGCATGGGGTAGGGACGGCCAGAGAAAGCGTTCAGAGCCCGGGCAGCGCCTCGTTGGAGGGTCCCTGGATCCAAGGGTACAGCTAGGGGCAAAGCTAGCGAGCTCGGAGGTGAAGACGTCTGCTGGACCTCTGCTTGGGGGCATCTAAAAGTCAGATGGAGATCGGGGGAAGAAAGGCGGCTTGGAGACTCCTGAGCGTAAATCCATGGGAGCTGATGGGATCCCCAAGGGGAAGCGGTCTAGGGGGAGAAGGAGGGGAGCCAGGACAACCCTGAGAGGCGCCCAGGGTTAGAGGGCAGGATCTGGAGGAGGATCCAGCAAAGGGGCAGAGGGGCAGGAGGAGAACCGGGAGACCCGGGTGTCCTGAAAACGGAGAGAGAAGAGTGCCAGGGAGGAGAGAGTGATCGACCATGTCCAAGGCTGCAGAGCGGTCAAGGAGAAAGCCACAGGGCTGGGCAGCTAAGAGGTCCTTGGCAACGGCAGAGAGCAGTTTTGGTAGAAGGATGAGATCAGAACCATATTGTAAGGGGTGAAGAGTGGAGGCATCTGTGGTAGATGCCTTTTCGAGGAATGACAGCAGGGATGGAAGGATCAGCTGAGGATTTTTTCAGGATCGGGAAGACATGGGCATGTTTGTAGGCAGTAGGAAGGAGCCAGTAGTCAGGGAAAGATGGAAAATAAGTGAAAGAGTCCATTGGCCTATACCCTCCTCAGTTTTACAGATGGGAAAACTGAGGCCCTGGGAAGTGTCAAACTTAGATGACTGAATCTGACCTTGTCCCCTGAATTGCCAGGGACCAGAGATTATCGCACCCAGATTGTGACTGTTTTGTAAATATCCCAAACTCTCTCCTGCAGAGATTCCCCAAGCTTTCTCTGAGAACTTTGCCTTCTTATGCAAAACAATTTACCTAGTGGAATAGCGATACTCTCTTAGCCCCTAATCGCTCCCACCTGCAGCCATTTCCTCTCCTAACTCATCCCACCTGTAGCCTGGCCAGTTGCTCCACCCAATCCCCTCCCACGTGCAGCCCAGCCAGTCCCTCTGCCGTATTACCGTAAATCCTGTTCCCAGCCCCCTCCTGGAGTACCTTGACACTTGCTGCCTGGCACCTCAACCTCAATTCACTTGCCCCACTTAAAGACCTCAACTTTCCCTGTTCACTTGGGATACATATTTGTCTAGGACTTCGGCAGAAAAAAGAAGAAATAAAGGAGGATTGTAGTGGAGATGACATGAGTTAGTGAGTATTTTTTTAGGGATGGAGGAGACCAGGGTATTTTTGTAGGAAACAGGGAAAGCACTAGTAGATGGGGAGAGACTAAAGAGGGGAGAGAGAAAGAGGATGAATATGGAGACAGTCTTCCAAAGGAGAAAGGAAGGATGAAATCAAGGTTATCCATAAAAGGCTTAGTCTTGGGGATAAGCCTAGCATTTTCTTTCCAGAGTTGTTATGAGGATAAAATGAAATATCTGTAAAGTGCTTTGCAAATTTCATTTCACTAATGTGAATGCTAGCAATTATTATCATCATTATTAAAGACATATGACGTCTGTAAAGTTCAGAGAGAGGGGGAGAGGGTGGGAAATGATATCAAAGTTTTGAGAAATAGAAAAGACAGAACCCCCAGTAAATGGCCTCTCTCTTTTTTAATCCATAAAAGCTGAGGAGCTGAGTGGGAGACTGGAGGAGAGAAAAGAAGGTTTACATCAGCTATCTGGGTATATGTGGTAGGGAATCCATTAGGGAGGTCCAGAAGGCTGGTGAGATTTGATAACATAAAACAAAACATAGGTGATCCAATTTTTATTGTTAAGTGAGTCCAGCTCTGTTAAATAGGAACTGAGTAAGCATGATCTACATGATGATGGGAGTCTTCCACAGGTAGGGCTGGCAAGGCATGATTGGTCATAGGACCATAAAGAGAAAGAGAGTCGTCCATCTTCAAGTGACCAAAGAAGCCCTTAGAATCAAGTCAAAGTTCAGTGCCTTGAATTTCTCCAACACAGTGAGGTGCCTACGTGTCTATCCCTGCTCATCTTGAGTATCAACATCTTATGTCGTTTTTCTTCTTTTCTGTCTCTACTAAAGATCCTTCTCCTTGGCAGAGAAAATAGCAACTAAGAGTAGAAGTGTTCTGGCACTGGTTACCATTAACACTTCCTTCTATTCCAAGCCTTGGTCTCATTCCCTCCTTCTGTCCTCACACTTCTCTCTCTAGCATCCTTTAAAAAAAAAAAAAAAAAAGCTACTTTGATTGTCCTTCCTTGCCCTTGCCAGCCTCAATTTAGCCCCTCCTGGCTGTTCTTATGCAGCTGTGCCAGGCTTTTGTCTTTACCATTACTTGGTCTGGCTTCCATCTTCTATACTTTGCTTTGAAAAATCTGCCTTGACTGAGGAGCCTCTTGTGCATGCATTTTGGTCTCTTTAGACAAATCCCCTTTTTCCTCCTCATTGGAATTGTTTCCTTTTGTGCCTTCAGACTTCCCTTCTTCAGTCTCCTGGGCTGACTTCTTCAGAACTATAGCAAATGACATTCTGATCTCTTTAAAATCTACTCTTCCCAAACCCATTGTGCACGCCAGGACATGCTCAGCTTTGCAGAAGGGAAGGAGTCCTTCTCCCTGAGGTTTCTGTCATTTCCAACCACAGATGGGAAGAGGCTGTACCAGAAAGGAAAAAAAAAAATTACCAGCCATGCTCTGTTTGGTTTGGAGTTCTGGACTTTGCAAGATGTTCAGCCAAAGCAAGTCTGAGATGAAAGGGAAATATCTATTCAACAGTCCCCCAAAGTGCCTTTACCTATCTGGAGAGTAATATGATAGAGATGGGTTGTTATTTTGTGTTTTAAGCATTTGTTAATGTAATTTATGTCATGTTTTAAGTAGAGAAAGTGTAGAAAAGAAGTAGCTGTCCTATATTTAATATCTGCTTTGTACATTAAATATATTGTTTTCTAGATGGGTCTCCCCTTTTGGGGAGACTTGTTCGTCCTTAGTTCTTGAACAGGCCCAGTGACATCATGAGGGTAATGTCTTAACTTGCTCAGATTTAAGTGGGGCAGAGCTGGGCAAAGTCATCAAGCCTTACTCTCCTCTAGAGTCATCAGAAGTCCAGTGACAAGACAAGTCAAGATGACTGTCAATGACCCAGGGTTCAGTGGTCCAAACTACTGTCTTTCTGAGGCAACACCTATTCAATGACCAAGGGCTAGGTGAGCCAAACCCACTTTTTGTTTAAGAGAGTTTCCCTGGAACTCTGGATTTGGGGGCATAAAAAGCTAGAGAGAGAGAGAAAGAAAAACCTGAACCTCTGTTTTAGGCCTTTCTCAGGATTGATCTTGGGCTGTATAAGTCCAGAGCTAGAGCCCATTACTGGGAAGGTCCCCAGGCTATGGGACACATTAGAAAATACAAGGGAGTTAGGAACAAAGTTGTTGCCCATCCCGTGGGGAGTAACCCAACAAGTCGAGGCACTAAGAATTAAATTGTGCAGTAGAAAATGAAGAGGATGAGTAGGAAGAAGAGAGAGATAAACATATGAATGAATGTCATGAAATGGGGAGAACTAGGAGAATAATGTACAAGAAATGGCTTCAGCTATGGACATGGAAGGAGAAAAAGAAAGCATCCAGAACCCTCAAAACCCAAACTGAGTAACTAAAATGACCAAGCTTTGCCCAGAAAAAGCTATGGCAAAAAATGCACACAGACACCATCGAAGGTCAAGAGATCATTGCATCTGCCATCGGGCTCCATTGATGGTTTAGTGGAAGAATTTCCTACTCTTTCCCTCACAGAAATGGGCATAGAGTGGAATAGAGGTCAACCTCCCATGGCTTTGTCCTCCAAGGGTTGGGTGGAGCTGAGCTGGCTTGCTTGGGGCACTGGCTAGGAGGGATATTTGGGGTGTACTTTTAGATCTCAGTGCTCACTTTATTTAGGGACTCTGTCATTTAAGGAGTTGCCAGTGGGAGAAGGAATACTTCCCAAGAAGTCCAAGCCACAGTGGGAGGTGGGGTGATTGTTGACCACCCATAAGATACACAGGAAGCCTCTTGCAAGGGAGACTTTTATATCTCACGGTAAGATTTGATTATAAGCTCATTGAGGGGTGGGATGATCTTTTCTTGCCTCTTTTTGTATCCCCAGTGCTTAGCACAATTTCTGGCACAAAGTAGGCACTTAATAAATGTTGATTGAGTCACTGAAAGTGTCATTAAACTAGTTGCTGGAGCTATGAATTTGTACGTCATTTTCGAAAGCAATTTGGAATCATGTGAATAAAGTAACTAAGATGTCCACACCTTTTGACCCAGAGATTCTGATGGGGCACTTGGGCTAGGACACCATCGCCAGCATCACATTTCTCCCTAGCCTCAGAACGCTATCCCTGACAGTTTTCTCCCCAGCCCAAGGATACTAGCCTAGCAAACATCTTTCCATGTTACAAGAACAAGCTGACCTCTGTAGAATTTCCTTTGTAAAAACAGGACTAACTTGTACCAGCCGAGTTATCATGTATTGATTCCCACAGTTATCATATACAATCCAGAGGTCAAGCTACAGACATCAACTCTCAAAGCCATCTTGCTACAGACAAAACAGACCAAAAATATACCCCTTAGGAAATCCCCACCCAGGTTTCCAGTAGTGAATGCAGCCAGTTACCAAGATTGTATGTTATCACCCACTTAGCATATCTGCCAGATAATCTACTACTTTTCCTCTATAAGCTTTAGCATCTTTCTTGTTAAGTTGCAAAGTTCCTTTAAGGAGCTCCACCCACCATATTAGAGTTACAATAAACCTTTGTCACCTTGACTTAATGCTGGAGTCTGTGAATTTCTTCCAGAGGACCCTGTCCTGTACGTGAATCCTTAAGAGGTATCTGAACCTCTCAAACACATCAATCCCACTACTAGGCTTATAGCCCAACGAGATCATTGATAAAAAGAAAGATCCCAAATATTCCAAGGTAACCATAGCAGTGCTTTTTGAGGGAGCAAAGAGCCAACAACAGAAGTGCCCAGCAGTTGGGAAAGGTTGAGCCACAGTACACAAATGTAATGGAATATTACTGTCATCTAAGAAAAGACAGACAGCTGTGATAGAGAGAAGCATGGATAGATTTTACAAGAGAGTTGAAGAAAGAAGTAGTTTACACAATGATGACCACAGTGTAAATAGAACAGCCACATCAATTGAAATGGAATGTCATCCTCTGAGTTTCACACCCAGCTAGCAAGTTTCAGAGGTGGGCTTTGAATGAATGAATGAAAAGACATTCATTAAGCCTTTAAAATGAGCCAGCCCCCGTGCAAAGTGCTGGGAATAAACGTAAGCCAAAAGAAAGACAGCCCCTGATCTCAAGGAATTTATATTCTAATTAGAGAAGACAATTCACTTTGGAGAGCTAGACTTGGAATGGGGGGAAGGGGAAGGACCCTAGTTGCCTGACCTGGAGATGGGCAGGTAGTACAATGGTGGTCAGAGCCCACAGTTCCAGGGGTGCAATTCTGTGTTCCAGGGGGAAGAGGAAGAGGTTCCTGGGGGCAAGTCTTCTACTTTGGCCATTGACAACCTAAAGACTTTACCTCCCAGAAGTCTTCAGTGAGACACTTGTGGGGTATTCTCCATTGTTTACTTAACAGAGAATAAGCCATTCTCCGTTAGACAAAGAAGAGGATGGGAGGGGCAGAGAAAGAACTCCTCACTCCTATGAATGGAGCTCTGTCTCTGTCTCTCTCTGTGTCTCTGTCTCTGTCTCTGTCTCTTTCTCTCTGTCTCTCTCTCACACACACCCCTCCCCCATACTCACACATTCCTATGTTCACTGCTGTCCTGTACATGTTTGGCCAAATACAGACTCCATCAGCTTAGAGGCCATCTAGGATGAGAAGGAGATTAAGAGATGAAATTCCAAACAATTTCTGTGCTTGCCTATACAGCAAGGTGTTGAAGTGGATAGAGAATTAGACCTGGAGAAAGGAAGACCTGAGTTCCAATCTTGCCTCAAACACAACTTAGCCGTTTGACTCTGGGCAAGTCACTTGACCTCTGTCTGCCTCAGTTTCCTCACCTGTGAAATGGGAATAATAATAGTACCTCCCTCTCAGGGTTGTTGGAAAGATCTGATGAGAAAATAAATGTCAAGCACTTTGTGAACCTTAAGCTATAGATGGTTTCTCTGTTAACATTGTTGCCCAATTATTTGCCAGGTTCCAAGGAGATGGTCTGTTGTTTTCTGGGACCCTAGGGGCTTCCTGCTGGGCCAGGCACAGTTTTGGTGGTACTGGACTCAATAATGGTCAGGATCAGGGGGGAATCAGGATTTTCTTGCTCTCTGTCTGGGCAGGGGGCCTATGTGTTGAGACTTCAGGCCCCTTAGGAAGGCAGAGCTAGAGGGAGAGTGGGCCTGGGACAGTGTTCCTTCAGAGCCCAGAGCGTGCATGAACTAGGCCCCCAGACCTTGAGTGAAAGTGCCCCTTCCCTCTACCCTCATCACCTTGTCAGCCTCCCTGGTCCCTGGTCCCTTCTCCTTCTCCTTTCCAAATAGCTAGTGCTACTGGCCCTGGGTTGGAGTCTTCAGGAGAATAGGCAGTTCCTCCACCTAGATAAGTGCTCAGGCTGGGACACTCTCTGCCCAGGGCCAGTGACTGCAGCCATACCCTGCTGCCCCTAGTCCATATTTCAAGGCTGGGAAAGGCTGTGGTCCTGTACCCTAGTGGGAGGAAGAGGCTGAGGAAAGCAAAACTCAGATTCATCTTCTAGACAGAGAAGTGGCCAGTAGGGATGGCAGCGCTGAAGGAAGGGGCTTCAGCAATCCCAGAGTGGGACATGAAGCCCCCCCATACCTGAAACATCTGGCTGGTAAGATGCCCTACCTCTGTGGAAAGAGCTGGAGTGTGTGGGAAGGGAGCTTCCAGGCAACACAATCCACTCTCCGAGAGCTTGCATTATCATGGGGAAGCCTTTCCTGACCCTCCCCCACTCCCACTGCTCCAGGGTCTCCTCTAGCAGGCCAAGTGGAGCAAGGCAGAGCCCCCTTCACATACTGTAGAACTCATTCACGATCCCCTAAATCTCCTCTCCAGGCTACGTCCTTCCAGGCCCTGGAAACTTGTCCTTAAAGTACTTGGGCTCCAGGCCATCCCTCATCCCAACTGCCCTCACTGGACAAAGTCCTTCTCATTCAATGTCCTTTCAGTCACTCAGCCTTCCAAGGTCGTCACCCTTAACTTCTCACTCTCCTTCAACTCAGTTCCATTCCTGCAGCTAATAAAAGAGGATCTTTTTCATCGCAGGACTAACCAACCAAAACCAGAACCAGAACCAGATGCAGAACGTGTTTTCCAAGGTAATTCCACTGCATTGCATGCCATGCCTTTCAGGAATCAGATTCCCCCTCTTCCCCGTGGGAAAGCACACCAGCCTGTTCACTCCCCATGGTCTGGGCCCATGAGCAAAGCTAATTGCAGCGGCAAAACATTGCCTTAAAAGAGGAAAGGAAATTTTTTTAAAACCACTTTTTTAAATTCTAAAGAAACAAATGAAGGCAAACACATACTTAACTGTCATAATTTTAAACATGAATTGACGAACAATCCAATAAAGTGAAAGCGTGGAAAAATGGATTAAGGAAACAAAGCCCATAATCTATTGTTTACAAGATAACCCATCTAAAGCGCAAAGGCGCACGCAGTATTAAGCTGCGGAGTTGGAACACAATTTGCCAAACTGCAAAGAGACAAAATCGTGATTCACTAATAGCAGGAGATATTACTGTTTCGCAGAGATGGGAAAATCTAGCAGAAAGATGAACAAAGGAGAAAGAACTTAGCAGACTGTTGAAAAATTTATAGTTATTTCTGTTTTTCAAATTTTCAAAAATCAGCTTTCTCTCCCTATCAGTACTCTCCCCACACCCCAGTGGAGAACTAAAGAAGCAAAAAACAGACCTCAATTACAAACACGTATAGTCAAGGAAAATAAATATCCTCATTGGCCATATTCTCTGCAATACACACACACGTTGTGTGTGTGTGTGTGTGTATATTTATACATACACAAACACATTATATATATATAGTTTGTTGTCCTTCCTCTTCGAAGACGACCAGAATGACATCACTATGATAAAGTGAAATGTCAGTGTGTGTCCCACTGTGGCTGATCAGGCCAATACGAGCCCAGAATGCTCTACCACAGGTTGGGCACATATAGTCCATGTGAATATCTGGGGTGGATATCCCAAATTTGCACATCCTGCATTTACTTTGTGCTGTCTCAATTCTGCTTTGCTCAAAGAGCACAGCACCCTTTCTGATGTGGACACCATGCTGAGATGTCCTGTGCCAGTATCTCCCATGTTACACCATCAAATCCAAAGTTCTTGAAAGAGACCTTAAGAGTGTCCTTGTATTGCTTGTTCTGGCCACCATGTGATCACCTGCCCCATGGGAGTTCTCCATAAAATAGTCTTTTTGGCAAGAGTACATTTTGCATTCGAACAACGTGGGAAGCCCATTGGAGTTGTGCTCTGAAGCATAGTTTGAATACTTGGAAGTTTAAGCTTGAGCAAGGACTTCAGTGTTTGGTACCCTATCCTGCCAGGTGATCCTCAGAATCTTCCTAAGACAGTTTAAATGGAAGTGATTCAATTTCCTGGCGTGGCGCTGGTAGACTGTCATGTTTCACAGGCATACAACAATGAAGTCAGCACAATGGCTCTGTAGATCTTCAATTTGGTAGTCAATCTAATACCTCTTCTCTCCCAAACTTTTCTTCAGAGCCTCCCAAACACTGAGCTAGCTTGGGCAATGCATGCATCAACCTCACTGTGAATGTGTACATCTCTGGAAAGTACACTACCAAGATAAGTGAGCTTATTCACAGCATTCAAAACTTCTCCATTTGTTGTAATTGATGGTTCCACGTATGGAGGGTGTGATGGTGGCTGATGGAGCACCTGTGTTTTTTTGGTGTTAATTATTAGGCCAAAATTAGTGCAGGCAGCAGAGAATTGATCCATACGTTGTTGCATCTCAGCTTCAGAGACTGCATTGAGTGCACAATTATCTGCAAACAAAAAATCATGTACCAACACTGCCTCCACTTTGGTCTTGGCCTTTTCAAATTGAAGAACTTGCCATCAGTACTGTAGTTGACCTTGATGCCATGTTCACTAAAAGCATTTGTCATCATAGCTGAAAACATCATGCTAAAAAGCATGGGAGCAAGCACACAACCCTATTTCACTCCATTGGTGACTGGGAAGGCACGAGAGCATTGTCCATTATCCAGAACCTGGGCAAACATGTCATCATGAAATCGACCTACAACTGATGAACTTCTCCAAGCAGTCAAATTTTGACCTAATTTTCCATAAGCCCTCATGACTAACAGGGTCAAAGGCCTTGGTGAGATCCACAAATGTTGTGTACAGACCTCTGTTCGGCTCCTGGCATTTCTCCCAGAGTTGTCAAGCAGCAAACACCATATTGACTGTTCCTTGGTCCTTTCTGAATCCACACTGGCTCTCACATATATGACCATCTTCCAGGTGAAGGATCAGCCTATTAAGGAGGACTCTAGCAAGAATTTTGCCAGCAATGACTAAGAGAGAGGTCCTGCTGTGATTGTCGCAGGACAATCTATTCCCTTTGCCTTTATGGAGATGGATAATGGAGGTATTCTTGAACTCCTGAGGGATAACCTCTTCTTGCATATAACCTGGAAAATTTTAGTCAGCTTTTGTAAGAGCAATGGTCCCCCTACCTTGTAAATCTCAGCTGGGATAGAATCAGCACCAGGTGCTTTGCCACATGAAAGGAGCCTAATGTCCCTCAAAACCTCTTCTTTAGTTGGAAGTTGAGCTAAGGAGACATTGACTTCAACCTGAGGTAAACTGTCAATGGCCTCAGCATCAATGGATGATGGTCTGTTGAGAACAGTATGGAAGTGTTCAGCCCACCTCTCTAGGATCATGTCCTTATCACTAATCAGTGTGGCTCCATCAGCACTGAGTAGTTGTAATGCACCATAGCTTTTTGGTCCATAAATAGCTTTCAGGGAATCATAAAAGTGCTTTGGATCGTTACTACCAGCATGAAACTGAATTTCATCTGCCTTCTTACTGAGTTAAGAATCCTGCATCTCTCTAAGTTTTGCTTGTACTTTACTTTTATTGGAATTAAATGCTGCCTTCTTAGAGGTGGATGGATATACATATACACACAAATGCACATTTCTGTCTATCTGGATGTGGTGTGGGTGTATCTCATTCTGCCCTCCAAGTCCCTCACATCTGTCTGCTGCAGAGGGGTAGTATGTTTCATCATTAGTCCCCTGGAATTGTGGTGGCTGGTTATGCTGATCAGAGTTCCTAGGTCTTTCAAAGTTGTTTGTCTTTAGCATGTTATCATTGTATAAAACATCCTCTAGGTTCTTCTCACTTCACTTTGCATCAGTTCGTAAAATTTTCCAGGTTTCTCTGAAACCATCCATCATTTTTGACAACGCAATAGTATTCTCTCTTATTTATACAGCCTATGTTTGGCCATTCTCCAATGGATAGGCTTCCCCTCAGATTCTCGTTCTTTGCCATCTCCAAAAGAGCTGCTATAAGCCTTTATATACAGCCTTTGTTAGAGTGTCTAGCTCACAAACAGGAGGATAGATTTTTCAATAGTGTAGTGTAGTAGGAGAAGAGGCATCAAGAACATTTGGAACAGCAGCTGGGGTGGCTGGGATAGGGACCCACGAAGGAGAAATAGAAACATTTCTGGATTGTTTTCCTTTTGCCAATTCCGAGGACAAAAACATTTTATACATTCCCTTTATATTAGCCGCCTAGCAACAGTATCTTTTTGGGATGAGTGTTAGCCATCAACAGTAACAGTTTTGTGACAAGACTACTGAAGACAAAAGCTTTAAAATGATTCGCCTAGAATTGGTTGAGGCAGCTAGCTGGGACCACAGTACAGAGTGCCAGGCCTGGAGCCAGGAAGACTCGTCTTGCTGAGTTCAAATTCAGACTCAGGCACTTCTTAACGATATGACCCTGGGCAAGTCACTTCACCCTGTTTGCCTCAGTTTTCTCATCTGTAAAATGAGCTCAAGAAGGAAATGGCAAACCGCTCCAGTATCTTTGCCAAGAAAATCTCAGATGAGGTCATGAAGAGTCAGACACAACTGAAATGAGCAGACAACAGAATTAGATAAAGAATTTTTTTTTATTTTATTGTATCAAAGTCTCTTTTAATAAAACAAACAGAAATCTAAAGGGGGTGGGGTGAGGGGAAGGATTGCTGTGCCCAGCTGATATTAGAGAACAAGCACGTGTAGAGGATCCAGGAAACAGTTAATGGATTTATGTTTAGCACCACAGGAGTAGGGACAGAAGAGAGAGCCCATAGGAGTAATCCAGGGTTGAATCTTGGTAATGAATGCCCAGCAACTGGACAAAGGGACAAGGGAGTGTCACGATATTAGAAGACAGCCTGTTTTCTAGAGCTTAGGCCCAGCCAGCAAGTTGTGCCCTGAGACTGGCATAGCCACAATCCTTGGCACTCAACCTCTGCCAAAATCACATAATTATCGAATTGCTTTAACTAGCACCATGTGTTCTCTGAGCTTGGACAAGCAGCAGCCACACTCAGATAAGTACCCGTGTTCTGGTCATGAAGCCCTGCTATGAATCAAACTGGTCATGTTGTTACTGTTACTCCACTGTCAGGGCTACAGCTCACTGCATAACCATTCATTTAAGGACTGAGACCTCCCCACACTGACTCAGGTCCCCTCACTAGGAGCAGGGCCCCAGCACATGTGTCTAGATCTCTTCCTCTCTTGCAAGCCCTTTCCCTCACTTTGAAATTAATCTCTTGATTTCTGACTATCGTGTCTGTAACTTCTTTTGTCTCTGCTTGATTTCTGACTATCGTGTCTGTAACTTCTTTTGTCTCAGCTCCATCTACCTACATGTGAGAGGCTGCTTTGGTCTGGTTGACTGAAGTCAAGAATAAAGAAGGGGTTTAGGAGGAATTTGACATAGGGATAGTTGGAATGACAGGAGATTGTAATTGGAGAAGGGAATTTCTGAGGGCTTGAAGTGGGATCTTTAGAAGTGATGATAAGATCAAAGGTATTACCAAGCCTGAGAGGGATCATAGGTGTCTGAGGAGTCCTGGTTGCTGAGTAGTAGATTAAGGAACTCAGCGGTTAGGGTGTTGGAAGGAACATCGATGTATCTGTATCTATAAAGTTGGGGGTAGATTGGGAGACTGTGACCCAGGCACTGAACTCCTTGAGAAAGGAGGAAGAATGTTTAGTGGGATGGTCAGGAACAACCACCATGATCTCCTTTGGGTGAAAAATCTTGTTTACCTGAACCTCAAAAGAAGAGAACTCAGGGAGTTATGGAAGCAGAAGAAGTTTCGTAATGGGGAACAAGAAGTAGTCGGTACAATTAATGCATTGTTGGTGGAGTTGTGAACTGAGCCAACCATTCTGGAGAACAATTTGCAACTCTACCCAAAGGGCTATAAAACTGTGCATACACTTTGATCCAGCAGTTCTACTACTAGGTCTGTATCCCAAAGAGATCATAAAAACGGGAAAAGGACTTACATATACAAAAATATTTATAGCAACTCTTTTTATGGTGGCAAAGAATTGGAAATTGAGGGGATGCCCATCAATTGGGGAAAGGCTGAAAAAGCCATGGTAGTGAATGAAATGAAATACTATTGTTCCATAAGAAATGATGAGCAGGCAGATTTCAGAAAAACCTGGAAAGACTTACATGAACTGACGCTGAGTGAAGTGAGCAGAGCCAGGAGAACACAGGAACAGCAACGTTGTACAATGATCACCTATGATATAATTAGACCTTCTCAGGAAGACAGTGATCCAAGACACTTCCAAAGGACTCATGATGTAGAATGCTGTCCACATTCAGAGAAAGAACTATGGAATCTGAATGCAGATCAAAGCAGGCTATTTCTTTCTCTCTCTTTTTTTCCCCTTTCTTATAGTTTACCCCTTTTGTTCTGATTCTTCTTTTACAACATATCTAATGTGGAAATAAGTTTAATATGATTGTACATATATAGCCTATATCAGATTGCTTGCCTTCTTGGGGAAGGGAGATGGGAAGAAGGGGGGAAATTTTGGAATTCAAAATCTTATAAAAGTGAATGTTGAAAATTAAATTAATCAATTAAAAAGAAAAAAAAAGTATTTGGTTCAGTCTCCTCCTTCTAAGACTAGTGAGCTGAAGAGGATGAAAGAAAGGGTAACTGATGAGGGCTGGAAAGAGAGAGGTACAGGAACTCCAAGACTGGGCCATCTGGAGAAGAATTCATGGACTTAAGTGTTATTGAAGTCAATGTAAAGATTTATTTCACTTTTCAGGAGGCAAGAGTTTCTAGGGAACCTGAAACCTTAGAGGGGGTACAGTTAAAGTTTAAATAGGATATTCTATAGTAAAACATGTGCCAAATATGCTACCTAGGTGTTTTGGGGTGGGATTAGGAAGTGGTTAGTTCTTAAAGGAATATGCACTTTTGGTATCTACTGTGAAGGTATTTTACCCAGAGTTCATTGGGAAATAGCCCAGGTTGGGGCTACCTGAAAGTGTGGTTTTAGGCCAGAAATGTCACTAAGTCAACTAGTGGTCAGGATTGACTCAGGAATAACAGGCTGCTCCTATCAATGTCTTGGTAGACAAGATAAATGTAAGGGAGCATACATACGTCTAAATCTAGAATACATATGATTGGTCAGTGAGTAGTAAATGTCATTATGACCCAAGACACAGCCAGTTCAGCCATTACACAACTATTTCAGACTAATAAATTCTATAGGTGCAGCTGGCTACTGTAGCAGAAAGGGAGATAGTGGCTGATGCTAAGGCAGGCTGTCCTTGGGCTGGGAAGAAACTGCCTGGGACAGTGTTTTGAGGCTAGGGGGAAATGTGATTTTAGAATTGTGGCCCAAGCACATGCACCCAAGCATCCTATCATAACCAACATTAGGAAAGATGATCAGGGATGCGATGTCATTGGACAATGGAGGGACAGACCTAATCTCCATTGATTACTTCCAATTTATCATGCATGTCACTTATTTGTACAGAATTGTTTGCATTTTGTCTCCCATGTTAGACTGTCAGCTCCTCAGGAACACTGATTTGCCTTTCTTTGCATTAGGCATATAGTAGGTCCTTCATGAATGCTACTTGACTGACTAAAATGAAGAAAGTTTGTGAATTATGGAAAGGGAGCTCCAAAGGAGTGGTGGAAAGTGGAAAGAGAAGGTAGGTTGACAGGGAAACATTGAAGGGGTGGAGTTGAGGTGCATAGAGATAAGAGAGAAAGAAAGTGGACTAGGCAAGCAGTGGGGTTTACTCTTAGGAATTTGGTGTCACTGGCATGGGGATGATGATGGGAATGGAAGCTTGTCAACCACTGGACAATGAGTTCAGGCAGAGAATTAATAGGTGGGAGCAGGGCTCCTGATGAGGGCAGATGAGTCCAATGCCCCTGGTCATGCCTCTGCCTCCTGGTTCTCTTGGCACAGTAATGCTTTCCACGACATCTGTCTCTCTTTCTAGGTCCAAAATGGCCTCTTTTCTTCCTGAGATAAATCAGTGTTAAGTGACTTGCCCACAGTCACCCAGCTAGTAAGGGTCTGAGGCCATTTTTAAATCCAGGACCTCCTGACTCTAGGGCCAGTACTGTATCCATTATAGTGTCACCTAGCTGCCCCCCAATATGGTCTTTCAAGAGTGTTATCTCTTTGAATTCCTGGGGTACCACTGCCTGTTTTTTCTAGGATGGCCTCCAACTCTCACACTTTGTTGTTATGTTCTATGGGCTCTTCCAATACTAACGCTCCATGTTCTAAAGTCCCTCCTGGCTCTACACTTTGCAAATAATCTTTCAGATCTTTTCCATCTTTCTACCTATTTCCATTTTTACCCCTAAATGTTCCTGGGATGACTTTGTTTAGTTTGCTTCATTATGAGAGGATACTATTCATAATCACTGTAAATGAGTGTATGGGTGTGCATGCGTGCATGCATGCATGTGTGTGTGCGTGTTGATTAGGTTCCTCCTCCCCACCACTACCCCTGCTGGTGCTGGTACTGGTATAATCCAACTGGTTGATGCTAGGATTAGAACTCATCAGTCCTGAGAATTTATCAGTTCAAGGTGAAGTCAAGACACACCCAGAGAACAGAAATTACATCCTCACATTACCAAAGAGTAGCAGGAAACCACTTCAAGAAATGAGACCTTTGGTGGCAGGGAAGAGATCTAACCACAGATTCAAGAGAGAATTTGTCCACCATACTCTATTTACCTTTGGAGGCAGTCATGCTGCTCCTAGGTCTGTACCCTAAAGAAATCAAAGACAGAGAAAGATCCAGTTGCACAAAGATATTTATAGTGTTACTTTTTGTTATAGAAAAGAATTGGAAGTCAAGGGAGGAGAATGACTGAGCCACTGATGGTATCTATCCAAGCTGCTCATGCCTCCCTTCTCAGATTACCTTCCATTCACTCTGAAGATGTCTTATATAGATCTAATATCATTGTTCCATAATGATGAAAGGGAGTATTCAGAGAAATCCCAGGAAGACTCATCTGAACTGATGCAGAGTGGAGTGAGAGGAACCAAGAGAATAATTTCTACAATAAATATAATGTTGTAAGGAAAAACAGCTTTGAAAAACATAAGAACTCTGATTACTACAACAAGCGGTCATCACTTTATCGATAACCAATAAACAAGTATTATATGTGAGCTTACTATAAAACAAGTATTATATGTAAACTTGCTATAAAACAAGTATTATATGTGAGCTGGCTATGTGCCAGCCAGCGCTCTGCTAAATGCTGGGATAGAAACGGAAGAAGGTAATACCTAAAAGGGCAGCTAGCTGGTTCCATAGCACACAAAACGCCAGGCCAGTCACTTCGCTCTGTTTGCCTCAGTTTCCTCAGCTGTAAAATGATCTGAGAAAGAAATGGCAAACCACTCCAGTATCTTTGCTAAGAAAACCTCCAATAGGGTCATGAGGAGTCGGATACAACTGAAATAACAGAACAATCAAAAAAAAACCACACACAGAAGGAATCCAGAAAGGGTAGAAGGGATCATGATGGAGAAGTCAGCTGCAGCCTGAGGAGATGGTTGAGCTGTCTCCTAAAGTGGAAGTTCGGAATTCTTGACTCCACCCTCCAATCTGAGAGGCAGTGTCCTGGGCATGATGGAGAAATCAGTCAAAGAAGTTCCCAAGCAGGCAGTGCCACCAGATGAGAAAAGAAATGTCTGAGCGGAGCTTTCTCCTTAAGTGATGATGTAGCATGTTCCTCACTTCCTGTCTGAGAAGCAGGAGATCCCAGGCGGAGATTGAAATAATCCATTCTCCCACATGGCCCATGGGTTCTGCCTCACTCTGTTTATTTGTTAGGAGGGAGGTTTGGTGGTCTATTGTGATTTTTAATTTGGGGGGAGGGGATGTTTAGAAGGCATCCCAAAAGAAGGAAGCAGGAGAAGTGTTACTGGAGCATTTTTTCTAAATGCATGGAAGAGAAAAGAAGGAATTGGAGGAGACACATCCAGGCAGTGAACTTTGTATATTTTTTTTAAATGCTGGCTGTCAGTAATAGAGATTCATGGTCTCACGAACACTCTTTTTCAATTCTTCTGTGTGAATGGAAGTGATCCTGTTTGATCGTGCTTATCAAGTACAGAAAAACAAAAACATAAAACTGAAACCTAAAAATATCTCTTTAAAGAAGCCAGCTACAGAAGCTGCCACAGTGGGGAGAGAGCTAGGCCTTGAGTCAGAAATCCTTTAGTTCAAATCCAGACTCAGACACTTTCCTAGCTGTGTGACCCTAGGCAAGTTACTTACCCTCTGTCTGCCTTAGTTTCCTCAAGTGTAACATGAGGATAATCGTAGCTCCTACCTTCTAGGGTTCTTGTGATAAAGACAAAATGACATAGCACTTCTAAAGTGCTTTACAAACCTTAAAGTTTTATATAAATGCTAGCTATTATTATTATTAGCTATTATTGCAGAGAAGAGTATGCCCAGGTGAGCGATACGGCCAGAAGCAGGGAAGCATGGGGAGGAGAGGGAGGAGAGTAGCGTGAGGGCTCCCTGAGGAGCATCAGGGCCCCTCCAGTCCTATAGTGTGTGTACCTCCCTCTGGCAACTCTTTCCCCTGATGCAGTGAATATTTAAGAGAGACTTTGCCTCAGAGAGACTTTAAGGGGAAAGTGGATGTTTTGTGGCTACTAAATGCCTTAGCTGTTCTTAGCAAAAACCCTTGCTTTTCGCTCAATTGTGTCTACTTCTTGACTATTAAAAGTTGGTTTGAGTAAATGAGCTATAGTTTGAGGAATTCCTGACCATCCTAGAACCTGGAGTAGTCAATCAGTCTCAAGCATTTATTAAACACTTATTACATGGCAGACACTGTGCTAAATGCTAAGATGCAAAGAAAATTAAAGCTTGGTCCCAGCCCTCAAGGAGTTCACATAAGGGGCAAGCAATTTAGTCAATAATTTAATCAACATCTATGTTCTAAGTGCTAGAGATGTGTTTTCAGTCCTACCTGCCTCTTTGTGACCCCACTGAGGTTTTCTTGGCAAAGCTACTGAAGTGGTTTGCCATTTCCTTCTCCAACTCATTTTACAGATGAGGAGACTGAGGCAAACAGGGTTAAGGGACTTGCTAGTACATATCTGAGGCCAGCTTTGAAGTAAGATTCTTCTGACTCTAGGTCTAGCATTCTATCCACACACCTAGTTGCCTCAAGTGCTAGAGATAAAAAATTTAGTCTCTGTCCTCAAGGAGCTTAGAATCTAATAGAGGAGAGAATATGTAAGCAAATATACACAAAACAAGCTATATACAGCATAAATAAACAGAAAATGAATAAATAAAAAATGATTAACAAAGGGAAGGCAACAGAATTGAGAGGGGTTGGAAAAGGCTAGAAGATGGGATTTTAGTTGGGGTTTAAAGCCAGGGAAGCCAGTGGTCTGAGTAGAGAAGGAGGGAGAGCGTTCCAGGTATAGGAGCTAGAGAAAATGCCTAGAGCTAAGGGATAGAGAATCTTGCTTGTGGAACAGCCAGGAGGCCAGTGTCACCAGATCAAAGAGTGTCAGAGGGGATTAGGTTATGAAGGGTTTTGAATGGCAAAGAGAGCATTTTAGGTTTATCCTAGAGGTGATAGGGAGCAAGTGGAGAGGAGTAACAGATTAGACCTGTATTTTAGGAAAATCACTTTAGCGACTGAATGGAAGATAGATTGGTGTGGGGAGAGACTTGAGGTAGGCAGACCCTCCAGCCATCTATTACAATAATCCAGATTTAGGTGATTGGGGCTGCACTAGAGTTGGGGCAGGGTCAGAGGAGAAAAGAGGTCAGTATTGGAAAGATGCTGCAGAGGTGAAATCCACAAAAGGTGCTGCAGAGGTGAAATCCACAAAAGGTGCTGCAGGGGTGAAATCCACAAAAGGTGCTGCAGGGGTGAAATCCACAAAAGGTGCTGCAGGGGTGAAATCCACAAAAGGTGCTGCAGGGGTGAAATCCACAAAAGGTGCTGCAGGGGTGAAATCCACAAAAGGTGCTGCAGGGGTGAAATCCACAAAAGGTGCTGCAGGGGTGAAATCCACAAAAGGTGCTGCAGGGGTGAAATCCACAAAAGGTGCTGCAGGGGTGAAATCCACAAAAGGTGCTGCAGGGGTGAAATCAACAGTCCTTGGCAACAGCTTGTATATGGTGGGGTATGATAGTGAGGAGTCCAGAGTGACTCCTAGGTTGGGAGCCTGAGGGTCTGGGAGGAGGGTGTTACCCTTTATTATAACTTGGAAGGCTGGAGTTGAGGGAGAGCCTAGGGGAAAGATAATAAGTTTTGTTTTACGCATTTTGAGTTCAAAATGTTTACTGGATTTCCATTTGGAGATGGATGAAAGGTAGGTAGGTAGACATGTGAGATTGGAGGTCAGCAGAGTGACGGAGACAGGTTGGGTAGATTTGAAAATCATAACATCAAAATGGTAATTAAATCCAACCAACTACATACATTTAAGACATATAGAGAGTAGATGGAAATAATCTCAGAGGGAAGGTATTGGGAAAACTGCCAAAGATGTAATGAGAAAGTGGAATTTGAACCATCTTGGAAGGAAGTTGGGAAAGCTAAGAGGCAGAAACAAGGAGAGAACATTTCAGTCAAAGAGGACAGACAATTTAAAGGCATGGAGATTAGTGATGGAGCATCTTTTTGGAGGAAGGAGGCCAGTGCCACCAGATTAGAGATTGTGTGGAGGGTGAGTAAAGTGTCAGAAGACTGGAAGGGTAGGAAGGAGCCAGGTGGTGAAGTCTTCTAAGTAGCAAACAGAGGATTTTATTTATGATCCTAGAGGTAATAGGGAGTCACTGGAATTTATTGACCACCCCCTGGGAAAGTGACCCAGGAGTGCTCACATCCAACATCCTTTTTCCTAAGATTTTGCAAAGAAGTTTCTATTCTAACCTGATGTTACCTTTGGCAGTCTGGAGTAAGTTTAGAGCTTACAATCTAATGGGGAAGACAACATATAAACAAGGATATATGAAGCAAGCTATATACAGAATAAATAGGCAATAATGAACAGAGGGAAGGTACTAGAATTCTTCAGTTAGGAAGTAATAATAAAAGTTTAGCATTCAAGGTCTGTAACACACTTTATATGTTAGTTGTCTCAGTTGTCCAGTAAGTCAGACATTTGCTGACTTTCTGGACTCTCCTTGTGGCAACTAATGGGAAAATGCACAAAGGAAGTGCCTAACAAACTGAAATATTACTTGTTAAATCAACTGGCTTTAATGTTTGAAACAGATATCATAGGAGTATAGATGCAGAGTTGGAAGGGTCCTTAAAGGTCATATGGTCCAAACCAATGGGAGGAAAACCCATTTCTTTCAATGTTGAGCCAGGCCAAAACAGAAAAGGCATTAACACACACACACACACACACACACACACACACACACACACACACACGGCTATGGAAGAAATCTGTAAGAAAACAACCATCCTCTATTGGGCTTAGAGAGTCTTCTATATCCTGAGGGACTGAGGGAATGAAGATGAAGGAAAATGTGGCTTCTCACTTTACAAGAAATGGAGATTAATGTAGCACAGGCCCTTGGCCAAGCAAACTCCTTAGTGGACATTTCTTTACTTTACATCGTCATCACCTTTTGAGCTCCACCGCACACCCCGCTGTGTTCCCCATTGTTAAGGGGCCAACCACTAGGACAGTACCCCCCTCCATTGAACTACTTTTGGATGTTTGAGTTTTTAATGTGATGAATTACGTTGACTGTTTTTCTAATGTTGAAACATCCTTACATCCCAGTTGGTCATAATGAAAGAATGATTTCCTGGATAAACTGTAATTTGTTTGACAAGAGTTTGTTTGAAATTTTTTGAGTTAATGTTCATTAATGATACTGGCCTGTGGTTTTTCCAAAAGGATATTTACTTCAGAGGAGTGCTAGCTGGTGCCATAGTGCATAGAGTGCTGTGCCTAAAGTCAAGAAGATTCATCACCATCTTCCTGAGTTCAAATTTGGCCTCAGATATGTGGAAGTACCCCTGAGATTAATATATCTGTTTTAATAGAAAAGACCTGAATTCAAATCAAGCTTCAGATACTTACTAGCTGTGTAACTCTGGGAAAGCCACTTAACACTGTTTGCCTGTTTTCTCATCTGTAAAATGAGTTGGAGAAGGAAATGGCAAACTAGTATCTTTTCCAAAAGAACCCAAAAAAAGGGATCACAAAGAGCGGACATGAGTGACAATAACTAAATAACAAGTATATATTGGTCAATCAAAAGGCCTTTTGACTCAGCTGTGCTGAAGAAGATTCTAGGCAAGATGATCAGGATCTTGTCAATGGAACAATTAAAGGGTAAATGCGGATGGGTGTGTTGAGGTCAGGGAACCATGATGTTGAGGTTTGGCGTGCTTGGGACCCCAAAATACCGACACCCCAGGTCCTGCCCAAATGAATTCAACCTAAGCCTTCTTTTTGCCAAAGTAAAACAATGTTTATTAAAGATTCACCATATTGCGTTGACTCTCAAGAAGCCTAACCATTTGTGATGCTTGTATTGACAAGCAGACCAGACAGAATCTGAGTTAGATTGAATTTGAGCATCTTCATAGAGGGGAGATGGAATTTATATACAGAAAGACTGTGGGAGGGATTTGGGATGGTCTAGTAGTCTGGGATGATAAGAGGAGGGATTTAGGGAGGATCTCGAGGAGGAGTCCAAGGAGAATCTTAATGGGTTTGGGGCGACTGATCAAAGGTGGGAAACAGCTGGAGGCAATTGGGAGATAACAAGACAATGGAGGGCTGGAGGGGGAAGCAGGTGGGGCAATCCAGAGCTTGGTTGGTTGGTTGGTTGGTTGGTTGGTATACTTCCTTCTCAAAGAGAACCAAAATGACTTCACCATGATAAAGTCAAGTTTCAATGTATCCTATGCATTGTGGCTGATCAGACCAATACCAGCTCAGAATTCTCTACCACAGAGTGGGCACAGATAGTCTATATGAATGTTTAGGGTGGATACTCCAAATTTGCACATCCTACGTTTACTTTGTGCAGTCTCAATTCTGCTTTGCTCAAAGAGCACAGCACACTTTCTGATGTGGGCACACCATGCTGAGTGGTCCTGTGCCAAGTGACATTTTGAGAGGAGATTAAGCCAAGGAGGGCAGGAGAAGATCAGCAGCCTGGCAGCCTGCCTTAGAGCCGTAACAATGAAGGCCAGTACAGTAAAGTGTCTTGCAAGAGGAATGCTCTCAGTGTAATCACAACGTCTGGTTGGGACCTGTCCTTTTGAGGGATGGACCTAATTTCTGCTTGTGGACTGTTTGAGGAAAATCAGAGGAGCTAAGGTCAAAATTTGGAGACTGAGGCAGAAGCCAGGGATACCTACAGAGAATATAGTCTTAACCACTACATCTGAAGAGGTTGAGGGGAAATACCGACAGTCTGGGTCATGCTCGAATGAACTCAACTCAAGCCTTCTTAAAGCCAAAGAAAACAAAGTTTATTAAAGATTTGCCTAATTGGGCTGCCTCTTAAGGAGCCTAAGCATTTGTAACGTTTGTATTCACAAGCGGACCAGATAGAAGACCAGCTAGACAGAGTCTGAGCTGGATTGAATCTGAGCACCTTCACGGAGGTGAGATGGAACTTAAATATAGAAAAAGAGTATGAGGGGGAGGGTCTGGTAGTCCAGGGTGATGGGAGGAGGGGTTTAGGAAGGGTCTTGAGGAGAAGTGCAAGGAGGGTCAAAGGCTGGAAATAGCTAGAGGCTATCAGGAGATATCAGACAATGGAGGGTTTGGGTGGAAGCAGGTGGGGCAATCCAGAGATCTCGATAGGGGCAATATGGGAATGGGGTTTTGATAGGATCCAGGGTGGGGAGTGCAACAGAGACCTGAAATGATAAAGAAAAGCCAATGGGCTTCCTGAGACTGCCGGAACGAATCGGAAGATTAGAGTTGAGTAGGACAGGCCAGATTAAGTGGGGAGATTCAAGGGGAGCTCAAGGAGGCTCCCAGAGTCTGAACCCTATCACATCCAGAACAGCAGATTCAGAGGCATCCAGACTATAGAGCAGATAGGTACAAGTAGAATGTGATTATCCCATCTAAGAATATAGGGTGGGCTATAGGGTATCATACCCTTACTTGTGTGCTCTGCCCAAAGAAATGTAAACCTTGATTTCTAAAATCTCTCAAGATATCTTGGAAGTTCACAGGTGATATTTTTTTTCTTAAGGACCCTCCCTTAAATCTAAATTACTCAGCCTCCTATTGATTAAACCAAAATTATTGGGGCAGTTAGGAGGTGCAGTGGATAGAGCACCCATGCAGGAGTCAGGAGGACCTGAGTTCAAATGTCACCTCAGACACTTGACACTCACTAGCTATGTGACCTTGGGCAAGTCACTTAACCCCAGCTGCCTCATCTTGGGTCATCTCTAGTCATGCTGATGAATCGCTGGATTCAGATGGCTCTGGAGAAGTGAGGCTGGTGACCTGCACAGCCCTCCCTCCTTCAAAACACAGTCAAGTGCAAGTCATGTCATCATTTCTCTGATGGCATGGTCTTCTTTGGCAATGAAG